>JASDDO010000026.1:379205406-379805406 GCA_030015575.1 Agapanthus africanus
TAGCCAACAATAGAAAATACAGATTCCACAGTCGCGATGAATAGCCAAACCCACACCCTGGACCCCTACGAGAGCGGCAAGCGACCCTACCAATTTTGGAGTTTAGGAGACCCAGTCTCGACTCCTCGAGATGGCCTCCCACTGAACCCCAGAACCCGGTCTCCTGTGCTCCCCTCCTTGGGTCCATCCTTATGCGGAAAAGTAAATAATATACAACACTGGTGGCATCAACCTCAACCTGGAAGTGCTCCAAATAAAATAATATTACATTACATTTGAATTTACAAGAATGAAAATATAAAACTCTCATCTCACATAAAACCCCCGGCTATTCAATCGCGACAATCCTGCACATCATATCTCAGCAACACATAATATCTCATATCATCAACGTAAGTAAGTATGCATACACCGATCGTCGTCGATGTATAGCAACGACAACCGGCAATACAACAACATACTACACTTACGGTCACAGAAAAGAAATTGTAAAACTACAATATTTGGAATCCAGAATCACTTTAGACATCATAAATCCGAAATATCACATACTTCGCATTTCATGCCTAACACAATGAATTCCACATATTGTATCACATTCCAGATAAATAGACAGTATTAAACTTTTCGAACAGATAATCAAATACCCAAAATTTCCCAAATTGCTCAACACTTGAGCGGAGTTCAAATAATCCAGAATGTGTCACAGTAGTAGCGGTCCAGCCGTAGAAGGGTCAAGCCAACGCCTCACATGTGGCACGCCGTACTGCCCCAAACCCGAAGGTTCAAAAGGCAGTTCAAGAGGGTCACATAATCGAGTTAAGGTTTGTTGTCTTCTAGAGGGTCCACCACAAAACTTGCATGCATCTTCGAAAGATTTAAACCCGATAAAAATTCAACACTTGAATATTTTGCCGTTCCAGGAAAAATTGAGTTAATGATATCCGTTCGAACATTTTAACAGTTTCTAAATATCCGGAAATAAAAACGAATTTAAATATTCCGATCGAATCTACGATTTCAAAATAAACCCCAGAATACTCAACACTTGAGTCATAATAAAAATACCCATAAAATATAAATCACAAATATATGAATTACTGTGCCAAAACGAGTCCTTGATTCCTTAATACTGCCGCGGTTCCGCGGCCCAAGCGAGGTACGGCCGCGGTTCTGTGGCGGTTTGTACAGATCAGTGGCTCGTTTTTCACAGAAGTTCTTATGTTTTCCTGCTGTAATTTTCAGGTATTTTTAATTCAGAAAAAACCCTGATTTTAAAAAAAATCCAGAGAGGGTGTTAACTTTGTCGGGTCGGGTTCGATCGGAGTTTTAAGTTCGTAAACACGTCGTCTAATGCTCTAGCTAGGCTCTGATACCACTGTAGGGTTCCTAGGCACACTTGTGAAGGTTCATAAAGCATCAAACATGCCTGAATAAAATTTTACATGTGCCGAACAACCCAAAGACGGGATCTTTGCTAGATTATTAGGGTTTAGCATGCAAGATGATATCTTTAAAGCTAAGTGTGAGGGATTACAACCTTTGTAGTCCGCTCCTTCGCTTCACAAGCTCCGAGTAGAAGTCCCTTCGCCACGATCCACGATCTCCCGGACTCAAGAGAGGCTCCACGACTCGAACGATCCATGCTATCTTGAAGTGTTCCGATTCTCCGATGATCTACGTCGAAGTTGCTATAACCCAAGCTTTCTCACTCTAAAGAGATGAACACCCTAATCTAATGGGCTAGATTAGATAAGGATAATGGAATAGTATTTATGCTTTCTTTTTAATTCACTTTCTTACAAGAAATCATCACAAAAGAATTAACTAGTAAGCTTTTTCTTTTTGAACTCAAGAGAGAAGAAGATGAAGAATGAAAGAATAAATCCTTTTGTGATGAATAGTATTCAAGAATATATGATTGATTATCAAACCATGGTCAAGGATGAGAGGCTTAACCTTTATAGAGAATAAACTAGAGTTAGGCTTTGGTTAGGTCAAGGACGAGTCAAGGATAAGTATCAACCACAATATCTTAACCAAGACAAAAGGAAATTCTTCTAGAATGAACAAGAAGAAGCAAACCCTAATCAAACCCTTATCCCTTTTTATCATCCTTAAACATGTTTTATAATAAATCATATCATGTCACAATAATATATATCACATATATATTATATATTTGCAACAAAAGAAAATAATACAATTAACATATATCGCATATATATCAATGTATTAATCCGGTGAGAAAATGAAATAATAAAGTAAGCCAATATTAGATAGTGTAATACAATATATAATATATATCATTATACATTAAATCATCGAATCAACACTTGATCCAATGATCCGGCTATATCGAATATAACCGACTAATATATCATGTACCGATTCATCGAATCAACACTTGATCCGATGTCCCGATTCATATCTAAATATCGCGAGAATATAATACGGTATCTCATATCGCATTATCCTCGGTCCAGCCCATATCACATATGTGCCTCTACTCCGTTTTGCCTGAGCCAAGAAACCTCTTTGTAGGACTCTAAAGAATCGTCAATACGTCGGTAGCAGGTGATGATCATATCAAACACCCACAAGCTGCAAGCGGTCAGCTAAATGTAACAGCCACCCAGGTATTGAGCGATCAGAAAATCAACAAGCTAGCCTGTCCGTTCTCCTGTGAATCCATTCAGTAACACTCCCGTACAGTCCGGTATGTTCGTCTGATATGTTGCATATCAAGTCTAGGGGTGGTATACGTCAGACCCCAGTAACCGATAAGTCGTGTCGATGTGAGGCTCATAACAGGTCGAGAAACTACTAGTAACACTTACCAGTATATCTCTATATCAGCCCTGGCCAGGGACTTCAAGTTATAGCCAATCGAACACAGCACAACATCAACTCCCTATACCGGGAGAGACGAATCCCCTCCTATCGCTCATTGCCTCCATGTGATTCGGGACTGTACCCAAAAGCCACCATTTTGCACGCCCTCTTGGACGTGGTAAGGTGGAAATCAAAGTACAGTGGGAATCACACAAGACTCTATGACGATCTCGGGTCTACAGACTACCCTGTACCAGTGTCACCGGAGAACTGCCATCTGACGTGTGGTATATCACCATCTGGGAGTTCTCGGCGAGTCCGTCCAGTGTACCCAGTCTTCACTGAGCACCCGTACACCATCTCTGATGTCAAACACCGATGGATATGGGATCATCCATTGCCCATCATATGGGTCAAGATGCGTATACGCTAGTCTACTCTGGTGTATCGATGCCCTGTCTCGATATACCCTCGACTAGGAACATTTATAGGATGTACTCATCGACTACCGTGGCCCCACTAGTATGATCTCATCATAATCCCAGTAGTCGAGTACAGATCCTAAGGGCTTTATCAACATGTGAGAGAAAGACAGTAAACCAATACAAGTCAACATGTTAAGATAAAGAGAAACCAAATAGCATACTATCATGACGAGAAAGAAAGTCTTCTCTGTATATATATAAGCATCCATCAAAATATACATCATATGTACAACAATGGCCTCTAGGGCATATACATGACTAACACATGGGCTGCGGAAAGGTAGAGAACTGGGAAAAGGTGATCATTCCGTTCAAGTAGGGAATGGGGCAAATGTTGCAGCCAATGCAGTTGGCAAATATCACCTAGTTTACCAAGTGGTGATACACTAATTCTGAATGAGTGCTATTATATACCGAACATGATATGCAACATTATATCAGTTTCTTTATTAAATAAAGAAGGATATAATTTTGTAGTACAGGATAATGTTATGAACATATTCCTAGATCAAAAGTTGATTGCATCAGGCTCGTTACATAATAGCATATACATTCTAAATTAGAATACAGTCCTCAATATACAAAACACACACAAAAGGAAAAGTTCAGAAATGAACGAATCCTTCTTGTGGCATTGTAGACTTGGTCATATCAATGCGACACGACTGGCTAAGTTACGTAAGGATGGTTATTTGAAACCGTTCGAATTATCATCTTATGATACTTGACATTCATGTCTCAAAGGAAAAATAACCAAAGCTCCGTTTAGTGGACACGGAGAAAGAGTTACCGAACTCTTAGGACTGGTACATAGTGATGTATGCGGTCCTATGTCTACGCATGCTAGGAACGGTTCTTCCTACTTCATTACATTCACTGACGATCTCTCTAGATTCGGACATGTGTTCCTGATGAAACACAAGTCTGAAGCTTTTGAGAAATTCAGAGAATATAAGCACGAAGTAGAGAATCAAACGGCCAAAAGTATTAAGATTCTTCGATCTAATCGAGGAGGTGAATACTTAAGCAATGAGTTCCTAGATTATCTAAAAGGGAATGGGATTCTCTCTCAGCTTACTCCACCTTATACACCACAGTACAACGGTGTATCGAAATGGAGGAATCACACCTTATTTGATATGGTACGCTCTATGATGAGCACTGCTGAGTTACCTATTTCCTTCTGGGGATATGCACTGGAGACAGCAGCATACCTATTGAATAGAGTTCCAACCAAATCAGTGCCTACCACTCTATATGAGATATGGAATGGTAAGAGACCATGTCTTAATTTTATTCAGATATGGGGTTGTCCGGCTATGTTAAAACACACAATCCGGACAAGCTCGAGGCAAGGTTTGTCCTATGTAAGTTTATTGGATATCCCAAACATTCGTGAGGGTATATCTTCTACCACTCCGAGGAACAAAAGGTGTTTGTTTCTCGACATGCCGCTTTCTTAGAAAAAGGTTTTCTTATGAAACAGATTAGTGGCATTGAGGTAGAACTGGAAGGAGTTCCAGCAAAACAAACTACAACAGATGATTTGGTAGAACCAGAGGATTCAGTAGTACCCGACGAACCCCAGCCTCTCTGCCGATCTAGCAGGGTTTCTCATCCGCCTGAGAGATACTACGGTTTTCTCATTGATGGTGGAAGTGAGGATTGCATCATGGAAGATGATGACCCGACTAGTTTCGAGCAGGCCATCACGAGTAGTGACTCTATGAAATGGCTGGATGCAATTCGATCTGAGATGGAATCCATGTACACCAATAAAGTATGGACTTTGGAAAATGCTCCTGAGGGGTAAAACCCATTGGGAGCAAGTGGATTTTTAAAAAGAAATTTGGTGTAGATGGAAAAGTTGAGACTTTCAAAGCTAGACTTGTAGCAAAGGGTTTTCGTCAACGACCAGGTGTGGATTATGACAAAACTTTTTCTCCAGTGGCTATGCTTAAGTCCATCCGGATCTTACTTGCCATTACTGCATACCATGACTACGAAATCTGGCAAATGGATGTTAAGACCGCCTTTCTAAATAGTGATTTAGAAGAGTGCGTGTACATGACTCAGCCAGAGGGCTTCGTAGATAGTGGGAGAAGGAAAAGTGTGCAAGCTGCTTAAATCCATTTATGGGTTAAAGCAAGCATCGCGGAGTTGGAACATCTATTTTGATGTTGTAGTCAAAGAGTTCGACTTCATCAAAAATATAGATGAACCTTGTATCTATAAAAAGGTAGCAGAGATTAAGGTTGTCTTCCTCGTATTGTACGTAGATGACATACTCTTGATAGGAAATGATATTCCTATGCTGCAATCAGTCAATCTCTTCTTATCACAAAGATTCTCAATGAAAGATCTAGGTGATGCCTCCTGCATATTGGGGATTAGGATCTATAGAGATAGATCTAAACGGATACTGGGATTGTCCCAATCCAGGTACATTGACACCATACTAAAGAGGTTTAGTATGGAATAATCCAAGCGTGGGAACCAACCCATGATCTCTGGACTCACTCTCTCCAAAGAGATGTCTCCCAAGACTGATTTGGAGAGAGCTCGCATGCAATGGATACCCTATGCTTCGGCAGTAGGCTCTATCATGTATGCGATGCTATGTACCAGACCCGATGTAGCATACTCACTAAGTGTAGTGAGTCGGTATCAAGCAGATCCTGGAGAGAGTCACTGGACAGCTGTGAAGAACATTCTCAAGTACTTGCGAAGGACTAGAGACATGTTCTTAGTGTATGGTAACGGAGAACTCCGGGTGGAGTCCTTTACCGATTCCAGCTTCCAAAGTGATAAGGACGACTCTAAGTCGCACTCGGGATTTTTCTTTACCCTCAATGGAGGGGCGGTATGTTGGAAGAGTTCCAAACAGGATACCGTTGCAGACTCGACGATGGAGGTTGAATACATTGCTGCCAACGATGCTGCCAAAGAGGCTGTCTGGATGAAGAAGTTCATTAGTGAACTTGGTGTGGTTCCATCCATTGAGTATCCAATACCTCTGTGTTGAGATAACAATGGAGCTGTGGCTTTGGCCAAGGAACCCAGGTACCATCAGAAATCCAGACATATTTTGAGGCGGTATCACCTGATCAGGGAGATAGTTGATCGCCGGGAGATCGAGGTCAGGAGAGTAAATACGAAGGATAACACTGCGGATACACTCATGAAGGCCATTCCCCAGATACAGTTTGAGAGATTATTCGGGATGCTAGGTATGAGATACTACAGCAGCTGGCCTTAGTGCAAGTGGGAGATTGTTAGTTATGTATATGCCCTAAAGGCCATTGTTGTACATATGATGTATATTATGATGGATGCTTGGATATATACAGAGAGGACTTTCTTGCTCGTCATGATAGTATGCTATTTGGTTTCACTTTATCTTAACATGTTGACTTGTATTGGTTTACATTCTTTCTCTCACATGTTGATAAAGCCCTTAGGATCTGTACTCGACTACTGGGATTATGATGAGATCATACTAGTGGGGCCACGGTAGTCGATGAGTACATCCTATAAATGTTCCTAGTCGAGGGTATATCAAGAAGGGGCATCGATACATAAGAGTAGACTAGCGTATACGCATCTTGACCCATATGATGGGCGATGGATGATCCCATATCCATCGGTGTTTGACATCAAGGATGGTGTAGGGGTGCTCAGTAGAGACTGGGTACACTGGACGGACTCGCTGAGAACTCCCAGATGGTGATATACCACACGTCAGATGGCAGTTCTCCGGTGACACTGGTACAGGGTAGTCTGTAGACCCGAGATCGTCATAGAGTCTTGTGTGATTCCCACTGTGCTTTGATTTCCACCTTACCACGTCCAAGAGGGCGTGCAAAACGGTGGCTTTTGGGTACAGTCCCGAATCACATGGAGGCAATGAGCGATAGGAAAGGATTCGTCTCTCCCGGTATAGGGAGTTGATGTTGTGCTGTGTTCGATTGGCTATAACTGGAAGTCCCTGGCTAGGGCTGATATAGAGATATACTGGTAAGTATTACCAGTAGTTTCTCGACCTGTTATGAGCCTCATATCGACACGACTTATCGGTTACTGGGGTCTGATGTATACCACCCCTAGACTTGATATGCGACATATCAGACGAACAGACCAGACTGTACGGGAGTGTTACTGATTGGATTCACAGGAGAACGGACAGGCTAGCTTGTTGATCTTCTAATCGCTCAATACCTGGGTGGCTGTTACGTTTAGCTGACCGCTTGCAGCTTGTGGGTGTTTGATATGATCATCACCTGCTACCAGCGTATTGATGATTCTTTAGAGTCCTACACAGAGGTTTCTTGGCTCAGGCAAAACGGAGTAGAGGCACATATGTGATATGTGCAGGACCGAGGATAATGCGATATGAGATACCGTATTATATTCTCGCGATATTTAGATATGAACCGAGACATCGGATCAAGTGTTGATTTGATGAATCGGTACATGATATATTAGTCGGTTATATTCGATATAGCCGGATCGTCGGATCAAGTGTTGATTCGATGATTTAATGTATAATGATATATATGATATATTGTATTACATTATCTAATATTGGCTCGCTTTATTATTTCATTTTCTCACCGGATTATTTTCTTTTGTTGCAAATATATATGCGATATATGTTAATTGTATTATTTTCTTTTGTTGCAAATATATTGTAACGTTTTAAAAATAATTAAATAAATAATTAAATGAATAAAATTGTTTAAGTGAATTTTATGAATTTCGGTAAAGCAAAATGTATTTTTCGTAAAATCAAACCGCAATTGTTTTTCATTATAAATTCAAAAATACCTATTTAATTATGTAATTACTAGTAAATGGTGTTTATTTAGCCACTTATAAATTTTTAGTTTAATAAAATATTTTTCCTAAATTAATTATTTTAAATATTAACATAAGCTTTATTTTTACACTAAATTAGTGTAAATTACAAATTTAAATGGTTTTAATTTGTAAAAATGAACCATGGCATGTTAGAAATTAGTGTGTATCATGAAAAATTTATTTGCAAATTTTTCCTATTTTCTAGAGCTTTCTTGAGTTGCTATAGTAAACAAATAAATAAATAATTAAATAAACCATGAAAAGACCTTTAAGTGATATTTCTCCTCTTGAAACTTCTACACTTTTCCTTAATCATTTATTTCTCTCCCTCACTCCCTCAAGGTCGGCCACAACTCATCCATGGCAGCCCCCCCCCATTTCCCACCTCATTTTTGCACAAAAATCCATCAAATTACATCAAAAATTCAACAAAAAATTCCACAAAATCCTAATTTCTTCATACCCTTTATTCTCTACCCTTCTTTATATGGATTTTGGAGTGGGAAAGCATGTATTTTGGAGGCTCATTTCTTGTTTGGATTTCACATTTTGGAGGTATAATTTTCTTTCTTTTGATTTATTGTTATTAGATGATCATTTAAGCTTAATTAGATTTAATGAATTAGTTCTATGTTTTTTTTTAAAAAATGCAAGTTAGGGTTGTAAATTCAAGTTAGGGTTTTTAATAATTAATTGGGGTTATAATAGTTAGTTTAACAATTTTAGAATTGGAAAATATTGCATGGTTGTTAAATTGTAAAATTTTCATTTAAAATTGTTTTAAATAAGGAAATTAGCTAACTAGATTTTTCTAAAATGTGTTTGTGGGTAATATAAAATTCCAATTTAAGTTGCTATCATTAGATGGTAGTTTTAATGAGAATATTAGCACATTAATTGAATAAAAAACTTAGTTTGATCATTAGATTACTTTGATAATTGGAAAAATAGTAATAAAATGCTATTATTTTGTAAACTAGATTTTAGGAATTTCTAAATAAATGAGATTAAAAATATAATTTACGGTTTCATTAAATCATTATCATCATGAATTGTGGTTTAATACATTAATTCATGAAAAATCACGTTTTGTGGTGGAATTGTGGTATTTTGCTTGAAAAATGTTGAAAATTGTTAAAGGTTGCAAACTAGAAATTTCAAATTAATATAAATTTGTGTAATAAAAATATAGTAACGGTTTGTATAGTCTAGTTATGCTATATAATGAGTTTTATAACTATTGGTTTCATTTAAATGTCTAGTTTTGATGAAAAACGGTAAATTGGCAATTTCGGGTTTTACGAAATTGGACGGTTTGATGGATTTTAGGGTTTCGATGGATTTAATCGTGTTTTATGGTATAAGTAATGTGTTTTAAAACTACAAGTTGTTTGATGATGTTATCTCGATCCATCGGAGTTTGTACGCCGATATCGAGCGGTATTTGGTTCTTTTGCGTGGACGGGACATAGGTTTTAACCTATGCTTGTTCCTTAAGATCGTTTGACTTTCGTATGTGATTCAGTTTACGATGTTATTTATATGTTTGCGTCTAGGTACCCCCACGTGGACTGCGGGCGATGAAGAGGAGGATGGCGACACTGTCTTCGGCAGACATGGACCAGGTGAGTAGATGCATATCTACGGGGGGAAGTCGGGTGGATGGCGTTTAGCACCCCCGCAACGTAGAATAGGAATAGTACTTATTGACATTAGGAAACCAGATGTGACCCTAGATTCTTAATGAGTAGGACCCTAGTAATGACGTGATATGATATCTGAGGCATGATGAAACAGTATAACTGGGCTTGATGCCGTGATTCTTGTCTATACAGTCATATTAAAGTGTTAGCGGATCATTAGAGAATGAGATAATGAACATGAACATATAAATTATAAAGGGTGGTGGTGATATTGAGGTACATGGGACGCTAAAATAGTACGTGGGCTGTAGCTTGTGACTGATCGCGATATGATATATATATGACTTGATTACGACGTCATATAGGTGTGATCTGATGTCGATATCGTATAGGTGTGACTTGATGACGATAAGATATCGGTATGATTTAATCACAATATTACACATATGACATGATATTTCTGTGGATAAACTAATGATGCTATCATGATGGCAATGATATATGATTGATGTATGCGATCACAGTTTAGCACCTTGATCATGAGATGTGTTGATGATGACATTATACGAATGAGGAGACACCTAGGAGATACTTGACCGTACCCCGATATTGGGATGCCGTACGATGGATTTTACCGTACGAGGCTTAGATTTGATGATTGATCCGCACTCTTGATTCGAGGAAGCCGTACTACGTACGTGACGCTATTGAGGCAGGATCGCCGACTATTAGAGATATTGATTTAGACCTTAGGTAGACTCTAGTTTCTTACTGACTAGTCTATTAGGTTTAGTTCCTTAGGATGTTAGATGGACACTGGTTTAGGTTCGACTCACATAGTGGTAGTTGTACTCGTATCTCGCAGAGGAGTGGATAATGCACACCTGTATTTACATTCATACTGTAATCATCATGGTGCATGTTCTTTTATATGTTGCTATAATCAGTATAAACTTTACCTGTTAGGACACCAGCACTATTACCGATGATGCGCATATTCCACGCACACTTATTTGCCGGCTCACACACATCATCATCGGTAATTACTATGTCACGTACACTTTAGATCATATTGTCTTTTATGGATAGAATCAGTTAACAACTAGACAGATATAATATTGTGATTATTCTCTGACATTAGTACTGTAACGTTTTAGAAATCGTTTTGCGAATTTTCCCGTTTTAGGGCAAAATTGTCGGTTTTTCCTGTTTTAACCCGATTTCGATCAAACGACCGTATAAGCTTACCGACATCTAATTTGGCCAAAATAAAGCTTGTGCGCGAACTTTGGGAGTATTTGGGAGGTTTTGGTTCAGATAGATTTTTTTCCCGAAAAAAATATTATTTTAAGCGGTGTTTTGTGCACGTAAATCGGGAAAATTTTTATTTTGTGAATAAATTAATTTTGTCAATAGAATTAATTTAGAAGGTTCTTTTAAATATCTAGATCTTTTTTGGTGACTAATGGTTTGGATTTTAAAAATAAAAGAAAAGAGTGAAAGGTGGCAAAATAGCATTTTTTATATTATTTACACTCTTTCCTAGCAATTTCTTCACCCAAAATTCACAAAAATACCCCCCCACTCACCTTGGCCGACCCTCATCCCCCCATTTCTGTCCTAAACATTTCTAAACTCATTTCTCACTCATTTTCTATCAAAACACAAAAGGAATTCCAAAAATAAATCCAAAACAATTCCTATATAAATATTAAACCATTTTCCTTCACTAATCCTTCATGGATCTTCTTCAAAGCTTGATTTTTGGAGGTTAAAGTGATGGATCTAACTTCTCTTTGGTGTTCTTGAGGAGG
The DNA here is from genome assembly GCA_030015575.1 of Agapanthus africanus. Lineage (NCBI taxonomy): Eukaryota > Viridiplantae > Streptophyta > Magnoliopsida > Asparagales > Amaryllidaceae > Agapanthus > Agapanthus africanus. The sequence continues at coordinate 379,217,044 of JASDDO010000026.1, forward strand.
TATAATTTCTTACCTTAATCCATAATTAATTTCTTTAATCTTTAACTAGCTAATTTAGTTAACTAGTTAAGTGCTTAGTTTAGCATTTAATTCATGATTAATTCATTATAATTGGTTTAAGAAATTCATGTTAGGGTTAAATTTTGATTAAGTGATTAGTGTTTAATTCAAGTGTTAAATTGTGTTTCAGAAAAGATTAATCTAGTAGAAAGTGTTAAAATTTGTTAATAAGCATTTTGTTTAATTAAGCAAAATTGCTTACTAGATTTTTGCTAAAACATAATTAGCTAGTATTAAAAATATAAGATTGGTTTAGATAGCTTAGTTAAGCTATTTTAAGATATTTGTAATTGTTAGATTTGTGTTATCTTGAATCTAGTGCGATATATTGCGATAGGTTGCTTACTAAATTTCGGGGTTTTTCCGACGTAGGGTTCGTTTGGTAGTTGCGAGGTTATATCCAGTGTATTCCTCGTAATTTTTGTGTTGTGTTGCGCGATCGGGACGATCGGGGTCCAGACTTGGTGTTTTGTAGTTTAGCGACCCTAATTAGGTTTTTGGCCGGTATCGTGCGCGATAGATGCGCTAAGCGCGCAGTGTAATTTTCCGGGCGTTTTCGTCGCGTTTCGTTGTCTTTCCGTCATTATAGGATATTTAGCTTATGTGTTGTATTTATGAAATTTTAGGTTCGCAAGCAGGGACTTCGGGTGCTGCGGACAAGGGGAAGCAGGTGGTCGGATTTTCTTAGCTCGAGACCATCTGTGAGTAGATTTAACATCTACGGGGAAATCGCCCGTATGGCGTTATGCGTCGGGGCGAATATGATATGATAGCTGCATGTATTTGCATATTAGTTACTTTCATATGAATGTCATTGCATAGCATTATCTGTTGTACTTGACTCGTACCTTTAGATATAACACATTACTGACGGTTCATGTTGCACGAGCACTAAATTGTATGCTACACCCACACCGTCTGTAATTGCCATGACACGCACAAACACCTACATATGTGATATGATAGTGGATAGGACTGATTAGAGTAGTGACTCATATTCTATTGTGCATATGAAATACTGTGGACACATACATACGTGATATTGCATTGGGCAGGAATAGTTAAGGTGGTGAACCTTATTCCACTTCACTTATATCTTGCTACAGTTACCAATACATCATGCATACCTATTGACATGTACACCCTCGTACTTGATTACATGTAGATACTTAAACCCTGCTACACTTACATGTACACTTCATATGATACTGCATTTATTTTCGAAGGAATTGGGAACCGCAAGATATGTTTTTAAAGCTAGATTCAATTTAAAGAGTGATTTTCCCTTTATATGCTCATATTGATGTTTTATTTTGCATATATTAGTTTTATATGGATTTTACGCATTGAGATATGGATTTCATATGATTTATGGATTTGAGAACCATGGGGGATAATTTCGAGAAAACATTGTATTGTTTGAAAACCCGGTTTCTCTTGATATGATATTTGATGCGTCCACCATGTGATTTCTTGGTTCTGAGATTTGGCTTGTGATACCCGATTCGAGGAGCGGGATGCACCGTCTGCGGGTACATGGTGGACCCGGTATGGTACCCCGGGGTGAGTGGTGATTTCGTGGTGTAGACGATAAACCTGACGGTGGGACCACTACCTACCGGTGATTGTATTTGGACTCGGCGGTTATCTTGGAGATACCGACCGGAGTGAGGTATGACATATCGTCAGGGCTAGTCATGGTGACAGCGCCTGAGTTATGAGGATTTACGTGTCGATGCTAGACACGGGTTTCATGATGTTTCGAGTGTCAGTGTTTGACACTTAGGTTTTCGTGAGACATACAGGATTTGAGGGCCGATCTTAGGATGCGGTGCCTGAGGATTTGGGATTTGATGTGTCAGTGAGGGACACTGGTGTTTTTCCATGCTGATGATTTTTGCAGGAGATTTTATATTATATCATTCCATACACAGGATTATGTTGATATGCATTGTTTCATGTAGTTGTAGTACCCTGATGATGTACCTTTACATGATTGTCGCATATTCACCTATCATACTTATGCTATCGGATTACTTGTGATAGATAGATCGCTGTTCGTGCATACTTGCGATTACTGTATGATGTTAGTTACTATTCACGAGTTGGCAACTCACCCCCGTTGTGCCACAGTGTTGTGCAGGACTTACCCTCTGAGTAGTCGCGGCAGGGCATCTTATCTTCTCTACTTTTGCGGATACCGCTACGGTTGGCTGTGAAGCCTTGCTTTTAGGTAGGTTGCGGTTATCTGTTTGTACTTTGTATATTTTTTTGTTGGATCTAGTATTCTCCATCTACCATTATATTGTATATGACTTAGAGACGACTTGTGAGGATTCAGTGTTATTTTGTGGTGACTTTTGGAGCCGTGCTCGTGGGAGCCGGTTTTGTTGAAAAGTTTTACTTCTTTATGCAGTTTCCTTTTATATTTCTTCGCTTCGGCGTCGTATATATGTTGTGGTGTTGTCTCCGCCGTTGGGCGTGATTTGCTCCCGTTTGGGATGCTTTTATTATTATCTATGTTGTACCCGTTTTCGGGGTTAGTTTTTACAAAGGAGGTGCTGCCAAAATTTTTAAGAACGAAAACTAAACTTAAAGATTTTTACTTGGAAATTTCCGAATGTTTAAAACTATGTTTTTCTCCGTTGATCCAGTTTTGGGTGGTTTAGATTTCTGGGTTTCGGCTTACTTAAGTTGCGTACGCCTTTAGACGTTACGTAGTTTAAGTGCCGGTTACGGGCCAAATTTGGGTCGTGACAAAGTTGGTATCAGAGCGCTAGGTTTTTACCTTTCGGAGTGTAGGATGACCTTGGTATGATGGAGTAGGTAGCTTAAGCAGAGTGGCGTAGCGTGTGTATGTTCCGCGGCATACTTACGATACGGTACTCTGCCTAAGTGACCTTAGGACTTATTGATTGAAATTCCTTCCGTGATTGATATACATCTTTGTGATTCGATTTCCGTTTCCTTATCGAATCTTGTTTCAATTTCCAGCCTATATGCCGCCGAAGACTACGAGGGCACAGAGAGCGGCCGCGAGGGCCGAGGTCAGAGTTGACTCGTCTGAGGCGAGGACTGACCAGGGCAGTACGCCTGTTGTACCGGAGCACATTGCTATGATTGGTGCTGGTATGCAGGATCTGCGCCAGATTGTAGGGACTTTAGTAGAGGCCATTCGAGCACAGGGGCAGGCTGTTGTTCCACCCGTTGCAGGGACCACGATGGTACCTACTGATCCGGCAGTTGTAGTTTCAGCTCCAGAGGTTATTACCGTGTCACTGACGGAGTTCATGAGGCTGAGGCCTCCGGTGTTTACTGGCACAGATGTTACTGAGGATCCGCAGTCGTTCATCGACCGGATGGCCAGGATTTGTCGCTCACTCCGATGCTCCGACGAGAGATGGGTAGAGTTTGCGAGTTTCCGGCTGGAGGGTATGGCCCAGAAGTGGTGTGAGTCGTTGGAGAGGGGCAGAGCCGCTGGTCTTGCTCCTATGACCTGGGCTGTGTTTGTGACGTCGTTTCTTGCCCGTTTTCTTCCACCGAGCGTCAGGGATGCGCGAGCGCACAGATTTGAGTCGTTACGTCAGACGCCGGGGGTGACGGTGTCGGAGTATGATGTATTGTTTACTGAGCTGTCGGTGTATGCTCCGTACCTGGTGGCGACTGAGGAGATGATGGTGAAGAGGTTTGTTCGAGGCCTGCTTACCCAGTTGTTCCTAGCCATCAGCATTCAGCATTGCGACACGTATGCGGCAGCTGTCGATGCAGCCCTATTAGTGGAGGAGCGTCTAGCTGAGTCATCGGTTGTTCCAGAACCGAAGAGGACTCGTACGGGTGAGCTAGCACGGGGACCGAGGTTTGTCCGCAGAGGCAGAGTTCCTTCAGACTCGGGGAGTAGCAGAGACGTGGGACGTGGCCAGTTATTCGGTTCTTATTCCCAGGAGGGCCAGCGACCGTCTTATGGATGCTTTGGTTGTGGCAGTTTGCAGCATCTTGTTCGGAATTGTACTGTGGTGCGTCAGAGAGGGCCAGCAGTACCGCAGGTTACCTTACCACCTTCTCCGCCTCAGAGAGCGTTGCCTCTTATTCCTGTTGTCGTGCCGCGTCAGACTCCTACTCAGAGAGGTTGTGGTCGCGGTGGTTTTGTGCCGAGAGGACGAGGTGGCAGAGGCAGACGACAGCCAGTAGCCGGTAGAGGGCAGGCACGGGTTTTTGCGTTGACTCACCAGGACGCTCAGGCGTCCAATGCTGTGGTTTCAGGTACCCTTTCCTTATGTTCTTTTGATGCACATGTTCTTTTCGATCCGGGATCTACGCATTCGTATGTTTCCACGCACTTCGCGCCGAGGTTAGGCCGAGAGTCGTGTTTGCTGGATCAGCCGCTAGTAGTGACTACTCCTGTGGGAGAGTCGTTTGTTGCGCGGCACGTGTTCCGATCATGTGCTGTCCGTTTAGGAGACAGAGATCTGTCCGTCGACTTGATCTTTCTTGAGATGTTGGACTTCGACGTTCTTTTGGGCATGGATTGGCTAGCTACTTGCTATGCATCCGTGGACTGCCACGAGAAGACAGTTAGATTTTGTTTTCCCGGCGAGCCAGTGTTTGTTGTGCAGGGGGACCGTAGTGCCGCCCCTCACAGTTTGATTTCTGTTCTGTGCGCTAGTCGGCTTTTGAGGAGGGGATGTCGGGGATTCTTGGCGTTCACCCATGATACTGGAGGTACGGTGGAGTCGTTGGACCAGGTTTCTACCGTGCGAGAGTTTCCCGATGTCTTTCCCGATGAGTTACCTGGGTTGCCGCCAGAGCGCGATATTGAGTTTTGCATTGATCTGATTCCTGGCACGGAGCCTATTTCTATACCACCTTATCGGATGGCTCGGCAGAGCTTAGAGAGCTTAAAGATCAATTGCAAGAGTTGCTAGTTTTGGGGACTTGTGCGTCCGAGTGTTTCGCCGTGGGGAGCTCCTGTTCTGTTCGTCAAGAAGAAGGACTGGAGTTTGAGGTTATGTGTGGATTATCGTCAGTTGAACCGAGTTACGGTGCGGAACAGTATCCTTTACCCCGCATTGACGATTTATTTGATCAGCTCCAGGGTGCGAAACATTTTTCGAAGATTGATTTGCGTTGGGGTTATCATCAGTTGCGGGTTCGGAATGATGACATTCGAAGACTGCATTTCGTACGCGCTATGGGCATTATGAGTTTTTGGTGATGTCGTTCGGACTCACCAATGCGCCCAGCAGCGTTCATGGATCTGATGAAACCGGATTTTCAGGCCGTTCCTCGACCAGTTCATTATAGTGTTTATTGATGACATACTGGTCTACTCTAGGAGTCATGAGGAGCTATGAGCAGCACTTGAGGATCACTTTGCAGATATTGAGAGAGCACCAGCTATATGCTAAATTCTCAAAGTGCGCATTTTTGGCTTGATAGAGTTGGCTTCCTGGGTCATGTGGTGACTGGTGATGGTATTCTTGTGACCCGAGGAAGATCGAGGCTGTACAGCTTTGGCCCAGACTGTATCGGTGACGGAGGTCCTTAGCTTTTTGGGCTTAGCTGGTTATTATCGCCGTTTTGTGCAGGATTTCTCGAGTATCGCTGCACCGTGACTGGACTGACCCGGAAGGAATTCCTTTTCTCTGGACTGTATGCATGCGAGCAGAGTTTTCAGCAGTTGAAGACTCGGTTGACAACAGCACCAGTTCTTTCTTTACCTCTGGATCAGGCGGCTATGTTGTTTATTGTGATGCCTCTCGAGTGGGACTCGGCTGTGTTTTGATGCAGCATGATAGGGTGATTGCATATGCTTCTAGGCAGCTGAAGAAGCAACGAGCAGAATTACCCCACTCACGATCTTGAGATGGCAGCGGTAGTCTTTGCGTTGAAGATTTGGAGACACTACTTGTACGGAGAGTCGTGTCAGATCTTCACGGATCACAAGAGTTTGAAGTATATCTTCCACCAGCGAGATCTGAACTGAGATAGCGCCGATGGATGGAGCTAGTGAAGGATTATGATTGTGAGATCCTTTATCACCCGGGCAAGGCGATGTAGTAGCTGATGCTTTGAGTCGTAGGCCGTGGGTAGCTTGTCCCAGTTGAGCGCAGTTCAGTGTCAGTCTTCTGCAGATTGGCAGCTCTTGTGTGATAGTAGAGTGCAGTTCGAGTTCACTTTCGCTGGGGGACAGCTTGCTCATGTCTCGCCCGTCCACTTCTTTTTTGATCGTATCCGTGAGGCGCAGCCCAGCGATGCCCGTTTGATTGAGATTCTTGAGCTTGTTCGGCAGGGAAGAGTTTCGGAGTCATGATTGATGACCAGGGTGTGCTACGATGCGGGACTCGCTTGTGTGTACCAGATGTTGATGGGTTGAGACGCGAGATCCTAGAGCAGGCACATCAGTCGGGACTTTAGCGTTCATCCAGGTTCCACCAAGATGTACCGTGACTTTGAGGGACTTCTACTGGTGGGAAGGGATGAAGCGTGATATATCGGACTTCGTTTCGAGGTGCCTGACTTGTCAGCAAGTCAAGGCTGAGCATCAGAGACCGGCTGGAGAGTTGCAGCCTTTATCCGTCCGGAGTGGAAATGGGAGCAGATTTCCATGACTTCATTGTGGGTCTACCCAGGACCAGTCGAGGGTATGACTCCATTTGGGTTATTGTAGACCGAGTTGACGAAAGCGGCTCACTTTCTTCCAGTGAAGACCACTTTCGGTATGCTCAGTATGCTCAGTATTACATAGATGAGATTGTGCGTTTGCACGGTGTTCCCACATGCATAGTATCCGACAGAGGCACCCAGTTTACTAGCCCGTCTTTGGCAGAAGCTTCAGGAAGCTTTGGGTACCCGGCTGAGTTTTTAGTACCGCTTTTCATCCACAGACCGATGGCCAGTCGGAGCGGACCTATACAGACTCTGGAGATATGCTCCGTGCATGTGTGCTTGATTTTGGTGGCAGTTGGGATCGTCACTTGCCGTTGATTGAGTTCTCCTACAACAACAGCTTTCTGGAGACTATTCAGATGGCACCTTTTGAGGCTTTATATGGTAGGAAGTGTCGATCGCCAGTCTGTTCGACCGAGCTTAGTGAGAGTTTGGTTTTGGGACCCCAGCTAGTTCAGGAGGACCACGGAGAAGATCCTGCTGATTCAGGATAGGATGAGAGCAGCCCAGTGCAGGCAGAAGTCTTATGCCGACCGTCATCGTCGCAAACTTGAGTTCGCAGTGGGGGATCATGTATTCCTGAGGATTTCTCCGATGAAGGGCGTTATGCGATTTGGGAAGAGAGGGAAGCTCAGTCCCAGATTTGTAGGTCCTTTCGAGATCCTTGAGCGAGTGGGTTCTGTTGCTTATCGTTTGGCGCTCCACCCAGTTTTCCGGATGTTCACCCTGTTTTTCATGTGTCGATGCTTCGTAGATACCTTCATGATCCATCTCACACGATTCAGCACGAGACCGTTCAGCTTGAGCGTGATCTTTCGTTCACCGAGCAGCCGGTAGTTATTTTGGATCGGCAGATGAAGAAACTTCGGTCAAGGTCTTGCCATCTGTGAAGGTTCTTGGCGTAGCCCGACTAGTGAGGAGATCACTTGGGAGGCCGGGGAGAGCGAGATGCGGAAGAAATTCCCTCATCTTTTTGAAGGTACGCTAGTATGAAATTTTAATTCGGGGACCGAATTTCTATAAGGAGGGGAGATTGTAACGTTTTAGAAATCGTTTTGCGAATTTTCCGTTTTAGGGCAAAATTGTCGGTTTTTCCCGTTTTAACCCGATTTCGATCAAACGACCGTATAAACTTACCGACATCTAATTTGGCCAAAATAAAGCTTGTGCGCGAACTTTGGGAGTATTTGGAGGTTTTGGTCAGATAGATTTTTTCCCAAAAAATATTATTTTAAGCGGTGTTTTGTGCACGTAAATCGGGAAAATTTTATTTTGTGAATAATTAATTTTGTCAATAGAATTAATTTAGAAGGTTCTTTTTAAATATCTAGATCTTTTTGGTGACTATGGTTTGGATTTTAAAAATAAAAGAAAAGAGTGAAAGGTGGCAAAAATAGCATTTTTTATATTATTTACACTCTTTCCTAGCAATTTCTTCACCCAAAATTCACAAAATACCCCCCACTCACCTTGGCGACCCTCATTCCCCCATTTCTGTCCTAAACATTTCTAAACTCATTTCTCACTCATTTTCTATCAAAACACAAAAGGAATTCCAAAAATAAATCCAAAACAATTCCTATATAAATATTAAACCATTTTCCTTCACTAATCCTTCATGGATCTTCTTCAAAGCTTGATTTTTGGAGGCTAAGTGATGGATCTAACTTCTCTTTGGTGTTCTTGAGGAGGTATAATTTCTTACCTTAATCCATAATAATTTCTTTAATCTTTAACTAGCTAATTTAGTTAACTAGTTAAGTGCTTAGTTTAGCATTTAATTCATGATTAATTCATTATAATTGGTTTAAGAAATTCATGTTAGGGTTAAATTTTGATTAAGTGATTAGTGTTTAATTCAAGTGTTAAATTGTGTTTTAGAAAAGATTAATCTAGTAGAAAGTGTTAAAATTTGTTAATAAGCATTTTGTTTAATTAAGCAAAATTGCTTACTAGATTTTTGCTAAAACATAATTAGCTAGTGTTAAAAATATAGGATTGGTTTAGATAGCTTAGTTAAGCTATTTTAAGATATTTGTAATTGTTAGATTTGTGTTATCTTGAATCTAGTGCGATATATTGCGATAGGTTGCTTACTAAATTTCGGGGTTTTTCCGACGTAGGGTTCGTTTGGTAGTTGCGAGGTTATATCCAGTGTATTCCTCGTAATTTTTGTGTTGTATTGTGCGATCGGGACGATCGGGGTCCAGACTTGGTGTTTTGTAGTTTAGCGACCCTAATTAGGTTTTTGGCCGGTATCGTGCGCGATAGATGCGCTAAGCGCGCAGTGTAATTTTCCAGGCGTTTTCGTCGCGTTTCGTTGTCTTTCCATCATTATAGGATATTTAGCTTATGTGTTGTATTTATGAAATTTTAGGTTCGCAAGCAGGGATTTCGGGTGCTGCGGACAAGGGGAAGCAGGTGGTCGGATTTTCTTAACTCGAGACCATCTGTGAGTAGATTTAACATCTACGGGGAAATCGCCCGTATGGCGTTATGCGTCGGGGCGAATATGATATGATAGCTGCATGTATTTGCATATTAGTTACTTTCATATGAATGTCATTGCATAGCATTATCTGTTGTGCTTGACTCGTACCTTTAGATATAACACATTACTGACGGTTCATGTTGCACGAGCATTAAATTGTATGCTACACCCACACCGTCTGTAATTGCCATGACACGCACAAACACCTACATATGTGATATGATAGTGGATAGGAATGATTAGAGTAGTGACTCATATTCTATTGTGCATATGAAATAGTGTGGACACATACATACGTGATATTGCATTGGGCAGGAATAGTTAAGGTAGTGAACCTTATTCCACTTCACTTATATCTTGCTATAGTTACCTATACATCATGCATACCTATTGACATGTACACCCTCGTACTTGATTACATGTAGATACTTAAACCCTGCTACACTTACATGTACACTTCATATGATACTGCATTTATTTTCGAAGGAATTGGGAACCGCATGATATGTTTTTAAAGCTAGATTCAATTTAAAGAGCGGTTTTCCCTTTATATGCTCATATTGATGTTTTATGTTGCATATATTATTTTTATATGGATTTTACGCATTGAGATATGGATTTCATATGATTTATGGATTTGAGAACCATGGGGGATAATTTCAAGAAAACATTGTATTGTTTGAAAACCCGGTTTCTCTTGATATGATATTTGATGCGTCCACCATGTGATTTCTCGGTTCTGAGATTTGGCTTGTGATACCCGATTCGAGGAGCGGGATGCACCGTCTGCGGGTACATGGTGGACCCGGTATGGTACCCCGGGGTGAGGGGTGATTTCGTGGTGTAGACGATAAACCTGACGGTGGGACCACTACCTACCGGTGATTGTATTTGGACTCGGCGGTTATCTTGGAGATACCGACCGGAGTGAGGTATGACATATCGTCAGGGCTAGTCATGGTGACAGCGCCTGAGTTATGAGGATTTATGTGTCGATACTAGACACGGGTTTCATGATGTTTCGAGTGTCGGTGTTTGACACTTAGGTTTTCGTGAGACATACAGGATTTGAGGGCCGATCTTAGGATGCGGTGCCTGAGGATTTGGGATTTGATGTGTCAGTGAGGGACACTGGTGTTTTTCCATGCTGATGATTTTTGCAGGAGATTTTATATTATATCATTCCACACTCAGGATTATGTTGATATGCATTGTTTCATGTAGTTGTAGTACCCTGATGATGTACCTTTACATGATTGTCGCATATTCACCTATCATACTTATGCTATCGGATTACTTGTGATAGATAGATCGCTGTTCGTGCATACTTGCGATTACTGTATGATGTTAGTTATTATTCACGAGTTGGCAACTCACCCCCGTTGTGCCACAGTGTTGTGCAGGACTTACCCTCTGAGTAGTCGCGGCAGGGCATCTTATCTTCTCTACTTTTGCGGATACCGCTACGGTTGGCTGTGAAGCCTTGCTTTTAGGTAGGTTGCGGTTATCTGTTTGTACTTTGTATATTTTTTTGTTGGATCTAGTATTCTCCATCTACCACTATATTGTATATGACTTAGAGACGACTTGTGAGGATTCAGTGTTATTTTGTGGTGACTTTTGGAGCCGTGCTCGTGGGAGCCGGTTTTGTTGAAAAGTTTTACTTCTTTATGCAGTTTCCTTTTATATTTCTTCGCTTCGGCGTCGTATATATGTTGTGGTGTTGTCTCCGCCGTTGGTCGTGATTTGCTCCCGTTTTGGATGCTTTTATTATTATCTATGTTGTACCCGTTTTCGGGGTTAGTTTTTACAAAGGAGGTGCTGCCAAAATTTTTAAGAACGAAAACTAAACTTAAAGATTTTTACTTGGAAATTTCCGAATGTTTAAAACTATGTTTTTCTCCGTTGATCCAGTTTTGGGTGGTTTAGATTTCTGGGTTTCGGCTTACTTAAGTTGCGTACGCCTTTAGACGTTACGTAGTTTAAGTGCCGGTTACGGGCCAAATTTGGGTCGTGACAAGTACAGACATGATATTCATTGCTTAGACATTCATGCATTTATATTTTCATGTTATCATGCAGTATTATGGGCATATGCCGACACTTATCATATAACTACTCATGATTTTGAGATTTGGATTTCTATGAGATTTCTGGATTTTTGGGGAAAACCGCAAAAATATATAAAAACTCTCTCTCTCTCTCTCTCCTCTTCTCTTTTTAAAATAAGATGCGGTTTTCTCGTGATGTATGTGTCGTCCACCATGAGATTTCATGTTTTCTATTGGATTTCGAGACCCGATTCGAGGAGTGGATGAACCGTCTCGGGTACATGGTGGGCCCGGTATGGTACCCCGGGGCAAGAAGATCGAGTTGTAGACGATGAGCCTGGCAGGGGAAGGCTACCTACCGGTGATGTCTGGCGCGGCGGATATCCGGAGGATACCGACCGTTGTCGTGAGATTTGATGATATGGGCCGATCCGGACTGACGGAGCCCGAGATATTGAGACTTGAGATTACATGTGTTGTGTCGATGTTTGACATGGATTTCCATGGATTTCATTATTGAGATTTCAGATTCTTATACACATTCTACTATGATAACAGCTAAAGATTTCTTATACATATATATCTGGATTTCAGGATTTGTTACTTTACATTCATGGTGCATGCATTTCATTCATATGACATAGTATTATATGAGGTACTGACACGACACGGAGTAGTTGCACTTACACGTAGTATTACCCTGCTATTACTAGATGTTTGGGATATAGTAGTGTATTATTATGACCTAGGATAGCGTCGTGCATTCGATTTCTTTTCGTAGATGTCTTCTACTCACGAGTTGGCAACTCACCCCCTTTGTGCCTGTAAGTCCGCGGCGGTGCCCCGGCCGTCTAATAGACGCCGATATGCGGAACAAAACTTTTACGACTGGCGCTATCGCGTACTTTATCCCGGATCGTCCATTAAAGCTAAATTAACAAATTGTAAAGAGGGTAGAATTGTTATACCGAATGATCCGAGTCCTTCGGTCTTCAACCATCATCCCACGCTATGTTGCAACTGATCCGAACTTGCTTGATCTCCGTTTTCATCATCCAGGTGGCACCACGTCGACGGATCTTTAAACGGGCTCCCGCCTCTGAACCGAGGCAACTCGATCGTCAAGTTTGCCAAAAGAGACGACCAAGATGAAGTAGAGAATGAGTAGAATACTTTGTCTCGTTACGTCCAAGACTATGGACGAACGGTTAAAAGAAGTTGCCATTTGGAATCGGGTGAATGGAAATTGAACTAGGAAATTTCCATACACTAAACTATATGAAATATTTGGCCAAAAATGAATGAATCAAATCTCTCTCTCTCTCACAAGAGGGGCCGGCCACTATATGAAGAGGTGAGGAGGGTGAGTGTAGGAGCAAGGAGGAGGGTGACCATATCCCTTCATGCTTATCACAAAGAATGAATCATCAAAAGACAATAAATGCTAACCTATCACACTTAACCTAGTCATCCTCCATCATTAATGAACCATTAATGACACAAATGAGTCATATGCCTAATCACCACTTCTAGAACCTTCTAGAAGCATGACTCACCTCATCAAGAAAAGATAAATCCGTATTTAACCGAATGTCAAAATACGGCTGATAGAAAACTGGAAACTGGCAACTTCCAAAAATCATCCCGAAACGAATTTCAGGATAACCCCGTATCGGTATAAATATACCCGCATTTATATTACGATCGAATATAAATGCAACTGAGACAAAGATATTATATCTACACAGTATAATACTGGGTTCCGGCTTAAACCAAAACCTACCAGTATTATCTGCCCGAAAAACGACACGTGCGAAAACGCACGTGCATTTTCCGAACCTTGCCATAATACCATACGGCATCTACAACGTTTCGCCCGAACTTAGGAAAGTGTTGGTGGGGGACTCTAATGACTCATCAGTACACTGGCACTGGGTATAACCACTAGCACGTCAGAGGTACTAGCTGTACGTAACGTTTTGCCTATGTATTGATTGGAAGGGAAGCTGACGAGCGAACTCATCTATAAACCCTACTGAGCCTGACAGTGACAATAACCGTACAGTCCGGAACATTCGTCTATGAGTATTGCATATACGGCCTAGGGGGCCGGTAAACGTCAGACCCCCAACAGCGATATAAGTCGTGTCAGAGAGCAGCCCAGAACACCCTGAGATTCTACTGGTATACCTACCAGTATATCTCGATTACCCTGGCCAGGGATTTCGTGAAATGGCTCTCCTAAACACAGTGCGATCTCACTCCCAATACCGGGAGAGACGAATCCCCGAAGATACGCTCACTTGCCTCCAATGTGGCTCGGGACTGTACCCAACTAAAACCTGTTTGCACAACTCCTTTGAGCGTGGTAGGGTAGTAATCTAAGCACAGTGGGAACTCACACGAGACAAATGACGACCTCAGGTCGACGAACTAACCTGTACATATGTCACCAGGGAACTGCTATCTGACGATATGTATAGTACCAACTAGCATGTTCCCGGCGAGTCCTGTCCGGTGTACTCATAACCTAATGAGCACCTGTATACATCTTAGGTGATCCAACTGACACCAGTGGCTTGTGAGACCGGCCACCGCCCCTCGTCGGGGTCTCGACTGTATACACTAGTCTACTCTGGAGTATCGATGCCCTGTCTCGAAACTCCCACGACTAGGGACACTTTAAGGATGTGTTATAGACCCCAGCTCCCACATATATGATCGCCATCATACTGCTGGTAGTCAAACAAGAATCCTATGGGCTCTATCATAATGATAAAGACAAACCAGATAGCATACTATCATTTCGAGTAAGACTGTTTTATCGGTATAGGTCCTACCTCAATCATTGCAATCACGTACCTGCGATCCAATAATTGACTTAGAGGGCACTATATCCAACAATCTCCCACTTGCACTTAAGGCTAATTATTGCGATGTCGTATACTCACAGCTCGTGTGATACCGAGCATCCAACTCCTCTACTAATCAGTTTCACAAAGCTCGTTTGTAAAACTATTGTGTTCGAGAACTAGCCTCAGTGAGTGGATCCGCTCCGGTGTTTCTTTCTGTATCTCTCTATATCTCAACTTCGCGGAGAAGATCATCTCCCGAATTGAGTAATACCTGTCTTAGAATATGTCTGGATATCTGATGGGACCTAGTTCATAAATGAACTCCAAATCCAAACTTCTTAGACTGTATCAATCACTGAAACTAATCAGTTTCCAGCACCATGCCTCCTACAGTATCCCCTTGGACTACCTGTCCATAATACTGTCCATCGTCAGAGGGAAAACTGTAACTCTGACAATCACTCTGTTATCTATGTCACCTTTGAAGCCTGGAATAATAACCGTCTCCCGAAGGAGGCTGCCGTCATCAAATCCGTAGAATATGTACTTATGTTCTATAACTGCTTCATAATGTTTCTCCAGGATTGGATTAATATAAACTTATCGCATCTAGTGCAATAACAACATCTGGTGTGGTACTTGACATCTCACGATTGACTCAATTGCCTAAGCAAGTGATCTGCCAATCATGTACGTCCCTCTCCGCTTTAGTCTGTAAGACACCTTTAGAGAGGGTGACTCCATTACCTGCAGGTACACCACCATGCCAGGAGTCATTTATTCTAAAATACAATTAGAATATAGTCGAAGTACTCACATTGGGAAACTACCCAAATCTAAATCTAAAACCATCAGATCTAGTAACCAGAATGTTAGATATTATATCCATATCCTTTGTGGAGAAACAACTGTGTGATGACCTCAGTACAACCGATCGTAGTATAGGAATTTTACTTCCTACTCTGTGTATGTCATCCAAATACCATGACATTACACCCTACTGCCTTCTTAACAGATCCATCCCCTATTCTGATGAAGTCAAACCCATGACTGTCACATCAAAAATCAAATGATCTATTTCCGCTATATCTGCTCAAGTCTATAAATAGACACTAGCTACTTGCCCACTATGCTTCCGCTGCTCCCACTGACTACGACAACCCTCTGGCAGAATAATATATATACGTGTACTTCTAAAACTAGTTTAGAACGACGCTATACATTTCCTCCTGCCGAGTCTCATAGTCTGGAACAACAGTAGTGTCAAGTCTAGATAAACAAGAACCTCCCTGTCACCGTCCTTGAGGCTACCGGGGTACCTCTCGGGTGTCTGAGGTTACCTACCATATTTGCGGAGTGGCTATTGGAATGTCAAACCTGATTGAATATATAGGTCCTATTAAACTTTCCGTAATCGTTTGCGGTTCTGGAATCACTTCCAGTTCTACCATGCTCCCACTGCAGTTTTTCTGAAAAATCCATTTTAATAAAACTGTGGCGAGTCAAGAACAGTATCACTATTGATCTTCCAGATGGTAGAAAATCAACCCTCGTCGAAGCTTGGGTCAACCCGCAAACTGCCATTACAGAAACGTGCCTTGAGTTATCCAGTGTCTGGTTTTAAGCATAAGCTGGACAACTCCTCTTACCTTAACATCGTTAAGATATGAATCGTTCTATATCCAATATAGAAACTTTGGCACTTATTTAATTGGAACCGGATTCAAATTATGCAGCTGTCTCCAGTGCATAATAATTTAATAGAGAGAGGCTGATCAATATTACTCAACTTAGGAATCATCCAATTATGAGTAACCTGAAAGAGAAACAAGTTTCTCAAAACCATTACTATCAATTGAATACTAATCACAAGAATCTACATCTTCAATTTCTTTGAAGAATCCCGATACTTGCGATACATGGTTCTCTACTTTATTCCTATACCCACAACTTCTCAATACTTAGACATTGTATTTCTATGAAACACTTGTCTATAAACTAGAGAAGTCACAAGTAAATAGAATATAGTACGAGGACCAACCCCTTTGTCCTGACGGACACTGGACAACATACACAACTCTGTATAAGTCCGCTGAGTTGAATAACTCAAAACATGTGCATCGTAGGTTGAAAAATGTACCCAGGCGATTTCCTCAAATATCACCAATTACAACGAATTCCGATATAATGAGGATGATCACCTAATTTCCAATAACTCGCTCCCACTCAACATCTGTATTCTCATATAGATGTGAGAATGAAACCTGGTAAATACATACCCTGGAGTAAGTATCCAATCGGGAAATCGGTTTTCAATTAACAATGCACAGTGAATATGAAACATAAATATGTTTTGTAGGGGTTTCCTGGTATTCCTAGTAATGCCTCTTCCATAATCCAAATCATGACTTTAACCGTATATTTCCCTGCCATCTTTCCATTTCCTTTTATTTGTCTTTAGTCGTTACCTTCTGTACACCATCATTAGGCTAAGTTGTTTTCTTCCTTCCCTACCGTTCGGCACCAGCCTATGGTTTGGAAGAAGAATATCCAGTAAGCATAATAGGTGTACTCTCCTAATCCTAGGAATACTCGCAACTTGAGAGAAGGTGATGATAAAAACAACTGAATAATACCTTATTCTTATTTCTCCTGAACCAGAATCCATCCTCGAAAAATGCCTTCGAGTTCGTATATAACCATACGATGGATTTATCCAATGGAATTGGATGTTCGTAGTGATACGAGTTGTTCTGGAGAAATCAAAGGTGAAGTAGGAGTGGCGATGAAATACGTGATTTGGTCATGAATGTAAATAGTCGCAATTTACTTTGCCCTCTTTCTAATTCCTTTATCTTGTCTTTACATATTACCTTTTGCACACCCTACTTAGGCTAATTGGTTTTCTTCATTCCCTACCGTTCGGCACCAGCCTATGGTTTGGAAGAAGACTATCCAATAAGCGTAATAGGTGTACTTTCCTAAACCAATGAGCCCTCGCAACCTGAGAGAATGTGATAATAAAAGACAACAGAATAAACCAATTCTATTTCTCCTGAACCTGGATCCATCCTCGAAGAAATTCCTTCGAGTTCGTATATAACCATACGATGGATCTATCCAATGGAAGTGGATGTCCGTAGTGATACGGGGTGTTCTGAGAAATACAAAGGGTAAAAGAAGGAGCGGCAATGACTTATGTAACTATAGACAATCAAAAAGCCAGTAAATTGAGAAAGATTCGGTCAACTTTGGTCACTGAGTTATAGTCTAGGGTCGGTCAAAAGTCACTGCCATAAGAGAGAGAGAGAAAAGAAACACTCTGCGTGCACTCTAGCCTAAATCAGAATGGTTATCTCTTT
This sequence comes from Agapanthus africanus, assembly GCA_030015575.1. NCBI lineage: Eukaryota > Viridiplantae > Streptophyta > Magnoliopsida > Asparagales > Amaryllidaceae > Agapanthus > Agapanthus africanus. The sequence continues at coordinate 379,234,529 of JASDDO010000026.1, forward strand.
ATCTAATTAGGTAATCTCCCACTGTAATCTCAAATTCTCCTCCAAACCTGAAAGAAGAATTAGTCGGGGTCACCCGAAGAGTAAACCAACTCATCAGTGAGAATCAGGATCCAACTATCATCGCATGATAACTTGATGGAAGCCACTCAAGTTAACACACTCCAGAAGGTATGCGCAAGTCTGGCAAGTTTCTTGTATGTTTGAAACTCCCGATGTAATTTTTATCCCATGCTCTTATGACCTTGACGTAGGCCAACAAATCATAAGCAACATGTCAAGTTCTACCCGTCGTTGTCCTGATCAACTTAAGTCATCGTACAAGCCCTTGACGTAGGCCAACAAGGTGTACGTCTGACTTAAACTAATGCATCTATCTATGCAACAAATGAATACCCAGCAGCTACCAAACACTATGTCTTGACGTAGGCCAACAAACATAGCTTGAATACTACTGACCATCCATAAGAAACGACGGAGGATTACGGCTGGTTTTTGGCGAAAAACCTTTAACGTAATGAACTTGATCTCGTTGAAGGAACCTGATAGCTTTATAAAAATATATAGTAGCGAAAACCTTTTGCTAAAGAAGTCACTCCCGGTGAAGGGATCTCGACTCTTTCCTCGTGGAATGAGGTGCAGGATATTCCAACTGAATACCGCTATGCAAAACAAAAGGAAACGTCTTTGTAATAATTTCCTTTTAAAATTTGTTCCAACAACATCAAATATAGGTTTGTTTTATCTCGCATTGATAAGAATCAATGCAGTCCCATCAATCAATCACACCAGAAAAGAACGAAATAAAATGTACGTATATGCCATCCGCATTCGTCACTGGGTCCCGTCATCACCCGTTAGGTTACTTAACTAACGACAGAGCGGGGACTGGACTAGCGCAGGTGTAAAACATATACAATATCTAATAGTATATATACTAATATACAGTAATCGCTCCAGGTGTGATAATATACAACATTACAGAAAAGTAATAAGCATCACAGAACAATACAGATAAACTGGGATCCCCGGGTTTCACAGAGCCGCTACTGAAACCCGATGTTCCCCTGGTCGTGTGGATAGCCTGTGCAATGAAACCTAGACCCCTACGAGTGCGGCAAGTTATCCGCCAAAACCTGAAGCGAGGTGGTCCCCACAACATAGTGAATGGAACACCCGGCACTTCACGTAATCCGGTAAATTGAGCACCCCTTCTTGGGTCAACCTGTACCCCCTACGAGTGCGACGAATAGTCTGTCAATTCTAGAGTGTGGTCCCTTTGCCTCTCAATGCCATGAGATATGAACCCGTTGCCCTCCAGAACCCGGTTATTCGTGCACCCCACCGCGGGGTAAACTTAGTACAGAAATAAAAATAGTACAATAGGTACATTGCCCGCAACCTGGTCGTGCCCTAAAAGAATATTATACAAACAGGCAGTGACGGCAGTCCACAAGTCGGACGCTCGCCCCGCAATATCAAATGTACAAATAAATTTAAACAACACTATCATTGCACCCTGCTATCCACCACGACAAATCCGCAACATTACAGCACAACACAGAACATCAACGCGAATGTCACGTTCGCAAACCCGTCTAAAAGAACTATAGCAATCAGACGCGGTTTACCGATCAAATGACATTCCCGGTCGGAGATATAATGAAAGTACTGAAAAACTAACAAGTTTAAAATTTCGATCGACTAAATTTCCCGAAGTGGGCCCCACATACATCTGGTGTACAGTAACAAAATTTTGGCCCAAAAGACATATACTAAAAATCACCATTTCCCATGAGAAACCCACTGAAAAAATTTGGCTCACTGTTCCCACAAAAGCGCGGCGGATTAGCGGCCAAACCATGGTTTGGGCCGCGGATCCGCTGTCGTTTTGTGGGATCACGTGCCCAAATTTCACCAGTATGCTTCAAAAACCCTGCATGATTTTCTGAAATGCTCAAAATGAATTTTAGAACAGTTTGAAAATCGACAGAAACATCATGTACAGAAAATTGTGATTTCGCGAAATCCGTTCGATCGATCTTTTAATCGTGTTAGCACAAGTTAGTATAGCTTAATGGTGAGGCTCTGATACCACTGTAAGTCCGCGGCGGCGCCCCGGCCGTCTAATAGACGCCGATATGCGGAACAAAACTTTTACGACTGGCGCTATCGCGTACTTTATCCCGGATCGTCCATTAAAGCTAAACTAACAAATTGTAAAGAGGGTAGAATTGTTATACCGAATGATCCGAGTCCTTCGGTCTTCAACCATCATCCCACGCTATGTTGCAACTGATCCGAACTTGCTTGATCTCCGTTTTCATCGTCCAGGTGGCACCACGTCGACGGATCTTTAAACGGGCTCCCGCCTCTGAACCGAGGCAACTCGATCGTCAAGTTTGCCAAAAGAGACGACCAAGATGAAGTAGAGAATGAGTAGAATACTTTGTCTCGTTACGTCCAAGACTATGGACGAACGGTTAAAAGAAGTTGCCATTTGGAATCGGGTGAATGGAAATTGAACTAGGAAATTTCCATACACTAAACTATATGAAATCTTTGGCCAAAAATGAATGAATCAAATCTCTCTCTCTCTCACAAGAGGGGCCGGCCACTATATGAAGAGGTGAGGAGGGTGAGTGTAGGAGCAAGGAGGAGGGTGATCATATCCCTTCATGCTTATCACAAAGAATGAATCATCAAAAGACAATAAATGCTAACCTATCACACTTAACCTAGTCATCCTCCATCATTAATGAACCATTAATGACACAAATGAGTCATATGCCTAATCACCACTTCTAGAACCTTCTAGAAGCATGACTCACCTCATCAAAAAAAGATAAATCCGTATTTAACCGAATGTCAAAATACGGCTGATAGAAAACTGGAAACTGGCAACTTCCAAAAATCATCCCGAAACGAATTTCAGGATAACCCCGTATCGGTATAAATATACCCGCATTTATATTACGATCGAATATAAATGCAACTGAGACAAAGATATTATATCTACACAGTATAATACTGGGTTCCGGCTTAAACCAAAACCTACCAGTATTATCTGCCCGAAAAACGACACGTGCGAAAACGCACGTGCATTTTCCGAACCTTGCCATAATACCATACGGCATCTACAACGTTTCGCCCGAACTTGGGAAAGTGTCGGTGGGGGACTCTAATGACTCATCAGTACACTGGCACTGGGTATAACCACTAGCACGTCAGAGGTACTAGCTGTACGTAACGTTTTGCCTATGTATTGATTGGAAGGGAAGCTGACGAGCGAACTCATCTATAAACCCTACTGAGCCTGACAGTGACAATAACCGTACAGTCCGGAACATTCGTCTATGAGTATCGCATATACGGCCTAGGGGGCCGGTAAACGTCAGACCCCCAACAGCGATATAAGTCGTGTCAGAGAGCAGCCCAGAACACCCTGAGATTCTACTGGTATACCTACCAGTATATCTCGATTACCCTGGCCAGGGATTTCGTGTAATGGCTCTCCTAAACATAGTGCGATCTCACTCCCAATACCGGGAGAGACGAATCCTCGAAGATACGCTCACTTGCCTCCAATGTGGCTCGGGACTGTACCCAACTAAAACCTGTTTGCACAACTCCTTTGAGCGTGGTAGGGTAGTAATCTAAGCACAGTGGGAACTCACACGAGACAAATGACGACCTCAGGTCGACGAACTAACCTGTACACATGTCACCAGGGAACTGCTATCTGACGATATGTATAGTACCAACTAGCATGTTCCCGGCGAGTCCTGTCCGGTGTACTCATAACCTAATGAGCACCTGTATACATCTTAGGTGATCCAACTGACACCAGTGGCTTGTGAGACCGGCCACCGCCCCTCGTCGGGGTCTCGACTGTATACACTAGTCTACTCTGGAGTATCGATACCCTGTCTCGAAACTCCCACGACTAGGGACACTTTAAGGATGTGTTATAGACCCCAGCTCCCACATATATGATCGCCATCATACTGCTGGTAGTCAAACAAGAATCCTATGGGCTCTATCATAATGATAAAGACAAACCAGATAGCATACTATCATTTCGAGTAAGACTGTTTTATCGGTATAGGTCCTACCTCAATCATTGCAATCACGTACCTGCGATCCAATAATTGACTTAGAGGGCACTATATCCAACAGTGCCAAATTCTTTACAGGTTCGATGTACAGGTTTCCGTGGCAGCTTGTTGGCACATCTTTTCTTCAGGGTGATTTGCACGGTAGGTTGGTTCACTTGTATCCGAACCACCATTATACTTTTATTCATTCATTTGTATCTAGTAAGCTCCATCAACCATATTTGTATTACTTGATAAGTTTATTGGACCAGTTGTTTATTTCGACCTTAGAGTCGCGCATGTGTTATTCTGATCTGGTGGTTTTGTTTTCTTTTGAGTTTTGAGCCTCGCCTATTGGCGTTGTATATTATTGTGCTTGTTGTGGTTGTTTCCGCCTGTTGGCGTTGATGCTAGCTCCCGTTGGGGATGCTTTTTATTGTTTATGTATATTATACTTGTACCGTTTGGGGGCCAGTTTTTACAGAGAAGACTGTGCCGAAATTTTTGGTAAAAATTTGCTGATGATTTTATACTTGTTTTCTTTTCTTCTTCTTCTTCTTCTATGGTTTAGATTTCTAGGCTTCGGCTTACTTAGGTTACGTGGCGCCTCTAGACGTTTCGTAATCTAAGTGCCGGTCACGTTCCGTACTTTCGGGTCGTGACAAAGTTGGTATCAGAGCGCTAGGTTTAACCTTGTATAAGTCTAGGTGACCCTTGGTTGATGGAGTAGGCGATTTAGGTAGAGTAACGTACCGTGGGTATGGTCCGCGGCATACTTACGATACGCTACTCTGCTTAAGGAGCCTTAGGATGTACATTTGTTTGCACCGTATTTCATTCGTTCTTCTGATCTATCTTCGTCTATGTCGGATGGTGGTTTCTGTTACCACGGGCGCACGGGCAGAGGAAGCTGCGGCTCGAATGCGATAATCATTAGAGTATTGGTTATTCTTGAGGATTGAAGCATTGCTTAGCGTGCGGATGAAGGGTATTCACATGCCGTCCGGATGAAGTTAAAGGGTTCGAACGATTATCAGAAAACCATTTTCCTAAGTTTAAAGTATTCGGAAGAACATGCAGGTATTTCGATGGACCCTCTAGAAGAATGAAACCCTAACTCGACATAATAACCACGAGAACGCCCTTGAACCTTAAGGTTTACGGCAGTTCCGCTGTGCCATTAGTGAGGCTTGGGTTTGCCCTTCTACGGCTGGATCATCGATGCTGGGGTATGTACCGGATATTTTTAAACTGTACTTGAGTGTTCAGCTCTCGTGGAATTACGGGATTTTGATGGATCGATCGAAAAGTTTAATGTAGTCCGGATATCAAGTGAAGGGATCGACTATGTGGGAGACTCTAGACATGAGTATTGCCGTTGGTAGCGCAGTCAGCACACCTATGAAAGAACGAGTTCGAAGCAGTCGACATCAGAGGAAAGAGGCGCACATTGACGATAGTGTTTACGATTGTGATTTAGTGATTTGAATTTCCTATTTTCGTTGATTGGATTTTTGTATTTTGAGGACTTTGTTCTACGATTGGTATTTCCTGTGTGTACCTTCATTCTATCTGTATTTCATATATCAGTTGTATTGATGTGGTTTAGTACGCAACCAGTACACTTGATTTGGTTTTATATATTTTGAGATTTTTGATTTGATTTCGTGCATATGGGTTACACATGATTTTGATATATGCTTCGACCTAGTTTTTATCCATTTTCGTACTGCGATGTATGTTTTCGTGCTCCATGTGCACCTGATTAGGATTCTTGCGCATACTTGGCGCACTTGATGCGATTTTGTGCACACCAGATGCACTAAATCGGGGTTTTGTGCAGATTAGATGCACCTGATTTTGAGTCGTGCACGCCCGTTGCACTTGACAGATGTTTTTGGTGCACACCTGTTGCACTTAGTTTTGTTTTGTGGGTATTCATGGTTTCTGCATTTGGTTTCGATTTCAGTGCGCACCGGACGCACATGACATTTTATTGATGTGATTGGGATTGATTTTAGTTTGAGCAGTATGTTTTCATAATCATTATTATTTGATTTAGTAACCAGGCGGGACGTGTATGTTAAATAAAAGATATATATATATATAGCTATTTTTTTTAAATTAAACGTCCGCTACTTAGACCGTGACACGTGCATTGCACGGCGATTTTCAAAAAGGGGTTTTTGTATGCTTCTTTATTATGATGATTCGGCGATTTTACTAGGATGCGAACTATATATAAGTTATAGATTGATGTATATTATGATGGTTTTCACGTTGGGTTATGATATTTTATTATCGCCATAACTCCGATGATTGCGTCATGCTTGACGGAGTTGATTTTGTTATATATTGATGATTTCGGAGCCCCGACGATTTGAGTGTTTTGCTAAATGTTTTAGTATTTGGAATGGGAGTTTTAATTTAAATTCGATGACCGAATTTCCTAAAGGGGGGAAGATTGTAACGTTTTAAAAATAATTAAATAAATAATTAAATGAATAAAATTGTTTAAGTGAATTTTATGAATTTCGGTAAAGCAAAATGTATTTTTCGTAAAATCAAACCGCAATTGTTTTTCATTATAAATTCAAAAATACCTATTTAATTATGTAATTACTAGTAAATGGTGTTTATTTAGCCACTTATAAATTTTTAGTTTAATAAAATATTTTTCCTAAATTAATTATTTTAAATATTAACATAAGCTTTATTTTTACACTAAATTAGTGTAAATTACAAATTTAAATGGTTTTAATTTGTAAAAATGAACCATGGCATGTTAGAAATTAGTGTGTATCATGAAAAATTTATTTGCAAATTTTTCCTATTTTCTAGAGCTTTCTTGAGTTGCTATAGTAAACAAATAAATAAATAATTAAATAAACCATGAAAAGACCTTAAGTGATATTTCTCCTCTTGAAACTTCTACACTTTTCCTTAATCATTTCTTTCTCTCCCTCACTCCCTCAAGGTCGGCCACAACTCATCCATGGCAGCCCCCCCCCATTTCCCACCTCATTTTTGCACAAAAATCCATCAAATTACATCAAAAATTCAACAAAAAATTCCACAAAATCCTAATTTCTTCATACCCTATATTCTCTACCCTTCTTTATATGGATTTTGGAGTGGGAAAGCATGTATTTTGGAGGCTCATTTCTTGTTTGGATTTCACATTTTGGAGGTATAATTTTCTTTCTTTTGATTTATTGTTATTAGATGATCATTTAAGCTTAATTAGATTTAATGAATTAGTTCTATGTTTTTTTTAAAAAAATGCAAGTTAGGGTTGTAAATTCAAGTTAGGGTTTTTAATAATTAATTGGGGTTATAATAGTTAGTTTAACACTTTTAGAATTGGAAAATATTGCATGGTTGTTAAATTGTAAAATTTTCATTTAAAATTGTTTTAAATAAGGAAATTAGCTAACTAGATTTTTCTAAAATGTGTTTGTGGGTAATATAAAATTCCAATTTAAGTTGCTATCATTAGATGGTAGTTTTAATGAGAATATTAGCACATTAATTGAATGAAAAACTTAGTTTGATCATTAGATTACTTTGATAATTGGAAAAATAGTAATAAAATGCTATTATTTTGTAAACTAGATTTTAGGAATTTCTAAATAAATGAGATTAAAAATATAATTTACGGTTTCATTAAATCATTATCATCATGAATTGTGGTTTAATACATTAATTCATGCAAAATCACGTTTTGTGGTGGAATTGTGGTAATTTGCTTGAAAAATGTTGAAAATTGTTAAAGGTTGCAAACTAGAAATTTCAAATTAATATAAATTTGTGTAATAAAAATATAGTAACAGTTTGTATAGTCTAGTTATGCTATATAATGAGTTTTATAACTATTGGTTTCATTTAAATGTCAAGTTTTGATGAAAAACGGTAAATTGGCAATTTCGGGTTTTACGAAATTGGACGGTTTGATGGATTTTAGGGTTTCGATGGATTTAATCGTGTTTTATGGTATAAGTAATGTGTTTTAAAACTACAAGTTGTTTGATGATGTTATCTCGATCCATCGGAGTTTGTACGCCAATATCGAGCGGTATTTGGTTCTTGTGCGTGGACGGGACATAGGTTTTAACCTATGCTTGTTCCTTTAGATCGTTTGACTTTCGTATGTGATTCAGTTTACGATGTTATTTATATGTTTGCGTCTAGGTACCCCCACGTGGACTGCGGGCGATGAAGAGGAGGATGGCGATACTGTCTTCGGCAGACATGGACCAGGTGAGTAGATGCATATCTACGGGGGGAAGTCGGGTGGATGGCGTTTAGCACCCCCGCAACGTAGAATAGGAATAGTACTTATTGACATTAGGAAACCAGATGTGACCCTAGATTCTTAATGAGTAGGACCCTAGTAATGACCCTAGGCTCGACTAGACTAATTTAGGAAAACCATATCAGAGGATGAGTACCTTGGAAGAGGTTCGTAGGTTTCAGGTAGAAACACACACATGCACACACTGAAACTCGACATGGCGTATACGTATATGTGTGTATATATATAAAACTAGGTATAGGTGTATATATATATGCACAACACGTATATGGGATTCATTGATGTGATATGATATCTGAGGCATGATGAAACAGTATAACTGGGCTTGATGCCGTGATTCTTGACTATACAGTCGTATTAAAGTGTTAGCGGATCATTAGAGAATGAGATAATGAACATGAACATATAAATTATAAAGGGTGGTGGTGATATTGAGGTACATGGGACGCTAAAATAGTACGTGGGCTGTAGCTTGTGACTGATCGCGATATGATATATATATGACTAGATTACGACGTCATATAGGTGTGACTTGATGTCGATATCGTATAGGTGTGACTTGATGACGATAAGATATCGGTATGATTTAATCACAATATTACACATATGACATGATATTTCTGTGGATAAACTAATGATGCTATCATGATGGCAATGATATATGATTGATATATGCGATCACAGTTTAGCACCTTGATCATGAGATGTGTTGATGATGACATTATACGAATGAGGAGACACCTAGGAGATACTTGACCGTACCCCGATATTGGGAGTCCTTTACCGATTCCAGCTTCCAGAGTGATAAGGACGACTCTAAGTCGCAGTCAGGTTTTGTCTTTACCCTTTACGGAGGGGCGGTTAGCTGGAAGAGTTCCAAGCAGGAAACCGTGGCAGACTCGACGATGGAGGCTGAATACATCGCTGCCAACGATGCTGCTAAAGAAGCTGTCTGGATCAAGAAGTTCATTACTGAACTTGGTGTGGTTCCATCCATTGAGCATCCAATACCTTTGTATTGCGATAACAATGGAGCAGTGGCTTTGGCCAAGGAACCCAGGTCCCATCAGCGATCCAGGCATATTCTGAGGCGATATCACCTGATCCGGGAGATAGTTGATCGCCGGGAGATCGAGGTCAGGAGGGTTGACACGAAGGACAACACTGCGGATCCACTCACGAAGGCCATTCCCCAGATACAGTTTGAGAGACTCTTCGGGATGCTCGGTATGCGATACTACAGCAGCTGGCCCTAGTGCAAGTGGGAGATTGTTAGTTGTATGTATGCCCTAGAGGCCAGTATTGTACAGATGATGTATATTATATTGGATGCTTGGACATATATAGAGATGACTTTCTTGCTCGACATGATAGTATGCTATCTGGTTGCTCTTTATCTTAACATGTACACTAGTCTCTTTATACTGTCTTATAGTTACATGTTGGTAAAGCCCTTAGGATTTGTACTTGACTACCTGGACTATGATGCAGATCATACTAGTGGGGACATGGTAGTCCATAAGTACATCCTTCAAGGTCCCTAGTCGTGGGTGTATCGAGACGGGGCATCGATATACCAGTGTAGACTAGCGTATACGCTTCTCGACCCATGTGATGGGCGATGGATGATCCCATATCCATTGGTGTTTGACATCAGAGATGGTATACGGGTGCTCAGTGGAGACTGAGTACACTGGACGGACTCGCCGAGAACTCCCAGATGGTATTATACCTCACGTCAGATGGCAGTTCTCAGGTGACACTTGTACAGGTTAGTCTGTAGACCCGAGATCGTCATAGAGACTTGTGTGATTCCCACTGTGCTTTGATCTCCACCTTACCACGTCCATGAGGGCGTGCAAAACGATGGTCTTTGGGCACAGTCCCGAGTCACATGGAGGCAATGAGCGATAGGAGGGGTTTCGTCTCTCCCGGTATTGGGGGTTGATGTTGCGCAGTGCTCGATTGGCCGTAGCAGGGAAGTCCCTGGCCAGGGCTGATCAGAGATTTGCTGGTAAGTGTTACCAGTAGTTTCTCGACCCGTTATGAGCCTCACATCGGCACGACTTATCGGGTTATTGGGGTCTGACGTTTACCACCCCTAGACTTGATATGCGACATATCAGACGAAGAGACCGGACTGTACGTTAAGTGTTACTGGTTGGATTCACAGGAGTATGAGCGGGCTAGCTCGTCGATCTTCTGATCGCTCAATACCCGGGTGGCCGTTACGTTTAGCAGACCGCTTGCGGCTTGTGGGTGCTTGATATGATCATCATCTGCTACCGGCGTATTGACGAGTCTTTAGAGTCCTACACAGAGGTTTCCTAGCTCAAGCGAAACGAAATAGGAGTGCATATGAGATATGTGCGGGACCGAGAATAATGCGTGTATGTGATACCGTATTTGATTCTCGCGATTAATGTTTCGATTGGTTGTATGAGATATGACCTAGTTATCGAATCATTGATTCGATAAATCGATGCATTGAATACTAGTCGGTTATGTGCGACATGACCGGATCATTGAATCAATTGTTGATTTAATGATTTAATGTATAATTATATATTTGATATATTACTTTGCATTAACTAGTATTGGTTCATTTTAAACGGATTTTTCTCACTTGATTTACACATTGTATATGTGATATACTTTTGTGCACATATTTGTATCATGTTTGATGATACTTGATCATATGGTTAAGTGTATAGAATTAAACCATAGTTAACTTGAGATTAGGGTTTTGATTATGCATTTATTCATTTATTTGTTTATTCATTTATTTGGATAAACTTTAAGATGAAAATGGTGGCAATTTTTGTTTCATATTGAAGCTTCATGAAGCTTTGACTTTGCTAACCATTCTTGTCTTCATGCTTAACCCTAACCCACTCAAATGACCATGGTTTATTCTCTACACTTAACCCTAGTTAAAGTTATGATAAGTTTGTATTTTCTTTTCATTTTAAAGGAGAACTTATCATAACTAGCTTCATCATCTTCTTCTTCTAAAAAGAAAAAGCTTGCTACTTTAATGGCAACTTGAGTTCTAGTGAGATAAATCCAATTCTAAAGTGAACCCACCTCCTATTTCTTCATCCTCTACCTCTTGCCAAGTTGTTTTGGGTGTTTTCTTCACAAGTTTCACAACTTTGTGAAGTCGGAGCTTGAACTAGTGCAACCTCGACGTAGATCGTCTTTGACACGAAGCCGACGACCTTGCTCGCCCGTTTTTCCGATGAAACCGATGAACGAGTCTAAGATTGGAGAAGGACAGCGAGAGGAGCACTACGTGGAGCTAATGAAGTGGGGAACCGGATCTACAAAGGTTGTAGCATCTAACTTTTAGTTAAGTAGTTAACTAGTTTACCTTTTCGCCTAAACATCTAGTCAACGATCCGTGTTCGGGTTTCTCAGCACCAATAATTTTTGAAATTGGCATGTTCGATGCCTTGTGAGACCTCACTAGAGTGCCTAGGAACCTTTCACTACAAAGGTTGTAATCCCTCACACTTAGTATTAAAGATGTTATCTTGCATGTTAAACCCTAATAATCTAGCAAAGATCCCAGCTTTGGGTTGTTCGGCACATCTAAAATTTAATTTGGGCATGTTTGATGTCTTATGAATCCTCACAAGAGTGCCTAGGAACCCTATATTTTCTTCTTCTTTCCCTTGGCTTTCGCCCTGGACCTACAAGAGGAAGATCCTCCTACAAACAAAGTGGATGTTTTCCTACCTTTCTGTAGGGTGCCTCCGCACTCCTCAGCATGTTGAGGAGCTCTGAAAGTTCATCTTCCTTTTCTTGCAAGTTGAAGTTTAGGATGAACTGGGCGTAAGTGGAAGGAAGGGACTGAAGAATCAAGTCCGTATAGAGCTCATTCTCCAACGTGGTCCTAAGGTCCGCGAGCTCCTCTATGTAGCCAATCATCTTAAGCACGTGTTCCGCTACCGATGATCCGACGGCCAATCTCGCCGAAAACAACTTCTTCGACACTTCGTATCTGGCGATACGGGATTTCTCCCTATACAGTTCTTTTGTATGGAGAAATATGGATTCGAGGTCCATATTCTCATGCCTCCTCTGATGTTCATTGTCCATAGAGGCAAGCACGAGGCACTTGGCCTTCGCGCAGTCGATTTCCCAGGTCTTACGGATTTCCCTATCCGCGACGCTGGTTTTGGGACCTGGGACAGGGGGAGCTTTGGTGGTAAGAAGATACCCCAACTTGTCATAAGTGATTGCCATTTTGACATTCCTGAGCCAATCTTTGTAGTTTGGCCCTGTCAGTATGTTTTTATCTAGAAGTAACTTAAGTCCAATCATGATAAATGGTCGCTGCAATTAGGAGAGAGAGAAGAAACACTTTAGCATGATGCTCTTGCAATTTTAGAGTGGTTTTTAATTTGTCTAAACAGGATGGCTCCCACTGTCTCTTGAATCCCTCCTCAAACCATAAAGGAAGAACTAGTCGGGATCAATCTCACCGTACAATACTTGCTTAACCGTTCAGCCAGTCCATTGTCGGTACTTCGAGGGAGGTTTTCCAACGCTTTCGCGAAGTTCCTTAATTAAGTAACCTCTTTTCCTTATGGGCGTAGCCCCGCTAACACCTTTCTAGACACCTACTTGGTTTATAGCATTGATCGTTAAGTAAGAAAGTTCCGGAGGAGTAGCATATACTCACAGTAGGATCGGGATCCAAATATCATCGCGTGACAAAACTGAAGGTATCCTACCAGAATCATCACACTCCAAATTGTATGCAGCGCTAGCAAGTTTCAGTTCTTTTGAAACTCCCGATGTGGATTTTTGCCCCATGCTCTTATGACCTTGACTTTGGCCAACAAATCATAAGTCACATGTCAAGTTCTACCCGTCATTCTCCAGGTTAATTTGAGCCCACCCGCACATACCCTTGACTTTGGCCAACAAGGTAGAACGACTGCCCCAAACCAACACATCTATCTATGCTGCACATGAATACCCAATAGCTACCAATCACTATGCCTTGACTTTGGCCAACAAACATAGCTTGAATACTTATTGACTATTCATGTGAAACGACGGAGGGATACGAATGGTTTTGGCGAAACCGTGAACGTAGTGAACTTGATATAATTGAAGGAACGAGATAGCTTTCAAAAGGAGTGGTTCAAGCTCCGCATTTAAAATTTGGTTTTGAAAAGAACCGAGTGGTTTTGAAAGTGTTCCAACGACTGTTACTTGGTTTATTTTTTTCTTGCATTAATTCCAATGCGTCCCATCATTTAATCCTACCATTGCAGAAAACAACGAAAATATAACGTACGCTTATGCCATTCGCATTCGCCACGGGGTCCCGTCATCACCCGTTAGGTTAATTAACTAACGACAGAGCGGGGGCTGGACTAGCACGGATGCAAAACATAACGCCTAAATAGATATCATATAGATATATATAAACATTCGTCACATGGAATGATAGCCATTCCATATGCTATCTTTCTTTTAGTTTCATGCACATATGGATGTGCATACACACATACATACATGCATCATCCTTCATGGTTGCTTATACATGGAATATGATGGCAATATAAGACTCACACCATGGTTGAATATATGGATTATTATTTGATTTATTGTTAAAACAAAAGATATAAAGGAAAGGATAATTCTTGACTTGTTTCTACAACCTTCTTTAACCTAACCATCCTCACCTACCCTTAACCTTGGATTAAACTTTCCTTCTATGTTTTAAACTCTAATTAAATAATAACTCAAACATTTGACCATGGTTTGAGATGAGAAGAAATAAATATATAAGGATATATTCTCATTTCTTTTCAAGGGTTATCTTTTTACTCTTGTTAAAAAGAAAGCCATCATCTTCTTCCTCCTTCACCATTTGCTCTCTAGTTTTTTATAGTAAGCAAAACACACATCAAGAAAGGTTTTTGATGTGAGAATTACAACCACAACATCATTCTACACAAGTCTAGCCCACTTGTTTAGAGTGTTGTCTTCTTTTCTTCTCTTGGAAAGTGAAGTCGGTAGCTTGGACGAAGGAGCTTCGGGTGGATCGTCGTGGACACAAGAAGACTTCAAGAGGACCTTCCTCCAACACCCAAGAGGCCAAATAGTCTAGCGAAAGGAGCTACAAAGGTTGTAGTCTCGAAACCCTAGTCTTTATTGCCTTTAACATTTAGAAACCCTAATTTTCTAGGATCGATCCCATGTATGCTTGCTTAGCACCATAAAAACTTGAACTTTGTGACATGTGATGCTTCCAAACTCTACATAGGGTGCTAGGTAAAACTAACATTGGTATCAGAGCCGACCTAGAACATTAGGCGACACTTTTACGAAGTAAAAATCCCGATCGGATCAAAATACGATTTTTCGAGACCTTCTCTGGACAAATTTTAAAATCTGACATTTTTCAGAATTAAAAATACTTAAAAAATACAGCAGGAAAATATAAGAAATACTGTGAAATACGAACCCATGATCTGAACAAACCGCCGCGGAACCGCGGCAAATCCTTGCTTAGGCCGCGGCTCCGCGGCCGTACAGTGGCTTCATGGCTTCATTTTTGCACAGTAACTCCTTAAACTGCTTGTATATTGTTTTTAGGTATGTTTAATCTGAATATAGTACTGTATTTTCTGGAGATGGTTTTGAACTCGACGATTCGATCGAAATTTTCGTTTCGTTTCTTTTCCGGGTAAATTAGAAAATATTGAAGTGTTCGAACGAGTATCATTTGCTCACTATTCACGGGGTTTAAATATTCTGGAGATACGTGCAAGTTTTTTTTTATGGTGGACCCTCTAGAAGACAACAAACCTTAACTCGATTATGTGACCGTCTTGAACTGCCCTTTAAACCTTAGGGTTTGGGGCAGTACGGCGTGCCACATGTGAGGCGTTGGCTTGACCCTTCTACGGCTGGACCGCTACACTGTGTCACACTCCGGATTTTTGAACTCCGCTCAAGTGTTGAGCTTTAGGGAATCTTGGGTGTTTGAATATTCGTTCGAAAACTTTAATACTGTCTATTTATCTGGAATGTGATATAATATGTAGAATTCATATAGTTTAGGCATGAAATACGAAGTATGTGATATTTCGCATTTATGATGTCTAAAGAGTATGTGGATTCCAAATATTGTAGTTTTACACTTTCTTTTCTATGACCGTAAGTGTAGTATGTTCGATATCGCCGGTTTCGTTGCTATACATCAACGACAATCGGGGTATGCATACTTACTTACGTTGATGATATGAGATATTATGTGTTGCTGAGATATGATGTGCAGGATTGTCGCGATCGAATAGCCGTCGGGTTTTATGTGAGATGAGAGTTTTATATTTTCATTCATGTAGATTCAAATGTAATGTAATATTCTTTAATTTGGGGCACTTCCGGGTTGAGGTTGTGTCACCAGTGTTGTATATTATTTACTTTTCCGCATTAGGATGGACCCAAAGAGGGGAGCACAGGTGAACGGGTTCTGGGGTTCAGTGGGAGGCCATCTCGAGGAGTCAAGACCGGGTCTCCTAAACTCCAGAATTGGTAGGGTCGCTTGCAGCTCTCGTAGGGGTCCAGGGTGTGGGCTTGGCTATTCATCGCGACTGTGGAATCCGTATTTTCTATTCTGGACAAATACTAAATACGGACGTCCTAGTATATCCCACATTATATCTATGTTTCTGCTGCCTGTGTTCTGTGATATCTGAGACGAATGACATATTATATATATGATATATAGTAGCCGTTGCTTATGTTTTACACCCGCCCTAGTCCCGTCCCGGTATGCCGTTAGTTAAGTAACCTAACAGTGCATAACGGAACATTGCGGCGAATGCGGATGGCATAAGCGTACGTGTTATTTTCGTTTCTTTTCTGTGATTGGCTTAAGGACTTAAATGATGGGATTACATTAATGTGATTAATGTAAAGAAAATAAACCTAAAAAGATGTTGTAGAATCGGATTTGAAAACCACTCGGCTATTTATGAAAAAGCTATATTTCAAAACTGCGGAGCTTAAGCCACTCCTTTTGAAAACCATTTGATTCTACAACGTATCAAGTTCAAAGCGTTAAAGATTTTCTTAAAAATCATCCGCAACCCTCCGTCATTTTAGGAAGTAGAGTACTTAGTATTCGTGCTACGTTTGTTGACCTTAGCCAAGGCGTAGTGTACGGTAGCTAAGTGATGTCTTCCTACAAACGCATATGATGCAGATTAATTAGGACGGAAATATGACTTTGTTGACCTTAGCCAAGGGTCATGTGAACGGGTCTAATTAATCAAGAAATGACGGGTTGAGCTTGACTAGTACTCATGATTTGTTGACCATAGCCAAGGTCATGAGTGCTAGGGGTAAAAAACCACATCGGGAATTTCAATAGTTGAAATTTGCAATGAGATTGCATACCTTCCATGTGATGGTTGGATCCCGATCCCACTGTGGGCAATAGTTGCTCCTAGGAGAGTTTTACAGTTTACAATTAGCTAACTCATTAGGTGTCTAGAAAGGTATTAACGGGGCTCCACCTCTGGGAAAACGAGGTTTACTTTAATTAGGTCTGTACGAAAGCACGGGGAACCTCCCTCAAGTACCGACACTGGCCTGGCTGAACGGTTAGCGAAGTTGTAGACTGTAATTAATCCTGGCTAGTTTTTCTTTTTAAGGTTTGAAAGAAAAACTCGATAAAAGCAGTGGGAAACATCAATTAGACAAGATAATAACCAATCTGATCTATGCAAGAGCTTTCGCTGAGTGTATTCTTTTCTCTCTCTTAATGGCAGATACCCATGACTGGACTCAAGCTTCTTCTAGATAAAAACAAACTGAATGGGACCAATTATAAAGACTGGCTGAGGAATCTGAAAATTGCCCTGACTTATGATAAAGTATCATATGTCCTCACGGCTTCAGCCCCGCCCGTCCCAGGTCCAAAATCCTCAGTTGCGGACATTGAAGTCCGCAAGACATGGGACACTGATTATGCCACGGCAAAATGCCTCGCGCTTGCATCGATGGATAACACACATCAAAAGAAGCACGAGGATATGGACATTCACGGTATATTGCTCCATACAAAGGAGTTGTATGGAGAGCAATCCCGCGTATTACGATACGAAGCATCAAAGAAATTGTTTCAGATGCGAATGGCCCCTGGCACACCAGTAGGAGACCATGTTCTGAAGATGATAGCTCTTATAGAAGAGCTTGAGGACCTTGGATGGACGATGGACAATGAACAATATATAGATATTATTCTGCAGTCCCTCCCCTCCACCTTTGCTCAGTTCATAGTGAACTTCAACATGCATGGCATGGATAAGGAACTCCCTGAACTCCTTAACATGTTAAGGAGTGCAGAGAGCACTATGAAGTCAGCAAAAACTCCCGTTATGACTGTTGGACAGTCTTCCTCTTCTCGCCCGAAAGCTAAGGCCAAGGGAAAGAAAAAGAAGAAGCCCACCAATCCTAAGGGTGGAGTTAAAAAGGTGGAGGGAAAGGAAAAGTCCAAAGCTGGAGACTCGGGGAAAGGCGAATGTTTTCATTGCCACAAGACAAGACATTGGAAGCGCAACTGCACGGAGTACTTAAGTCTCAAGAAGCAGCATGGGGATGCTTCTGCTTCAGGTGCGTTTGTGACAGAAAACTGTTTTTCAATAAACTCTGCTTCCTGGGTATTGGATACCGGTTCAGGTTCTCACATTTGCAATTCTATGCAGGGGTTGAGAAATAGCAAAGTTTTGAAGACAGGTGACCATACTCTCCGCGTTGGAAATGGTTCCAATGTACATACAGTCGCAGTGGGAGAGTATCACTTGGGGTTGCCATCTGGATGTATTTTGGTTTTGAATCCTTGTTATTTTGTACCCAGTATGCTTTGTAATATAATATCCGTTTCTTTGTTAGACAATGAAGGATATAATTTTGTATTGCAGAATAATGTTATGAACATTCACCTGAATCAAATGTTGGTTGGGTATGGTACGCTTAATAACGGAATATATGTCCTAAATTAACACACAGTTTTCAGTATACAAAACACTAATAAAAGAAAACTTTCAGAATTAAATGAAGCTTTTCTATGGCATTGTAGACTTGGTCATATTAACGAAACAAGACTAAACAAGTTACACAAAGATGGATATTTAAACTCTTTTGAATATAAATCTTATGCGACTTTCCAGTCTTGTATCAAGGGTAAAATGACCAAAACTCCGTTTACTGGACACGGAGAAAGCGCTACTAAGCTCCTAGGCCTCATACATAGTGATGTATGCGGGCCAATATCTACACAGGCTAGAGGTGGTTTTTCATACTTCATTACATTCACTGACGATTTCTCAAGATTCGGTCATGTATTTTTATTAAAGCACAAGTCCGAAGCTTTCGAGAAATTCATTGAATATAAACAAGAAGTAGAAAAACAAACCGGCTTGAGTATCAAGATGCTTCGATCAGATCGAGGTGGTGAGTATCTCTGTACATAATTTGCAAACTTCCTAAAGGAGAATGGGATTCTCTCTCAGCTCACTCCTCCTTACACACCACAGCACAACGGTGTGTCAGAACGACGGAATAGGACCCTATTAGATATGGTCCGGTCAATGATGAGTGACACTGAGTTACCAGTCTCGTTTTGGGGGCATGCATTAGAGACTGCAGCGTTTATACGAAACAGGGTTCCAACCAAAGCCGTATCTACCACGCCATATGAGATATGGCATGGGAAGAGACCATCTCTTAAGAGAATTTAGATTTGGGGTTGCCCAGCCTATGTTAAAAAGCAGAATCCGGACAAACTCGAGACACGGTCAGTCATGTGTAATTTTATGGGGTATCCAAAGAATTCTTATGGATATCTATTCTACCACAAAGAGGAACAAAAGGTGTTTGTTTCTTAACATGCCACATTCTTGGAAAAAGAGTTTTTCACAGATAAAGATGATGGCAAGGTGGTGGATCTAGAAGAGGTTCTAGAGACACAAACTACAAATGACGATTTGGTTGAACCGGCTGTTACAACAGAAACTGAGGAATCTCGGCCACTCCGTAGATCTGGTAGGACTTCTTGCCCACCAGAGAGGTACTACGGTTTCCTCATTGATGGTGACGGAGAAGATTGAATCATGGATGATGATGATCCTACCAGTTTTCAGCAAGCTATCACGAGTTGAGACTCTGTGAAGTGGCTGAATGCCATGAGATCCGAAATGGAGTCTATGTACACCAACAAAGTATGGACTTTGGACGATGTACCTCCTGGGGTAAAACCTGTGGGGTGCAAATGGATCTTTAAAAGAAATATTGGTGTAGATGGGCAGGTGGAGACCTATAAGGCGAGACTTGTGGCGAAGGGTTTTTGTCAAAGACCAGGTTTGGACTATGACGAGACTTTTTCTCCCGTAGCCATGCTTAAATCAATTCGGATCCTACATGCTATTGCTGCTCACTACTACTATGAAATCTGGCAGATGGATGTTAAAACCGCATTTTTAAATGGAAATTTAGAAGAATGCGTTTATATGGATCAACCAGAGGGCTTCATTGACAGTGGGAGCAGCGGGAAAGCATGTAAACTGCTTAATCCATATATGGGTTAAAGCAGGCATCACAGAGTTAGAACATCTGTTTCGATGATGTCATCAAAGAGTTTGATTTTATCAAGAATCCAGATGAACCTTGTGTTTATAGGAAGGTTGTAGGGAGAGCTGTCACATTCCTCGTATTGTACGTGGACGACATTCTTCTGATAGGAAATGATATTCCTATGTTACAGTTGGTCAAATCTTTCTTATCACTGAGTTTCTCCATGAAGGACCTGGGTGATGCCACATACATTCTGGGCATAAGGATCTATAGGGATAGATCCAAAAGATTATTGGGATTGTCCCAAACCAGGTACATTAACACCATCCTAAAAAGGTTTAGTATGGAAGACTCCAAGCAGGGTGCCTTACCCGCTTGCCATGGGGTCACTCTCTCCAAGGATTCTTGCCCAAAGACCGACGAAGAGAGAGCTCGCATGTGTGTTATACCCTATGCTTAGGCAGTAGGGTCTATAATGTATGCGATGTTATGTACACGCCCAGATGTAGCTTATGCACTTAGTGTTGTAAGTAGGTATCAATCCAACCCAGGGGAGAATCACTGGACAGCTGTGAAGAACATTCTTAAGTACTTGCGAAGGACTAAAGAATTGTTCTTGGTGTATGGTAATGGAGATCTCCAAATGGAGGCCTTTACCGATTCGAGCATCCAGAGCGATAAGGACGACAGCAAATCTATCTCTGGGTTTGTATTTACCCTCAATGGAGGGGCGGTAAGTTGGAAGAGTTCCAAACAGGATACCGTTGCAGACTCAACGATGGAAGCTGAGTACATTGCTGCGAATGATGCCGCCAAGGAAGCCGTCTAGATGAAGAAGTTCGTCTCGGAGCTAGGAGTAGTTCCAACCATTATTGATCCAATACCTTTGTATTGTGATAATACTGGGCCTATGGCGTTAGCCAAGGAGCCCAGATCCCATCAGCGGTCCAGACACATCCTGAGGCGTTTTCATTTGATCCGGGAGATTGTAGATCGCCGCGAGATCGAGATTAGGAGAGTAGACACAAAGAATAACGCCGCGGATCCATTCACCAAGGCCCTCCCTCGGCCGCAGCATGAGCGACTTTTTGAGATGTTGGGTATGAGATACGCCAATAACTGGCCTTAGTGCAAGTGGGAGATTGTTGGATATATGTATGCCCTAGAGGCCATTATATGATAGTGGATGTATTTGTACATGTATATATATTCAGTATATATTCTTGCTCGACATGATAGTATGCTATCTGGTTCTTCTTTATCTGACATGTTGATTTGATCATGCTTTTATTCATTCATACATGCTGATAAAGCCCTGAGGATATCGGCCTGACTACTGTGATTATGATGGAGATCATACTAGTGGGACATCTGTAGTCTATAAGCATATCCTGGAAAGTCCCTAGTTGTAGGTATATCGAGATGGGGCATTGATATACCAGAGTAGACTAGCGTATATGATACTAGACCCATACGATGGGCGATGAATGTTCCCACATTCATCGATGTTTGACATCAAGATCATATACGGGTGCTCAGTGGTGACTGGGTACACTGGACGGACTCACCGAGAACTCCTATATGGAATTATATCTATCGTCGGATAGCAGTTCTCAGGTGACACTGGTACAGGTTAGTCTGTAGACCCGAGATCGTCATAGAGTCTTTTGTGTTCTCCCACTGTACTTTGATTGCCACCCTACCACGGCTCTACTGAGTCGTGCAAACAGTTGGCCGTTGGGTACAGTCCCGAGACACACGAAGATGATGAGCGATAGGAGGGGTTTCGTCTCTCCCGGTATTGGGAGTTGATGCTGTGCTGTGCCCGACTGGTTATATCAGTAAGTCCCTGGCCAGGGCTGCTGAGATTTGCTGATAAGTGTTATCAGTAGTTTCTCGATCTGTTATAGACCATTCACCGGCACGACTTATTGAGTTATTGGGGTCGAAATGACCATCCCTAGGCTCGATATGCAGCATATCTGACGAAGAGACCGGACTGTACGGTAGTGTTGCCGGTTGGCTCGACGGGAGTTGTAGCAGGTTCGCTTGTTTTCTTCTGATCGCTCAATACCCGGGTGGCCGTTACGTTTAGCTGACCGCTTGCGGCTTGAGGGTTCTTGATATGATCATCACCCACTTCCGGCGTATTGACGAGTCTTAGAGTCCCACAAAGGAGTTACCTAGCCCAGGCGAAACGTTGTGCTGCGCGTATGCGATATGCGCATGGACCCGATTAAAATGCGCGTATAGGATACCGTATATTGATCGGGCGGCTTGCTTTTGGTGGGGTCATATGTGATATGGCCGAATTGATACATCAAGTATTGATTTATCATTTAACCATTAGTTTTCTCACTTGAAACCTTTTCTTGTTCATAATGGATGTATGCATGCATGTATGCTATCTTTCTTTTAGTTTCATGCACATATGGATGTGCATACACACATACATACATGCATCATCCTTCATGGTTGCTTATACATGGAATATGATGGCAATATAAGACTCACACCATGGTTGAATATATGGATTATTTTTTGATTTATTGTTAAAACAAAAGATATAAAGGAAAGGATAATTCTTGACTTGTTTCTACATCCTTCTTTAACCTAACCATCCTCACCTACCCTTAACCTTGGATTAAACTTTCCTTCTATGTTTTAAACTCTAATTAAATAATAACTCAAACATTTGACCATGGTTTGAGATGAGAAGAAATAAATATATAAGGATATATTCTCATTTCTTTTCAAGGGTTATCTTTTTTACTCTTGTTGAAAAGAAAGCCATCATCTTCTTCCTCCATCACCATTTGCTCTTTAGTTTTTTATAGTAAGCAAAACACACATCAAGAAAGGTTTTTGAAGTGAGAATTACAACCACAACATCATTCTACACAAGTCTAGCCCACTTGTTTAGAGTGTTGTCTTCTTTTCTTCTCTTGGAAAGTGAAGTCGATAGCTTGGACGAAGGAGCTTCGGGTGGATCGTCGTGGACACAAGAAGACTTCAAGAGGACCTTCCTCCAACACCCAAGAGGCCAAAGAGTCTAGCGAAGGGAGCTACAAAGGTTGTAGTCTCAAAACCCTAGTCTTTATTGCCTTTAACATTTAGAAACCCTAATTTTCTAGGATCGATCCCATGTATGCTTTCTTAGCACCATAAAACCTTGAACTTTGTGACATGTGATGCTTCCAAACTCTACATAGGGTGTGTAGGGTTCTTAGGCACTCTCAAGAGGTCTCACAAGGCATCAACCATGCCAATTTCAAATTTTACGGGTGCCGAGAAACCCTAATACGGATCGTTGACTAGAAATCTAGGCGAAATATGAATCTAGTTAACAACTTAACTAAAGATAAGAAGCTACAACCTTTGTAGATCCGGATATCCACTTCCTAGGCTCCACGTAGGCGTCCTCTCGCTGTCCATCTCGAATCCCGGACTCATGCGTCGGCTTGATCGGAGAAATGGGCGGACTAGGTCGTCGGCTTCGTGCCGAAGATGATCTACGTCGAGGCATCACAAGTTCAAGCTCCGACTTCACAAAGTTGTGAAACTTGTGAAGAAAACACCCAAAACAACTTGGCAAGAGGTAGAGGGTGAAGAAATAGGAGGTGGGTTCACTTTAGAATTGGATTTCTCACTTTAGATCTCAAGTTGCCATTGATGGCATCAAGCTTTCTATCTTGAAGATGAAGATGAAGAAGAAGATGAAGCTAGAATTATGATAAGTCTCTTTTAAAAATGAAAAAGAAAATGAATACTTATCATAATCTTAACCATAGTTAAGTGTAGAGAATAAACTAAGGTTACTTCAAATGGTTAGGGTTAAGCATGAGACAAGAATGGTGACTAAGTCAAAGCTTCAAGAAGCTTCAATAAGAAACAAAGAAAGCCACCATTCTCATCTTTATCTTATCCAAATAAATGAATGAACAAATACATAAATAAATGAATATGCAAAACCCTAATCATCAAATTAATCATGGTTTATTCTATACACTTAACTAAATGATCAAGTATCATCAAACATGATACAAATATGTGCACAAAAGTATATCACATATACTTCTTGCACATCAAGTGAGAAAATCCATATAAAGTGAACTAAAACTAGCTAATGCAAAGTAATATATCAAATATATAATTATACATTAAATCATTAAATCAACACTTGACTTAACGATCCGGTCATATCGCATATAACCGACTAGTATCCTATGTATCGGCTTATCGAATCAATCGTTGATTCGATATCTAGGTTATATCGAATATAACCATTCGATACATTCATCGCGAGAATGGAATACGGTATCATATACATGCATTATTCTCGGTCCTGCACATATCTCATATGCGCTCCTATTTCGTTTCGCTTGAGCCAGGAAACCTCTGTGTAGGACTCTAAAGACTCGTCAATACGCCGGTAGCAGATGATGATCATATCAAGCACCTACAAGCCGCAAGCGGTCTGCGAAACGTAACGGCCGCCCGGGTATTGAGCGATCAGAAGATCGACGAGCTAGCCCGCTCACACTCCTGTGAATACAACCAGTAACACTTACCGTACAGTCCGGTCTGTTCGTCTGATATGTCGCATATCAAGTCTAGGGGTGGTAAACGTCAGACCCCAATAACTGATAAGTCGTGCCGATGTGAGGCTCATAACGGGTCGAGAAACGACTGGTAACACTTACCAGCAAATCTCTGATCAGCCCTGGCCAGGGACTTCCCTGTTACGGCCAATCGAGCACTGCGCAACATCAACCCCTAATACCGGGAGAGACGAAACCCCTCCTATCGCTCATTGCCTCCATGTGACTCGGGACTGTACCCAAAGAACACCGTTTTGCACGCCCTCATGGACGTGGTAAGGTGGAGATCAAAGCATAGTGGGAATCACACAAGACTCTATGACGATCTCGGGTCTACAGACTAACCTGTACAAGTGTCACCTGAGAACTGCCATCTGACGTGAGGTATAATACCATCTGGGAGTTCTCGGCGAGTCCGTCCAGTGTACCCAGTCTCCACTGAGCACCCATACATCATCTCTGATGTCAAACACCAATGGATATGGGATCATCCATCGCCCATCTCATGGGTCGAGAAGCGTATACGCTAGTCTACACTGGTATATCGATGCCCTGTCTCGATACACCCACGACTAGGGACCTTGAAGGATGTACTTATGGACTACCATGTCCCCACTAGTATGATCTGCATTATAGTCCAGGTAGTCAAGTACACATCCTAAGGGCTTTATCAACATGTAACTATAAGACAGTTTAAAGAGACAAGTGTACATGTTAATATAAAGAGTAACCAGATAGCATACTATCATATCGAGCAAGAAAGTCATCTCTATATATGTCCAAGCATCCAATATAATATACATCATCTGTACAATACTGGCCTCTAGGGCATACATACAACTAACAATCTCCCACTTGCACTAGGGCCAGCTGCTGTAGTATCGCATACCGAGCATCCCGAAGAGTCTCTCAAACTGTATCTGGGGAATGGCCTTCGTGAGTGGATCCGCCGTGTTGTTCTTCGTGTCAACCCTCTTGACCTCGATCTCCCGGCGATCAACTATCTCCCGGATCAGGTGATACCGCCTCAGAATATGCCTGGATCGCTGATGGGACCTGGGTTCCTTGGCCAAAGCCACCGCTCCATTGTTATCGCAATACAAAGGTATTGGATGCTCAATGGATGGAACCACTCCAAGTTCAGTAATGAACTTCTTGATCCAGACAGCCTCTTTGGCAGCATCGTCGGCAGCGATGTATTCAGCCTCCATCGTCGAGTCTACCACGGTTTCCTGCTTGGAACTCTTCCAGCGAACCGCCCCTCCGTAAAGGGTAAAGACAAATCTCGACTGCGACTTAGAGTCGTCCTTATCACTCTGGAAGCTCGAATCGGTAAAGGACTCCACTTGGAGTTCTCCGTTACCATACACTAAGAGCATCTCTTTAGTCCTTCGCAAGTACTTGAGAATGCTCTTCACAGCTGTCCAGTGACTCTCTCCAGGATCAGCTTGATACCTGCTCACTATACTTAGTGAGTATGCTACATCGGGTCTGGTACATAGCATCGCATACATGATAGAGCCTACAGCCGTAGCATAGGGTATCCCTTGCATGCGAGCTCTCTCCAAATCAGTCTTGGGAGACATCACTTTGGAGAGAGTGACTCCAGAGCACGTGGGCAAGTTCCCACGCCTGGATTCTTCCATACTAAACCTCTTTAGTATGGTGTCAATGTACCTGGATTGGGACAATCCCAATATCCGTTTGGATTTATCTCTATAGATCCTAATTCCCAATATGCAGGAGGCATCACCAAGATCTTTCATTGAGAATCTTTGTGATAAGAAGAGCTTGACCGCTTGCAGCATAGGAATATCATTTCCTATCAAGAGTATGTCGTCCACGTACAATACGAGGAAGACAACCTTACTCTCTGCCACCTTCTTGTAGATACAAGGTTCATCTGGATTTTTGACGAAATCAAACTCTTTGATAACGACGTCAAAGCAGATGTTCCAACTCCGCGATGCTTGCTTTAATCCATAAATGGATTTAAGCAGCTTGCACACCTTCCCGCTGCTCCCACTGTCTACGAAGCCCTCTGGCTGAGTCATGTACACGCACTCTTCTAAATCACCATTTAGAAAGGCGGTCTTAACATCCATTTGCCAGATTTCGTAATCATGATATGCAGCGATGGCAAGCATGATCCGGATGGATTTAAGCATAGCTACTGGAGAAAAGGTTTCGTCATAGTCCACACCTGGTCTTTGACGAAAACCCTTTGCAACAAGTCTAGCTTTGAAAGTCTCCACTTTCCCATCTACACCAAGTTTTTTCTTGAAGATCCACTTGCTCCCAATGGGTTTTACCCCTTCAGGAGCAACTTCCAAAGTCCATACTTTGTTGGTGTACATGGATTCCATCTCGGACCGCATAGCATCCAGCCATTTCACTGAGTCCCCACTCGTGATGGCCTGCTCGAAGCTAGTTGGGTCATCATCCTCCATGATGCAATCCTCACTGCCACCATCAATGAGAAAACCATAGTATCTCTCAGGTGCTCGAGAAACCCTACTAGATCGGCGGAGAGGCTGGGTTACGTCGGGCACCACTGAATCCTCTGGTTCCACTAAATCATTAGTTGCAGTTTGTGGTGCTGGAACCTCTTCCAGCTCTACTTCTTTGCCATTAATTTCTTTTGCAAGAAATTCCCTTTCTAAAAAGGTGGCATGCCGAGAAACAAACACTCTTTGTTCCTCAGGGTGGTAGATGATATACCCTTGAGAATTCTTGGGATATCCTACAAATTTGCATAGAACAGACCGTGCCTCGAGTTTGTCCGGATTTTGTCGTTTGACATAGGCTGGACAACCACATATCTTAACATAGTTAAGACTTGGTCTCTTTCCTTTCCATATCTCATATGGAGTGGTAGGCACAGATTTGGTTGGGACCATATTCAATAGATGTATGGCTGTCTCAAGCGCATACCCCCAGAAGGAAATAGGTAACTCAGCTGTGCTCATCATAGAGCGCACCATATCTAATAGGGTGCGGTTCCTCCGTTCTGATACACCATTGTGCTGTGGTGTATATGGAGGAGTCAGCTGAGAGAGAATCCCATTCTCTTTTAGGAAGTCCAGGAATTCATTGCTCAAGTATTCACCTCCTCGATCAGATCGAAGGATTTTAATACTTTTTCCGGTTTGGTTCTCGACTTCTTGTTTATATTCTCTAAATTTCTCAAAAGCTTCAGACTTGTGTCTTATTAAGTACACATGTCCGTATCTTGAGAGATCGTCAGTGAATGTAATGAAGTACGAAGAACCATCCCTGGCATGTGTAGACATTGGACCGCATACATCACTATGTACTAGTCCCAAGAGTTCCGTAACTCTTTCCCCGTGTCCCGTAAACGGAGTTTTGGTCATTTTGCCTTTGAGACATGACTGACAAGTGTCATAAGATGAAAATTCGAATGGTTTCAAATATCCATCCTTATGCAACTTAGCCAGTCGTGTCGCATTGATGTGACCAAGTCTACAATGCCACAAGAAGGATTCGTTCAGTTCAGAACTCTTCCTCTTATGTGTGTTTGTTATACTTAGAACTGTGGATTGATTTAGAACATAAATGCCATTGCACAACGTGCCTGATCCAACCAACTTTTGGTTACGGAAAATGTTCATAACATTATCCTGTAATACAAAATTATATCCTTCTTTACTTAATAAAGAAACTGATATAATGTTGCATATCAGGTTCGGCATGTAATAGCATTCGTTCAGAACCAATGTATTACATGTTGGTAATGCAAGGTGATATTCCCCGACAGTCTTAGCTGCAACTATTGCACCATTTCCAACTCTAATGTCTTTATCACCTTCTCCAAGTTCTCTACCTTTCCTAAGCCTATGTAACTGATTACATATATGGGATCCCGACCCGGTATCTAATATCCAGGACGTAGAGCAAATGGAGAAACAGTTCTCTGTAACGAACACACCCGAAGAAAATGCATCATCATGTACTTTCTTCATTCGGGTGGCATGGGAATCCTGGTATTCCCCTATGTCCAGTTCATTCCTATAACTCTTATAGGAAAGAACGGAACCAACGTTCCCCAGCACAGTATAACATGCGGGTTCGGTCAATACATCCATATTATTATCTTTATTAGGGCATGAAATGGTCGCTACCTGGAGAGAGAGAGAAGAAAACACTTTAGCGTATGCTCGTGCAAGATCAGATTGGTTATTATCTTATCTAATCAGGATGGCTCCCACTGGTTTTTATCAAATCTTCCTTCAAACCCTAAAAGGAAAGACTAGCCGGGATTAATTACACCCTACAACTTCGTCGATCTTTCAGCCAGGCCAGTGTCGGTACTTTGAGGGAGGTTCCCCGTGCTTTCGCACGGACCTAATTAGAGTAAACCTCATTTTCCCAGAGGCGTAACCTCGTTAACACCTTTCTAGACACCTACTTGATCGGCTAATTGTAGTGTGTAAAACTCTCCCAGGAGTAACTCTTACTCGCAGTGGGTATCGGGATCCAACTATCTCATAGAAGGTATGCAATCTCATTGCAAATTTCAACACTTGAAATTCCCGATAATGCTTTTGCCCCTAGCGTGCTATGACCTTGACGAAAGCCAACAAACCACAGCCCGCTAGTCAAGTTCAACCCGTACATTTCTTGACTGAATTAAACACACCCGCACGACCCTTGAAGAAAGCCAACAAAGCCGTACGACTACCCTAATCCAGTCGCATCATATGCAGCAGATAAACAGCACATAGCTACCGCACACTACACCTTGACGAAAGCCAACAAATGTAGCACGAATACTATATGTAACTTATCTGAAATGACGGAGGGCTACGCGGGTTCTTTCAGAAAAAACCATGAGCCTAATGAACTTGATATCGTTGTAGAATCAAATAAAGTTTTGAAATGGAGTGATTTTGAGGCTTTTCTAGTTTTGCTAAAGGGGTCACTCCCGGTAAAGGGATCGTCGGCCCTTTCCTCGTCGAATGAGGTGCGGGATATATCATATATATCACTGTGCAAAGCAGAAACTATAGAAGCAATCAAAAACAAACCGAGTGTGTAGCATCTGCCAGTTATTGCTAAAGGAGTCACTCCCGGTGAAGGGATCTCGGTCCTTTCCTCATCGAATAAGGTGCAGGGCATATCATATATACCGCTATGCAAAGCAAGGACTGTAGCTACCTGTTTTATTTAAAATTTGATTCTACAACATCATTTGGTTTCTTTACTTTCTTTAATCACATTAATGAAGTCCCATCATTTAAATACCTAAACATTACAGATAAATACAACGTACACTTATGCCATCCGCATTCGCCTCGATGTCCCCTCGTGCACCGTTAGGTTAGGTAACTAACGACAGAGCAGGGCAGGGCTAGTGCGGGTGCAAAACATAAGTACCGTCTATATAATATATCATATATACTATATACTGTATCTATCACAGAACATCACATGATTACATCACAGATATTGCAGCAGAAAATATCATATGAAATATTGGATATACTAGGACGTCCGTGTTTTTAATACGAGCCAGTATGAAACACGGATTCCACGGTCGTGATGAATAGCCAATCCCACACCCCTAGACCCCTACGAGAGCGGCAAGCAACCCTACCAATTCTAGGGTTAGGAGACCCGGACTCGACTCCTCGAGATGGTCTCCCACTGGACCCTAGAACCCGGTTACTTGTGCTCCCCTCCTTGGGTCTATCCTAGTGCAGAAAAGTAAATAATATACAAAGGGTGACAACTTCCGCTACCTGGAAGTGCCCCAAATAAAAAGAATATTACATACAAGTTTTTACAAGAATGAAAATGAAAAACACTCATCTCACATAAAAACCCCCGGCTATTCGAACACGACGATCCAATATAACATATCCAGCAACACATAACATCACATGTCATCAACGTAAGTAAGTATGCATATCCAAATTGTCGTTGACGTATAGCAACGAAACCGGCGATATGAACATACTACACCTACGGTCACAGAAAAGAAAGTGTAAAACTACAACAGTTGGAATCCGCAACCTCTTTAGACATCACATGCCTAATCAAATGAAATACTTAGACATCACATGCCTAACAGTTATAAACCCCGCATTTTAGTCTCATTATCGAAAACTCTTTTCAATATCAAGTGAAACTAAACCGCTAGATTTATAATATTCATTTAGTTATCTCATAACTATTTGTGAATTCCAATTATTGTATCACATTCCAGATAAACAGAAAATGTTAAACTTTCCGATCGAACAGTCGAATACCCAAGTTTTCCCGATACAGCTCAACACATGAAATAAGTCTAACAACATTCAGTTCGTGCCTCAGTACCAACGGTCCAGCCGTAGAAGGGTCAAGCCAACGCCTCACATGTGGCACGCCGTACTGCCCCAAACCCGAAGGTTCAAAGGGCAGTTCAAGACGGTCACATAATCGAGTTAAGGTTTGTTGTCTTCTAGAGGGTCCATCGCGTTACTTGCACTACTTAGAACGTCGTTAAACTACGGAAAAATCCAACACTTGGAAATTTCCCGACAGGGGAAAAGTTGGGTATTTATATCCGGTCGAACTTTTTAACATATTCTAAAGTCATCCGGAAATACACAAAGACGAAATTTGATAATCCGGTCGAAACATCAAAGCTCTAAAACACCCCAGAAAATTAAACTCTGGAATGAATATTAAAAATACCCATAAAACTCAGCTTCTGAAATAATTAATTACTGGGCAAAGTAGGAGTGCTGACGTCATCATCCTGCCGCGGAACCGCCGCCTAAGGAGGCTTATGCCGCGGTTCCGCCGCAGGTTGCACTGTTCATGACTTAAATTTTGTGCCGTAATTCTTAGAATTTCTTGCTGAGTTTTCTGCATATTTTTAATATGGAAAAAACCCATTTTTTAAAAAATGTACAGAGAGCCGTTTTCGGGTTAGGGTTTTGGTTCGATCGGACTTCAAACGTCGTCTGGACTTCGCCTAAGGCACTAGCTAGGCTCTGATACCACTGTAGGGTTCCTAGGCACTCTCAAGAGGTCTCACAAGGCATCAACCATGCCAATTTCAAATTTTACGGGTGCCGAGAAACCCTAATACGGATCGTTGACTAGAAATATAGGCGAAATATGAATCTAGTTAACAACTTAACTAAAGATAAGAAGCTACAACCTTTGTAGATCCAGATATCCACTTCCTTGGCTCTACGTAGGCGTCCTCTCGCTGTCCATCTCGAATCCCGGACTCATGCGTCGGCTTGATCGGAGAAATGGGCGGACTAGGTCGTCGGCTTCGTGCCGAAGATGATCTACGTCGAGGCATCACAAGTTCAAGCTCCGACTTCACAAAGTTGTGAAACTTGTGAAGAAAACACCCAAAACAACTTGGCA
Source organism: Agapanthus africanus (assembly GCA_030015575.1). NCBI lineage: Eukaryota > Viridiplantae > Streptophyta > Magnoliopsida > Asparagales > Amaryllidaceae > Agapanthus > Agapanthus africanus. The sequence goes on from JASDDO010000026.1 coordinate 379,266,535, forward strand.
AGAGGTAGAGGGTGAAGAAATAGGAGGTGGGTTCACTTTAGAATTGGATTTCTCACTTTAGATCTCAAGTTGCCATTGATGGCATCAAGCTTTCTATCTTGAAGATGAAGATGAAGAAGAAGATGAAGCTAGAATTATGATAAGTCTCTTTTAAAAATGAAAAAGAAAATGAATACTTATCATAATCTTAACCATAGTTAAGTGTAGAGAATAAACTAAGGTTACTTCAAATGGTTAGGGTTAAGCATGAGACAAGAATGGTGACTAAGTCAAAGCTTCAAGAAGCTTCAATAAGAAACAAAGAAAGCCACCATTCTCATCTTTATCTTATCCAAATAAATGAATGAACAAATAAATAAATGAATGAATATGCAAAACCCTAATCGTCAAATTAATCATGGTTTATTCTATACACTTAACTAAATGATCAAGTATCATCAAACATGATACAAATATGTGCACAAAAGTATATCACATATACTTCTTGCACATCAAGTGAGAAAATCCATATAAAGTGAACTAAAACTAGCTAATGCAAAGTAATATATCAAATATATAATTATACATTAAATCATTAAATCAACACTTGACTTAACGATCCGGTCATATCGCATATAACCGACTAGTATCCTATGTATCGGCTTATCGAATCAATCGTTGATTCGATATCTAGGTTATATCGAATATAACCATTCGATACATTCATCGCGAGAATGGAATACGGTATCACATACACGCATTATTCTCGGTCCTGCACATATCTCATATGCGCTCCTATTTCGTTTCGCTTGAGCCAGGAAACCTCTGTGTAGGACTCTAAAGACTCGTCAATACGCCGGTAGCAGATGATGATCATATCAAGCACCTACAAGCCGCAAGCGGTCTGCTAAACATAACGGCCGCCCGGGTATTGAGCGATCAGAAGATCGACGAGCTAGCCCGCTCACACTCCTGTGAATCCAACCAGTAACACTTACCGTACAGTCCGGTCTGTTCGTCTGATATGTCGCATATCAAGTCTAGGGGTGGTAAACGTCAGACCCCAATAACCGATAAGTCGTGCCGATGTGAGGCTCATAACGGGTCGAGAAACTACTGGTAACACTTACCAGCAAATCTCTGATCAGCCCTGGCCAGGGACTTCCCTGTTACGGCCAATCGAGCACTGCGCAACATCAACCCCCAATACCGGGAGAGACGAAACCCCTCCTATCGCTCATTGCCTCCATGTGACTCGGGACTGTACCCAAAGACTACCGTTTTGCACGCCCTCATGGACGTGGTAAGGTGGAGATCAAAGCACAGTGGGAATCACACAAGACTCTATGACGATCTCGGGTCTACAGACTAACCTGTACAAGTGTCACCTGAGAACTGCCATCTGACGTGAGGTATAATACCATCTGGGAGTTCTCGGCGAGTCCGTCCAGTGTACCCAGTCTCCACTGAGCACCCATACATCATCTCTGATGTCAAACACCAATGGATATGGGATCATCCATCGCCCATCTCATGGGTCGAGAAGCGTATACGCTAGTCTACACTGGTATATCGATGCCCTGTCTCGATACACCCACGACTAGGGACCTTGAAGGATGTACTTATGGACTACCATGTCCCCACTAGTATGATCTGCATCATAGTCCAGGTAGTCAAGTACACATCCTAAGGGCTTTATCAACATGTAACTATAAGACAGTTTAAAGAGACAAGTATACATGTTAAGCTAAAGAGTAACCAGATAGCATACTATCATATCGAGCAAGAAAGTCATCTCTATATATGTCCAAGCATCCAATATAATATACCTCATCTGTACAATACTGGCCTCTAGGGCATACATACAACTAACAGGGTGCTAGGTAAAACTAACAGCTGGCAGTCAAGCAAGAATCCTAGGGGATCTATCAACGTGCAATAGTGATCAGTAATGTCCCCTAAAGCAGTACACGATGATAAAGATAAACCAGATAGCATACTATCATCTTGAGTAAGACTGTCCTACCGGGATAGGTTCTCCCTAAATCATTGCAATCACATGCCTGTGATCCAGTAATTGACTCTGAGGGCACTATGTCCAACAATATCCCACTTGCACTCAAGGCTAATTATTGCGATGTCGCATACTCACGGCCCGTGTGATACCGAACACCCAACTCCTCTACTAGTCAGTCTCACAAAGCTCGTTTGTGAAACTATTGCGTTCGAGGAATAGCCTCAGTGAGTGGATCCGCTCTGATGTTACTTTCTATATCTCTCTTTATCTCAAGTTCGTGGAGAAACCCATCTCCCGAAATGAGCAATACCTGTCTTAGAATATGTCTGGATATCTTATGGGACCTAGCTCATAAATGAACTCCAAATCCAAACTTCTTAGACTGTATCGTCAACTGAACTTAATCAGTATCCTGCGCCATCTTTCCCTCAGTATCCACCTGGACCACCTGTCCAAAATACTGCCCCTAGTCAGAGGGAAAACTACAACTCTAACAGCCACTCTGCCGTCCAGGTCACCTTAGAAACCTGGAATGATAGCTCTCTCTCGAAGGAGGATGCTGTTATCATATCCCTAGAACATCCACTTATGTTCTAAAACTGCTTCCGAATGTTTCTCCAGGATAGGATCAATATCAACTTATTGCATCTACTGCAAAAACAACATCTGGTGTGGTACTTGACATCTCATGATTGACTCAATTGCCTAAGCAAGGGATCTGCCAATCATGTACATCCCTCTCCACTTTAGTCTGTAAGACACCTTTAGAGAGGGTGACTCCATCATCTGCAGGTACACCACCATGCCAGGAGTCGTCCATTCTAAATACTCTTAGAATGCTGTCAAGTACCCTGATTGGGACACTTCCCAAATCTAGATCTAATACCATAGATCCAGTAACCAGAATGTCTGATATAATATCCAATTCCTATGTGGAGAAACCGCTGTGTGACAACCAAAATATAACCGACCGTAGTATAGGAATTTCACTTCCTACTCTGTGTATGTCATCCAAATACCAGGATATCACACCCTACTATCTTCTTAACAGATCCATCCACTATTCTGATTAAGTCAAACCTATGACTGTCACATCAGAAACAGATGATCTATCTCCGCTATATCTGCTTTAGTCTATAAATAGACTTAAGCCAATTGTCCACCATGCTTCCGCTGCTCCCACTGACTACGACAACCCTCTGGCAGAGTCATATATACGTGCATTTCTAAAGCTAGTTTAGAACGACGCTATACTCATCCTCCTGCCGGGTCTCACAGTCTGGAACAACAGCAATGGCAAGTCTGGGTAAACAAGAACCTCCCTGCCACCGTCCTTGAGCATACCGAAGTACCTCTCGAGCGCCTGAGGTTACCCACCATATCTGCGGAGTGGCTAATGGAATATCAAACCAGATTGAATCTTTAGGTTCTTATCAAATCTTTAGTAATCGTTTGCGGTTCTGGAATCACTTCCAGTTCTACCATACTCCCACTACTGTTTTATGAAAAAATCCATTTTTATTAAAACTGTGGCGAGTCAAGAACAATATCACTATTGATCTTCCAGATGGTAGAAAGTCAACCCTCGTCATAGCCTGGGTCAACCCACAAATAGCCATTACAGAAACGTTCCTTGAGTTATCCAGAGTCTGGTTTTAAGCATAAGCCGGACAACTCCCCGTACCTTAACATCGTTAAGATATGAACTGTTCTATATCCAATACAGTACCAGAGGCACTGATTTAATTGAACCAGATTCAAATCATGCAGCTGTCTCCAGTGCATGTCAACAAATGGAAAGAGGCCGATCAGCGTTACTCAACTTAGGAATGCTTCCAATTATGAGTAACCTGAAAGAGAAGCAAGTTCTCTTAATCATTACTATCAACTGAATACGATTCACAAGTATCTACATCTTCGATCACCTTGAAGAATCCCGATACTTGCAATACCTGGTTCTCTACTTTACTCTTATACCTATAACTTCTCAAACCTTGGATCTTGTGTTTCTACGAAACACTTGTTTAAGAACCAGAGAAGTCATAAGTAAACCGAATATAGCACGAAGACCTACCCCTCTGTCCAAATGGACACTGGACAACATACAATACTCTGTATAAGTCCCTTGAGTCATGTGACTCATTCACTGTGTGTCGTAGGTTGAAAACTGTACTTATGGTTAAGAAGAATTACACCGCTGTTTAATGCTCCTTACCTAACCATCCACTGATATAGGTAAACGTTATAGACATAATTTCAAAAAGGTATATCTTACTCTATAATAATAGACGTACAGATATATCAATTTGAAATTGGTGCATAACAACGGATATTCAAAACCAAATATTTGCCGTCCAGCAAACAACCCAGGTGACTTCCTCAAATATCACCAATTACAACGAATTCCGATATAATGAGGATGATCACCTAATTCCCAATAACTTACTCCCACTCATCATCTGTAAAACCATACAGATGTGAGAATCAAACCTGGTAAATACATACCCTGGAGCAAGCGTCTAATTGGGAAATCAGTTTTCTTTTAACAGTACACAGTGAAACTGAAACATTGAAATGTTTCGATGGAGTATCCCGGTATTCTTAGTAATGCCTCTTCCATTATCCAGATTCACAACTGTAACCGTGTATCTCTTTGCCATCTCTCCAACTCCCTTTATATGTCTTTAGTCATTACCTTCTGTACACCCTCTTAGGCTAAATGGTTTTCTTCCTTCCCTACCTTTCGGCACTAGCCTATGGTTTGGAGGAAGACTATCCAATAAGCATAATGGGTGTATTGTCCTAATCCTAGGAGCACTCGCAATGCGAGAGAAGGTGAAGATAAAAGACACCTGAATAAACCTTATTCCTATTTCTCCTGAACCAGAATCCATCCCCGAACTGGAACAAGTTCCTTTCGAGTTCGTATATAACCATACGATGGAGTATCCAATAAACTGTGGATCTTCGTAGCAATACGGAGTGTCCTGGAGAAATACAAAGGTGAAGTGGGAGTGATAATGAAATACTTGGTTTGATCGTGAATAGTAGTCGCAATTTACTTTGCCTCTTACTAATCCCTTTATATATCTTTACTTAATACCTTCTGTACACCACCGTTAGGCTAATTGGTTTTCTTCATTCCCCACCGTTCGGCACCAGCCTAAGGTTTGGAAGAAGACTATCCAATTTGCGTAATAGGTGTACTATCTTCTAAACCAAGGAGTACTCGTAACATGAGAGAAAGTAAAAGGAAAAGACAACTGAATAGTCCTATTCGTTTTCTCCAAAACCGGAAACCATCCTCGAATAAATTCCTTCGAGTTCGTATATAACCATACGATGGTTTTATCCAATGGAAGTGGACGTTCGTAGTAATACGGGGTGTCCTGGAGAAAAGGGTAAAAGTAGGAGTGGCAATGAGGTTTGCAACTCTGACAATCCAAAAACCAGTGTTAAAGAAGGTTCGGTTAATTTTGGTCACTGAGTCATAGTTTAGGGTTGGGTCAATGGTCGCTGCCAAAGAGAGAGAGAAAAGAAACACTCAGCGTGCACTCTAGCCTAGATCAGAATGGCTACCAATTTATCTAATCTGGAAACCTCCCACTGTACCGTCAAATTCTCCTCCAAACCTAAAAGAAGAATTAGTCAGGATCACCCGAGGAGTAAACCAACTCATCAGTGGGAATCGGGATCCAACTATCATCGCACGATAACGTGACGGAATCCGCTCACGTTATCACACTCCAGAAGGTATGCGCATATCTGGCAAGTTTCAGTTTCTTTAGAAACTCCCGATGTGATTTTTACCCCATGCTCTTATGACCCTGACTTTGGCCAACAAATCATAAGTCACATGTCAAGTTCTACCCATCATTCTTCAGGTTAATTTGAACCCACCCATACCTACCCTTGACTTTGGCCAATAAGGCAGTACGACTGTCCCAAACCAACGCATCTATCTATGCTGCATATGAATACCCAACAGCTACCAATCACTGTGCCTTGACTTTGGCCAACAAACACAGCTTGAATACTATTGACCATCCATATGAAATGACAGAGGGCTACGAATGGTTTCTGGCGAAAACCTTTAACGTAATGAACTTGATATCGTTGAAGGAACCAGATAGCTTTTAAAAATATAGTGGCGAAAACCTTTGCTAAAGAGGTCACTCCCGGTGAAGGGATCTCGGCTCTTTCCCCGTATAATGAGGTGCAGGATATTCCAACTGAATACCACGATGCAAAGCAAAAGTAATCGGCTATAGTGAAGTTATTGTCCTGACGCAAACTTCTGTCCAAGGGGTCTTTCCCGGTGAAGGGATCTCGACCCTTGCCTCGTCGACTGAGGTGCAGGATATTCCAACTGAATACCACTGTGCAAAACAAAAGAGAACGCCCTTGCAATAACAGCTTTTTGAAAAATGTTCCAAAAACATCAGAATAGGTTTGTTTTGCTTGCATTGATCCGAATCAACGCAGTCCCATCAATTGATCACACCAATAAAGAACGAAAATAATGATGTACGTATATGCCATCCGCATTCGCCTCTAGGCCCCGTCATCACCCGTTAGGTTACTTAACTAACGACGGAGCGGGGACTGGACTAGCGTGGATGCAAAACATATACAACATCTACTAGTATATATATCAATATACAATATTCGCTCAAGGCGTGATAAAATGCAACATCACAGAAATGTAATAAGTATCACAGAACAATACAGATATTTGGGATCCCCGGGTTTCATAGAGCCGCTACTGAAACCCGACGTTCCCCTGGTCGTGTGGATAGCCTGTGCAATGAAATCCTAGACCCCTACGGGCACGGCAAGTCACCCGCCAAAACCTGAAGAGAGGCAGCCCCCTTCAGCAACGTGAATGGACCACCCAGCACTTCACAGAATCCGGTAACTTGGGCACCCCTCCTGGGTCAACCTGTACCGCCTACGAGTGCGGTGAATATCCCGCCAACTCTAGAGTAAAGTCCCCTCCGTCTCAATGCCATGAGATGCGGGCCCGTTGCCCTCTAGAACCCGGCTATCCGTGCACTCCACCGCGGGGTAGTCCTAGTACAGAAAGTAAAATATACAACGGGTACATCGACCTTGACCTGGTCGTGCCCCAAAAGAATAATATACAAACAGGCAGTAACGGCAGTCCACATGTCGGACGCTCGCCCCGCAATATCAAATACATATAAAAAAACTGTACTACCATTGTATCCAGGCTATCCCCCACGACCAATCCGCAACATCACAGCAATATACAGAACATCAACGTGAATGTCACGTTCACAAATCCGTCTAAAAGTGCTATAGCAGATAGAATGGATTTACCGATCGAATGACATTCACGGTCGCAGATATAATGTAAATACTATGAACTAACATGTTTAAAATATTCGATCGATCAAATTTACCGAAGTGTGCCCCAAGCACTACTGTAGCACTCACAGAAAATCTGGGCCCAAAAAGAATATCCCAAAACCCCCATTTCCTATTCAAAAGCCCACTAGAAAAATTTGGTGTCGCATTGACTTAATTCCGCCACGGAACCGCGGCGCAAACGTGGGTTTGGCCGCGTTTCCGTGATGGAACTGTAGCATCGCCTCGCAAAATTTTTACAGTATGCTTATAATTCCCTGCACGTGTTTCTGAAACAACCTGAAAAATTTTTGGAGCTAAAAAAATTTCGACAGAGAACAGATGCACACGAAATACGGTTTTTGGGATTTTTGTTCGATCGAGTCTTTAAACATACTAGAGCAAGCTAGGCAAGGTTAATGGCCTGGCTCTGATACCACTTTAAGTGCACGGCGGCGCCCCGGCCGTCGATCCGACGCCGGAAATGCGGAAACGAAAAACTTTGCGAAACTTGCAAACCGGCACCACCGCGCACTATCAACCCGGATCAGGCCATTAACCTAACTACTAGTAAACTAAAAGATGGGTAGATAGATATACCAAGCGATCCGTGTCCTTCAGGCTTTGTCTCCACTCCGATCTCCTCACGGAATCTCCGGTCGTCGCCTCCTCGTCGAAACGGGCACCACATCGCCGGATTCTTTTACGGGCTCCCACCTCTGGACCGAGGCAACTCGGGCGCGAAGTTGGCGAGCCGACGCGTCCAAGAGATACTGTAGACTAAGTGTAGTAGCTTGTCTCTTTGGGGTTATGAAGTTGCTATAAAGATGATGGAGAAGAGAAAGAACTATTGAGAGGAGGAGGGTGTATATCATTTTGCAAGCATGAAGAATGAGATATGAATAATTCCCTCATCAAAAATGAACTCTCTCCTCTCTCCCTTTGAAAAGTGGCCGGCCCCCCCTTATCAAAATGGTGGAGGATAAAAATCAAAACCAAGAAGGGAGGTGAGTGTAGGAAAAGCAAAGGGTGACCACATCTAAAAGTGATGATAACAACATCATCTTAATTTCTAATCAACTCTAATCTCATTAATGCAAGAAATGATGAAAGAAAAGAATGGAATCAAAAGATGCTATCATAATCTTTCATTTCACAAATACCCCCTCCACTAATGCTAATTTGCAAACTTACAAATTAGCCCCTCCATCACAAAAGTCCGGCCGAGAAGCAACAAAGGAAAACGGCCGAAACCGGAAAGCATACTGGTAACTTCAGAAAACTGATCCCATAATAAATTACAGGAAAACCCCGCGACTGCATATATATGCCCGCATCTGTATTCCCACTGAATACAAATGCAAAGAGACAAAACTACACTGTCTAATACTAGGATCCGGCTTAAGCCAAAGCCGGCCAGTAAAATCCGTCCGATCACGATCCGTGCAATACCGCACGTATCTGATCGAACCCTGCCATATCTCCATACGGTCTCTACAGCGTTTCGCCCGAAACTTGAGTAACTGTGTGTGGTGGACTCTAAAGACTCGTCAATACTATGGCTGTGGATTTAACCACTAGCACGTCAGAGGTATTAGCCAAACGTGACGGGCTACCAGCTATTGACCAAAAGGGACGTCGATGAGAGAACTCATCCTGAAACCCTACTAAGCCTGTCAGTGACAATATCCGTACAGTCCGGTCCGTTCGTCTATGAGCATCGCAAGGCGGGCCTAGGGGGCTGGTGAAAGTCAGACCCCCAAAAGCGGTACAAGTCGTGTCGGAGTGTAGCCCAGAACACCCTGAGATACTACTGGAATACCTACTAGTAAGTCTCCTGTCTTGGCTAAGGACTTCGTGTAATGGCTCTCCTAGACACAGTGCGACCTCACCCCCAATACCGGGAGAGACGAACCCGTGCAGATCCGCTCACTGCCTCCATATGGCTCGGGATTGTACCCAACTAAAACCTGTTTGTACGTCTCCTTTGAGCGTGGTAGGGTAGTAATCAAAGCACATTGGGAACTCACACGAGACAAATGACGATCTCAGGTCGATGAACTAACCTGTACACATGTCACCAGGGAACTGCTATCTGACGTCAGGGATAAGACCAACTAGCATGTTCCTGGCGAGTCCTGTCCGGTGTGCTCATAACCCAATGAGCACATGTATACATCTTAGGTGAACCAACTGACACCAGTGGCATGTGAGACCGACCACCGCCCCTCGTCGGGGTCTCGACTGTATACACTAGTCTACTCTGGAGTATATGCCCTGTCTCGAAACTCCCACGACTAGGGAACTTTTAAGGATGTGTTTATAGACTACCAGCTCCCACGTATATGATCGCCCTCATACTGCTGGCAGTCAGGCAAGAATCCTAGGGGATCTATCAACGTGCAATAGTGATCAGTAATGTCACCTAAAGCAGTACACGATGATAAAGATATACCAGATAGCATATTATCATCTTGAGTAAGACTGTCCTACCGGAATAGGTCGCCCTCAATCATTACAATCACGTGCCTGTGATCCAATAATTGACTCTGAGGGCACTATCTCCAACAGGGAGTCAGGATGAGTTCTCTCATCGACGTCCCTTTTGGTCAACACCTGGTAGCCCATTACGTATGGCTAATACTTCTGACGTGCTAGTGGTTAAATCCACAGCCAAAGTGTTGACGAGTCTTTAGAGTCCCCCACAGACCGTTTCTTAAGTTTCGGGCGAAACGCTGTAGAGGCCGTATGGAGATATGGGAGGGTTCGATCATGTACGTGCGGTATTGCACGGATCATGATCGGATGGATAATACCAGCGGGCTTTGGTTTAAGCCGGATCCTAGTATTGTACAGTGTAGATGTTTTTGTCTCATTGTATATGTATTTCGGTCGGAATACAAATGCGGGTATGTATATACAGTCACGGGGTTTTCCTGTAATTTATTACGGGATCAGTTTTCTGAAGTTACCAGTTTGTTTTCCGTTTCGGCCATTTTCCTTTGTTTCCTTTCTTTGGCTGAAAATTGGTGGAGGGGGTTATTTGCAATTGTGCAATTAACAATTGAGGAGACTTTTGCATCATGATGGTTACCATCCATTGACTTCATTTGACTTTCTTTTAGTCATCATGTCTTGACTTGTGGAGATATGATTGGTTGATGGAGTGTTGGATTTGGTTGATGATTATTTCTTTTCATCATGATAACCCTTTCTCTCTCTTGATTATTTGACTCACTCTCTCCTCTCATTCTCACCTTGATGAGGCCGGCCACATTTGTAGGAGGAGGTGATTCATTTTTGTGTGGAAATTTGATCTCTTTTGGCTCTCACTAAATGATATAGCTATCTCCAAAAAGTTCATCTCTTTTTCCTCCACCAAAAGGCAACTTCCTCAACCCCATGAGACATAGAGTCCCACACTATTCTACAGCACTTCTTGGGCATGTCGGCTCGCCAACTTCGTGCCCGTGTTGCCTCGGTCCAGAGGTGGGAGCCCGTAAAAGAACCCGGCGATGTGGTGCCCTTCCGACGAGGAGTTGAAGACCATAGATTCCGTGGGGAGATCAGGACGACGACGAGAAGACCGAAGGACACGGATCGCTCGGTATATCTCTCTACCCTTTCTCTAGTTAGCTAGTAGTAGGTTAATGGCCAGATCCGGGTTTATGGTCCGCGGTGGCGCCGGTTTATAAAGTTAAGAAAATTTTTGATTCCGCATTTTGGCCTCGGAAAGACGGCCGGGGCGCCGCCGTGCACCAACATGGTATCAGAGCCACGCCATTAACCTAGTATAGCTTGCTCTAATATGTGTACAAGTTCGATCGATCGGATTTTCAAAAAACAGTATTTTCACTGCATCAGTTTTCTGTTGAATTTTTTTTTGGCTCGAAATTTTTTTCAGTACATTGCAGAAATGAGTGCAGGGAATTCTAAGCATTCTGTAAAAAATTGGTTGCGTGAACTCACTATTCCACCGCGGAACCGCGGCCAAACCCTTGCTTGGGCCACGGTTCCGCCACCACTTTTGTTGTTCAGTGCACCAATATTTTACAGAGAGCTCCTGAGTTGAAAATGGGGTTTTTGGAATATTCTTTTTGGGCCCAGATTTTCTTTGAGTGCTACAGTTGTGCTTGGGGCCCACTTGGGTAAATTTGATTGATCGAAAAGTTTAAACATGTTAGTTCACAGTATTTACATTATTTCTGCGACCGTGAATGTCATTTGATCGGTAAATCCTGTCTAACTGCTATAGCCCTTTTAGACGGATTTGCGAACGTGACATTCACGTTGATGTTCTGTGTTGTGCTGTGATGTTGCGGATTGGTCGTGGGGGATACCCTGGATGCAATGTTAGTACAGTTTGGTTTATTATGTACATTTAATATTGCGGGGCGAGCGTCCGACATGTGGACTGCCGTCACTGCCCGTTTATATATTATTCTTTTGGGGCACGACCGGGGTGAGGTTGATCTACCCGTTGTATGTATATTTTACTTTCTGTACTAGGATTACCCCGCGGAGGGGTGCACGGGTAGCCGGGTTCTAGAGGGCAACGGACCCGCATCTCATGGCATTGAGACGGAGGGGTCTTTACTCTAGAATTGGCGGGCTATTCGCCGTACTTGTAGGGGGTACGGGTTGACCCAGGAGGGGTCCCAATTTACCGGATTCCGTGAAGTGCAGGGTGGTCCATTCACGTTGCTGAAAGGGGCTGCCTCGCTTCAGGTTTTGGCGGGTAACTTGCCGCGCCCGTAGGGGTCTAGGATTTCATTGCACAGGCTATCCACACGACCAGGGGAATGTCGGGTTTCAGTAGTGGCTCTATGAAACCCGGGGATCCCAGATATCTGTATTGTTCTGTGATGCTTATTACATTTCTGTGATGTTGCATTTTATCACGCATTGAGCGAATATTATATATTGATATATATACTTGTAGATGTTGTATATGTTTTGCATCTGCGCTAGTCCAGACCCCGCTCTGTCGTTATTTAAGTAACCTAACGGGTAATGACGGGACCCAGTGGCGAATGCGGATGGCATATACGTACATCATTATTTTCGTTCTTTATTGGTGTGATCAATTGATGGGACTGCATTGATTCGGATCAATGCAAGCTAAACAAACATATTCTGATATTGTTGGAACATTTTTCAAAAAGCTGTTATTGCAAGGACGTTCACTTTTGTTTTGCACAGTGATATTCAGTTGGAATATCCAGCACCTCAGTCGACGAGGCAAGGGCCGAGATCCCTTCACCGGGAGTGACCCCTTGGACATAATTTTGCGTCAGGGCAATAACTTCACTATAGTCGATTACTTTTGCTTTGCATCGTGGTATTCAGTTGGAATATCCTGCACCTCATTCTACGGGGAAAGAGCCGAGATCCCTTCACCGGGAGTGACCTCTTTAGCAAAGGTTTTCGTCGCTATATTTTTATAAAAAGCCATGCAGTTCCTTCAACGATATCAAGCTCATTACGTTAAAAGTTTTTCGCCAAAAACTAGACGTAGCCCTCCGTCATTTCTTACAAGCATTACTTAGTATTCGTGCTGCGTTTGTTGACTGTGTCAAGGCGTAGTGTACGGTAGCTAAGTAGTGTTCGTTTGTGGCATATTAATAGGATTGGTTAGGACAGTCGTGCGGCCTTGTTGACTGTGTCAAGGGCTTGTATGGGTGGGTTTAATGCAATCCAGGATAATGACGAGTTGAACTTGACTAGGACACTTTGATTTATTGACTGTGTTAAGGTCACTTGGGTCCTAGGGGTAAAAATCACATCGGGAGTTTCTAAAGAAACTGAAACTTTCCAGATATGCGCATACCTTCTGGAGTGTGATAGCGTGAGTGGATTCCGTCATGTTGTCATGCGATGATAGTTGGATCCCGATTCCCACTGATGAGTTGGTTTACTCCTCGGGTGATCCCGACTAATTCTTCTTTCAGGTTTGGAGGAGAATTTGAGGATACAGTGGGAGGTTTCCTGATTAGATAAATTGGTAACCATTCTGATCTAGGTTAGAGTGCACGCTGAGTGTTTTTTCTCTCTCTCTCTTTGGCAGTGAACATGACCCGACCCTTGACTATGACTCAGTGACCAAAATTAACCGAACCTTCTTAAACACTGGCTTTTGGATTGTCAGAGTTGCAAACCTCATTGCCACTCCTACTTTTACCCTTTTCTCCAGGACACCCCGTATTACTACGAACGTCCACTTCCATTGGATAAAACCATCATATGGTTATATACGAACTCGAAGGAATTTATTCGATGATGGTTTCCAGTTCTGAAGAAAACGAATAGGACTATTCAGTTGTCTTTTCCTTTTACCTTCTCTCAGGTTGCGAGTACTCCTTGATTTAGGAGATAGCACACCCGTTACGCCCATCGGATAGTCTTCTTCCAAATCATAGGCTGGTGCCGAACGGTAGGGAATGAAGAAAGCCTATTAGCCTAAGTGTGGTGTACAGAAGGTATTAAGTTAAGACAAATAAAGGGATTAGAAGGAAGACAAAGTAAATTGCGACTGCTATTCACGACCAAGCCAAGTATTTCATTACCACCCCCACTTCACCTTTGTATTTCTCCAGAACACTCCGTATCACTACGAAGATCCAGAGTTATTGGATACTCCATCGTATGATTATATACGAACTCGAAAGGAACTTGTTCCAGTTCGGGATGGATTCTGGTTCAAGAGAAATAGGAATAAGGTTTATTCGGTTGTCTTTTATCTTCACCTTCTCTCGCATTGCGAGTGTTCCTAGGATTAGGACAGTATACCCATTATGCTTATTGGATGTCTTCTTCCAAACCATAGGCTGGTGCCGAATGGTAGGAAAGGAAGAAAACCATTTAGCCTAAGAGGGTGTACAGAAGATAATGACTAAAGACATATAAAGGGATTTGGAGAGATGGCAAAGAGTTATATGGTTACAGTTGTGAATCTGGATAATGGAAGAGGCATTACTAGGAATACCGGGATACCCTATCGAAACATTTCAATGTTTCAGTTTCGCTGTGTACTGTTAAAAGAAAACTGATTTCCAATCAGATCTTGCTCCAGGGTATGTATTTACCAGGTATGATTCTCACATCTGTATGGTTTTACAGATGATGAGTGGGAGTAAGTTATTGGGAATTAGGTGATCATCCTCATTATATCGGGATTCGTTGTAATCGGTGATATTTTAGGAAGTCACCTGGGTTGTTTGCCGGACGGCAAATATTTGGTTTTGAATATCCGCTATCATACACCAATTTCAAATTGATATATATGTACGTCTATTTTTATAGAGTGAGATATACCTTTTTTGAAAATATGTCGATGACATTTACCTATATCAGTGGATGGTTAGGTAAGGAGCATTAAACAACGGTGTAATTCTCCTTAACCATAAGTACAGTTTTCAACCTACGACATACAGGGTTTGAGTTATTAGACTCAAAGAACTTATACAGAGTATTGTATGTTGTCCAGTGTCCATTAGGACAGAGGGGTTGGTCCTCGTACTATATTCGGTTTACTTATGACTTCTCTAGTTCTTAGACAAGTGTTTTGTAGAAACACAAGATCTGAGTTTTGAGAAATTATAGGTATATGAATAAAGTAGAGAACCAGATGTTGCAAGTATCGGGATTCTTCAAGGTGATCGAAGATGTAAACACTTGTGTAGGGTATTCAGTTGATAGTAATGATTAAAGAACTTGCTTCTCTTTCAGATTACTCATAATTGGAAGCACTCCTAAGTTGAGTAATGCTGATCGGCCTCTCTCCATTTAGTTGACATGCACTGGAGACTGCTGCATGATTTGAATCTGGTTTAATTAAATCAGTGCCTCTGTTTCTGTATTAGATATAGAACAGTTCATATCTTAACGATGTTAAGGTACGGGGAGTTGTCCGGCTTATGCTTAAAACCAGACTCTGGATAACTCAAGGAGCGTTTCTGTAATGGCTGTTTGTGGGTTGACCCAGGCTATGACGAGGGTTAATTTTCTTCCATCTGGAAGATCAATAGTGATATTGTTCTTGACTCGCCACAGTTTTAATAAAAATGTATTTTTTTCAGAAAACAGTAGTGGGAGTATGGTAGAACTGGAAGTGATTCCAGAACCGCAAACGATTACTGAAAATTTGATAAGAACCTAAAGATTCAATCTGGTTTGACATTCATTGGCCACTGCGCAGATAAGGTGGGTAACCTCAGGCACTCGAGAGGTACTTTGGTATGCTCAAGGAAGGTGACATGGAGGTTCTTGTTTACCCAGACTTGCCATTGCTGTTGTTCCAGGCTGCAAGGCCCGGCAGGAGAATGAGTATAGCGTCGTTCTAAACTAGCTTTAGAAGTGTACGTGTATATGACTCTACCAGAGGGTTGTCGTAGTCAGTGGGAGCAGAGGAAGCATTGGTGGACAGGTGGCTTATGTCTATTTATAGACTAAAGCAGATATAGCGGAGATAGATCATCTATTTCTGATGTGGCAGTCATAGGTTTGACTTCATCAGAATAGGGGATGGATCTATTAAGAAGGTAGTACAGTGTGATGTCCTGGTATTTGGATTACATACACAGAGTAGGAAGTGAAATTCCTATACTACGATCGGTTATACTTTGGTTGTCACACAGTGGTTTCTCCACAGAGGACTTGGATATTATATCAGACATTCTGGTTACTAGATCTATGGTTTAGATCTAGATTTGGGTAGTTTCCCAATCTGGGTACTTTGACAGTATTCTAAAGGTGTTTTAGAATGGACGACTCCTGGCACGGTAGTATGCCTGCAGGTGATGGAGTCACCATCTCTAAAGGTGTCTTACAGACTAAAGGGGAGAGGGATGTGCATGATTGGCAGATCACTTGCTTAGGAAATTGAGTCAATCATGAGATGTCAAGTACCACACCAGATGTTTTTTTGCAGTAGATGCAATAAGTTGATAATAATCCAATCCTGGAAAACCAATCGGAAGCAGTTTTAGAACATAAATGGATGTTCTAGGGATATGATAACAACAGCCTCTTTTAGGAGACAGTTATCATTCCAGGCATCTAAGGTGACATGGATGACAGAGAGGTTGTCAGAGTTATAGTTTTCCCTCTGACGAGGGGCGGTATTTTGGTCAGGTGGTCCAAAGGGATACTGAGGGAGGCATGGCGCAGGATACTGATTAAGTTCAGTTGATGATACAGTCTAAGAAGTTTGGAGTTGGAGTTCATTTATGAACTAGGTCCCATCAGACATCCAGACATATTCTAAGACAGGTATTGCTCATTTCGGGAGAAAGGTTTCTCCGCGAACTTGAGATAAAGAGAGACAAAGAAAGAAACATTAGGGCAGATCGACTCACTGAGGCTATTCCTCGAACGCAATAGTTTCGCAAACGAGCTTTGTGAGACTGACTAGTAGAGGAGTTGGGTGTTCGGTATCACATGGGCTGTGAGTATGCGGCATCGCAATAATTAGCCTTGAGTGCAAGTGGGAGATTGTTGGAGATAGTGCCCTCAGAGTCAATTATTGGATCACAGGAACGTAATTGCAATGATTGAGGGAGGACCTATACCGGTAGGACAGTCTTACTCAAGATGATAGTATGCTATTTGGTTTATCTTTATCATCGTGTACTGCTTTAGGTGACCTTACAGGTCACAATTGCACGTTGATAGAGCCCATAGGATTCTTGCTTGACTGCCAGCAGTATGATGGCGATCATATACGTGGGAGCTGGGGTCTATAAGCACATCCTTAAAAGGTCCCTAGTCGTGGAGTTTCGAGATAGGGCATCGATACTCCAGAGTAGACTAGTGTATACTGTCGAGACCCCGACGAGAGGCGGTGGCCGGTCTCACAAGCCACTGGTGTCAGTTGGTTCACCTAAGATGTATACAGGTGCTCATTGGGTTATGAGTACACCGGACAGGACTCGCCGGGAACATGCTAGTTGGTCTTATATCTGACGTCAGATAGCAGTTCCCTGGTGACATGTGTACAGGTTAGTTCATCGACCTGAGATCGTCATTTTTCTCGTGTGAGTTCCCACTGTACTTTGATTACTACCCTACCACGGCTCAAAGGAGTCGTGCAAACAGGTTTTAGTTGGGTACAGTCCCGAGCCACATGGAGGCAGTGAGCGGATTTGCAGGGGTTCGTCTCTCTCGGTATTGGGAGTGAAGTCACGCTGTGTCTAAGAGAGCCATTACACAAAGCCCTCGGCAGAGGCAGGAGATTTACTGGTAGGTATTCTAGTAGTATCTCAGGGTGTTCTAGGCTACACTCCGACATGACTTGTACCGCCTTTGGGGGTCTGACTTTTACCAACCCCCTAGGCCCTCCATGCGATACTCATAGACGAACGGACCGGACTGTACATATATTGTCACTGACAGGCTCAGTAGGGAGTCAGGATGAGTTCGCTCATCGACGTCCCTTTTGGTCAACACCTGGTAGCCCGTTACGTATGGCTAATACCTCTGACGTGCTAGTGGTTAAATCCACAGCCAAAGTGTTGACGAGTCTTTAGAGTCCCCCACAGACCGTTTCTCAAGTTCCGGGCGAAACGCTGTAGAGGCTGTATGGAGATATGGCAGGGTTCGATCATGTACGTGCGGTATTGCACGGATCATGATCGGACGGATAATACTAGCGGCCTTTGGTTTAAGCCGGATCCTAGTATTGTACAGTGTAGATATTTTTTTCTCATTGCATTTGTATTTCGATAGGAATACAAATGCGGGTATGCATATACAGTCACGGGGTTTTTCTGTAATTTATTACGGGATCAGTTTTCTGAAGTTGCCAGTTTGTTTTCCGTTTCGGCCATTTTCCTTTGTTTCCTTTCTTTGGCTGAAAATTGGTGGAGGGGGTTATTTGCAATTGTGCAATTAACAATTGAGGAGACTTTTGCATCATGATGGTGCACCATCCATTGACTTCATTTTACTTTCTTTTAGTCATCATGGCTTGACTTGTGGAGATATGATTGGTTGATGGAGTGTTGGATTTGGTTGATGATCATTTCTTTTCATCATGATAACCCTTTCTCTCTCTTGATTATTTGACTCACTCTCTCCTCTTATTCTCTCCTTGATGAGGCCGGCCACATTTGTGGGAGGAGGTGATTCATTTTTGTGTGGAAATTTGATCGTTTTTGGCTCTCACAAAATGATATAGCTATCTCCAAAAAGTTCATCTCTTTTTCCTCCACCAAAAGGCAACTTCCTCAACCCCATGAGACATAGAGTCCCACACTATTCTACAGCACTTCTTGGGCACGTCGACTCGCCAACTTCGTGCCCGAGTTGCCTCGGTCCAGAGGTGGGAGCCCGTAAAAGAACTCGACGATGTGGTGCCCTTCCGACGAGGAGTTGAAGACCGTAGATTCCGCGGGAGATCGGGATGATGACGAGAAGACCGAAGGACACGGATCGCTCGGTATATCTCTCTACCCTTTCTCTAGTTAGCTAGTAGTAGGTTAATGGCCCAATCCGGGTTTATGGTCCATGGTGGCCCCGGTTTATAAAGTTAAGAAAATTTTTGATTCCGCATTTTGGCCTCGGAAAGACGACCGGGGCGCCGTCGTGCACCAACAGGAAATGTAGTGGATCTAGAGACACAAACTACAAATGACAACTTGGTTGAATCGGCTGTTGCAATAGAAACTGAGGAACCTCGGCCACTCCGTAGGTCTGGTAGGACTTCTCGCCCACCGGAGAGGTACTACGGTTTCCTCATTGATGGTGACAGAGAAGACTGCATCATGGAGGATGATGATCCTACCCGTTTTCAGCAAGCTATCACGAGTGGAGACCCTGTGAAGTGGCTGGATGCCATGAGATCCGAAATAGAGTCTATGTACACCAACAAAGTATGGACTTTAGACGTTGTACCCCTGGGGTAAAACCTGTGGGGTGCAAATGGATCTTTAAAAGAAAGATTGGTGTAGATGGGCAGGTAGAGACCTTTAAGGAAAGAATTGTGGCGAAGGGTTTTCGTCAAAGACCAGGTTTGGACTATGACGAGACTTTTTCGCCCGTAGCCAAGCTTAAATCCATTCGGATCCTACTTGCTATTGCTGCTCACTACGACTATGAAATCTGGCAGATGGACGTTAAAACGGCATTTCTAAATGGGGATTTAGAAGAATGCGTTTATATGGATCAGCCGAAGGGCTTCATTAACAGTGGGAGCAGCGGGAAAGCATGTTGATTGCTTAAATCCATATATGGGTTAAAGCAGGCTTCATGGAGTTGGAAAATCTGTTTCGATGATGTTATCAAAGAGTTTGATTTCATCAAAATTCCAGATGAACCTTGTGTTTATAAGAAGGCTGTGGGGAGGGCTGTCACATTCCTCGTATTGTACGTGGATGACATTCTTCTGATAGGAAATGATATTCCTATGCTACAGTCGGTCAAATCTTTTTATCAGTCGGTCAAATCTTTTTTATCACTAAGGTTCTCCATGAAGGACCTGGGTGATGCCACATACATTCTGGGCATTAGGATCTATAGGGATAGATCCAAGAGGTTGTTGGGATTGCCCCAAACCAGGTACATTAACACCATCCTAGAAAGGTTTAGTATGGAAGACTCCAAGCGGGGTGCCTTACCCACTTGCTATGGGGTTACTCTCTCTAAGGACTATTGCCCAAAGACCGATGAAGAGAGAGCTGGCATGAGCATTATACCCTATGCTTCGGCAGTAGGATCTATAATGTATGCGATGTTATGTACATGCCCAGATGTAGCTTATGCACTTAGTGTTGTAAGCAGGTATCAATCCAACCCAGGGGAGAATCACTGGATAGCTGTGAAGAACATTCTTAAGTACTTACGAAGGACTAAAGAATTGTTCTTGGTGTATGGTAATGGAGATCTCCAAATGGAGGCCTTTACCGATTCGAGCTTCCAGAGAGATAAGGACGACAACAAATCTATCTCTAGGTTTGTATTTACCCTCAATGGAGGGACGGTAAGTTGGAAGAGTTCCAAACAGGATACCGTTGCAGACTTTACGATGGAAGCTGAGTACATTGCTGCGAATGATGCCGCCAAGGAAGCCGTCTGGATGAGGAAGTTCGTCTCGGAGCTAGGAGTAATTCCAACCATTATTTATCCAATACCATTGTATTGTGATAATAATGGGGCTATGGCGTTAGCCAAGGAGCCCAGGTCCCATCAGCGATCCAGACACATCCTAAGGCGCTTTCATTTGATCCGGGAGATTGTAGATCGCCGCGAGATCGAGATTAGGAGAGTAGACACAAAGAATAATGCCGCGGATCCACTCACCAAGGCCGCCCTCAGCCGCAGCATGAGCGACTTTTGAGATGTTGGGTATGCGATACGCCAATAACTGGCTTTAGTGCAAGTGGGAGATTGCTGGATATATGTATGCCCTAGAGGCCATTATATGATAGTGGATGTATTCATACATATATATATGTATATATATTCAGTGTACATTCTTACTCGACATGATAGTATGCTATCTGGTTCTTCTTTATCGGACATGTTGATTTGATCATGCTTTTATTCATTCACACATGTTGATAAAGCCCTGAGGATATAGACTTGACTACTGTGATTATGATAGAGATCATACGAGTGGGACATCTGTAGTTTATAAGCATATCCTGTAATGTCCCTAGTCGTATGTGTATCGAGACGGGGCATCGATATACCAGAGTAGACTAGCGTATATGATACTAGACCCATATGATGGGCGATGGATGTTCCCACATTCATCGATGTTTGACATCGAGATCGTATACGGGTGCTCAGTGATGACTGGGTACACAGGACGGACTCACGGAGAACTCCTATATAGAATTATATCTATCGTCGGATAGCAGTTCTCAGGTGACACTGGTGCAGGTTAGTCTGTAAACCCGAGATCGTCATAGAGTCCTGTGTGTTCTCCCACTGTACTTTGATTACCACCCTACCACGGCTCTACTGAGTCATGCAAACAGGTGGCCATTGGGTACAGTCCGAGACACACGAAGGCGATGAGCGATAGGAGGGGTTTCGACTCTCCCAGTATTGGGAGTTGATGCTGTGTTGTGCTCGATTGGCTATATCAGTAAGTCCCTGGCCAGGGCTGTTGAGATTTACTGGTAATGTTATCTGTAGTTTCTCGATCTGTTATAGACCATTCGTCGGCATGACTTATTGAGTTATTGGGGTCGACGTTACCATCCCTAGACTCGATATGCAGCATATCTGACGAATAGACCGGACTGTACGGTAGTGTTGCCGGTTGGCTCGACGGGAGTTGTAACAGGTTCGCTTGTTTTCTTCTGATTGCTCAATACCTAGGTGGCCGCTACGTTTAGCTGACCGCTTGCGGCTTGGGGGTGCTTGATATGATCATCACCCGCTGCCGGCGTATTGACGAGTCTTAGAGTCCCACAATGGAGTTACCTAGTCCAGGCGAAACGATGTGGTGCGCATATGCGATATGCGCGTGAACCCAGTTAAAATGCGCGTATAAGATACCGTATATTAATCGGGCGGCTTGCTTTTGGTCGTGTCGTATGTGATACGGCCGGGTTGCTAAATCAAGTGTTGATTTATCATTAACCATTAGTTTCTTACATGAAATCCTTTCTTGTCTTTATGTTGTATGCATGCATGTATGCATTCATTCTCATTCATGCACATAGGATGTGCATGCACACATACATGCATACATAATGGTTATCATGGTTGTTGATATAGTAGATGGTGACAATATAAGACTCACACCATATGTAAAATATATGGATATTATTTATTTGGAAAAAGGAAAACGAAAATGGAAATTGTTTCATGGTTTAATCTTTTATTCTTGCACTAACCCCTTGTATTAACCATGATTCATTTTCTTTGGTCATTTTTGTTCCAAACTAAAATATCTAAGATATTTTACAACCATGGTTTAGAATGAGAGAGTGAAAATATATATATTTTCATTTTCTCATTTTCTTTACAAGCTTATCATTATCTTGAGTTTAAAAAAGCCATCATCTTCCTCCTCCTTTCTCTCTTGCTCTCTACTTCACTCAAGTGAGCAAAACAGTTACCAAGATAGGATTTTGAAGTGAGAAAACCAACCACAACACCATTCTACACTAGTCTTGCCCATTAGTGAAAAGTGTTAGCTTCCATTTCTTCTCTTGATCTTGTGAAGTTTCAAGCTTGGACAAAGAGGACTCCGGGTGGATCATCATGGACCTAGAGGATCTCAAGCGGACTTTTTTCCAGCCCTCAAGTAGCCAAGGAGTCTAGTGTAGGGAGCTACAAAGGTTGTACTCTCAAAACCCTAGCTTTTTCTACTTGTGTTTGTGTTTAAGTTTAGTTGCCCTAATTTTTCTAGCATGATCCTTGTGTTTGTTTCTTTAGCACCATCTAAAATTAAAATATGGCATGTGTGTTGCTTCCAAACCCTAGTAGTGGTGCTGTAGGAAACCCTTCACACACTACATCTTAGATTACTTGGTTTAGCAACCCAAGTTCTCTAGTTGCTCCACTTGACATATTGTGAGGAGCTAGAGCCATGGATCATATCCCTCGGGTGGATCATATATGACAAAGGAGGACCGGAGAGCAAGATCGATCGCGGAGAACAAAAGGAGCCAACAAAGAAGATCAAGCTTGTTCAAGGTGGCCACTTGGAGCTAAAGATGACGAAAGAAGACTGAAGGACTTGGTTCGTTTGGTGAGATTTCTTCATGATAGTAGATAGCTCTCTTTATTTAGTTACTTAGGTTTATGGTAAGATCCGGGATAAAATATATTCTAGTGCCATGTTCTAATCGTTAGATTTTTTTTGAATAGCCGGGTTCTAGTGCCATGTTCTAATCGTTACAATTTTTTTGCGCATTTGGCCACGAAAGTTGGCCGGGACACTAGCGTAACCTTTCATGGTATCAGAGCCGGCCCATAAACCATACACTAGCAGGTTTAAACAATGTTAAAACAACGAAACCGAAACGACTCCGTAACATTGAAACCACACTGCAGTTTCTGTCGAATTTTTAAAGACTTCAAAATTTTTTTAAAGCTAGTGCAGAGTGATCTTCTGACAGTGAGATGAACCCTGAACAAAAACGAGTCAATTCCACCATGTTATGGCCGGCCACACCCCTCAAAAATCCGGCCTCACCGGTATTATTGTGGTGGATTGCCTCGTGTTTTGGTCTGTGTTCTTATCTCGTGGAGTTTGGGTTCAGGTGTTGCTAGTTTTTGCCCAAGTTTGATTTTCTGTTGTTTTTCAGTTTGGGGCATTACAGAGTGTTTCGAAGTCGTTATATTTTAACAACTGTTTAAATGTTATCAGTACTTAGTTTAGCATCTGCGGCCGTGAATGTCATTTGATCGGTAAACCCGTCTATCTGCTATATGTTCTTTTAAACGAGTTTGCGAACATGACATTCACGTTGATGTTCTGTGTTTGTGCTGATATTGTTGTTGGATTGTCGTGGTGGATGGCCGGTGGTGCAATGATTTAGAACAATTTGTATTCATTTGTACATTTTTTATTGCGGGGCAAGCTTCCGACATGTGGACTGCCGTCTTTACCGGGTTGTATGTTATTTTGGGGCACGACCGGGTTGAGGTCGATGTCACCATTTGTACATATTATTTTTATTTTCTATACTAGGATTACCCCGCAGTGGAGTGCATGAATAGCCGGGTTCTAGAAGACAACAAGCCCGCATCTCATGGCGTTGGGACGGAGGGGGCTTCATTCTAGAATTGGCTGGCTATTCTCCGCACTCGTAGGGGGTATAGGATGACCCACGGAGGGGCGCCCAAGTTACCGGATTCCATGAAGTGCTGGGCGACCCTTCACTTTGTTGAAGGGGGTTGCCTCACTTTGAGGATTGGCGGGTAACTTGCCGCACTCGCAAGGGTCCAGGTTTTCATTGCACAGGCTATCCACACGACTGGGAACGTCGGGTTTTATTTGCGGCTCTAATAAAACCCGGGGTTCCAAGATTATCCACTTTTCTGTATTGTTGGCTGAGATTCTGTGATGTTGCTTGTTATCATGCCTGGGACGAATGTTATATATACTTATATATATACTAGTAGATGTTGTACATGTTTTGCACCCGCGATAGTCCAGCCCCCGCTCTGTCGTTAGTTAAGGAACCTAACGGGTGATGACGGGCCCCGTGGCGAATGCGGATGGCATATACGTACATCATATTTTCGTTCTTTTCTGGTGTAATAGGATTAAACTGATAGGATCGCATTAATTTTTATTAATGAAAGATAATAAACCTAAAAGATGTTATAGGAAAATTTTTTGAAAAACTGTAGTTATATTCTTTCGCTTTGCGCAGTGGTATTCGGTCATGAATATGCAGCACCTCATTCCAGAAGGCAAGAGCCGAGATCCCTTCACAGGGAGTGACCTCTTGAGCGAAAGTCGATACTGTAGATTACTCGGTCTTTTCAAAAACAGAAGTTTTCGAAAGGCGGAGCCTAAACCACTCCTTTTCAAAACTGTTCAGGTTCCTTCAACGATATCAAGTTCATTACGTTAACAGGTTTTTTTCACCAAAAACCCAGCCGTAGCCCTCCGTCGTTTCTTACAAGTGTTGCTTAGTATTCATGCTGCGTATGTTGACTATGTCAAGGCATAGTGTATGGTGGCTGAGAAATACTTGTTTGTGGCGTATGATGCGATTGGTTAGGACAGTCGTATGACCATTTTTACTGTGTCAAGGGTCATGCAGGTGGGTCTAATGCAATCTTGGACAATGACGGGTTGAACTTGGCTAGCCACTTATGATATGTTGACTGTGTCAAGGTCATAAGTCGTTAGGGGAAAAAACCACATCGGGAGTTTCAAACATACAAGAAACTTGCAGAATTTAGCATACCTTCTGAAGTGTGGTGACTAGAGTGCATTCCATCTAGGTCATCACACAATGATAGTTGGATCCTGATCCCACTGATGAGTAGGATTACTCTCGGAAGATTATCACACTTAACAATCAATGCTATAAAACAAGTAGGTGTCTAGAAAGGTGTTGGCGGGGCTACGCCTCCAGGTAAAAGAGGTTATGTAATTAAGGAACTTTACGAAAACGTTGGAAAACCTCCCTCGAAGTACCAACACTAGCCCGGCTGAAAGGTTAAGCAAGTATTGTGACGTGCGATTAATCCTGACTAGTTCTTCTTTTAAGGTTTGAAGAAGAATTCGAGGAAACAGTCGGAGCCATCCTGATTAGATAAACTAATAACCAATCTAATCTTGCAAGAGCACACGCTGAGTGTTTCTTTTCTCTCTCTCCAAGTACCAACCATTTCACGCCCTAATCAAGATTATAAAATGTATCGCTTGACCGATCCGAATTCTTATTCGGGGCTGGGGAATGTCGGTTCGGCTCTAACTTATGACAACAGTAATGAGTGTGAGCAATGGAATATGATTGTTTGAATTCCTTGATGACCCCATCGATGAAGAAGCGTACTATTGCATCTCCTTCAGGTGGTCTTGTAGTTGAGAACTGCTTTTCGGTCAGTCCAACCTCCTGGGTAGTAGATACCGGATCAGGATCTCATATTTGTAATTTATTGCAGGGACTGAGAAAAAGTAGGATGGTTGAACCATGTGATATGTCCCTCAGAGTAGGGAACGGAGCATAAGTTAATGCTGCAGCCGTCGGTGAATATCACCTAGTGTTGCCAAATGGCAATACTATGATTTTGAACAATTGCTACTATGTATCATCCATGGTTTGCAACATCATATTAGTTTCTTTACTTGATAAAGATGGATATAATTTTGTTCTTGATAGAAATATCATGAATATTTAAATTGATAAGGTATTGGTTGCAGAAGGTACACTATGTAATGGTTTCTATGTTCTAAATCAGAACACAGTTCTCAATGTACAAAACACACGCAAAAGGAGGAGTTCAGAGTAGAACGAATCCTACTTGTGGCATTGTAGACCTGGTCATATCGGAGAGAAAAGACTGAGTAAGTTGTATAAAGATGGATTTTTGAATACGTTCTAGTTTTCATCATATGAAACTTGTCAGTCTTGTCTCAAAGGAAAAATGACCAAATCTCAGTTCACCGGACACGGAGAAAGAGCAGAAGATCTCTTTGGACTCATACACAGTGATGTATGTGGTCTAATGTCTATTCATGCAAGGGGTGGGTTCTCGTACTTCATCACATTCACTGACGATCCCTCTAGGTTCGAGTATGTGTATCTTATGAAACACAAATCTGAAGCTTTTGAGAAATTCAAAGAATTCAGAAACGAAGTAGAGAACCAGACTGACAAAAATATTAAGATCCTCCGATCTGATAGAGGAGGGGAGTACTTAAGCACGGAATTCCTAGAATACTTAAAAAAGAATGGAATTCTCTGTCAACTTACTCCTTCGTATACACCACAGAACAACGGTGTATCGGAGCGGAGGAATCGTACCTTATTGGATATGGTTCGCTCCATGATGAGTAGTGTTGAGTTGCCTCTTTGATTCTGGGGATATGCGGTTCAAACAGTAGCACATCTTTTGAATCAAGTCCCATCCAAATCCATGCCTAAAACTCCATATGAAATATGGAGAGGTAAGAGTTTGTATCTTAAACGTATTAAGATTTGGGGTTGCCCTGCTTATGTCAAAAAGCATAACCCAGACAAACTCGAGGCACGATCAGTTTTGTGTAAGTTTGTGGGATACCCAAAGGACTCTAATGGGTATCTATTCTACCACGTAGAGGAAAAAAGGATTATTGCTTCTTGGAATGCCAAATTTTTAGAATGACAGTTTCTTGCAAAAGAAACTAGTGGGAGCGCAGTAGAACTGGATGAAGTTGTAGAAACACAAACTATAACTGAAGATTTGGTAGAACCGCTAGATTCAGTTATACCCGACGAACCTCAGCCACTCCGTAGATCTGGTAGGATTTCTCATCCGCCGGAGAGATACTACGGTTTTCTCTTTGACGGGGATCGAGAGGATTGCATCTTGGAAGAAAATGATCCTACTAGTTTCAGGCAGGCCATTATCAGTAACGACTCTTATAAATGGTGTTGCGCCACGGCAGCGCCCCGGCCGTCTATCCGAGGCCAAAATGCGGAATCAAAATTTTCTTAACTTTTAAACTGGCGCTACCGCAGACAATATACCCGGATCGTAACCATTAACCGATACTAGCTAACAAGAGAAAGGGTGAGAGATATACCGAGTGATCCGAGTCCTCCGGTCTTCTCGTCGTCGTCCCGATCTCCCGCGGAAACTCCGGTCGTCGCATCCTTGCCGGAAGGGCACCACATCGTCTGTATCTTTTACGGGCTCCCACCTCAATACCGAGGCAACTCGGGCGCGAAGTTGGCTTGCCGACGCGCCCAAGATTTGCTGTAGAATGTGTAGTGCTTAGTCTCTTTGGGGTTGTGTTGCCTTGATGCAGGAATCAACAAGATATGAACTTGGGGATTTTTGTGGCAATGGAAAAATGATATGAATGATAATTTTTCCCACACCCTCACAAAATGAGAACTCTCTCATTTTTCTCTCCTCTCTCAAAAGAGTGGCCGGCCCTTCAAATTAAGAATGGTGGAGGGATAAACACAAACATAAGAGGGAGGTGAGTGAAGGAGATGAGAAGAGGTGACCATAAACAAAACATCATCATAACAAAAGCACATCAAACCCATACCCATCCTTATCTCAATTAATGCAAGTAATGGTGCATCAAAAGAAAAGATAGAAAAGGAATCTAAAGATGCTATCATAATCTCACAAATGCAAGAAACCCCCTCCCCAAATGTAATTTGCAAAACTGCAAATTACCCCCTCCATCGGAAAAGTCCGGCCGGGAAAGAACAAAGGAAAACCGGCCGGAACGGAATGCAAACTGGCAACTCCAGAAAACTGGTCCCGTAATAAATTACAGGAAAACCCCCATACTGTGCATACACACCCGCATCTGTATTCCGACCGGATACAAATGCAATGAGACAAAATCTACACTGTACTATACTAGGATCCGGCTTAAACCAAAGCCGGCTAGTAATATCCGTTCGATCCTGATCCGTGCAATACCGCACGTATCCGATCGAACCTTGCCATATAACCATACGGCCATTAGTACAAACCGTCCGATCCTGATCCATGCAATACCGCACGTATCTGATCGGACCCTGCCATATCTCCATACGGCCTCTACAGCATTTCGCCCGAAAGCTTGAGTAACTGAAAGTGTGGTGGACTCTAAAGACTCGTCAATACTATGGTTGTGGATTTAACCACCAGCACGTCAGAGGTATAAGCCAATACGTGACGGGCCACCAGCTATTGACCAAAAGGGACGTCGATGAGCGAACTCATCCTGACACCCTACAGAGCCTGTCAGTGACAATATCCGTACAGTCCGGTCCATTCGTCTATGAGCATCGCATGGCGGGCCTAGGGGGTTGGTAAAAGTCAGACCCCCAAAAGCGGTACAAGTCGTGTCGGAGTGAAGCCCAGAACATCCTGAGATACTACTGGAATACCTACCAGTAAATCTCCTGCCTCGGCCGAAGGCTTTGTGTAATGGCTCTCCTAGACACAGCGCGACCTCACCTCCAATACCGGGAGAGACGAACCCCTGCAGATCCGCTCACCGCCTCCATGTGGCTCGGGACTGTACCCAACTAAAACCTGTTTGCATGACTCCTTTGAGCCGTGGTAGGGTAGTAATCAAAGCACAGTGGGAACTCACACGAGACAAATGACGATCTCAGGTCGATGAACTAACCTGTACACATGTCACCTGGGAACTGCTATCTGACTTATGGTATAATCCCAACTAGCAGGTTCCCGGCGAGTCCTGTCCGGTGTACTCATAACCCAATGAGCACCTGTATACATCTTAGGTGAACCAACTGACACCAGTGGCTTGTGAGACCGGCCATCGCCCCTCGTCGGGGTCTCGACTGTATACACTAGTCTACTCTGGAGAATCGATGCCCTGTCTCGAAACTCCCACGACTAGGGACCTTTTAAGGATGTGCTTATAGACCACCAGCTCTCAAGTATATGATCGCCCTCATACTGCTGGCAGTCAAGCAAGAATCCTAGGGGCTCTAACAGCGTGTAATAGCGACCTGTAAGGTCACCTGAAGCAGTACACGATGATAAAGGTAAACCAGATAGCATACTATCATCTCGAGTAAGACTGTCCTACCGGGATAGGTCCTCCCTCAATCATTGCAATCACGTGCCTGTGATCCAATAATTGACTCTGAGGGCACTATCTCCAACAATCTCCCACTTGCACTCAAGGCTAATTATTGCGATGTCGCATACTCACAGCCCGTGTGATACCGAACACCCAACTCCTCTACTAGTCAGTCTCACAAAGCTCGTTTGCGAAACTATTGCGTTCGAGGAATAGCCTCAGTGAGTGGATCCGCTGTGATGTTTCTTTCTATGTCTCTCTATATCTCAAGTTCGCAGAGAAAGCCATCTCCCGAAATGAGCAATACCTGTCTTAGAGTATGTCTGGATATCTGATGGGACCTAGCTCATAAATGAACTCCAAATCCAAACTTCTTAGACTGTATCAACAACTGAACTTAATCAGTATCCTGCGCCATGCCTCCCTCAGTATTGCCTTGGACCACCTGTCCAAAATACTGCCCCTCGTCAGAAGGAGAAACTATAACTCTGACAGCCACTCTGCCATCCATGTCACCTTGGAAGCCTGGAATGATAACCGTCTCCTAAAGGAGCCTGCTGCTATCATATCCCTAGAACATCAACTTATGTTCTAAAACTGCTTCCGACTGTTTCTCCAGGATTGGATCAATATCAACTTATTGCATCTACTGCAAGAACAACATCTGGTGTGGTACTTGACATTTCATGATTGACTCAATTGCCTAAGCAAGTGATCTGCCAATCATGCACATCCTCTCCCCTTTAGTTTGTAAGACACCTTTAGAGAGGGTGACTCCATTACCTGCAGGTATACTACCGTGCCAGGAGTCGTCCATTCTAAATACTCATAGAATGCTGTCAAAGTACCCAGATTGGGAAACCACCCAAATCTAGATCTAAAACCATAGATCTAGTGACCAGAATGTCTGATATAATATCCAAGTCCTATGTGGAGAAACCACTGTGTGACAACCAAAGAATAACCGATCGTAGTATAGGAATATCACTTCCTACTCTGTGTATGTCATCCAAATACCAGGACATCACACCCTACTACCTTCTTAACAGATCCATCCCCTATTCTGATGAAGTCAAACCTATGACTGTCACATCAGAAATATATGATCTATCTCCGCTACTGGTGCTTCAGTCTATAAATAGACATAAGCTACCTGTCCACCAATGCTTCCGCTGCTCCCACTGACAACGACAACCCTCTGGCAGAGTCATATACACGTACACTTCTAAAGCTAGTTTAGAACGACGCTATACTCATCCTCCTTCCGGGTCTCGCAGCCTGGAACAACAACAATGGCAAGTGTGGGTAAACAAGAACTTCTCTGTCACCGTCCTTGAGGCTACCGGAGTACCTCTCGGGTGCCTGAAGTTACCCACCTTATCTGCGGAGTGGCCAATGGAATGTCAAATCAGATTGAATCTTTAGGTTCCTTATCAAATCTTCAGTAATCGTTTGCGGTTCTGGAATCGCTTCCAGTTCTACCATACTCCCACTACTGTTTTCTGAAAAATAACCATTTCTTTTTAAAATGTGGCGAGTTAAGAACAATATCACTATTGATCTTCCAGATGGTAGAAAGTCAACCCTCGTCATAGCCTGGGTCAACCCACAAATAGCCATTACAGAAACGTGCCTTGAGTTGTCCACTGTCTGGTTTTAATCATAAGCCGGACAACTCCCCGTACCTTAACATCGTTAAGATATGAACTATTCTATATCCAACATAGAACCAGAGGCACTGATTTAAATGAACCAGATTCAAATCATGCAGCTATCTCCAGTGCATGTCAACTAAATGGAAGGAGGCCGATCAGCGTTACCCAACTTAGGAATGCTTCCAATTATGAGTAACCTGAAAGAGAAGCAAGTTCTCATTACTATCAACTGAATACCATACACAAGTATCTACATCTTCGATCACCTTGAAGAATCCCGATACTTGCAATACCTGGTTCTCTACTCTATTCTTATACCAATAACTCCTCAAAACTCAGACCCTGTGTTTCTACGAAACACATGTCTAAGAATTAGAGTAGTTAAAAGTAAACAGAATATAGTATAA
Organism: Agapanthus africanus; assembly: GCA_030015575.1. Classification (NCBI taxonomy): domain Eukaryota; kingdom Viridiplantae; phylum Streptophyta; class Magnoliopsida; order Asparagales; family Amaryllidaceae; genus Agapanthus; species Agapanthus africanus. The sequence continues at coordinate 379,298,152 of JASDDO010000026.1, forward strand.
GGACCAACCCCACTGTCCTAATAGACACTGGACAATATACAATACTCTGTATAAGTCCGTTGAGTCTAACAACTCTTTCACTGTGTGTCGTAGGTTGAAAACTGTACTTATGGTTAAGAAGAATTACACCGCTGTTTAATGCTCCTTACCTAACCATCCACTGATATTGGTAAATGTCATCGACATAATATCAAAAGGTATATCTCACTCTATGAAAATAGACGTACAGATATATCAATTTGAAATTGGTGCATAACAACGGATATTCAAAACCAAATATTTGCCGACCGGCAAACAGCCCAGGTGATCTCCTCAAATATCACCGATTACAACGAATCCCGATATAATGAGGATGATCACTCAATTCCCAATAACTTACTCCCACTCATCATCTGTAAAACCATACAGATGTGAGAATCAAACCTGGTAAATACATACCCTGGAGCAAGTGTCTAATCGGGAAATCGGTTTTCTTTTAACAGTACACAGTTGAAACTGAAACATTGAAATGTTTCGGTGGGGTATTCCGGTATTCTTAGTAATGCCTCTTCCATTATCCAGATTCACAACTATAACCGTATAATTCTTTGTCACCTCTCCAAATCCCTTTAAATGTCTTTAATCATTACCTTCTGCACACCCCTTTAGGCCAATTGGTTTTCTTCCCTCCCTACCGTTCGGCACCAGCCTATGGTTTGGAAGAAGACTATCCAATAAGCATAATGGGTGTACTGTCCTAATCCTAGGAGCACTCGCAATGCGAGAGAAGGTGAAGAGAAAAGACAACCGAATAAGCCGTATTCCTATTTCTCCTGGACCAGAATCCATCCCCGAACTGGAACAAGTTCCTTTCGAGTTCGTATATAACCATACGATGGAGTATCCAAAAACTTGGGATCTTCGTAGTGATACGGAGTGTCTTGGAGAAATACAAAGGTGATTTAGGATTGACGAAGAAATACTTGGTTTGGTCGTGAATAGCAGTCGCAATTTACTTTGCCCTCTTACTAATCCCTTTCTTTGTCTTAACTTAATACCTTCTGTACAGCATCGTTATGCTAATTGGTTTTCTTCATTCCCCACCGTTTGGCACCAGCCTAAGGTTTGGAAGAAGACTATCCAATTTGCGTAATAGGTGTACTATCTCCTAAACCAAGGAGTACTCGCAACCTGAGAGAAGGTAAAAGGAAAAGACAACTGAATAATCCTATTCGTTTTCTCCAGAACCAGAAACCATCCTCGAAGTCCTTCGAGTTCGTATATAACCATACGATGGTTTTGTCCAATGGAAGTGGACGTTCGTAGTAATACGGGGTGTCCTGGAGAAAAGGGTAAAAGTAGGAGTGGCAATGAGGTTTGCAACTCTGACAATCCAAAAGCCCGTGTTAAGAAGGTTCGGTCAACTTGGTTACTGAGTCATAGTCTAGGGTCGGGTCAATGGTTGCTGTCAAAGAGAGAGAGAAAAGAAACACTCAGCGTGCACTCTAACCTAGATCAGAATGGTTATCACTTTGTCTAATCTGGAAACCTCCCACTGTAACCTCAAATTCTCCTCCAAACCTGAAAGAAGAATTAGTCGGGATCACCCGAGGAGTAAACCAACTCATCAGTGGGAATCGAGATCCAACTATCATCGCATGATAACGTGACGGAATCGACTCACGTCACCACACTCCAGAAGGTATGCGCATGTCTGGCAAGTTTCAGTTCTTTTGAAACTCCCGATGTGATTTTTACCCCAAGCGGTTTATGACCTTGACTAGGTCAACAAACCATAAACCGCCAGTCAAGTTCAACCCGTCATTATTCTGGATTGCATTAAACCCATCCGTACGTGCCCTTGACTAGGTCAACAAGGCCGCACGACTGTCTTAACCAATCCCACTTATGCAACAAACAAGTACCACTTAGCTATCGAACACTACGTCTTGACTAGGTCAACAAACGCAGCACGAATACCAAATAATACCTGTAGGAAATGACGGAGGGCTACGGCTGGTTTTTGGCGAAAAACCTTTAACGTAATGAACTTGATATCGTTGAAGGAACTGCATGGCTTTTTGTAAAATATAGTGACGAAAACCCTTGCTAAAGAGGTCACTCCCGGTGAAGGGATCTCGGCTCTTTCCCCGTAGAATGAGGTGCTGGATATTCCAACTGAATACCACGATGCAAAGCAAAAGTAATCGGCTATAGTGAAGTTAATGCCCTGACGCAAACTTCTGTCCAAGGGGTCACTCCCGGTGAAGGGATCTCGGCCCTTGCCTCGTCGAATGAGGAGCACGATATTCCAAATGAATACCACGATGCAAAACAAAAGTGAACGTCCTTGCAATAACAGCTTTTTGAAAAATGTTCCAACAACATCAGAATAGGTTTGTTTTAACTTGCATTGATCCGAATCAATGCAGTCCCATCAATTGATCACACCACAAAGAACGAAAATATACTGATGTACGTATATGTCATCCGCATTCGCCACTGGGTCCCGTCATTACCCGTTAGGTTAGCTAACTAACGACAGAGCGGGGACTGGACTAGCGCGGATGTAAAACATATACAACATCTACTAATATATATATACCAATATATTATATTTCGCTCAAGGCGTGATAAAATGCAGCATTACAGAAATATGCAGCATCACAGAACAATACAGATATCTGGAAGCCCCGGGTTTCACAGAGCCGCTGCTGAAACCCGACGTTCCCCTGGTCGTGTGGATAGCCTGTGCAATGAAATCCTAGACCACTACGGGCGCGGCAAGTCACCCGCCAAAACCTGAAGCGAGGCAGCCCCCTTCAGCACCGTGAATGGACCACCCAGCACTTCACGGAATCCGGTAACTTGGGCACCCCTCCAGGGTCAACCTGTACCCCCTACGAGTGCGGCGAATAGCCCGCCAATCCTAGAGTGAAGCCCCCTCCGTCTCAATGCCATGAGATGCGGACCCGTTGCCCTCTAGAACCCGGCTATCCGTGCACCCCTCCGCGGGGTAATCCTAGTACAGAAAGTAAAATATACATACAACGGGTACATCGACCGCAACCAGGTCGTGCCCCAAAAGAATAATACAAACAGGCAGTGACGGCAGTCCACATGTCGGACGCTCGCCCTGCAATATCAAATGTACATAATACAACAAAACTGTACTAACATTGCATCCAGGCTATCCCCCACGACCGATCCGCAACATCACAGCATAAACACAGAACATCAACGTGAAAATCACGTTCGCAAATCCGTCTAACCGGGCTATAGCAGTTAGACAGGATTTACCGATCAGGTGATATTCACGGTCGCAGATATAATGTAAATACTGTGAAATAATGTGTTTAAAATATCCGATCGAACAAAATATACCAAGTGGGCCCCAAAGCATTACTGTAGCACTTACAGAAAATCTGGGCCCAAACAAAATATACCAAAACCCTTATTTTCAGCCCACAAGCCCACTGTAAAAATATGGCGAAGTGATCCCAACTTCCTGCGGCGGAACCGCGGCCAAAGAGGGGATAAGGCCGCGGTTCCGCGCTCGTACGGAAGAATTGGGTTACCAAATTTTTCCAGTGTTCTTAGGTTTCTCTGTACATCATTCTGCAATAACCTGAAAAAATTTTCGAGCCCGGAAAAAAATGACAGAAAACTGATGCATGCAAAACGCGGATTTTGGAATTTTGGTTGATCGGATAAGTAAAACGCATTAGAACAAGCTAGGCAAGGTTAATGGCGTGGCTCTGATACCATGTTGCGCCACGGCAGCGCCCCGGCCGTCTATCCGAGGCCAAAATGCGGAATCAAAATTTTCTTAACTTTTAAACTGGCGCTACCGCGGACAATATACCCGGATCGTAACCATTAACCGATACTAGCTAACAAGAGAAAGGGTGAGAGATATACCGAGTGATCCGAGTCCTCCGGTCTTCTCGTCGTCGTCCCGATCTCCCGCGGAAACTCCGGTCGTCGCATCCTTGCCGGAAGGGCACCACATCGTCTGTATCTTTTACGGGCTCCCACCTCAATACCGAGGCAACTCGGGCGTGAAGTTGGCTAGCCGACGCGCCCAAGATTTGCTGTAGAATGTGTAGTGCTTAGTCTCTTTGGGGTTATGTTGCCTTGATGGAGGAATCAACAAGATATGAACTTGGGAATTTTTGTGGCAATGGAAAAATGATCTGAATGATAATTTTTCCCACACCCTCACAAAATGAGAACTCTCTCATTTTTCTCTCCTCTCTCAAAAGTGTGGCCGGCCCTTCAAATTGAGAATGGTGGAGGGATAAACACAAACATAAGAGGGAGGTGAGTGAAGGAGATGAGAAGAGGTGACCATAAACAAAACATCATCATAACAAAAGCACATCAAACCCATACCCATCCTTATCTCAATTAATGCAAGTAATGGTGCATCAAAAGAAAAGATAGAAAAGGAATCTAAAGATGCTATCATAATCTCACAAATGCAAGAAGCCCCCTCCCCAAATGTAATTTGCAAAACTGCAAATTACCCCCTCCATCGGAAAAGTCCGGCCGGGAAAGAACAAAGGAAAACCGGCCGGAACGGAATGCAAACTGGCAACTCCAGAAAACTGGTCCCGTAATAAATTACAGGAAAAGCCCCATACTGAGCATACACACCCGCATCTGTATTCCGACCGGATACAAATGCAATGAGACAAAATCTACACTGTACTATACTAGGATCCGGCTTAAACCAAAGCCGGCTAGTAATATCCGTTCGATCCTGATCCGTGCAATACCGCACGTATCCGATCGAACCTTGCCATATAACCATACGGCCATTAGTACAAACCGTCCGATCCTGATCCGTGCAATACCGCACGTATCTGATCGGACCCTGCCATATCTCCATACGGCCTCTACAGCGTTTCGCCCGAAAGCTTGAGTAACTGAAAGTGTGGTGGACTCTAAAGACTCGTCAATACTATGGTTGTGGATTTAACCACCAGCACGTCAGAGGTATAAGCCAATACGTGACGGGCCACCAGCTATTGACCAAAAGGGACGTCGATGAGCGAACTCATCCTGACACCCTACAGAGCCTGTCAGTGACAATATCCGTACAGTCCGGTCCATTCGTCTATGAGCATCGCATGGCGGGCCTAGGGGGTTGGTAAAAGTCAGACCCCCAAAGGCGGTACAAGTCGTGTCGGAGTGAAGCCCAGAACACCCTGAGATACTACTGGAATACCTACCAGTAAATCTCCTGTCTCGGCCGAGGGCTTTGTGTAATGGCTCTCCTAGACACAGCGCGACCTCACCCCCAATACCGGGAGAGACGAACCCCTGCAGATCCGCTCACTGCCTCCATGTGGCTCGGGACTGTACCCAACTAAAACCTGTTTACACGACTCCTTTGAGCCGTGGTAGGGTAGTAATCAAAGCACAGTGGGAACTCACACGAGACAAATGACGATCTCAGGTCGATGAACTAACCTGTACACATGTCACCTGGGAACTGCTATCTGACTTATAGTATAATCCCAACTAGCAGGTTCCCGGCGAGTCCTGTCCGGTGTACTCATAACCCAATGAGCACCTGTATACATCTTAGGTGAACCAACTGACACCAGTGGCTTGTGAGACCGGCCACCGCCCCTCGTCGGGGTCTCGACTGTATACACTAGTCTACTCTGGAGAATCGATGCCCTGTCTCGAAACTCCCACGACTAGGGACCTTTTAAGGATGTGCTTATAGACCACCAGCTCTCACGTATATGATCGCCCTCATACTGCTGGCAGTCAAGCAAGAATCCTAGGGGCTCTAACAGCGTGTAATAGCGACCTGTAAGGTCACCTGAAGCAGTACACGATGATAAAGGTAAACCAGATAGCATACTATCATCTCGAGTAAGACTGTCCTACCGGGATAGGTCCTCCCTCAATCATTGCAATCACGTGCCTGTGATCCAATAATTGACTCTGAGGGCACTATCTCCAACAAATGGTTGGATGCTATGCAATCCGAAATGGAGCCCATGTACACCAATAAAGTGTGGACCTTAGATACTGCTCCACCTGGGGTAAAACCCGTTGGATGAAAATGGATCTACAAATGGAAATTTGGTGTAGATGGGAAGGTGGAAACCTATAAGACTAAACTTGTTGCAAAAGGCTTTCGTCAAAGACCAGGTGTGGACTATGACGAAACCATTTCTCCAGTGGCTATGCTCAAATCCATTCGGATCCTACATGCCATTGCTGCCTTCTATGACTATGAGATCTGGCAGATGGACGTAAAAACGACTTTTCTGAATGGAAGTTTTGAAGAGTGTGTTTATATGGATCAGACGGAAGGTTTCGAAGACGGTGGGAGCAGCGGGAAGGTGCGCAAGTTGCTTAAATCCATTTATAGATTAAAGCAAGCATTGCGGAGCTGGAACGTCTGTTTTGATGAAACAGTCATGGAATTTGACTTCATCAAGAACGAGGATGAGCCTTGTATTTATAAGAAAATTGTAGGACGAACTGTCGTGTTCCAAGTCTTGTACGTGGACGACATTCTTTTGATAGGAAATGCCATTCCTATGCTACAATCAGTCAAGCTATTCTTATCACAAAGGTTCTACATGAAGGACCTGGGAGATGCCTCGTACATTCTGGGGATTAAAATCTACAGAGATAGATCCAAGAGATTACTCGGACTCTCGCAGTCCAGGTACATAGTGACCATACTAAAGAGATTTAGTATGGAAGATTCCAAGCCCGGTAACATACCCGCATTGTACAGAATCACTCTCTCCAAGGAGATGTCTCCCAAGACTGACCAGGAGAGGGTTCGCATGAACACTATACCCTACGCTTCGGCGGTAGGATCTGTAATGCATGCGATGATATGTACAAGGCCAGATGTAGATTATGCGCTAAGCGTGGTGATTCGGTATCTTTCGAACCCAGGTGAAGACTACTGGACAGCAGTAAAGAACATTCTCGAATACCTGAGAAGGACTATGAAGATGTTCTTGGTTTACGGTAATAGAGACCTAAAGGTCGAGTCCATTATGTTAGTTATGTATATGCCCTAGAGGCCATTATTGCACATATGATGTATAGTATAATGGATGCTTGGATATATATATAGAGGACTTTCTTGCTCGATATGATAGTATGCTATCTGGTTTCACTTTGTCTTAACATGTTGACTTGTATTGGTTTACTGTCTTGCTCTCACATGTTGATAAAGCCCTTAGGATATGTACTTGACTACTAGGACTATGATGCAGATCATACTAGTGGGGCCATGGTAGTCTATGAGTACATCCTATAACTGTACCTAGTCGAGGGTGTATCGAGACAGGGCATCGATACTCCAGAGTAGACTAGCGTATACGCATCTTGACCCATATGATGGGCTATGGATGATCCCACATCCATTGGTGTTTGGCATCAAAGATGGTATACGGGTGCTCAGTGGAGACTGGGTACACTGAACGGACTCGCCGAGAACTCGTAGATGGTATTACACCTATCGTCAGATAGCTGTTCTCTGGTGGCACTGGTACATGTTAGTCTGTAGACCCGAGATCATCATAGAGTCTTGTGTGATTCCCACCGTGCTTTGATTTCCACCTTACCACGTTCATGAGAATGTGCAAAACGGTGGCTTTTGGGTACAGTCCCAAATCACATGGAGGCAATGAGCGATAGGAGGGGTTTCGTCTTGTAACGTTTTAGAAATCGTTTTGCGTATTTTCCGTATTTAGGGCAAAATAGTCCGTATTTTCCGTTTAAACCCGATTGTGATCAAACTTCAATATAGATTTGCCGGCACCTAGTTTAGTTAGAATAAAGCTAGCGCGCGAACTTTGGGGGTCAATGGGAAGTTTTGGTTCACATAGAATTTTTTCCCTAACAAAATATTATTTTAATACTTTATTTGTGCACTTTATTAGTGGTAATTAATTTTTTTGGGTTAATTACTACTAATGTGGTTTTATGCTAAACTAATCACTAGAATTATGTTTAGAACCTTCTCTCCTAAATATCTAGATTTTTAGGATTAATTGAATTTTCAAGAAAAGAAAATGGTGACAAAATGCTATTTTGTTTTTATTATGCAATTATTGTAAATCCTTCTAGAAAATTCCACACAACTCCACACAAACCCTAGCTCTTCTTCAATGGTCGGGCTACCCTTCTTTTTCTTTAACCCATTTCTTCTCATTTTGCTTCAAATAAATTATGAAAAATCCAAATAAATTCATACAAACTAAAATATAATCCAAAACCATCATTCTTCTTCACAAAACTTGCTTAGATCTTCATTCTAGTGAGGATTTTGGAGGCAAAAGTTAGGTTTTTTCTTGTTTCATGTGGTGTTCTTGTAAGGTATAAAACCTTAACCCTAATCTCTTTTTGTAGTTTAATACTTTAATTAGCTTATTTAGATGTTTAATTTAAGATTTTTAATTCATGTTTTGAAATTCAAGATATCATTTTGATAATCAAATTAGGGTTTTGATTAGTGCATTGGTTAAGTGATAAGTTAAGACAAATGAAAACTTAATCAAGTTGCTAATTTGTTAAATGATATTTTCCTAATCGGCTAATTAAGCTAATTAACAAACTAAACTTTTGCTAATCCTAATTAGTGAAATCTAAAATTTTAGTAAAGCTTTAAATGGTTTAACCTTGCTATTTTGAGATCTTTGTAAATTCTAGTTTTGATAAAACTTGTAGTTTTGTGCTAAAATGATATATGTTGCGTACTAGATTTCGGTAACTTTTAGGTGTGGGTTTCTTTTGACGTTGCGAAGTTAATTATATTGATTCGAAATTTATTATTGTGTTTTGAATGCGCGATCGGTACGATCATGGTCTAGGCCTGGTAGTTGTGTCGCTTTGCATTCCTAGCTAGGGTCGTGCCGATGTCGTTCGTGACTTTGTGTAGCTTTTTCTCTTGAGTCTGTTTCGTAGTGTCGCTATGCACGTTAGCCGCTAAACGGACACTCGAGAGTATGTTTGGAGTTGGTGCGTCGGTTAAACGTAGTTGTACGTGTTTTGGGTCTATTGCTAATATATACCTGTTATATTGTTATATGCTTTCAGGATCGTAGGCGGGGACTTCGGGCGCTGCGAACAGGGGAAAGCGAGTGGTGGTAGGCTTTACTTAGCCAGGAGCGTTTGTGAATAGATTTAACATCTACAGGGGAACTACCCGCATGGCGTTATGCGTCTGGGCTAGAGATGACTTGACTTGTCGCATATTCTATTTCATATATAGAGTTGTTCATACACCTTATTGCTTAGTTAATTGTTATGCTTGGACTAGTACCCTTAGGATACTGCACCATTATTGACGGCTCATGTTACACGAGCGTTGATTGTATGCCACACACACCGTCAATAATTGCCATGTCACGCACAACACACTTATAGATATGATATTGTTTGGTTAGGGACATTGTGACATTGATTCATATTCCTTATTGCAAATGACATACAGCATACCTGTATACCTACATGCTTACACATATGCCTTGACATACTTACATGCTAGTTATCTGTATACCTATAGGGTATTTTACCATTAGCGATAGGTACATACACACATCATAACATAGCTACATATATACCTTGCATACATACTTCACTTATACCCAGATGGTATATTACATCATTACTGATAGGTAGATACATATACCTTGCTATACCTTTATGTTTACACATATATCTGGCTATAGCTACATGTTTACCTTTATTTGATGATATATAGAATTGGAGAAATTAGGAACCACATGATTTATATATTAACTTATTGCAGTTAATAGAGGCTTTTCCTTTATATGCTCATCTTACAGTTTTATGTTGCATATATTATATTCATGGATTTTCGCATTGAGATATGGATTTTTCATGATGTTTTCTGGATTTGAGGACCGTGGTAGTTTCATGAAATTATGCATTATTTGAAAAACCCGGTTTCTCTTGATATGATATTTCAGCAGCCACCATGAGTTTTATCGGTTCTAATATATATATAAATATACCTCATGCGAGGAGCGTCGTGGGCCGTGTGAGGGTACATGGTGGGGCCCGGAGGTACCCCCGGGCAAGACGATTGAAGGACCTTGCCGATTGAGCCTGGCAGGGGAACCATACACTACGGTGACATTACCTATGACTCGGCGGTTATCGTGGGGATACCGATGGGAGTCATTTACGTATGGATATGTGGAGAGGCGAGGGTCAGAGCTAGGCACTCGAGCTTTTGGTATAGCGTATGATACGTACCTATCAGGGTGCCAGTCGTAGTGACAACACCTGATAGATCAGCTTTTATGTGTCAATGCTTGGCTCAGGTTTTCATGATATTTTTACTCCTAAGTATATATAACAGTAGAATGGGACGATGTTATATATGCATTTATATATATATTAGTGGAATGGGACGCTAATATATATATACATATCAATTCATATACATCATCATAATTCATGCAATTATACTTAGGATATTTGAGATTAACTTGATTTTTGGATTTAGGACATATGAGATTCACTTGATATTGGATTCAGGATATATGAGATTCACTTGATATTGGATTCAGGATAAATGATATTTACTTGATGTTGTACATTGGGGGTTTATGAGACTTATATGATATGAGAGCCAATTTAGGGGCTGATTTGAGGAATTGGGATTTGGATTGTCTTGATGGACTTTGGTCCTACCACGATGTCAGGATTCCGTGGAAATGCCATGTTTCATCGCATACCTCGCATTAATTGTTTATGCACTGCTTCATGTATTAGTAGTACCTGATATAGTACCTTCCATGACTGTTGCATTTACATACCTTTATTTTATATGCATTGCTTCATGTGTTAGTTATACCTGCTAGCGTACCTTTCATGGCTGTTGTATATATACATTGTCATATCATTACTTCATGTATTAGTAGTACATAATAGAGTACCTTACATGATTGTTGCATACATGTCATATTATTATTGCTTCATGTATTAGTTGTACCTGCTAGTGTACCTTCATGATGGTTGCACTCATATGACTTTTATTGCTATTGGTTGCAAATGTTAGATTCACGTTGTACGTGCATACTTGCGATTACCTGCATATGTTATTTACTATTCACGAGTTGGCAACTCACCCCCGTTGTGCCACAGGGTTTTGCAGGTTGTTTCCCCAGAGTAGTCGAGGCAGGCTATTCATCTATCACATCATCTTTTGCAGCGGATACCGCTTCAGCTCACAGTGTGCAGTTTTGCTTAGGTGGGTTTTGCGGTTATCCAAAGTTGTTTATTATATATTCGTTGTATTCATGTACTCTCTATCTACCATTATCTTGTATGACTTAGAGACTTGATGTGAGGACGATATTATATTATTTTGTGACATGGAGGTCTTTTATGCAGTTTTACTTCTATCTTCTTTTATTTCTTCGCTACGGCGTCGTATATTTATTGTGGTGGTTGTTTTCCGCCGTTGGGCGTGGATTTGCTCCGGTTCGGGATGCTTTATTTATATTTATGTTGTACCCATTTTTGGGGTTAGATTTTACAATGGAGATGCTGCCAAATTTTTTCAAGAATATAAAGTTGGACTTTAAAGAATTTGGGTTGAGATTTCAAACGTTTCAAAATTTCCATTATTTCTTACTACTTTTGATGGTTTAGATTGCTGGGTTTTCGGCTTACTTAAACTTCGTTATGCCTGTAGACGTTGCGTATGTTAGTTATATGTATGCCCTAGAGGCCATTATTGTAAATACAATGTATATTGTAGTGGATGCTTGGACATATATAGGGAGGACTTTCTTGCTCGACATGATAGTATGCTATCTGGTTACTCTTTACCTTAACGTGTATACTGATTATCTCTCTGTTACATGTTGGTAAAGCCCTTAGGATATGTACTCGACTACTGGGACTATGATGAGATCATACTAGTAGGGCCACGGTAGTCTACGAGTACATCCTATTGTTAGTTTTATGTATGCCCTAGAGGCCATTGCTATACATAGGATGTATATTGTAGTGGATGCTGGGACATATATAGGGAGGACTTTCTTGCTCGACATGATAGTATGCTATCTGGTTACTCTTTACCTTAACGTACACACTGATTGTCTCTCTGTTACATGTTGGTAAAGCCCTTAGGATGTGTACTTGACTACCTGGACTATGATGCGGATCATACTAGTGGGGACATGGTAGTCCATAAGTACATCCTTCAAGGTCCCTAGTCGTGGGTGTATCGAGACGGGGCATCGATATACCAGAGTAGACTAGCGTATACCTTCTCGACCCATACAGATGGGCGATGGATGATCCCATATCCATTGGTGTTTGACATCAGAGATGATATACGGGTGCTCAGTGGAGACTGGGTACACTGGACGGACTCGCCGAGAACTCCCAGATGGTATTATACCTTACGCCAGATGGCAGTTCTATGGTGACACTGGTACAGAGTAGTCTGTTGACCCGAGATCGTCATAGAGTCTTGTGTGGTTCCCACTGTGCTTTGATTTCCATCTTACCACGTCCAAGAGGGCGTGCAAAACAGTGGTTTTTGGGTACAGTCCCGAGTCACATGGAGGCAATGAGCGATAGGAGGGGATTCGTCTCTCCCGGTATAGGGAGTTGATGTTGCGCTGTGTTCGATTGGCTATAACCGGAAATCCCTGGCTAGGGTTGCTGAGATTTACTGGTAAGTGTTACCAGTAGTTTCTCGAATTGTTATAGACCTCATATCGACACGACTTATCGAGCTATTGGGGTCTGACGTTTACCATCCCTAGGCGAGATATGCGACATATCAGACGACGAGACCGGACTGTACGGTAAGTGTTACTGGTTGGATTCACAGGAGTGTGAGCGGGCTTGCTCGTCGATCTTCTGATCGCTCAATACCCGGGTGGCCGTTACGTTTAGCAGACCGCTTGCGGCTTGTGGGTGTTTGATATGATCATCATCTGCTGCCGGCGTATTGACGAGTCTTTAGAGTCCTACACAGAGGTTTCCTGGCTCAAGCGAAACGAAATAGGAGCGCATATGAGATATGTGCGGGACCGAGAATAATGCGTGTATGTGATACCGTATTCTATTCTCGCGATGAATGTATTGATTGGTTGTATGCGATATAACCTAATTATCGAATCAAGGATTGATTCGATAAGTCGATACATTGCATATTAGTCGGTTATATGCGATATGACCGGATCGTTAAATCAAGTGTTGATTTAATGATTTAATGCATAATTATATATTTGATATATTACTTTGCATTAACTAGTATTGGTTCACTTTAAAAGGATTTTCTCACTTGAAGTTCACAAGTTGTATATGTGATATACTTTTGTGCACTTGATTGTATCATGTTTGATGATACATGTTAACTTGGTTAAGTGTGTGATTATATCATGGTTAGTTAATGGTTAGGGTTTCATTTTATTTATTTATGCATTTATTTATTTTGTTTTGACAAAAGAAAAAGAGAAAATGGTTGCTTTAAAAGATGAAGCTTGTTGAAGCTTCATGAAGGTTTGACTAAAGTGACCATTTTGTCTTCATGTCTTAACCCAACCATTCACTAATCCTAATTAATTCTCTACACCTAACCATGGTTGTATTATGATAAGTATTGCTTTTCTTTTCTATTTTCAACTAACTTATCATAATATTATCATCTTCTTCTTCTTCTTCTTCAAGAAGAAAACCTAGACTTCATCAATGGTGACTTGACGAAATGAGTGAGAAATCCAATTCTAAAGTGAACCCACTTCCTATTTCTTCATCCTCTACCTCTTGCCTAGTAGTATAGGGTGTTTCCTTCACAAGTTTTCATGACTTGGTGAAGGTGGAGCTTGCTCTAGTGATGTCTCGACGTAGATCATCTTCGGCGTCGTAGTCGATGACCTAGCCCATCCATTCTCCGATGAAGCCGACACTAGAGCCCGGGATCCGATGATCGCAGCGAGGAGACATCATCACGGAGCTATGGAGGTGGAGCACCGGATCTACAAAGGTTGTATTTCCGTTACACTTTAGTTAAGTTGTTAACTAGCTCGTTGTTTCGCCGAAATTTCTAGTTAACGATCCGTAGTCTAGGGTTTCTCGGCACCGTAAAATTTTGAAATTGGCATGGTTGATGCCTTGTGAGACCTCACTAGTGTGCCTAGGAACCCTACAGTGATATCAGAGCCTAGCTAGAGCCTTAGGCGATGCGTAGACGAAGTTTGAAACCCGAACGAACCCGAAACCCTAACACAAACATGCTCTCTGGACTTTTTCCAAAATCTGGAGTTTTTCGATATTAAAAATATGCAGAAAAATCAGCAGGAATATCTAAGAATTACTGTGAAATTCGACAGCCCAATTCCACAAAGTCGCCGCGGTTCCGCGGCACGAGCATGGCTCGTGCGGCGGTTCCGCGGCCGTACGGCCTCATTATATAATGTATTTTGCACAGTAATTCTTAGTTTCATGTGCTGGTTTTCCTGGGAATTTTTAATATTTTTTCAAGAGTTGAATTTTCTGGGTTGTTTTGGGGATTCGAATGTTCGATCGGATTATCAAATTTTGTCTGTGTGGCTTTCCGGATAATTTTTGGATATGTTAAAAAGTTCGACCGGATATAAATACCCAACTTTTCCCCTGTCGGGAAATTTCGAAATGTTGGATTTTTCCGAGGTTTAAAGACGTTCTAAGTAGTGCAAGTAACGCGATGGTCCCTCTAGAAGACAACAAACCTTAACTCGATTATGTGACCGTCTTGAACTGCCCTTTGAACCTTCGGGTTTGGGGCAGTACGGCGTGCCACATGTGAGGCGTTGGCTTGACCCTTCTATGGCTGGACCGTTGGTACTGAGGCACGAACTGAATGTTTTTAGACTTATTTCATGTGTTGAGCTGTATCGGGAAAACTTGGGTGTTTGAATGTTCGATCGGAAAGTTTAACATTTTCTATTTATCTGGAATGGGATACAATACTTGGAATTCACAATAAGTTATGAGATAACTGAATGAATGTTATAAACATAGCAGTTTAGTCTCACTTGATCGGTTGCCACGGAATTTTGATGTGATCAAAAGTCCGTCGCAATCACGTAGCGTACGCGGATACTCCCGGGTAAACTTAATAGACAGCCTCACTCCATAGCCCCGACCAAGTGACTGTAGGAGAACCCCGTCGCCGAAAGCATCCGTTCGGGTGCTCACGGTAGCGGTGTTCCGCCTTGGTACACTTCGTCGACGGTATCGGGGGTGCGGCCGTCTACTGAAGTTTGCGACGAGCATTCGATCAGGATGTCGGGAATCTTGTTGAATTGCCCGACTTGATATTGAAAAGAGTTTTCGATAATGAGACTAAAATGCGGGGTTTATAATTGTTAGGCATACGATGTCTAAGGAATTCATTTGATCAGGCATGCGTTGTCTGAGGTGGTTGCGGATTCCAACTGTTGTAGTTTTACACTTTCTTTTCTGTGACCGTAAGTGTAATATGTGATATCGCCGGTTTCGTTGCTATATGTCAACGACAATTGGGATGCGCATATTTACTTACGTTGATGACATGTGATGTTATGTGTTGCTGGATATGTTATATTGGATCGTCGTGTTTGAATAGCCGGGGTTTTTTTTATGTGAGATGAGTGTTTTTCATTTTCATTCATGTAAAAACTTGTATGTAATATTCTTTTATTGGGGCACTTCTAGGTTGCGGAAGATGTCACCGTTTGTATATTATTTTCTTTTCCGCACTAGGATAGACCCAAGGAGGAGGGCACAAGTAACCGGGTTCTGGAGTCCAGTGGGAGACCAACTCGAGGAGTCGAGTCCGGGTCTCCTAACTCCAGAATTGGTAGGGTTGCTTGCCGCTCTCGTAGGGGTCTAGGGGTGTGGGTTTGGATATTCATCACGACCGTGGAATCCGTGTTTTATACTGGCTTGTATTGAAAACACGGACGTCCTAGTATATCCAATATTTCATATGTTTCTTCTGCTGCGATATCTGTGATGTGATCATGTGATGTTCTGTGATGGATACAGCATACAGTATATATGATATATTATATAGACGTTACTTATGTTTTACACCCGCGCTAGCCCTGCCCCACTCTGCCGTTAGTTACCTAACCTAACGGTGCACGAGGGGACATCGAGGCGAATGCGGATGGCATAAGTGTACGTCGTATTTATCTGTGATGATTAGGTACTTAAATGATGGGACTTCATTAATGAGATTAATGAAATAAAAGAAACCTATGATGTTGTAGAATCGAATTTCAAAATAAAAAGGTAGCGACAGTTCTTACTTTGCACAGCGGTATATATGATATATCCTGCACCTTATTCGATGAGGAAAGGACCGAGATCCCTTCACCGGGAGTGACTCCTTTAGCAATAACTGGCAGATGCTACACACTCGGTTTGTCTTTTGATTGCTTTTAAAAGTTCTGCTTTGCACAGTGATATATATGATATACCCCGCACCTCATTCGACGAGGAAAGGACCGACGATCCCTTCACCGGGAGTGACTCCTTTAGCAAAACTGGAAAAGCCTCAAAAGCACTCCATTTTAAAATCATTTGATTCTACAACGATATCAAGTTCATTACGCAATAGGTTTTTAGAAAAAAACCTGTCGTAGCCCTCCGTCATTTCAGATAAGTAGTAGTTAGTATTCGTGCTACGTTTGTTGGCCTGCGTCAAGGCGTAGTGTGTGTAAGTCGATGTACTACACCCCAATACTTATGGGGAGGCGGAATTTTCAAAAACGAACTTGTTTAGTGAACGAACATCGACTAACCGCTTGAATCGAAGCTAAACGATAACTAACCAAACATATAGTTGTTCTAAACTACTATGCTTAGGGATTATACCTATCGAAACTAGTCCTTCGTCTTTACGATCTTCTTGTTCTCCTCGGCCTTCTCTAGGTAGTAGACGATCCACCCGAGAGCAAAACTCCAAGCTTAGCCTCTAAACTTGAAGCAACTAACCTTCTTGGATTGCTAATCAAAGAAGCTAGAATGAAATAGAGTGATGGTTATGGATTGATTAGTCTTACTAATCCTAGATCTCAACACATGAGGGTGAGGATTAGTCTTTTGAAGAGAGAGAGCTTGAGGAGAGAGAATGTGAGAATGAATTATGATGAGAATAGTAAGTTATCATAATATATATGAAGCATTATCTTTTAACAAGAAAAGAAAAGAAAATGATGAATAAGCTTGCTTCATAAATATCTAATGGTGATTCATTATCATGACTCACTAAGCATTTATCATGCATTAATGATATGCATGAATCACCCTCATGACTCACTAAACTCATTTAATGCAAATGACACATAACCCTCCTTAGTCACCACTTCTAGAAGCTTCTCGCACAATTACGAGAATGCCCCTCCGATCCGTAAAAATACGGAAAAACTTTAGACTGAAAAAATCCAATAACCGGATACCAGTAACTGGCTTAAACCAAAGCCGACTGGTAAAAACTGTCCGAAAGTCGTACGCGCGTAAACGCACGTATGCGTCAGAACCCTTTGTCGCAAAACCATGCAACCTCTATATCGTTTCGCCTGGAGTAGGAAACTCTCTGTGTGGGACTCTAGAGACTCGACTACTACGCTGGCAGTGGGTTTAACCACAGACCGCAAGCGGCACTAGCTGTACGTAACGGTCCCTAGGTAGTTGTCGATAAGAAGGCCGATGAGGAAACCCATCCGAACTCCTACTGAGTCTGATGTGACAATCTTCATACAGTCCGGTCCGTTCGTCCAAGACTATCGCATATCGGGCCTAGGGGGCGGCAAGCGTCAGTCCCCTAATAGCGGTATAAGTCGTGTCGGAGGGAAGCCCATTACACCCTGAGAAACTACTGGAACCTACCAGCAAATCTCGCTTGCCCTGGCCAGGGACTTTGCGTAATGGCTCTCTGACACAGCACGATATCTACTCCCAATACCGGGAGGGACGAATCCTGTCTAACCGCCACTGCCTCCAAGTGCTCGGGACTGCACCCAACTGCTACCTGTTTGCACGACTCCTTTGAGCCGTGGTAGGGTAGCAATCTAAGAACAGTGGGACACACTCGAGGCGAAGTAGCAGTGTCAAGTCTGCGGACTATGCTGTACTCATGTCACCTGGGAACTGCTCACTGACGACTGGTATCAAACCAACCAACAGTTCCCTGTGAGTCCTGTCCGGTGTACCCGTAACCTAACGAGCACCTGCATACTATCTCCAGTACGACGTACTGACGGTTGTGGGACAGACCATCTCCCCAACTGGGATGAGAAGCGTACACACTAGTCTACTCCGGAGTATCGATGCTCTGTCTCGATAATCCAACGACCAGGGACCTGAATAAGGATGTGCTTGTAGACTACCCAGCCCCCACTAGTGTGACTGCCATCACAACGCTGGTAGACAAGCAAGATCCTAAGAGCTCTATCAATACGTACACTTACATATTAAGATAGAAAAACCAAGTAGCATACTACCATGTTTAGCAAGACTGTTATATACATGTGAATATCCCAAGCTTCCATTAAGTAATATACAAGCTAGTATGATACAGTAATGGCCTTCTAGGGCATAAACACTAACAATCTCCCACTTGCACTAGGGCCATGTACTGGCATATCGTAGACCGATGATCTCGAGTAGCCTCTCGAACTGAATCTGAGGTAGGGCCTTCGTGAATGGATCAGCAATGTTCTCTTCAGTAGCAACTCTCCGAACCTCGATCTCCTGACGATCAATGATCTCCCTGATCAGGTGATACCGCCTTAAGATGTGTCTGGACTTCTGATGGGACCTTGGTTCCTTCGCTAAAGCTATAGCTCCGTTGTTGTCGCAATACAGAGGTATTGGATCAACTATGGTAGGAACCACCTGAAGTTCTGTTAGGAACTTCTTCATCCAGACTGCTTCTTTTGCGGCATCGCAAGCAGCTATATACTCCGCTTCCATCGTCGAGTCAGCAACGGTGTCCTGCTTGGAGCTCTTCCAGCACACCGCCCCTCCATTGAGGGTAAAGACATAACCCGACATGGACTTGGAATCGTCCTTATCACTCTGGAAGCCGGAATCAGCAAAGGCCTCTAACCTGAGGTCTTTTCCGCCGTAAACCAAGAACATCTCCTTAGTCCTCCTCAGGTACTTGAGAATGTTCTTTACTGCTATCCAGTGTTTCTCCCCTGGGTCTGACTGATACCGGCTTACCACGCTCAGTGCGTAAGCAACATCTGGTCTGGTACACAGCATCGCATACATTATAGAGCCTACCGCAGAAGCGTAGGGTATAATAGACATGCGTTCCCTTTCCAAATCAGTCTTGGGAGACATCTCTTTGGAGAGGGTGATTCCGTGACAAGCCGGAAGATTACCGCGCTTAGAATCTTCCATACTGAATCTTTTCAGTACAGTGTCGATATACCTGGACTGCGAAAGTCCCAACATCCTCTTGGATCTATCACGATAGATCCGGATCCCCAGAATGTAAGAGGCATCACCCAGGTCTTTCATGGAGAACCTGTGTGACAAGAAACCTTTGACAGATTGGAGCATAGGAATGTCATTTCCTATCAATAGAATGTCATCCACGTACAAGACGAGGAATACGACACTTCTGGCCACAACTTTACTATATATACACGGTTCATCTGGATTTTTGATAAAGTCATATTCTTTGACTGTCTCATCAAAACAGATGTTCCAACTCCGCGATGCCTGCTTTAGTCCATAAATGGACTTAAGCAGCTTGCATACTTTCCCGCTGCTTCCACTCTGATTGAAACCCTCTGGCTGATCCATATAGACGCTCTCTTCTAAATTTCCATTCAGAAAAGCCGTCTTTACGTCCATCTGCCAGATTTCATAATCATGGAAGGCAGCAATAGCAAGAAGGACCCGAATGGATTTGAGCATAGCCACTGGAGAAAAAGTTTCGTCATAGTCCAAACCAGGTTTTTGACGAAAACCCTTTGCAACAAGTCTAGCCTTATAGGTTTCCACCTGTCCATCTACACCAACCTTTTTCTTGAAGATCCATTTGCATCCTATGGGTTTTACCCCATCTGGAGCAAAGTCCAAAGTCCATACTTTGTTGGTGTACATGGACTCCATTTCGGTCCGCATTGCATCTAGCCATCGTACCGAGTCGCCGCTCTGGATGGCCTGCTGGAAGTCAGTAGGTTCATCATCATCTATGATGCAATCCTCTCTATCCCCATCTATGAGAAAACCGTAGTATCTCTCAGGCGGATGAGACGGCCTACTACTCCTGCGGAGGGGTGCGGGAATGTCCTGTTCTTCTTGAACTCCTGGTTCTACCAAACTTTCAGTAGCAGTTTGTGGTTCTGGAATTTCTTCCAGTTCTACTACGCTCCCACTCTTCTGATTTTCTAAAAATTCAGTTTCTAAGAAGCGGGCATGACGAGAAACAAAAACCTTTTGTTCCTCTGCGTAATAGAAACAATATCCTGTAGAGTTCTTTGGATATCCCACGAACTTACACTCTACTGAGCGTGCCTCGAGCTTGTCCGGATGCTGCTTTTTTACAAAAGCTGGACATCCCCATGTCTTCAGGTACTGAAGATAGGGTTTCTTCCCACTCCACATCTGATATGGTGTGGTAGGCACAGTTTTGGTTGGAACTCTGTTCAAAAGATGTATCGCTGATTCTAGCGCATATCCCCAGAAAGATCGCGGTAACTCAGCATTACTCATCATGGATCGTACCATATCCAATAGGGTTCGATTCCGTCTCTCCGATACACCGTTATGCTGTGGAGTGTATGGAGGAGTAAGCTGAGAGAGAATTCCTTTCTCTTTTAGGTAACCTAGGAACTCGGCACTTAAGTATTCTCCACCTCGATCAGATCTCAGTGTCTTAATACTTTTGCCTGTTTGGTTTTCCGCTTCACTCTTGTATTCCTTGAATTTCTCAAAGGCCTCGGATTTATGCTTCATCAAGAAGACATGTCCAAACCTAGAGAAATCATCTGTAAAAGTAATGAAGTAGGAATAACCACCTCTCGCATGTGTAGACATTGGACCGCATACATCACTGTGTATGAGTCCTAAGAGCTCGCTCGCTCTTACTCCTTGTCCAGTAAATGGAGTCTTTGTCATCTTTCCTTTGAGACAAGATTGACAAGTGTCATAGGTTTGATATTCGAACGTGTCCAAATATCCTTCTCTATGCAACTTAGTCAACCTTCTCTCATTGATGTGACCCAGTCTACAATGCCATAAGAAAGCTTTATTTAAATCTGGAGACTTTCTTTTTAGTGTGTTCTGGACATTGAAAATTTGGAGTTGGTTTAAAACATATATGCCGTTATTTAGTGTACCTGACCCAATCAATCCATGATTAAGGTGGATGTTGACAACATCTCTTACAAACGTGAAATCATAACCTTTATTTGATAACAAGGAAACTGATATGATATTACACGTTAAACTTGGTACAAAATAACAGTTATGTAAAACCAAAATGTGTCCACTTGTCAATCCTAGGTGATAATCCCCGACGGACGCAGCTCCCACGCTAGCTCCGTTAGCAACCCTAAGGATCATATCACCTTCCTTCAGCACTCTACGGTTTCTCAGTGCCTGCAATGAATTGCAAATATGAGATCCTGATCCGGTATCCAATACCCAGGAAGTAGAGTTGATCGACAGACAATTCTCAATTACAAACACACCTGAAGTCGAAGCCACAGCTTGCTTCGGTTCCTGGTTCTTGGCGTTCCATGCCTTGCAATCCTTCTTCCAGTGCCCTTTCCAGTGACAATGGAAGCACTCATCCGGGCCAACTATCGGTACTGCTATCTTTTTCTTTCCCTTCTTTCCCACCTTACTAACACCTCCTCTAGGTTTGGGTGCGGCCTTCTTCTTCCTTCCTTTGGCCCTAGCCTTGGACCCGGAAGAAGATGCACCGCCAACAAACATAGCGGGTGTTTCCCTTGCCTTCTGCAAGGTGCCCTCTGCACTCCTTAACATGTTCAGGAGTTCCGCAAGTTCAACTTCTTTTCCTTGAAGATTGAAGTTGAGGATAAACTGGGCGTAGGTGGGAGGAAGGGACTGGAGAATAAGGTCTGTATACAGCTCATTATCCAAAGTCGTCCCAAGGTCTGCGAGCTCTTCAATATAGCCGATCATCTGTAGGACATGTTCACCTACCGATGACCCGACAGCCAACCTCGCTCGAAACAAGTTCTTAGAGGTCTCGTATCTTGCTATACGAGATTGCTCTCCATAAAGTTCCTTTGTATGGAGAAATATGCCATCTAGGGACATATCCTCGTGCCTCCTCTGATGTTCATTGTTCATAGAGGCAAGCACGACGCACTTGGCTCTCGCGCAATCTAAATCCCAGGTTTTGCGGATTTCCTTATCCGCATTGCTGGATTTGGGACCAGGGACAGCAGGTGCCGTAGCGGTGAGGACGTACCCCAGTTTGTCATAGGTCAAAGCCATTTTGACATTCCGCAGCCAATCTTTATAGTTTGTGTAAGTCCACGTTGCGACCCCCGGTTCTTACGGGGAGGCGGAAACGGTATAAAATCAAATTTTTAGCGCAAGGGGCAACGTGGACTAAGCAAAGTCGGGATCTTTGACTAAACTAAAACTAGTAAACTTTGCTAAAGAGAGTTAGCTACTCGGATAGAGATGGTTATACCTAAACTTGTCTTGAACTCCTTCTCTTCAAGATCCGATGGTGGTCCGATGGCTCCTTCTCGTCGTCTCCGTACGCCGAAGATAGATCCACTTGAAAGCTCCAACCTTTAGCTCCTTCTTCGTTCTTTGAAGAAACTAGTTCACTTGGTTTGCTAAACGTAGTGAACTAGAATGAGTAGAGAGGAAATAGAATGGGATTTTATCTATGGTTCTTGATTCTCAACTCATGAGACAAGAGAACCATAGATCAAGAGAGGGAGCAAGAGGTTGAGGGTGAGAGCAAGAGGAGAGCTCAAGAACAAGAGAGAGAATGAGCAAGAAAGAATGAGCAAGTATTTTGTCTCTTACCCTCTCATAATCCAAAGCAATCATAACTCATCATATTAACAAAAGTCTTATGTGATGGTTGAAGCAACCATAACCTTATCATGTCATGCACTCATTTTACTCAAATGAACAAGCAAGTAAAAGTCTTTGGCATGAAATGATAACCATGGTTATCATGATGGTCAACTAGTCAAGCCTAGTCAACCGGTCAACAAAGTCAACAAGTCAACAAGTCAACAAGGTCAACAAAAGTCAACAACCAAGTCACCATAATACTTAATTAATATAATAGTTAATCGCATATCATATTCTCATTAGGGTTGAGCAAAAAGTCAAAAAGTCAACGGTCAACTGTCAACAACCCTAATGAGAATCCGCTGCCTCTGCCTCCCTGTCAACTGTGCATACACACCCGCATCCGCGTTCCGAGGAACACGAATGCAAACTGGATAAATCCAATCCCATAAGGTACACTAGGATCTGGCTTAAACCAAAGCCCGCTAGTGTAAACTGTCCGGACACTGTACGTGCACAAGTGCACGGATGTGACCGAACCCTGTCGCAAAACCATGCGACCTGTCGCAATACCATGCGACCTCTACTCTTTTGCCTAAAGGCGAAAAGCTTTCTGTGTGGGACTCTAAAGACTCGACACTACGCTGGCAGTGGGTTTAACCACAGACCGCAAGCGGCACTAGCTGTGCGTAACGGTCCCCAGGTAATGCCGACAAGAAGACCGACGAGGCGAAACCCATCTGAACTCCTACTGAGCCTGAGTGTGACATTCTCCGTACAGTCCGGTCTGTTCGTCTGATACATCGCATGGCGGGCCTAGGGGGCGGTAAACGTCAGTCCCCCAATAGCGGTACAAGTCGTGCCGGAGCGAAGCCCAAAACACCCTGAGATAACACTGGAAACCTACCAGTATATCTCGTTTGCCCTGGCCAGGGACTACTCGTGTAATGGCTCTCCTAGACACAGCGCGATGTCAACCCCCAATACCGGGAGAGACGAATCCTGTCTAACCGTCACTGCCTCCAAGTGCTTCGGGACTGCACCCAACCACTACCTGTTTGCACGACTCCTTTGAGCCGTGGTAGGGTAGTGGTCAAAGTACAGTGGGAACACACTCGAGGCGGAGTGACAGTGTCAAGTCAGCAGACTAAGCTGTACTCATGTCACCTGGGAACTGATAACTGACGATAGGTATAATACCAACTAGTCAGTTCCCGACGAGTCCTGTCCAGTGTACCCGTAAGCTAACGAGCACCCGCATACTATCTCAAGTACGACGTACTGACGGCTGTGGGACAGACCGTCTCCCACACTGGGATGAGAAGCGCATGCGCTGGTCTACTCCGGAGTATCGATGCCCTGTCTCGATAGTCCTGCGACCAGGGACCTGCATAAGGATGTGCTTATAGATTACCCAGCCCCACTAGTGTGACGGCCATCACATCGCTGGTAATCAAGCGAAGATCCTAAGGGCTCCACTAATGTGTATAGGCGATATACAAAATATAAACACATGTACACATTGAAGTAGAAACAAACCAAGTAGCATACTACTATTTTGAGCAAGATTGTATATACAAGGTGAATATCCCAAGAATCCATTAAGTAATATACAAACCAGTATGATACAGTAATGGCCTCTAGGGCATATACACTAACAATCTCCCACTTGCACTAAGGCCATGTACTGGCGTATCGAAGACCTATCATCTCGATCAGCCGCTCGAACTGAGTCTGGGGCAGGGCCTTGGTGAATGGATCTGCAGTGTTATCTTCTGAAGCGACTCTCCGAACCTCGATCTCCTGGCGATCCACGATCTCCCTGATCAGGTGATACCGCCTCAAGATGTGCCTGGATCTCTGATGGGACCTGGGTTCCTTCGCTAAAGCTATAGCCCCGTTGTTGTCGCAATACAGAGGTATTGGATCAACAATGGACGGAACCACCTGAAGTTCTTTCAAGAACTTCCTCATCCAGACAGTTCTTTTGCGGCATCAGATGCAGCGATGTATTCCGCTTCCATCGTCGAGTCTGCAACGGTTTCTTGTTTGGAACTCTTCCAACACACCGCCCCTCCATTGAGGGTAAAGACAAAGCCCGACATGGACTTGGAATCATCCTTGTCACTTTGGAAGCTGGAGTCAGCAAAGGCCTCGATCTGGAGGTCTTTTCCGCCATACACCAAGAACATCTCCTTAGTCCTTCTCAGGTACTTGAGAATGTTCTTTACCGCTATCCAGTGTTTCTCCCCAGGGTTTGACTGATACCGGCTTACCACACTCAGTGCATAAGCTACATCCGGTCTGGTACACAACATCGCATACATTATAGAGCCTACCGCAGAAGCGTAGGGTATAATAGACATGCGATCCCTCTCCAAATCAGTCTTGGGAGACATCTCTTTAGAGAGGGTGATCCCGTGACAAGCCGGTAGGTTACCGCGCTTGGAATCTTCCATACTGAACCTCTTCAGTATGGTGTCGATGTACCTGGACTGTGAAAGTCCTAATATCCTCTTGGATCTGTCACGGTAGATCCGGATACCCAGAATGTATGAGGCATCACCCAGGTCTTTCATGGAGAACCTGTGTGACAAGAACCCCTTGACAGATTGTAGCATAGGAATGTCATTTCCTATTAAGAGAATGTCATCCACGTATAAAACGAGGAATACTACAGTTCTCGCTACAAATCTACTATAGATGCATGGTTCATCTGGATTTTTGATAAAGCCAAATTCTTTGACCGTCTCATCAAAGCAGATGTTCCAACTCCGCGATGCCTGCTTTAGTCCATAGATGGACTTAAGCAACTTGCACACCTTTCCGCTGCTCCCACTCTGAATGAAACCCTCTGGCTGGTCCATATAGACACACTCCTCTAAATTTCCATTTAGAAAAGCTGTCTTTACGTCCATTTGCCAGATCTCATAATCGTGGAAGGCAGCAATGGCAAGAAGGATCCGAATGGATTTCAGCATGGCTACTGGAGAAAAGGTTTCGTCGTAGTCCAAGCCAGGTCTTTGACGAAAACCCTTTGCTACCAGCCTAGCTTTATAGGTCTCAACCTGTCCATCTACACCAATCTTCCTTTTGAAGATCCACTTGCATCCTACGGGTTTTACCCCGTCTGGAGCAATGTCCAACGTCCATACCTTGTTGGTGTACATGGACTCCATTTCGGTCCGCATTGCATCCAGCCATTTCACTGAGTCAACGCTCTGAACGGCCTGCTGGAAGCTAGTAGGCTCATCATAATCTATGATGCAATCCTCTCTATCCCCGTCTATGAGAAAACCGTAGTATCTCTCGGGCGGATGAGTCTGCCTACTACTCCTGCGGAGCGGCGTAGGAATGTCCTGTTCTGTTGAACCCTCTGGTTCCACTAAGCTTTCAGTAACAGTCTGTGGTTCTGGAATTTCTTCCAGTTCTATTGTGTTCCCACTTATCTGGGTTTCTAAAAACTCAGTTTCCAAGAAGCGGGCATGCTGAGAAACAAAGACCTTTTGCTCCTCAGCAGAATAGAAAAGATACCCCCTGGAGTTTCTTGGGTATCCCACAAACTTACACTGTACTGAACGTGCCTCAAGTTTGTCCGCATGCTGCTTTTTTACAAAAGCTGGACATCCCCATACCTTAAGATACTTTAGACAGGGTTTCTTCCCAGTCCACATCTCATATGGGGTGGTAGGCACAGTCTTGGTGGGAGCCTTGTTCAAGAGATACGCAGCTGCTTCTAGTGCATATCCCCAGAATGATCGCGGTAACTCAGCGTTACTCATTATGGACCGAACCATATCCAATAGGGTTCGGTTCCGTCTCTCCGATACACCGTTATGTTGCGGAGTGTATGGAGGAGTAAGCTGAGAGAGAATACCATTCTCTTTTAAGTAATTCAGGAATTCGGCACTTAAGTATTCTCCACCTCGATCCGATCTTAGAATCTTAATACTTTTGCCGGTCTGTTTCTCTACTTCATTCTTATACTCCTGGAATTTTCCAAAGGCCTCGGACTTATGTTTCATTAAGAAGACATAACCGTACCTTGAGAAGTCATCCGTAAAAGTAATGAAGTAAGAATGTCCGCTTCGGGCATGTGTAGACATTGGACCGCACACGTCACTGTGTACGAGTCCCAAGAGCTCGCTCACTCTTACTCTTTGTCCAGTAAACGGAGTCTTTGTCATCTTTCCTTTGAGACAAGATTGACAAGTGGCATACGATTGATATTCGAACGCATTCAAATATCCTTCTGTATGTAACTTAGTCAACCTTCTCTCATTGATGTGACCCAATCTACAATGCCATAAGAAAGTCTGATTTATTTCCGGAGACTTTCTTTTGTGTGTATTCTGGACGTTGAAAATCTGTGGTTGGTTTAACACGTATATACCATTACTCAATGTACCTGACCCAATCAAAACTTGATTAAGGTGAATGTTTACAACATTACTTACAAACGCAAATTCATAACCTTCTTTAGAAACTAAAGATACAGAAATGATATTACAAGTTGCGTTGGGTACAAAAAAGCAATTACGCAAAACCAAAACATGTCCATCTGACATTCCCAGGTGATAGTCCCCCACGGCTTTAGCATCCATGCTAGCTCCGTTCGCAACTTTGAGGGTCATGTCACCTGCCTTCAAAACCCTACGGTTTCTCAACGCCTGCAAAGAATTACAGATATGAGATCCTGATCCGGTATCCAATACCCAGGAAGTAGAGTTTATTGAAAGACAATTTTCAATAACATACACACCTGAAGCTGAAGCTGCAACCTGCTTCAATTCCTGTGTTCTGGCCTTCCAGGCCCTGCAATCATTCTTCCAGTGTCCTTTCTTATGACAATAGAAGCATTCTTCCTTATCCACAAGCTTCCCCGCTATCTTTGTTGCTTTACCTTTTCCCTTCGTATCCACTTTACTAACACCGCCCCTTGGTTTGGCGGGGGCTTTCTTCTTCTTTCCCTTGGCTTTCGCCTTGGACCTAGAAGAAGATGATCCTCCTACAAACAAAGTGGATGTATCCCTACCTTTCAGTAGGGTGCCCTCTGCGCTCCTCAGCATGTTGAGGAGCTCTGAAAGTTCAACCTCTTTTTCTTGTAGGTTGAAGTTCAGTATAAACTGGGCGTAAGTGGAAGGAAGGGACTGGAGAACTATATCCGTATATAGCTCACTCTCCAATGTGATCCCTAGGTCAGCGAGCTCCTCAATGTAGCCGATCATCTTTAGCACGTGCTCGGCTACTGATGATCCGACGGCCATTCTTGTCGAAAATAACTTTTTCGACGCTTCGTATCTTGCGATACGTGATTGCTCTCCATACAGTTCTTTTGTATGGAGCAATATGGACTCCATGTCCATATTCTCATGCCTCCTCTGATGTTCGTTGTTCATCGAGGCAAGCAGGAGGCACTTGGCCTTCGCGCTATCAATCTCCCAAGTCTTGCGGATTTCCTTATCCGCGACACTGGAAGTTGGACCAGGGACAGGGGGAGCTTTGGTGGTAAGAAGATACCCCAGCTTGTCATAAGTGATTGCTATCTTGACATTCCTGAGCCAATCTTTGTAGTTTGGCCCTGTCAGTTTGTTTTTATCTAGGAGTAACTTAAGTCCAGTCATGTTGATTGGTCGCTGCAATTAGGAGAGAGAAGAAGAAACACTCAGCATGATGCTCTTGCAAGTTTAGAGTGGTTTTTAGTTTGTCTAAACAGGATGGCTCCCACTGTTTCTCGAATCCCTCCTCAAACCATAAAGGAAGAATTAGTCAGGATCAATCCCACCGTACAATACTTGCTTAACCGTTCAGCCAGGCCGGTGTCGGTACTTCGAGGGAGGTTTTCCAACGCTTTCGCGAAGTTCCTTAATTAGAGAACCTCTTTTCCCTGGGGGCGTAGCCCCGCTAACACCTTTCTAGGCACCTACTAGGTTTATAGCATTGATCGATTAGTGAGAAATTTCCCGAGGAGTAGCATATACTCACAGTAGGATCGGGATCCAAATATCATCGCGTGACGAAACTGAAGGAATCCTACCAGAATCATCACACTCCAAATGGTATGCAAATCTAGCAAGTTTCAGTACTTATGAAACTCCCGATGTGGATTTTTGCCCCATGCTCTTATGACCTTGACGAAGGTCAACAAATCATAAGTCACATGTCAAGTTCTGCCCGTCATTATCCAGGTTAATTTGAATCCACCCGTATATACCCTTGACGAAGGTCAACAAGGTAATGCGAATGTCCCAAACCAACGCATCTATCTATGCTACATATGAATACCTAATAGCTACCAATCACTATGCCTTGACGAAGGTCAACAAACACAGCTTGAATACTATTGAATATTCATACGAAACGACGGAGGGCTACGAATGGTTTTGGCAAAACCGTGAACGTAGTGAACTTGATTTGGTCGATGGAACGAGATAGCTTTTAAAAAAGAGTGGCTCAAGCTCCGCATTTAAAAGTTGTTTTTGAAAAGAACCGAGTGGTTTTTCGAAAGTGTTCCAACGACTTTAACTTGGTTTATTATCTTGCATTAGTTCTTTTAATGCGTGATATTCTTGCATTAGTTCTTTTAATGCGTCCCATCATTTAATCCTACCATTGCAGAAAACAACCAAAATATGACGTACGCTTATGCCATTCGCATTCGCCACGGGGCCCCGTCATTACCCGTTAGGTTACTTAACTAACGACAGAGCGGGGGCTGGGCTAGCGCGTCTGTAAAACATAAGCAACGTCTAAATAATATCATATATAGATATACTGCAATGATAAACATTTCAGATCACAGATAAATACATTGGATATACTAGCAATCTGTAATTTGTACGAGCCTGTAACAAAAACAGATAACACGGTCGCGGTGAATAGCCAAAACCCCACCCAAGACCCCTACGGGTGCGGCAAACTACCCGCCAAGTACCCGAAGCGTAGAAACCTCCCTCATCTCCATGAGTAGGCCACTCGACACTTCGGCATACCCGGTAGTTTGTGCACCCCCTCCATGGGTCTATCCTAGGAGCAAAAACAGTAAAAAGAAATTATACAATGACGGCTACAACCCCGACCCGGTTGTGCGGCCATACAAATAATTATTACATCAATTTACAAATTTACATGAATTGCAAGAAAAGAAAACTCTCGTCTCACAACCCCCGGCTATTCACCCGCGACAATCCAACATATTTATATACACATTTCAGCACATTACAGATCATGTATAACCCCGACCAATCGACTTATAGCGATTAGCGGACGTTCAATACATGCAAACATCACAGATATAACCATCATAGTCAAAGTGCAGTGAAGTTCGGAAAAAATACGGAATTATAGGACCCCAAAAGGAAATTTCTTTTCTGGAAAATCTGGGCACATATAATATATTTCAAAAATTCCAAAACCAACACAGACACACACTGCACGAAAAACGATGCAGAGAAGACGACAAACTGCGGCGCTTCCGCGGCACATGCCTACCTCGTGCGGCGGAAGCGCGGCGGTTTGAACGAATTAGGGCAACGTTTTTCTTGGGTGTTCACACAAAACCCTGAGCCGAATTTAGGAGTATAAAGTTTTTCAATTTGACGAGAAAAAATTTCAACAGAAACTCAGGTTTTGTAAAAGTTAGGTTTTTGGATTTTTTTCCGGTTCCGAACTTCGTTACACTTTACTACCAAGCTAGTTTAAGTTTAGTTAGGCTCTGATACCACTGTAAGTCCACGTTGCGACCCCCGGTTCTTACGGGGAGGCGGAAACGGTATAAAATCAAATTTTTAGCGCAAGGGGCAACGTGGACTAAGCAAAGTCGGGATCTTTGACTAAACTAAAACTAGTAAACTTTGCTAAAGAGAGTTAGCTACTCGGATAGAGATGGTTATACCTAAACTTGTCTTGAACTCCTTCTCTTCAAGCTCCGATGGTGGTCCGATGGCTCCTTCTCGTCGTCTCCGTACGCCGAAGATAGATCCACTTGAAAGCTCCAACCTTTAGCTCCTTCTTCGTTCTTTGAAGAAACTAGTTCACTTGGTTTGCTAAACCTAGTGAACTAGAATGAGTAGAGAGGAAATAGAATGGGATTTTATCTATGGTTCTTGATTCTCAACTCATGAGACAAGAGAACCATAGATCAAGAGAGGGAGCAAGAGGTTGAGAGTGAGAGCAAGAGGAGAGCTCAAGAACAAGAGAGAGAATGAGCAAGAAAGAATGAGCAAGTATTTTGTCTCTCACCCTCTCATAATCCAAAGCAATCATAACTCATCATATTAACAAAAGTCTTATGTGATGGTTGAAGCAACCATAACCTTATCATGTCATGCACTCATTTTACTCAAATGAACAAGCAAGTAAAAGTCTTTGGCATGAAATGATAACCATGGTTATCATGATGGTCAACTAGTCAAGCCTAGTCAACCGGTCAACAAAGTCAACAAGTCAACAAGTCAACAAGGTCAACAAAAGTCAACAACCAAGTCACCATAATACTTAATTAATATAATAGTTAATCGCATATCATATTCTCATTAGGGTTGAGCAAAAAGTCAAAAAGTCAACGGTCAACTGTCAACAACCCTAATGAGAATCCGCTGCCTCTGCCTCCCTGTCAACTGTGCATACACACCCGCATCCGCGTTCCGAGGAACACGAATGCAAACTGGATAAATCCAATCCCATAAGGTACACTAGGATCTGGCTTAAACCAAAGCCCGCTAGTGTAAACTGTCCGGACACTGTACGTGCACAAGTGCACGGATGTGACCGAACCCTGTCGCAAAACCATGCGACCTGTCGCAATACCATGCGACCTCTACTCTTTTGCCTAAAGGCGAAAAGCTTTCTGTGTGGGACTCTAAAGACTCGACACTACGCTGGCAGTGGGTTTAACCACAGACCGCAAGCGGCACTAGCTGTGCGTAACGGTCCCCAGGTAATGCCGACAAGAAGACCGACGAGGCGAAACCCATCTGAACTCCTACTGAGCCTGAGTGTGACATTCTCCGTACAGTCCGGTCTGTTCGTCTGATACATCGCATGGCGGGCCTAGGGGGCGGTAAACGTCAGTCCCCCAATAGCGGTACAAGTCGTGCCGGAGCGAAGCCCAAAACACCCTGAGATAACACTGGAAACCTACCAGTATATCTCGTTTGCCCTGGCCAGGGACTACTCGTGTAATGGCTCTCCTAGACACAGCGCGATGTCAACCCCCAATACCGGGAGAGACGAATCCTGTCTAACCGTCACTGCCTCCAAGTGCTTCGGGACTGCACCCAACCACTACCTGTTTGCACGACTCCTTTGAGCCGTGGTAGGGTAGTGGTCAAAGTACAGTGGGAACACACTCGAGGCGGAGTGACAGTGTCAAGTCAGCAGACTAAGCTGTACTCATGTCACCTGGGAACTGATAACTGACGATAGGTATAATACCAACTAGTCAGTTCCCGACGAGTCCTGTCCAGTGTACCCGTAAGCTAACGAGCACCCGCATACTATCTCAAGTACGACGTACTGACGGCTGTGGGACAGACCGTCTCCCACACTGGGATGAGAAGCGCATGCGCTGGTCTACTCCGGAGTATCGATGCCCTGTCTCGATAGTCCTGCGACCAGGGACCTGCATAAGGATGTGCTTATAGATTACCCAGCCCCACTAGTGTGACGGCCATCACATCGCTGGTAATCAAGCGAAGATCCTAAGGGCTCCACTAATGTGTATAGGCGATATACAAAATATAAACACATGTACACATTGAAGTAGAAACAAACCAAGTAGCATACTACTATTTTGAGCAAGATTGTATATACAAGGTGAATATCCCAAGCATCCATTAAGTAATATACAAACCAGTATGATACAGTAATGGCCTCTAGGGCATATACACTAACAGTTTGGCCCTGTCAGTATATTTTTCTCTAAAAGTAACTTAAGTCCAGTCATTTTCAGGGTCGCTGCAATTAGGAGAGAGAGAAGAAAACTCTTTAGCATGACGCTCTTGCAAGTTTAGAGTGGTTTTTAGTTTATCTAAACTGGATGGCTCCCACTGTTTCTCGAATCCTTCCTCAAACCATAAAAGAAGAATTAGCCAGTGCTATTCTCACCGTACAATACTTGCTTAACCGTTCGGCCAGGCCAG
This sequence comes from Agapanthus africanus, assembly GCA_030015575.1. Lineage (NCBI taxonomy): Eukaryota > Viridiplantae > Streptophyta > Magnoliopsida > Asparagales > Amaryllidaceae > Agapanthus > Agapanthus africanus. Next base: position 379,331,319 of record JASDDO010000026.1, read on the forward strand.
TGTCGATACTTCGAGGGAGGTTTTCCAACGCTTTCGCGAAGTTCCTTAATTAAATAACCTCTTTTCTCTGGGGGCGTAACCCCGCTGACACCTTTCTGGACACCTACTAGGTTTATAGCATTGATCGTTAAGTGACGAATATCCTGATAAGTAGCATATACTCACAGTAGGATCGGGATCCAAATATCATCGTATGATAATGTTGAAGGAATCCTACCAACATTCATCAAACTCCAAATGGTATGCATCTCTTTGCAAATTTCAGTTTCTTTAGAAATTCCCGATATAAGTTTTTGCCCCATGCTCTTATGACCTTGACGTATGCCAACAAATCATAAGTCACATGTCAAGTTCTGCCCATCATTATCTTGTTAATTTGAACCCACCCGTATATACCCTTGACGTATGCCAACAAGGTAATGCGACTGTCCCAAACCAACACATCTATCTATGCAACAAATGAATACCCAGCAGCTACCAAACACTATGCCTTGACGTATGCCAACAAGCATAGCTTGAATACTACTGACTATCCATAAGAAATGACGGAGGGCTACGACTGGTTTTGGCGAAACCGTGAACGTAGTGAACTTGATATAACCGAAGGAACCTGATAGCTTTTAAAAGGAGTGGTTAAGTCTCCGCATTTAAAAATATCTGTTTTTAAAATTAACCGAGTGGTTTCTTTTAAACTGTTCCAACGATTTAAACTTTGGTTTATTTTTCTTTGCATTATAGATAATGCGTCCCATCATTAACCTATCATTGCAGAAAACAACGAAAATACAACGTCCTCTTATGCCATCCGCATTCGCCACGGGGTCCCGTCATCACCCGTTAGGTTACTTAACTAACGACAGAGCGGGGGCTGGGCTAGCGCGGGTGTAAAACATAAGTGACGTCTAAATAGCTACAATATATATAGATATTTTACATTCGTCTGACGCAATGATATTCATTCCAGAACACAGATAAACAATATTGGATTTGCAAGCAATCTGTATTTCTTTTGAGCCTGCAAGAAAAGACAGATTACACAGTTGTGATGAATAGCCGTTACCCCACCCTCGACCCCTACGGGTACGGCAAACTACCCGCCCGGCAGTTTGTGTACCCCACCTTGGGTCAGTCCTAGGAGCAAAAACAGTAAAATGAAATAATACAACGGTGGCTACAACCGCAACCTGGATGTGCCCCGCAAAAATAATATTACAACAAATTACATTTACAACAAATGAATTAAACAATAACCCATTGCAAACCCCGGCTATACACCACAACAGTCCAATACAGTTTATATGCACAAACAGATATAACCATTACAGAAATGTGCAACCCCCTGCCAACCGACATACTAGCAGTTAGGGGAGGTTTACGAACACATTTATCAATCACAGATATAATCCAACATGCAAATACTGTACAATTTCGATCGATTAAACATCTTTAATATTGCTCCAAAAACTGCTCTGTAAACTGAAAACCTGAGCAAAATTAAAATATTCCAGAAAACCCCAAATACCAGAGAGGACCCACACATGAAAGATGAGTCCATGAATCGGCAACTCGGCAGCGGAACCGCGGCGGATCGGTGGGATCCGCCGCGCTTCCGCGGCGCTTTAGACGAATCATGGTCTCAAATTTCATGGGTTTTCTTCTGGACCCTTTTCAAGCTTTCTGCACTTACCAGAAAAATTTTAGGACATCATTTTAAATTCGACAGAAACTTGTATTTTTTAGGGTTTTCCGGCTTCGTTTTTCCGTTCGAAATTCGTACAAATTTGCAATTAAGTTATTTATTGTTAGCGAGGCTCTGATACCACTGTAAGTCGATGTACTACACCCCAATACTTGTGGGGAGGCGGAATTTTCAAAAACGAACTTGTTTAGTGAACGAACATTGACTAACCACTTGAATCGAAGCTAAACGATAACTAACCAAACATATAGTTGTTCTAAACTACTATGCTTAGGGATTATACCTATCGAAACTAGTCCTTCGTCTTTACGATCTCCTTGTTCTCCTCGGCCTTCTCTAGGTAGTAGACGATCCACCCGAGAGCAAAACTCCAAGCTTAGCCTCTAAACTTGAAGCAACTAACCTTCTTGGATTGCTAATCAAAGAAGCTAGAATGAAATAGAGTGATGGTTATGGATTGATTAGTCTTACTAATCCTAGATCTCAACACATGAGGGTGAGGATTAGTCTTTTGAAGAGAGAGAGCTTGAGGAGAGAGAATGTGAGAATGAATTATGATGAGAATAGTAAGTTATCATAATATATATGAAGCATTATCTTTTAACAAGAAAAGAAAAGAAAATGATGAATAAGCTTGCTTCATAAATATCTAATGGTGATTTATTATCATGACTCACTAAGCATTTATCATGCATTAATGATATGCATGAATCACCCTCATGACTCACTAAACTCATTTAATGCAAATGACGCATAACCCTCCTTAGTCACCACTTCTAGAAGCTTCTCGCACAATTACGAGAATGCCCCTCCGATCCGTAAAAATACGGAAAAACTTTAGACTAAAAAAATCCAATAACCGGATACCAGTAACTGGCTTAAACCAAAGCTGACTGGTAAAAACTGTCCGAAAGTCGTACGCGCGTAAACGCACGTATGCGTCCGAACCCTTTGTCGCAAAACCATGCAACCTCTATATCGTTTCGCCTGGAGTAGGAAACTCTCTGTGTGGGACTCTAGAGACTCGACTACTACGCTGGCAGTGGGTTTAACCACAGACCGCAAGCGGCACTAGCTGTACGTAACGGTCCCCAGGTAGTTGTCGATAAGAAGGCCGATGAGGAAACCCATCCGAACTCCTACTGAGTCTGATGTGACAATCTCCATACAGTCCGGTCCGTTCGTCCAAGACTATCGCATATCGGGCCTAGGGGGGCGGCAAGTGTCAGTCCCCTAATAGCGGTATAAGTCGTGTCGGAGGGAAGCCCATTACACCCTGAGAAACTACTGGAACCTACCAGCAAATCTCGCTTGCCCTGGCCAGGGACTTTGCGTAATGGCTCTCTGACACAGCATGATATCTACTCCCAATACCGGGAGGGACGAATCATGTCTAACCGCCACTGCCTCCAAGTGCTCGGGACTCAACCCAACTGCTACCTGTTTGCACGACTCCTTTGAGCCGTGGTAGGGTAGCAATCTAAGAACAGTGGGACACACTCGAGGCGAAGTAGCAGTGTCAAGTCTGCGGACTATGCTGTACTCATGTCACCTGGGAACTGCTCACTGACGACTGGTATCAAACCAACCAACAGTTCCCTGTGAGTCCTGTCCGGTGTACCCGTAACCTAACGAGCACCTGCATACTATCTCCAGTACGACGTACTGACGGCTGTGGGACAGACCATCTCCCCAACTGGGATGAGAAGCGTACACACCAGTCTACTCCGGAGTATCGATGCTCTGTCTCGATAATCCAACGACCAGGGACCTGAATAAGGATGTGCTTGTAGACTACCCAGCCCCCACTAGTGTGACTGCCATCACAACGCTGGTAGACAAGCAAGATCCTAAGAGCTCTATCAATACGTACACTTACATATTAAGATAGAAAAACCAAGTAGCATACTACCATGTTTAGCAAGACTGTTATATACATGTGAATATCCCAAGCTTCCATTAAGTAATATACAAGCTAGTATGATACAGTAATGGCCTTCTAGGGCATAAACACTAACAGTGTGCGGTAGCTAACTGGTATTTATCTGCTTATGCATATGATGCAGATTGGATTAGGGTAGTCGTGCGACTTTGTTGGCCTGCGTCAAGGGTCGTGCGGGTGGGTTTAATTCAATCAGGAAATGACGGGTTGAACTTGACTAGCGCACTATGGTTTGTTGGCCTGCGTCAAGGTCATAGGACGTTAGGGGCAAAATATTATCGGGAATTTCAAGTGTTAAAATTTGCAATGAGATTGCATACCTTCTATGAGATAGTTGGATCCCGATACCCGCTGCGAGTAAGAGTTACTCCTGGGAGAGTTTTACACATTACAATTAGCCGATCAAGTAGGTGTCTAGAAAGGTGTCAACGAGATTACGCCTCTGGGAAAACGAGGTTTACATTAATTAGGTTCGTGCGAAAGCACGGTGGACCTCCTTCAAAGTACCGACACTGGCCTGGCTGAAAGATTGGCGAACTTGTAGTGTGTAATTAATCTCGGCTAGTCTTTCCTTTTAGGGTTTGAAGGAAGATTTGATAAAAAGCAGTGGGAGCCATCCTGATTAGATAAAATAATAACCGATCTATTCTTGAAAGAGCGCACGCTGAGTGTTTTCTTCTCTCTCTCTCCTGGTAGCGATCATGTCACGCCTTAATAAAGATAATAAAACGGATTATTGACCGAACCCGCTTGTTATACTGAGCTGGGGAACATTGGTCCCGCTCCAACTTATAATTGTTATAAGACCGAGCAGGAAATAGGGGATTACCAGAATTCCCATGCCGTCCAAACGAAGAGAGTGCATGCTGATGCATCATCTTCGGGTGTGTTCATTATGGAGAACTGTTTCTCAGTATCCTTTACGTCCTGGGTATGTGATACCGGATCAGGATCCCGCATATGTAATATGTTACATGGGCTACAGATAGGTAAAGAACTGAGAACGGGTGATAAGTTTCATGAGGCAGAAAACGGGGCAAGTGTTGCAGCAAAGTCTGTTGGTCACTGTCACCCTGTATTACCAATACATTGATTCTGAACGAATGTTATTAGATACCGAACCTGATATACAAAATCATATCGGTCTCTTTATTAGTAAAGAAACGGTAAAATTTTGTATTGTTGGATAATGTTTTGAACATTTCCTATATCAAAAGTTGATCGGTTCAGGCACGTTATCTAAAAGCGTTGATGTTCTAAATCAAACTACAGTTCTTAGTATACGGAACACACAGAAGAGGAAGAGTTCAGAAATGAACGAATCCTTCTTGAGGCATTGTAGACTAGGTCATATCAATGCGACACGACTAGCTGAAGTTACATGTAGATGCATATTTAAATCAGTTTGAATTTACATCTTGTGAAACTTGCCAGTCATGTCACAAAGATAAGATGACCAGAGCTCTGTTTAATGGAAACAGAGAAAGAGTTAGTGAACTCTTGGGATTGATACATGTTGATGTATGTAAGGTCCCCTGTCTACACATGCCAGGACCGGTTCTTTATACTTCATTACGTTCTCTGATAATCTCTCAAGATTCAGACATATGTTCCTGTTGAAACACAAGTCTGAACCTTTTGAGATATTCACAGAATATAAGTTAGAAGTAGAGAACCAATACGGGTATAAGTATTATGTCCTTTGATGTGATCGAGAAGGAGAATACTTGAGCCCAGAAAACCTGGTCTATTCTAAAGGAGAATGAGATTCTCTCTCAGCATTACTCCTCTGTATACACCATAGCACGATGGTATATCGGGACGGAGCAGACACACTCTATTTGATATGGTGTGCTCTATGATGAGTACTACTGAGTTACCTATTTCCTTTTGGGAGATATGCGCTTGAAAAGCTACATACCTATTGAATAGGGTTCCAATCAAATCAGTTGCCTACCACTTCATATGTGATATGGAAAGGGAAGAGCCCATACCTTAAGTTAGTTAAGATTTGGGGTTGACCGGCCTATGTCTAAAAGCAAAATCCGGACAAGCTCGAGGCAAGGTCTGTAATGTAGAACTGGAAAGGTTCTAGCTATACAAACTACAGCAGATGATTTGAAAGAACCAAAAGATTCAGTAGATACCAACGAATCTCAGCCTCTCCGCCGATCTAGTAGGGTTCCTCACCCACCTGAGAGATACTTCAGTTTCTCTATGACAGTGGGAGCGAGGATTGCATCATGAGATGATGACCCAACTAGTTTCGACCTGGCCATCAGGAGTGAGACTTTGTAAGAATGGCTGGATGCTTAGCGATCTGAGATGGAATCCATGTACACCAGCAAAGTATGGACTTTGGTTGCTATATCTGAAGGGTTAAATCCCCATCAGGAGCAAGTATATCTTGAGAAGATTACTTGGTGTAGATGGAAAAGTTGAGACTTTCAAAGCTAGACTTGTTAAAGCTTTTCGTCATCGACCAGGCGTGGATAATGATGAAACCTTTTCAAGTAGCTATGCTTAAGTCCATCCGGATCCTACTTGCCACGGCTACGTACCATGACTACGATATCTGGCGGTTGGGTGCCATGACTGCTTTTCTAAATGATGTTTTAGAAGAGAACGTCTATAAGTACACAGCCAGAGGGCTTCGTAGACAGTGGGAGCAGCGGAAACGTGTGCAAGATGCTTTATAGGATAAAGCAGACATCGCGGAGTTGGAACATCTGTTTTGATGTGTTAGTCAAACAGTTTGACATCATCAAAATGGTAGATGAACCTTTTATATATAAAAAGGTAGTAGGGAGTATGGTGATACTCTTGATAGGGAAGGAGTTTCTTATACTACGCTCGATCAATCTCCGCTTATCACAATAATTCTCCATATAGGATCAAAGTGATACCTACTAAATCCTGGGTTGTGGATCTATGAGATAGATCTAAATGGATGTTAGGAACCTCACTAGTTGTAGTGAGACGGTATCAATTGATCCTGGGAAGAATCACTGGAAGTGTTCCAGGGTGATAAAGACGACTGAGTGTCAGTCACAGGCATTGTCTTTACCCTCAGTAAAGGGACGGTATGTTGGAAGAGTTCCAAGCTAGATACCGTGACATACTAGACGATAAAGGCAGGATACATCGCTACTAAAGATGCTACCAAAGAGGCTGTTTGGGTGTATATTGGTTCATGAGATGAACTCGGTTCCCACCATTGTGTGATAATGGAGTTATGGCTTGTGCCAAGGAACGCAGGTCCCATCAGTGATCCAGACATATTCTAAGGCAGTATCACCTGATCATGGAGATGGTTGATCTCCAAGGAGATCGAGGTTTGGAGAGTAGACTCAGAGGACAACACAGCGGATCCACTCACAAAGGCCTGTTCCCAGAGAGAGATTTTTATGGGATGGTTGAGTATGAGATACTACAACCACTGCTATCAGATGGCCCTAGTGCAAGTGGGAGATTGTTAGTTATATGTATGCCCTAGAGGCCATTGCTATACATAGGATGTATATTGTAGTGGATGCTGGGACATATATATGGAGGACTTTCTTGCTCGACATGATAGTATGCTATCTGGTTACTCTTTACCTTAACGTGCATACTGATTGTCTCTCTGTTACATGTTGGTAAAGCCTTTAGGATGTGTACTTGACTACCTGGACTATGATGCGGATCATACTAGTGGGGACATGGTAGTCCATAAGTACATCCTTCAAGGTCCCTAGTCGTGGGTGTATCGAGACGGGGCATCGATATACCAGAGTAGACTAGCGTATACCTTCTCGACCCATACAGATGGACGATGGATGATCCCATATCCATTGGTGTTTGACATCAGAGATGATATACGGGTGCTCAGTGGAGACTGGGTACACTGGACGGACTCGCCGAGAACTCCCAGATGGTATTATACCTTACGTCAGATGGCAGTTCTATGGTGACACTGGTACAGAGTAGTCTGTTGACCCGAGATCGTCATAGAGTCTTGTGTGGTTCCCACTGTGCTTTGATTTCCATCTTACCACGTCCAAGAGGGCGTGCAAAACGGTGGTTTTTAGGTACAGTCCCGAGTCACATGCAGGCAATGAGCGATAGGAGGGGATTCGTCTCTCCCGGTATAGGGAGTTGATGTTGCGCTGTGTTCGATTGGCTATAACCGGAAATCCCTGGCCAGGGTTGCTGAGATTTACTGGTAAGTGTTACCAGTAGTTTCTCGAATTGTTATAGACCTCATATCGACACGACTTATCGAGCTATTGGGGTCTGACGTTTACCACCCCTAGGCGAGATATGCGACATATCAGACGACGAGACCGGACTGTACGGTAAGTGTTACTGGTTGGATTCACAGGAGTGTGAGCGGGCTTGCTCGTCGATCTTCTGATCGCTCAATACCCGGGTGGCCGTTACGTTTAGCAGACCGCTTGCGGCTTGTGGGTGTTTGATATGATCATCATCTGCTGCCGGCGTATTGACGAGTCTTTAGAGTCCTACACAGAGGTTTCCTGGCTCAAGCGAAACGAAATAGGAGCGCATATGAGATATGTGCGGGACCGAGAATAATGCGTGTATGTGATACCGTATTCTATTCTCACGATGAATGTATTGATTGGTTGTATGCGATATAACCTAGTTATCGAATCAAGGATTGATTCGATAAGTCGATACATTGCATATTAGTCGGTTATATGCGATATGACCGGATCGTTAAATCAAGTGTTGATTTAATGATTTAATGCATAATTATATATTTGATATATTACTTTGCATTAACTAGTATTGGTTCACTTTAAAAGGATTTTCTCACTTGAAGTTCACAAGTTGTATATGTGATATACTTTTGTGCACTTGATTGTATCATGTTTGATGATACATGTTAACTTGGTCAAGTGTGTGATTAAATAATGGTTAGTTAATGGTTAGGGTTTCATTTGATTTATTTATGCATTTATTTATTTTGTTTTGACAAAAGAAAAAGAGAAAATGGTTGCTTTAAAAGATGAAGCTTGTTGAAACTTCATGAAGGTTTGACTAAAGTGACCATTTTGTCTTCATGTCTTAACCCAACCATTCACTAATCCTAGTTAATTCTCTACACCTAACCATGGTTGTATTATGATAAGTATTGCTTTTCTTTTCTATTTTCAACTAACTTATCATAATATTATCATCTTCTTCTTCTTCTTCTTCAAGAAGAAAACCTAGACTTCATCAATGGTGACTTGACGAAATGAGTGAGAAATCCAATTCTAAAGTGAACCCACTTCCTATTTCTTCATCCTCTACCTCTTGCCAAGTAGTATAGGGTGTTTCCTTCACAAGTTTTCATGACTTGGTGAATGTGGAGCTTGATCTAGTGATGCCTCGACGTAGATCATCTTCGGCGTCGTAGTCGATGACCTAACCCGTCCATTCTCCGATGAAGCCGACACTAGAGCCCGGGATCCGATGATCGCAGCGAGGAGACATCATCACGGAGCTATGGAGGTGGAGCACCGGATCTACAAAGGTTGTATTTCCGTTACACTTTAGTTAAGTTGTTAACTAGCTCGTTGTTTCGCCGAAATTTCTAGTTAACGATCCGTAGTCTAGGGTTTCTCGGCACCGTAAAATTTTGAAATTGGCATGGTTGATGCCTTGTGAGACCTCACTAGTGTGCCTAGGAACCCAACACCTATAACTGTTCCTAGTCAAGGGTGTATCGAGACAGGGCATCAATACACCAGAGTAGACTAGCGTATATGCATCTTGACCCATATGATGGGCGATGGATGATCCCATATCCATCGGTGTTTGACATTAAGGATGGTGTATGGGTGCTCAGTGGAGACTGGGTACACTGGACGGACTCCCTGAGAACTCCCAGATGGTATTATACCTTACGTCAGATGGCAGTTCTCTGGTGACACTGGTACAGCTTAGTTTGTTGACCCGAGATCGTCATAGAGTCTTGTATGATTCCCACTGTGCTTTGATTTCTACCTTACCACGTCTAAGAGGGCGAGCAAAACGGTGGTTTTTAGGTACAGTCCCGAATCACATGGAGGCAATGAGCGATAGGAGGGGATTCGTCTCTCCCAGTATAGGGAGTTGATGTTGTGCTGTTTTCGATTGGCTATAACCGGAAATCCGTGGCCAGGGTTGCTGATATTTACTGGTAAGTGTTACCAGTAGTTTCTCGAACTGTTATAGACCTCATATCGACACGACTTATCGAGCTACTGGGGTCTGACGTTTACCACCCCTAAGCGAGATATGCGACATATCAGACGACGAGACCGGACTGTACGGGAGTGTTACTGATTGGATTCGCAGGAGAACTAGCGGGCTTGCTTGTTGATCTTCTGATAGCTCAATACGCGGGTTGCCGTAACGTTTAGCACACCGCTTGCGGCTTGTGGGTGTTTGATATGATCATCACCTACTGCCGGCGTATTGACGGGTCTTTAGAGTCCTATACAAGGGTTTCCTGGCTCAAGCGAAACGGAGTAGGAGCACATATGTGATATGTGCGGGACCGAGATTAATACGATATGAGATACCGTATTCTATTCTCGCGATTCGTGACATTGATCGGTTGTATGTGATATAGCCGGGTTATCGGATCAAGTGTTGATTCGATAAGTTGTTACTTTTGATATTAGTCGGTTATAGCCGGATTATTAAATTAAGAGTTGATTTAATAATTTAATGCATAATTATATATTTGATATATTACATTGCATTAACTACTATTAGCTCACTTATGATTTATTTTCTCACTAGTTTGTGCACATTGTTTATATATGATATATGCAAGTGTACATGTTTGTATCATGCTTGATGATACATCAAAGTTAGGTGTATGAGACTTATACCAAGATTAGGGTTATTGTTTTATCTTAAGATTTAACAAAAGGGTTTAACTTAGTCAAAGTAATCAAGCTTGAAGAAGCTTGGAGAAGTTTTGACAAAGTCCACTCTTTTGTCATTTCTTTTGATATTCTTTAACCTAAAGCCTTGGTTAATTCTCTACATGAGTTAAGCATGAGGGCTTAACTCAACCATGGTGCCATTATTTATTTGGATAAGTTTTCATTTGGATGGATAATTCTTTCTTTCTTCTTCTTCTTCATCAAGCTCCATCCAAAAGCTTACTAGCTCTAATGGTGCCATGAGAAAAAGAATGAGAAAATCAATTCTAAAGTGAGCCCACTTCCTACTTCTTCATCCTCTACCACTTGCCATGTAGTAGAGTGTGTTCTCTTCACGAAGTTTATGACCTAGTGAAGGAATAGCTTGAGTTAGTGTCTCCCCGACGTAGATCATCTTCGGCCTCGAAGTCATCATAGCAAGCACGTTCGTTCTTCTCGTGGAGCTTCTCTAGAGTCCGGAGTTCACGATCGCAGTGATGGGGACGTCTACACGGAGCTAATGAAGTGAAGGACCTGATCTACAAAGGCTGTAATCTCTTTCACTTAGTGTTAAAGTTGTTAACATGCAAGTTTTCGCCTAAACCCTAGTTTAAAGATCCGTATTAGAGTTGTTCGGCACGGCTAAAATTTTAATCGGGCATGGTTGATGCCTCATAGACCCTTGTGCACGTGCCTAGCAATCCTACAGTGGTATCAGAGCCAAGCTAAAGCTTTAGGCAAAGTCTAGACGAAGTTTAAAGTCCGATCGAACCCGAAAACCCCGATGTAAACCCTTCTCTGTACGTTTTTTGAAAATGTGATTTTTTGTGAATTAAAAATGCTCAGAAAAACAATCAGGAAAAACTAAGAATTACTGTGAAGTACGGTCCACTAAGTCCCTGAAATGACCGCGGAACCGCGGCCAAACCAAGGGTTTGGCGGCGGTTCCGCGGCCAAAATTTGGACTTAGTCCCTGAAATTTCATATATTTATTCTTAGGTCCTTTCTTGGCAATTGTTTCTGGGAATTTTTTAATTCCACTCAAGTGTTGAGTTTTCTAGGGTTGTATTGGGGACTCTTTGATTCGATTGGATAATTTAACTTTTTTTAGTTTGTTCCAGATATTTTTAGAAACTGTTAAAAAGTTCGAACGTATATCAATAACTCACTTTTTCCCCTGTCAGAAAATTTTTCAGAAGTTGGATTTTTTCTCGAGTTTAAGAACGTTCTAAGTCGTGCAAGTAACGCGGTGGATCCTCTAGAAGACAACAAACCTTAACTTGATTATATGACCGTCTTGAACTACCTTTTGAACCTTTGAGTTTGGGGCAGTACGGCGTGCCACATGTGAGGCGTTGTCTTGACCCTTGTACGGCTGGACCATTGGTACTGTGGCATGTGATGGATGTTTTTAAACTGATTTCAAGTGTTGAGATATATTAGGGAAATCTTCGGTGTTTGATTATTCGATCGGAAAGTTTAACATTGTCTATTTATCTGGATTGTGATACAATATTTAGAATCCACAAGAAGTTATGAGATAACTAATTTGAATGTTATAAACATAGCAGTTTAGTCTCAATTGATCGGTTGCCACGGGATTTTGATGTGATCAAAAGTCCATCACAATCACGTAGCGTACGCGGATACTCGCCGGGTAAACTTAATAGACAGCCATGCCCCATAGCCCCGACTAAGTGACTGTAGGAGAACCCCGTCGCCAAAAGCATCCGTTCGGGTGCTCGCGGCAGCGGTGTTCCGCCTTAGTGCACTTCGTCGACGGCATCCCGGGGTGCGACCGTCTACTAAAGTTTGCGACGAGCATTCGATCAGGTTGTCGGGAATCTTGTTGAATTGCCCGACTTGATATTGAAAATAGTTTTCGATAAAGAGACTAAAATGCGGGGTTTATAATTGTTAGGCATGCGATGTCTAAGGAATTCATTTGGTTAGGCATACGATGTCTAAAGAGGTTGCGGATTCCAACTGTTGTAGTATTACATTTTCTTTTCTGTGACCTTAAGCGTAATATATGATATCGCTGGTTTCGTTGCTATATGTCAACGATAATTGGGATACGCATGTTTACTTACGTTGATGACATGTGGTGTTATGTGTTGCTGGATATGTTATATTGGATCGTCGCGTTTGAATAGCCGGAGTTTTTATGTGAGATGAGAGTTTTTCATTTTCATTCATGTAAATAACTTGTATGTAATATTCTTTTATTGGGGCACTTCCAGTATGAGGTTGCTGTCACCACTTGTATATTATTTTCTTTTCCGCATTAGGTAGACCCAAGGCGGGGAGCACAAGTAACCGGGTTCTGGGGTCCAGCGGGAGACCATCTCGAGGAATCGAGACCGGGTCTCCTAACCCTAGAATTGGCAGTGTTACTTTCCGCTCTCGTAGGGGTCTAGGGATGTGGGTTTGGCTATTCATCGCGACCATGGAATCCGTGTTTTATACTGGCTCATATTGAAAACACGGACGTCTTAGTATATCCAATATTTCATATATGTTTCTTCTGCTGCGATATCTGTGATGTGATCATTTGATATGTTGTGATAGATACTGTATATAGTATATACGATATATTATATAGACGTTTCTTATATTTTACACCCGCGCTAGCCCTGCCCCACTCTGCCATTAGTTACATAACCTAACGGTGCACGAGGGGACATCGAGGTGAATGCGGATGGCATAAGTGTACGTCGTATTTATCTGTGATGTTTAGGTGACTTAAATGATGGGACATTATTAATATGATTAATGAAAGAAAAGAAACCTAAAAGATGTTGCGGAATCAAATTTTCAAAAACAGGTAGCTACGGTTCTTGCTTTGCATCGCGGTGTTCCTTGTAGAACATCCTGCACCTTATTCGATAAGGAAAGGGCCGAGATCCCTTCACCGGGAGTGACCCCTTTAGCAATAACTGGCAGATGCTACACCCCTCGGTTTGTATTTTGATTGCTTTTGGAGTTTTTGCTTTGCATAGTGATATATGTGATATATCCTGCACCTTATTCGATGAGGAAAGGGCCGACGATCCCTTCACCGGGAGTGACCCCTTTAGCAAAACTAGAAAAGCCTCAAAAACACTCCATTTTAAAATCATTTGATTCTACAACGATATCAAGTTCATTACGCAATAGGTTTTCAGAAAAACCTGTCGTAGCCCTTCGTCATTTCAGATAAGTTGTATATAGTATTCGTGCTACATTTGTTGGCTTTCGTCAAGGTGTAGTGTGCGGAAGCTATATGCTACTTATCTGCTGCATACGATGCGATTGGATTAGGGTAGTTGTACGGCTTTGTTCGCTTTCGTCAAGGGTCGTGCGGGTGGGTTTAATTCAGTCAAGAAATGTACGGGTTGAACTTGATTAGCGGGCTATGGTTTGTTGGCTTTCGTCAAGGTCATAGCACGTTAGGGGCAAAATATTATCGGGAATTTCAAGTGTTGAAATTTGCAATGAGATTGCATACCTTCTACGAGATAGTTGGATCCCGATACCCGCTGCGAGTAAGAGTTACTCCTGGGAGAGTTTTACACATTACAATTAGCCGATCAAGTAGGTGTCTAGAAAGGTGTTAACGGGGTTACGCCTCTGGGAAAATGAGGTTTATTTTAATTAGGTCCGTGCGAAAGCACGGGGAACCTCCCTCAAAGTACCGACACTGGCTTGGCTGAAAGATTGGCGAACTTGTAGCGTGTAATTAATCCCGGCTAGTCTTTCCTTTTAGGGTTTGAAGAAAGATTTGATAAAAACAGTGTGAGCCATCCTGATTAGATAAAATAATAGCCAATCTAATCTTGCAAGAGCATACGCTGAGTGTTTTCTTCTCTCTCTCTCTCAAGGTAGCGACCATATAACGCCTTAATCAAGATAATAAAACGGATATATTGACCGAACCCGCTTGTTATTCTGAGCTGGGGAACGTTGGTCCCGCTCCAACTTATAATTGTTATAAGACAGAGCAGGAAATTGGGGAATACCATATTTCCCGTGCCGCCCAAACGAAGAAAGTGCATGTTGATGCATCATCTTCGGGTGTGTTCGTTATATAGAACTGTTTCTTAGTATCCTTTACGTCCTGGGAATGTGATACCGGATCAGGATCCCGCATATGTAATCTGTTACATGGGCTACAGATAGGTAGAGAACTGAGAACGGGTGATAAGTTCCATGAGACAGAAAACGGTGCAAGTGTTGCAGCCAAGTCTGTTAGTCACTGTCACCCTATATTACCAGAATACATTGATTCTGAACAAATGTTATTAGATACCGAACATGATATACAACATCATATCAGTCTCTTTATTAGTATAGAAATGATATAATTTTATTATGTTGGATAATGTTTTGAACATTTCCTATATCAAGAGTTGATCGGTTCAGGCACGTTATCTAAAAGCATTGACGTTCTAAATCAAACTACCGCTCTTAGTATACAAAACACACACAAGAGGAAGAGTTCAGAAATGAACGAATCCTTCTTGAGGTATTGTAGACTAGGTCATATCAATACGACCCGGCTAGCTAAAGTTACATTTAGATGCATATTTAAATTAGTTTGAATTTACATCTTATGAAACTTGCCGGTCATGTCATAAAGATAAAATGACCACAGTTCTGTTTATTGGAAATAGAGAAAGAGTTGGTGAACTTTTGGGATTAATACATGCTGATGTATGAAGGTCCCCTGTCTACATACACCAAGACCTGTTCTTTGTACTTCATTACATTCACTGATGATCTCTCAAGATTTAGACATATATTCCTGTTGAAATACAAGTCCGAACCTTTTGAGATATTCACAGAATATAAGTTAGAAGTAGAGAACCAAAACGGGTATAAGTATTATGTCCTTTGATGTGATCATGGAGGAGAATACTTGAGCACGGAAATCCTGGACTATTCTAAAGGAGAATGAGATTCTCTCTCAGTATTACTCCTCCGTATACACCATAGCACGATGGTATATCGGGGCGGAGCAATAGCACCCTATGTGATATGTTGTGCTCTATGATGAGTACTACCGAGATTCCTATTTCCTTTTGGGTGTTATGCGCTTGAGAAGCTGCATACCTATTGAAAAGGGTTCAAATCAAATCAGTTGCCTACCACTTCATATGTGATATGGAAAGGGAAGAGCCCATATCTTAAGTTTGTTAAGATTTGGGGTTGTCCGGCCTATGTCTAAGAGCAAAATCTGGACAAGCTCGAGGCAAGGTCTGTTATGTAGAACTGGAAAGGTTCCAGCTATACAAACTGCAGCAGATGATTTGGTAGAACCGAAGGATTCAATAGCAACCAACGAACCTCAGCCTCTCCGCCGATCTAGTAGGGTTCCACACCCACCTGAGAGATACTTCGGTTTCTCTATGACAGTGGGAGCGAGGATTGCATCATGAGATGATGACCCAACTAGTTTCCAGATGGCCATTAGGAGTGGGACTCTGTAAGAATGGCTGGATGCTTTGCGATCTGAGATGGAATCCTTATACACCAACAAAGTATGGACTTTGGTTGCTTTATCTGAAGGGTTAAATCCCCATCAGGAGCAAGTATATCTTGAAGATTACTTGGTGTACATGGAAAAGTTGAGACTTTCAAAGCTAGACTTGTTAAAGGCTTGCATCATTGACCAGGTATGGAATATGATGAAACCTTTTCTAAGGAGCTACGCTTAAGTCCATCCAGATCCTACTTGCTACGGCTACATACCATAACTACGATATCTGGTTGTTGGGTGTCATGACTGCTTTTCTAAATGATGTTTTAGAAGAGAGCGTCTATAAGTACACAGCCAGAGGGCTTCGTAGACAGTGGGAGCAGCGGAAACGTATGCAAGATGTTTTATGTGATAAAGCAGGCATCGCGGAGTTGGAACATCTGTTTTGATGTGGTAGTCAAAGAGTTTGACTTCATCAAAATGGTAGATGAACCTTGTATATACAAAAAGGTAGTAGGGAGTATGGTGGTGATCCTCGTAAAGTACGTGGATGACATACTCTTGATAGGGAATGAGTTTCCTATGCTACGCTCGGTTAATCTCCGCTTATCACAAGGATTCTCCATATAGGATCAAAGTGATACCTCCTAAATTCTGGGTTTTGGATCTATGAGATAGATCTAATTGGATGTTAGGATACTCACTAGTTGTAGTGAGAAGGTATCAATGGATCCTGGGGAGAATCACTGGAAAGGTTCCAGGATGATAAGAACGACTGAATGTCAGTCGCAGGCATTGTCTTTACCCCTCAGTGGAGGGACCGTAGGTTGGAAGAGTTCCAAGCTAGATACCGTGACTAACTGGACGATTAAAGGCAAGATACATCATTACCAAAGATACTACCAAAGAGGCAGTCTGGGTGTATATAAGTTCATGAGATGAACTTCGTTCCTACCATTGTGTGTCAATGGAGTTGTGGCTTATGCCAAGGAACACCCGTCCCATCAGTGATCCAGACATATTCTAAGGCAGTGTCTCCTGATCATGGAGATGGTTGATCTCCAGGGGATCGAGGTAAGGAGAGTAGACTCAGAGGACAACACGGTGGATCCACTCACAAAGACCATTTCCCAGAGAGAGACTTTGATAGGATGGTTGAGTATGAGATACTTCATCCGCAGCTAATTGTTGGGTATGTGATACCGCAACAGATGGCCCAAGTGCAAGTGGGAGATTGTTAGTTATATGTATGCCCTAGAGGCCATTACTGTACATACGATGTATATTGTAGTGGATGCTTGGACATATATAGGGAGGACTTTCTTACTCGACATGATAGTATGCTATCTGGTTACTCTTTACCTTAACGTGTATACTGATTGTCTCTCTGTTACATGTTGGTAAAGCCCTTAGGATATGTACTCGACTACTGGTACTATGATGAGATCATACTAGTAGGGCCACGGTAGTCTACGAGTACATCCTATAACTGTTCCTAGTCGAGGGTGTATCGAGACAGGGCATCGATACACCAGAGTAGACTAGCGTATACGCATCTTGACCCATATGATGGGCGATGGATGATCCCATATCCATCGGTGTTTGACATCAAGGATGGTGTACGGATGCTCAGTGGAGACTGGGTACACTGGACGGACTCGCCGAGAACTCCCAGATGGTATTATACCTTACGTCAGATGGCAGTTCTCTGGTGACACTAGTACAGCTTAGTTTGTTGACCCGAGATCGTCAATGAGTCTTGTGTGATTCCCACTGTGCTTTGATTTCCACCTTACCACGTCCAAGAGGGCGTGCAAAACGGTGGTTTTTGGGTACAGTCCTGAATCACATGGAGGCAATGAGCGATAGGAGGGGATTCGTCTCTCCCGGTATAGGGAGTTGATGTTGTACTGTGTTCGATTGGCTATAACCGAAAATCCCTGGCCAGGGTTGCTGATATTTACTGGTAAGTGTTACCAGTAGTTTCTCGAACTGTTATAGACCTCATATCGACACGACTTATCGAGCTACTGGGGTCTGACGTTTACCACCCCTAGGCGAGATATGCGACATATCAGACGACGAGACCGGACTGTACGGGAGTGTTACTGATTGGATTCGCAGGAGAACTAGCGGGCTTGCTTGTTGATCTTCTGATAGCTCAATACCTGGGTGGCCGTAACGTTTAGCACACCGCTTGCGGCTTGTGGGTGTTTGATATGATCATCACCTACTGCCGGCGTATTGACGAGTCTTTAGAGTCCTACACAGGGGTTTCCTGGCTCAAGCGAAACGGAGTAGGAGCACATATGTGATATGTGTGGGACCGAGATTAATACGATATGAGATACCGTATTCTATTCTCGCGATTCGTGACATTGATCGGTTGTATGTGATATAGCCGGGTTATTGGGTCAAGTGTTGATTCGATAAGTTGTTACTTTTGATATTAGTCGGTTATAGCCGGATTATTAAATCAAAAGTTGATTTAATAATTTAATGCATAATTATATATTTGATATATTACATTGCATTAACTAGTATTAGCTCACTTATGATTTATTTTCTCACTAGTTTGTGCACATTGTTTATATATGATATATGCAAGTGTACATGCTTGTATCATGCTTGATGATACATCAAAGTTGGGTGTATGAGACTCATACCAAGATTAGGGTAAAGATTAGGGTTATTGTTTTATCTTAAGATTTAACAAAAGGGTTTAACTTAGTAAAAGTAATCAAGCTTGAAGAAGCTTGGAGAAGCTTTGACAAAGTCCACTCTTTTGTCATTTCTTTTGATATTCTTTAACCTAACCTTTAACCTAAAGCCTTGGTTAATTCTCTACATGAGTTAAGCATGAGGTCTTAACTCAACCATGGTGCCATTATTTATTTGGATAAGTTTTCATTTTGGTGGATAATTCTTTCTTTCTTCTTCTTCTTCATCAAGCTCCATCCAAAAGCTTACTAGCTCTAATGGTGCCATGAGAAAAAGAATGAGAAAATCAATTCTAAAGTGAGCCCACTTCCTACTTCTTCATTCTCTACCACTTGCCATGTAGTAGAGTGTGTTCTCTTCACGAAGTTTATGACCTAGTGAAGGAATAGCTTGAGTTAGTGTCTCCCCGACGTAGATCATCTTCGGCCTCGAAGTCATCATAGCAAGCACGTTCGTTCTTCTCGTGGAGCTTCTCTAGAGTCCGGAGTTCACGATCGCAGTGATGGGGACGTCTACACGGTGCTAATGAAGTGAAGGACCGGATCTACAAAGGTTGTAATCTCTTTCACTTAGTGTTAAAGTTGTTAACATGCAAGTTTTTGCCTAAACCCTAGTTTAAAGATCCGTATTAGAGTTGTTCGGCACGGCTAAAATTTTAATCGGGCATGGTTGATGCCTCGTAGACCCTTGTGCGCATGCCTAGCAACCATACAGCGTAGTTTAAGGGCCGTCACGTGCCAATTTCGGGTCGTGACACGTCTCTTCCGGTATTGGGAGTTGATGTTGTGCTGTGTTTGATTGGCTATAACTGGAAGTCCCTCGCCAGGGCTGATATGGAGATCTACTTGTAAGTGTTATCAATGGTTTCTCGACCCGTTATGAGCCTCACACCAACATGACTTATCGGTTACTCGGGTCTGACGTTTACCACCCCTAGACTGTATATGCAACATATCAGACGAAAAGATCGGACTGTACGATAGTGTTACTGATTGGATTCACAGGAGTATGCATAGGCTTGCTTGTTGATCTTCTGATCGCTCAATACCCGGGTGGCTATTATGTTTAGCCGACCGCTTGCAGCTTGTGGGTGTTTGATATGATCATCACCTACTGTCGGCGTATTGATGAGTCTTTAGAGTCCTACACAGAGGTTTCCTGGCTCAGGAGAAACGGAGTAGGAGCACATATGTGATATATGCGGGACCGAGATTAATACGATATGTGATACCGTATTCTATTCTAGCGATATATGATATCGTCCGGTTATATGTGATATAGCCGGCTTATCGGATCAAGTGTTGATTCGATAAAAGGATACATGTTATATTGGTCGGTTATATGCAATATAGCCGGATTATGAAATCAAGTATTGATTTAATAATTTAATGTATAATTATATATGTTTGATACATTAAATTACATTAACTAATATATGCTCACTTAAGTATTTCATTTTCTCACATTTGGATACATTTAACATATATGTGATATATGTTTAATGTATTCTTTTCTTTTGTTACAAAATTATATATATGTGATATGTATAATTGTGACATGCTAGGTTATACATGCAACTTAGGTGTATGAGAATTACACCATGCTATTGTGATAAATGTTGAGTTTATATTTATTTTAGCATAATTCAGAATTGTGGACAATTAGTCATGAGCTTGGATGAAGCTTGTAGAACATTGACTAAGTCAACCAATTTTATTTTGGTTAAGATATTTATTAACCTAACCCTAATCACTTTGACCATGGTCTATTCTCTACAAGGGTTTATGTTATGGTTTTATTTGTCTTTTTAAGTAATTCACAGATGATATGGAATTAGTCATGGTTAAGCTTCATGGAAGCTAGTAGAACATTGACTAAAGTCCACCACTTTTGTTTTTACTTAAGATATTTCTTAACCTAACCTTTAACCCTAGCCCATGGTTTATTCTCTACAAGGGTTAAGCATGACATTCTTAACCCATGGTTGCATTTCTAACCTCATAAAAATGATTCATTCATCACTTCTTCTTCTTCTTCTTCTTCACAAAAAAAGCTTGCTTGATTTTTTCCAAGTGATGAAAGATTGTGAGAAATAGAAAACTAAAGAGAGCAAAAGTCCTAGTTCATCATCCTCTTCTATACTAGCCATATAGATTAGTATGTTAGCTTCACTAATCCATAATTAGTGAAGAGATAGCTTGGGTTTGTGATTCCTCAAGGTAGATCATCTTGGATTGTGAAGACTTCAAACTAGCATGGATCATTCACCTCATGGAGCCTCTCTAGAGTCCAGGAGCTTGATGATCGCAGCGAAGGGACTACAACTTGGAGCTTATAAAGCAAAGGAACGGACTACAAAGGTTGTAATCCCTATCACTTAGAAGTAATGATGTTTGCTTTATGTTTCTAACCCAAATTCTCTAGTAAAGATCCTTGCTTAGGTTGTTTGGCACTTGAAAATTTTAAATACGGCATGGTTGATGCCTTTTTGGACCATGTTCTAGTGCCTAAGAACCTTACACTTCACAGATTCAAGCTTCCAGAGTGACAAGGATGACAGTAAGTCTGTCTCGGGTTTTGTGTTTACCCTCAATGGAGGGGCAGTGTGTTAGAAAAGCTCCAAACAGGATACCGTCGCAGACTCGACGGTAGAGGCTGAATACATTGCTGCAAGCGATGCCGCAAAAGAGACGGTCTGGATGAGAAAGTTCATTAGTGAACTTCATGTAGTTCCGTCCATTGTTGACCCAGTACCTTTGTATTGCGATAACAATGGGGCTATAGCTTTAGCAAAGAAACCACGATCCCATCAGAAATCCAGGAACATCTTAAGGCGGTATCACCTTAGCAGGGAGATCGTAGATCGCCGGGAGATCGAGGTCCGGAGAGTGGATACAAAAGACAACACTGTGGATCCATTCACCAAGGCCTTTCCTCAATCACAGTTCGATGGACTTTTTGAGATGTTGGGTATGCGGTACGCCAACAGCTGGCCCTAGAGCAGACGTTGGATACTCGGTACGCCAATATATATGGACTTAGTGCAAGTAGGAGAATGTTAGATATGTATGCCCTAGAGGCCATTATTGTATATGTATACATATGGATGCTTGGACATATATATATATAGGATAGTCTTGCTCGATATGATAGTATGATATTTGGTTTGACTTTATCTTAACATGTGTATGTTTTACTTGCTATTACATACCTTTTATACATTTTGATAAAGCCGTAGGATCAATGCTAGACTACCTGTGTTGTGATGGCGATCATACTTATAGGAGATGGGTAGTCGGTACGCACATCCTTAAATGGTCCCTTGTCGTGGGAGTATCGAGACTGGGCATCGATATTCCAGAGTAGACTAGTGTAAACGTTTCTAGACCCCGACGAGGGGAGATGGTTTGGTCCCGCAACCATTGGTCTTTAGACCTAAGATCGTATACTGGTGCTCACTGGGGTGAGTACACTGGACGGACTCGCCGAGAACTTCCATTTGGTAATATACCTATCGTCGGTTGGAAGTTCTCAGGTGACATGAGTACAGGTTAGTTTTTAGACCTGAGATCGGCATTTGCCTCGTGTGAGTTCCCAGTGTGCTTTGATCACTACCCTACCACGGCTTTACTGAGTCATGCAAACGGGTTTTGGTTGGGTACAGTCCCGAGCTACCTGGATGCAGTGAGCGATTGTCGGGGATTCGTCTCTCCCGGTATAGGGGGTCGATATCGTACTGTGTTCGATTGTTCAGTACCATAAGACCTTAGCCAAGGCAGTTTGGATTTACTGATAGGCTGATCAGTAGTTTCCCGGATTGGCCCTGAGCCGCATCAGCATGAATTACCATGTTATCAGGGTCTAACATTTACCACCCCCTAGACCCGGTATGCCATACTCTCAGACGAAGAGACCGGACTGTACGAAGATTGTCACAGATAGTCTTAGTAGGGATCCAGATGAGTTTGCTCGTCGGCCTTCCTTTTCGACAGGTACCCGGGTAGCCGTTACGTACAACTAGTGCCGCTGACATGCTTGTGGTTATGGATTTATTCAGTAACTCACTGCCAGCGTACTGTCGAGTTTTTATAGCCCCACACAGAGGGTTTCCCTGGTTCAGGAGAAATGATGTAGTAGCCGTATTGGATACATGTGGGTTCTCGGTCGATTGATGTACTTTGTAATCGGACTTTCGATCGGACAGTTGGTAATACTAGTCGGCTCGGGTTTGAGCCGGATTATTAAATCAGGTATTGATTTAATAGTTTACATATATGTATTTCGATATGTATATTCTAGTATTACATTCTTCATGTTATTCTATCTCTTTAGGCATTCGGTTTTTTATCCGAAAGTAGGTATGTATATATAGGAGACTGTAATCCGTATTTTATTATGGATTACCTTCTAGAAGGTGGCCACCTCATTATACTTTTTCCATTTATTTGATAAATGGAAAATGAGGTGTAAAGTGTGAGGTATGGGAGGAATGGTGATAACCATGCTTTAATAGTTAACAAATGAGTTTTTAATTCATTTGGAGTTACTATTGAAGTATGGTTGTTGATTGTTTATTCAAGAAATTCATACACAATACCATTGTGCTGATTTTCTCTCTCATGTATGTTTCATAATTTCTTGAGCTCCCATTTTTCTTCATCCCCTCCCTCCTCTTGAGTTTCCTCCACCTTCATCATCTTCCTCTTCACTACCATTCTTATGAGTTGAGAAACAAGTGAAGAGGTAAGAAAGAGATAGCATAACACTTAGATCTTAACACTACATCCTAGATTACTTGGTTTAGCAACCCAAGTTCTCTAGTTGCTCCACTTGACATATTGTGAGGAGCTAGAGCCATGGATCATATCTCTCGGGTGGATCATCTACGATAAAGGAGGACCGGAGAGCAAGATCGATCGCGGAGAACCGAATGAGCCAACAAAAAAGATCAAGCATGTTCAAGGTGGCCACTTGGAGCTAAAGATGAAGAAAGAAGATTAAAGGACTTGGTTCGTTTGGTGAGATTTCTTCATCATAGTAGATAGCTCTCTTTATTTAGCTAGTTAGGTTTATGGTAAGATCTGGGATAAAAATTATTCTAGTGCTATGTTCTAATTGTTAGAAAAAAATTTGTTCCGCATTTGGCCACAGATGTTGGCCGGGGCACTAGCGTAACCTTTCGATTACCACGCTTAGAATCTTTCATACTAAACCTCTTTAGTATGGTGTCAATGTACCTGGATTAGGAAAATCCCAACATCTACTTAGATTTATCTCTATATATCTTTATCCCTAAGATGTAGGAAGTATCACCTAGATCTTTCATGGAGAACTTGTGTGACAAGAAGAACTTGACCGAGTGTAGCATAGGAACATCATTTCCTGTCAAGAACATCCACATACAATACAAGGAAGAAAACCTTACTCTCTACAACGTTCTTGTATATACATGGTTCATCAACATTTTTGATGAAGTCAAACTCTTTGATAGCTTCATCAAAACACATGTTCTAGCTCCGCGATGCCTGCTTTAATCCGTAGATTTAAGCAGCTTGCACACGCTTCTAATTCTTCCACTGTCTACGAAGCCCTCTGGCTGTGTCATGTACACGCTCTCTTCTAAATCACCATTTAGAAAAGCGGTCTTGACGTCCAACTGCCAGATTTCGTATACATGGTATGCAGCAAAGGCAAGTAGGATCTTGATGGACTTATGCATAGCCACTGGAGAAAAGGTTTCATCATAGTCGACACCTGTTCGTTGAGGAAAACCTTTTGACAAGTCTAGCTTTGAAGGTCTCAACCTTTCCATCAACACCATGTTTCTTTTTAAAGATCCACTTTCTCCCAATGGGATTTACCCCTTTAGGATCAACTTCTAAAGTCCATAATTTGTTAGTGTACATGGATTCCGTCTTCGATCGCATAGCATCCAGCCATTTCACAGAGTCTCCGCTTGTGTTGGTTTGCTCAAAACTAGTTGGGTCATCATCTTCCATGATGCAATCCTCGCTCCCACCGTCTATGAGAAAACCATAGTATCTCTCAGGTGGGTGAGGAACTCTACTAGATCTGCGGAGTGGCTGAGGTTCGTCGGGGACTATTGAATCTTCCGGTTCCACCAAATCGTCAGTTATAGTTTGTGTTGCTGGAACTTCTTCCAGTTCTACCTCATTACCACTAATTTCTTTCACAAGAAATTTCTTTTCTAAAATGGTGGCATGTTGAGCAATAAACACTTTTTGTATCTCAGTGTGGTAGAAGATACTCGCGAATGTTTGGGATATCCTACAATCTTGCACAAAACTGACCTTGCCTCGAGCATGTCCGGATTTTGCTTTTTGACATAAGCCGGACAACCCCATATCTTAATGTAATTAATACATGGTCTCTTCCCCTCCCATATCTCATATGGAGTGGTAGGTAAGAATTGTTAGTGTATATGCCCTAGAGGCCATTACTGTATCATACTAGTTTGTATATTACTTAATGGAAGCTTGGGATATTCACCTTGTATTGACATTCTTGCTCGAAATAGTAGTATGCTACTTGGTTTGTTTCTGCTTTAATGTGTGCATGTGTTTCTTATAGCATATCGCCTTTACACATTAGTAGAGCCCTTAGGATCTTTGCTTGATTACCAGCGTTGTGATGGCAGTCACACTCGTGGGGGCTGGGTAATCCACAAGCACATTCTTATGCAGGTCCCTAGTCGTAGGACTATCGAGACAGGGCATCGATACTCCGGAGTAGACTAGCGTATGCGCTTCTCATCCCAGCTTGGGAGACGGTCTGTCCCACAGCCGCCAGTACGCCGTACTTGAGATAGTATGCGGGTGCTTGTTAGGTTACGAGTACACTGGACAGGACTCGTCGAGAACAGTTGGCTGGTATTATACCTATCGTCAGTTATCAGTTCCTAGGTGACATGAGTACAGCTTAATCCGTTGACTTGACACTGTCACTTCGCCTCGAGTGTGTTCCCACTGTTCTTTGATTACTACCCTACCATGGCTCGAAGGAGTCGTGCAAACAGGTAGTTTTTGGGTGCAGTCCCAAAGCACTTGGAGGCAGTGACGGTTAGACAGGATTCGTCTCTCCCGGTATTGGGGGTTGATATCGCGCTGTGTCTAGGAGAGCCATTACACAAAGTCCCTGGCTAGGGCAAGCGAGATATACTGGTAGGTTTCCAGTGTAATCTCAGGGTGTTCTGGGCTACACTCCGACACGACTTGTACCGCTATTAGGGGACTTGTTAGTTGTATGTATGCCCTAGAGGCCAGTATTGTACAGATGATGTATATTATATTGGATGCTTGGACATATATAGAGAGGACTTTCTTGCTCGATATGATAGTATGCTATCTGGTTGCTCTTTACTTTAACATGTATACTTGTCTCTTTATACTGTCTTATCGTTACATGTCGGTAAAGCCCTTAGGATGTGTACTTGACTACCTGGACTATGATGCGGATCATACTAGTGGGGACATGGTAGTCCATAAGTGCATCCTTCAAGGTCCCTAGTCATGTGTGTATCGAGACGGGGCATCGATATACTAGTGTAGAGTAGCATATACGCTTCTCGACCCATGAGATGGGCGATGGATGATCCTATATCCATTGGTGTTTGACATCAGAGATGGTATACGGGTGCTCAGTGGAAACTGGGTATACTGGACGGACTCGCCGAGAACTCCCAGATGGTATTATACCTCACGTCAGATGGCAGTTCTCTGGTGACACTTGTGCAGGTTAGTCTGTAGACCCGAGATCGTCATCTGACCCGAGATCGTCACTCCGACACGACTTGTACCGCTATTAGGGGACTTGTTAGTTGTATGTATGCCCTAGAGGCCAGTATTGTACAGATGATGTATATTATATTAGATGCTTGGCATATATAGAGAGGACTTTCTTGCTCGATATGATAGTATGCTATCTGGTTGCTCTTTACTTTAACATGTATACTTGTCTCTTTATACTGTCTTATCGTTACATGTTGGTAAAGCCCTTTGGATGTGTACTTGACTACCTGGACTATGATGCGGATCATACTAGTGGGGACATGGTAGTCCATAAGTACATCCTTCAAGGTCCCTAGTCGTGGGTGTATCGAGACGGGGCATCGATATACTAGTGTAGACTAGCGTATACGCTTCTCGACCCATGAGATGGGCGATGGATGATCCTATATCCATTGGTGTTTGACATCAGAGATGGTATACGGGTGCTCAGTGGAAACTGGGTATACTGGACGGACTCGCCGAGAACTCCCAGATGGTATTATACCTCACGTCAGATGGCAGTTCTCTGGTGACACTTGTGCAGGTTAGTCTGTAGACCCGAGATCGTCATAAAGTCTTGTGTGATTCCCACTGTGCTTTGATTTCCACCTTACCACGTCCATGAGGGCATGCAAAACGGTGGTTTTTGGGTACAGTCCCGAGTCACATGGAGGCAATGAGCGATAGGAGGGGTTTCGTCTCTCCCGGTATAGGGAGTTGATGTTGCGCTGTGCTCGATTGGCCATAACAGGGAAGTCCCTGACCAGGGCTGATTTAGAGATTTACTGGTAAGTGTTACCAGTAGTTTCTCGACCCGTTATGAGCCTCACATCGGCACGACTTATCGGTTATTGGGGTCTGACCATTACCACCCCTAGACTTGATATGCGACATATCAGACGAGGAGACCGGACTGTACGGGAAGTGTTACGGAAAGCTTTTACAAGAGTTAGAGCGGGCTTGCTTGCTGATCTTCTGATCTCTCAATACCCGGGTAGCCGTTACGTCCAGCTAGTATCGCTGACGGCTTGTGGGTGCTTGATGTGATCATCACTTACTGCCGGCGTATTGACGAGTCTTTAGAGTCCTACATAGAGGTTTTACTGGCTCAGGAAAAACGAAATAGGAGCACGTATGTGATATGTGCAAGACCGAGAATAATGCATGTATGTGATACCGTATTCTATTCTCGCGACTATATGTATCAGTCGGTTATATATGATATAGCCGGGTTATCGAATCAAGTGTTGATTCGATAAGTCGATACATTGGATGTTAGTCGGTTATATGAGATATGACCGGATAATTAAGTCATGTGTTGATTTAATAATTAAGTGTATAATTGTATATTAGATATACTAGTTTACATTTATTAACACATGTTCACTTAGGGTTTTTTCTCACATATACACATCTTTACTATATATATGATATATATTAAAATGTGTTATCTTTTTGTATCATGGTTGATGATACATCATCCATGGGTGTATGAGACTTACACTATGCTAATTTTTAGTTTGGGTTTTTAATATTTAAAGTAAATACAAAATCAAGTGGACGATTAGAAAATTCATGAAGCTTGTGGAAGCTTGTGGATGTATTGACTAATTCAACTTGAGTTTGTATTTTACTATGGATATTTATTAACCCAACCATAACAATTAGCCTAGGGTTAAGTCTCTACAAGAGTTAATATATGATACTCACTCACCATGGTTAGATCACACAATTGATCATTATCTTCTTCTCTTTTCTTTTGTTCATCTTCTTCATTGTTCAAAAGAAAAGCTTGCTAGGATTTGATCCAAAGTGAGAACTAAAGTGAGAAATAAAAATCCAAAGAGAACCCACTTCCTATTTCTCCATCCTCTACTGGAATAGCACTTTAGTATAGGGTGTTTGCTTCACTAATTCTCAAATTAGTGAAGTAGTAGCTTGAGTCGGAATTCCCTCGACGTAGATCATCTTCGGCCTCGGAGACTTCAAGCAAGGTCGCATCTGTAAGTCCATGCTAGCTCTCCCGGTACTTTCGGGCATGCGGAATTTTATGAAAAACAATTTTGAAGGTGGTAACATGGACTCAAAACCGGATCTTTGTTAAACATCTAACTAACAACCTAACTACGAGTTGCTAACTACTCGGTTAGGGGGTTATACCTTTCTTTTGCTCGAACTCCTTCGTCTTCAAGCTTCGATGGTTGTCCGAATCGGCTTCTCCCCGTCGTCTCCTTGCGCCGAAGATAGATCCACCTGAAAGCTTCAACCTTTGGCTCCTTCTTCGAACTTTGAAGAAACTAGTTCACTCGGTTTGCTAAACCTTGTGAACTAGAGTGAGTAGAGAAGAGTTTGTATGGGATTTTATCTATGGTTATTGGTTCTCAACTCATGAGACAAGTGAACCATAGAGTCAAGAGAGGGAAAGCAAGAGTAGGAAGATGAGAGCTCAAGAACAAGAGAGAGAATGAGCATGAAAGAATGAGAGAAGACTTTTCTCTCTTGGCTCTCATAATCCAAAACCATCATCACAAAAATAATAATCAAGTATTGTGTAAAATGGTTCAAGTCAAAATGGCTAAATCATTTCATGCACTCATTTCTCACAAAAGAAACAAGCAAGTAAAAAAGTCTTTGCCATGAAATGATAGCCATTGTCATTATGATGGTCAACTAGTCCAACCTAGTCAACCGGTCAACAAAGTCAACAAGTCAACAAAGTCAACCCCTCAACAACCATGTCACCATAATACTTAATTAATATAATTGTTAATCACATATCATATTCTCATTAGGGTTGAGCAAAAAGTCAATAGTCAACTGTCAACGGTCAACAACCCTAATGACAATCCTCTGCATCTGTCTCTCCGTCAACTGTGCATACACACCCGCATCCGCGTTCCGAGGAACACGAATGCATACTGGATAAATCCAATCCCAAAAGGTACACTAGGATCTGGCTTAAACGAAAGCCCGCTAGTGTGAACTGTCCGGACACTGTACGTGCACAAGTGCACGGATGTGACCGAACCCTGTCGCAAAACCATGCGACCTGTCGCAAAACCATGCGACCTCTACTCTTTTGCCTAAAGGCGAATAGCTTTCTGTGTGGGACTCTAAAGACTCGACACTACGCTGGCAGTAGGTTTAACCACAGACCGCAAGCGGCACTAGCTGTGCGTAACGGTCCCCAGGTAGATGCCGACAAGAAGACTGACGAGGCGAAACCCATCTGAACTCCTACTGAGCCTGAATGTGACAATCTCTGTACAGTCCGGTCTGTTCGTCTGATACATCGCATGGCGGGCCTAGGGGGCGGTAAACGTCAGTCCCCCAATAGCGGTACAAGTCGTGTCGGATTGAAGCCCAAAACACCCTGAGATAACACTGGAAGCCTACCAGTATATCTCGTTTGCCCTGGCCAGGGACTACTCGTGTAATGGCTCTCCTAGACACAGCGCGATGTCAACCTCCAATACCGGGAGAGACGAATCCTGTCTAACCGTCACTGCCTCCAAGTGCTTCGGGACTGCACCCAACTACCACCTATTTGCACGACTCCATTGAGCCGTGGTAGGGTAGTAATCAAAGTACAGTGGGAACACACTCGAGGCGAAGTGACAGTATCAAGTCAGCGGACTAAGCTGTACTCATGTCACCTGGGAACTGATAACTGACGATAGGCATAATACCAACTAGTCAGTTCCCGACGAGTCATGTCCAGTGTACTCGTAACCCAACGAGCACCCGCATACTATCTCCAGTACGACGTACTGATGGCTGTGGGACAGACCATCTCCCACACTGGGATGAGAAGCGCATGCGCTAGTCTACTCCGGAGTATCGATGCCCTGTCTCGATAGTCCTACGACTAGGGACCTGCATAAGGATGTGCTTATAGATTACCCAGCCCCCACTAGTGTGACTGCCATCACAACGCTGGTAATCAAGCAAAGATCCTAAGGGCTCCACTAATGCGTATAGGTGATATAATAAAATAAACACATGTACACATTGAAGTTGAAACAAACCAAGTAGCATACTACTATTTTGAGCAAGATCGTATATACAAGGTGAATATCCCAAGCTTCCATTAAGTAATATACAAACTAGTATGATACAGTAATGGCCTCTAGGGCATATACACTAACAATCTCCCACTTGCACTAAGGCCATGTATTGGCGTATCGAAGACCTATCATCTTGATCAGCCGCTCGAACTGAGTCTGGGGCTAGGCCTTAGTGAATGGATCTGCAGTGTTATCTTCTGAAGCAACCCTCCGAACCTCGATCTCCTAGCGATCCACGATCCCCTGATCAGGTGATACCGCCTCAAGATGTGTCTGGATCTCTGATGGGACCTGGGTTCCTTTGCTAAAGCTATAGCCCCGTTGTTGTCGTAATACAGAGGTATTGGATCAACAATGGACGGAACCACCTTAAGTTCTTTCAAGAACTTCCTCATCCAGACAGCTTCTTTTGCGGCATCAGATACAGCGATGTATTTCGCTTCCATCGTCGAGTCTGCAACGGTTTCCTGTTTGGAACTCTTCCAACACACCGCCCCTCCATTGAGGGTAAAGACAAAACCCGACATGGACTTGGAATCATCCTTGTCACTCTGGAAGCTGGAGTCAGCAAAGGCCTCGATCTGAAGGTCTTTTCCGCCATACACCAAGAACATCTCCTTAGTCCTTCTCAGGTACTTGAGAATGTTCTTTACTGCTATCCAGTGTTTCTCCCCAGGGTTTGACTGATACCGGCTTACCACACTCAGTGCATAAGCTACATCCGGTCTGGTACACACCATCGCATACATTATAGAGCCTACCGCAGAAGCGTAGGGTATAATAGACATGCGATCCCTCTCCAAATCAGTCTTGGGAGACATCTCTTTAGAGAGGGTGATCCCGTGACAAGCCGGTAGGTTACCGCGCTTGGAATCTTCCATACTGAATCTTTTCAGTATGGTGTCGATGTACCTGGACTGTGAAAGCCCTAATATCCTCTTGGATCTATCACGATGGATCCGGATCCCCAGGATATATGAGGCATCACCCAGGTCTTTCATGGAGAACCTGTGTGACAAGAACCCCTTGACAGATTGTAGCATAGGAATGTCATTTCCTATTAAGAGAATGTCATCCACGTATAAAACGAGGAATACTACAGTTCTCGCTACAAATCTACTATAGATGCATAGTTCATCTGGATTTTTGATAAAGCCAAATTCCTTGACCGTCTCATCAAAACAGATTTTCCAACTCCGCGATGCCTGCTTTAGTCCATAGATGGACTTAAGCAACTTGCACAACTTTCCGCTGCTCCCACTCTGAATGAAACCCTCTGGTTGGTCCATATAGACACACTCCTCTAAATTTCCATTTAGAAAAGCGGTCTTTACGTCCATTTGCCAGATCTCATAATCGTGGAAGGCAGCAATGACAAGAAGGATCCGAATGGATTTCAGCATAGCCACTGGAGAAAAGGTTTCGTCATAGTCCAAGCCAGGTCTTTGACGGAAACCCTTTGCAATAAGTCTAGCTTTATAGGTCTCAACCTGTCCATCTACACCAATCTTCCTTTTGAAGATCCACTTGCATCCTACGGGTTTTACCCCGTCTGGAGCAATGTCCAACGTCCATACTTTGTTGGTGTACATGGACTCCATTTCGGTCCGCATTGCATCCAGCCATTTTACTGAGTCAACGCTCTGAACGGCCTGCTGGAAGCTAGTAGGTTCATCATAATCTATGATGCAATCCTCTCTATCCCCGTCTATCAGAAAACCGTAGTATCTCTCGGGCGGACGAGACTGCGTACTACTCCTGCGGAGCGGCGTAGGAATGTCCTGTTCTTTTGAACCCTCTGGTTCCACTAAGCTTTCAGTAATAGCTCGTGGTTCTGGAATTTCTTCCAGTTCTACTGCGCTGCCACTAATTCCCTTTTCTAAGAACTGGTGTTCTAGAAAGTGGGCATGACGAGAAACAAGAACTTTTTGTTCCTCTTCGCAGTAGATGAAATATCCCTTGGAGTTCTTTGGATATCCCACGAACTTACACTGTACTGAGCGTGCCTCGAGCTTGTCCGTATGCTGCTTTTTAACAAAAGCTGGACATCCCCATGTCTTAATGTGATTAAGATGGGGCCTCTTCCCACACCACATCTCATATGGTGTAGTAGGCACAGTCTTAGTTGGAACTCGGTTCAAAAGGTATGCAGCTGATTCTAGCGCATACCCCCAGAATGATCGCGGTAACTCAGCGTTACTCATCATGGACCGTACCATATCCAATAGGGTGCGGTTCCGTCTCTCCGATACACCGTTATGTTGCGGAGTGTATGGAGGAGTAAGCTGAGAGAGAATTCCATTCTCTTTTAAATAGTCCAGGAACTCGGCACTCAAGTATTCACCACCTCGATCCGATCTTAGAATCTTGATACTTTTGCCGGTTTGTTTTTCTACTTCATTCTTATATTCCTGGAATTTTCCAAAGGCTTCGGACTTATGTTTCATTAAGAAGACATAACCGTACCTTGAAAATTCATCCGTAAAAGTAATGAAGTAAGAATAACCGCTTCGCGCATGTGTAGACATTGGACCGCACACGTCGCTGTGTACGAGTCCCAAGAGCTCGCTCGCTCTTACTCCGTGTCCAGTGAACGGAGTCTTTGTCATCTTTCCTTTGAGACAGGATTGACAAGTGGCATACGATTGATATTCGAACGCATTCAAATATCCTTCTGTATGTAACTTCGTCAACCTTCTCTCATTGATGTGACCCAGTCTACAATGCCACAAGAAAGTCTGATTTATTTCCGGAGACTTTCTTTTGTGTGTATTCTGGACATTGAAAATCTGTGGTTGGTTTAATACGTATATACCATTGCTTAATGTACCTGACCCAATCAAAACTTGATTAAGGTGAATGTTTACAACATTACTTACAAACGCAAATTCATAACCTTTTTTAGAAACTAAAGATACAGAAATGATATTACAAGTTGCGTTGGGTACAAAAAAGCAATTACGCAAAACCAAAACATGTCCATCTGACATTCCTAGGTGATAGTCCCCTACGGCTTTAGCATCCATGCTAGGTCCGTTCGCAACTCTGAGGGTCATGTCACCTGCTTTCAAAACATTACGGTTTCTCAACACCTGCAAAGAATTACAGATATGAGATCCTGATCCGGTATCCAATACCCAGGATGTAGAGTTTATTGAAAGACAGTTTTCAATAACATACACACCTGAAGCTGAAGCTGCAACCTGCTTCAATTCCTGTGTTCTGGCCTTCCAGGCCCTGCAATCATTCTTCCAGTGTCCTTTCTTATGACAATAGAAGCATTCTTCCTTATCCACAAGCTTCCCCACTTTCTTTGTTGCTTTAGCTTTTCCCTTCGTATCCACTTTACTAACACCGCCTCTTGGTTTGGCGGGGGCTTTCTTCTTCTTTCCCTTGGCTTTCGCCTTGGACCTAGAAGAAGATGATCCTCCTACAAACAAAGTGGATGTTTTCCTACCTTTCTGTAGGGTGCTCTCTGCGCTCCTCAGCATGTTGAGGAGCTCTGAAAGTTCAACTTCCTTTACTTGTAAGTTGAAGTTCAGTATAAACTGGACGTAAGTGGAAGGAAGGGACTGGAGAACTAAGTCCGTATAGAGCTCACTCTCCAATATGGTCCCTAGGTCCGTGAGCTCCTCAATGTAGCCGATTATCTTAAGCACGTGTTCTGCTACTGATGATCCGACGGCCATCCTTGCCGAAAATAACTTTTTCGACGCTTCGTATCTTGCGATACGAGATTGCTCTCCATACAGTTCTTTTGTATGAAGAAATATGGATTCCAAGTCCATATTCTCGTGCCTCCTCTGATGTTCATTGTCCATAGAGGCAAGTACGAGGCACTTGGCCTTCGGGCTATCAATCTCCCAAATCTTACGGATTTCCTTATCCGCGACGCTGGAAGTGGGACCAGGGATAGGGGGAGCTTTGGTGGTAAGAAGATACCCCAGCTTGTCGTAAGTGATTGCCATCTTGACATTCCTGAGCCAATCTTTGTAGTTTGGCCCTGTCGGTATGTTTTTATCTAGAAGTAACTTAAGTCCAGTCATGTTGATTGGTCGCTGCAATTCGGAGAGAGAAGAAACACTCAGCTTGATGCTGTTGCAAGTTTAGAATGGTTTTTAGTTTGTCTAAACAGGATGGCTCCCACTGTTTCTCGAATCCCTCCTCAAACCAAAAAGGAAGAATTAGTCGGGATCAATCCCATTGCACAATACTTGCTTAACAGTTCAGCCAGCCCAGTGTCGGTACTTCGAGGGAGGTTTTCCAACGCTTTCGCGAAGTTCCTTAATTAAATAACCTCTTTTCCCTAGGGGCGTAGCCCCGCTAACACCTTTCTAGGCACCTACTAGGTTTATAGCATTGATCGTTTAGTGAGAAATTTCCCGAGGAGTAGCATATACTCACAGTAGGATCGGGATCCAAATATCATCGCGTGACGAAACTGAAGGAATCCTACCAGAATCATCACACTCCAAGTGGTATGCAAATCTAGCAAGTTTCAGTACTTATGAAACTCCCGATGTGGATTTTTGCCCCTTGCTCTTATGACCTTGACTTTGGCCAAAATATCATAAGTCACATGTCAAGTTCTACCCGTCATTCTCCAGGTTAATTTGGATCCATCCGTACCTACCCTTGACTTTGGCCAAAATGGCAGTACGACTGTCCCAAACCAACGCATCTATCTATGCTACACATGAATACCCAATAGCTACCAATCACTATGCCTTGACTTTGGCCAACATACACAGCTTGAATACTATTGACTATTCATGTGAAACGACGGAGGGCTACGAATGGTTTTGGCAAAACCGTGAATGTAGTGAACTTGATATAGTCGATGGAACGAGATAGCTTTTAAAAGGAGTGGCTCAAACTCCGCATTTTAAAAGTTGATTTTGAAAAGAACCGAGTGGTTTTTCGAAAGTGTTCCAATGACTTTAACTTGGTTTATTTTCTTGCATTAGTTCTTTTAATGCGTGATATTCTTGCATTAGTTCTTTTAATACGTCCCATCATTTAATCCTACCATTGCAGAAAACAACCAAAATATGACGTACGCTTATGCCATTCGCATTCGCCACGGGGCCCCGTCATTACCCGTTAGGTTACTTAACTAACGACAGAGCGGGGGCTGGGCTAGCGCGGCTGTAAAACATAAGCAACGCCTAAATAATATCATATATAGATATATTGCAATGATAAACATTTCAGATCACAGATGAACACATTGGATATACTAGGAACCTGCAATTCGTACGAGCCTGTAACGAAAAGCAGATTACACGGTCGCGGTGAATAGCCAAAACCCCACCCAAGACCCCTACGGGTGCGGCAAACTACCCGCCAAGTACCCGAAGCGAAGCAACCTCCCTCATCCCCGTGAGTAGGCCACTCGGCACTTCGGCATACCCGGTAGTTTGTGCACCCCCTCCATAGGTCTATCCTAGGAGCAAAAACAGTAAAAAGAAATTATACAATGACGGCTACAACCCCGACCCGGTTGTGCGGCCATAAAAATAATTATTACATCAATTTAAAAATTTACATGAATTGAAAGAAAAGAAAACTCTCGTCTCACAACCCCCGGCTATTCACCCGCGAAAATCCAATGAATTCATATACACATTCCAATGACATTACAGATCACAGATTTGTATAACCCCCACTAATCGACATATAGCGATTAGTAGACGTTCAATACAAATATCACATCACAGAAAAAACCCGTCAGCTTAAGTTTTTAGAAGTTCGATCAAAAATACGGATTTATAGGCCCCAAATACAAAATTTTCGTTCTGGAAAATCTGGGCAGAAAACACATATTCCAAAAATCCCAAAATACCCCTATGAGCAAACTGCAAAGAAGAACCGCGGCGCTTTGATCGAGTTAGGGGGTCAAATTTTTGCAGTTTCTTCAGAAAACCCTGAGTCGATTTTTTGTGTATCTCAAAAAAATTTTCCAGCACTTTTAAAATCGACAGAAAGTTTAAAAACGGGGTTCGTTTTGCGACTTTTTCTTTGATCGATCTTCTAGTTACTTTGCTAACATGTTAGATAGAGTTTAACTAGGCTCTGATACCACTGTAAGTCCATGCTACCTCTCCCGGTACTTTCGGGCATGCGGAATTTGGTGAAAAACAATTTTCTTAGAGGTGGTAACATGGACTCAAAACCGGAT
Source organism: Agapanthus africanus (assembly GCA_030015575.1). Classification (NCBI taxonomy): domain Eukaryota; kingdom Viridiplantae; phylum Streptophyta; class Magnoliopsida; order Asparagales; family Amaryllidaceae; genus Agapanthus; species Agapanthus africanus. The sequence goes on from JASDDO010000026.1 coordinate 379,368,082, forward strand.
CTCTGTTAAACATCTAACTAACAACCTAACTACGAGTTGCTAACTACTCGGTTAGAGGATTATACCTTCTTTTGCTCGAACTCCTTCGTCTTCAAGCTTCGATGGTCGTCCGAATCGGCTTCTCCCCGTCGTCTCCTTGCGCCGAAGATAAATCCACCTGAAAGCTTCAACCTTTGGCTCCTTCTTCGAACTTTGAAGAAACTAGTTCACTCGGTTTGCTAAACCTTGTGAACTAGAGTGAGTAGAGAAGAGTTTGTATGGGATTTTATCTATGGTTCTTGGTTCTCAACTCATGAGACAAGTGAACCATAGAGTCAAGAGAGGGAGAGCAAGAGGAGGAAGATGAGAGCTCAAGAACAAGAGAGAGAATGAGCATGAAAGAATGAGAGAAGACTTTTCTCTCTTGGCTCTCATAATCCAAAACCATCATCACAAAAATAATAATCAAGTATTGTGTAAAATGGTTCAAGTCAAAATGGCTAAATCATTTCATGCACTCATTTCTCACAAAAGAAACAAGAAAGTAAAAAAGTCTTTGCCATGAAATGATAGCCATTGTCATCATGATGGTCAACTAGTCCAACCTAGTCAACCGGTCAACAAAGTCAACAAGTCAACAAAGTCAACCCCTCAACAACCATGTCACCATAATACTTAATTAATATAATTGTTAATCACATATCATATTCTCATTAAGGTTGAGCAAAAAGTCAATAGTCAACTGTCAACGGTCAACAACCCTAATGAGAATCCTCTGCCTCTGTCTCTCTGTCAACTGTGCATACACACCCGCATCCGCGTTCTGAGGAACACGAATGCATACTGGATAAATCCAATCCCAAAAGGTACACTAGGATCTGGCTTAAACCAAAGCCCGCTAGTGTGAACTGTCCGGACACTGTACGTGCACAAGTGCACGGATGTGACCGAACCCTGTCGTAAAACCATGCGACCTGTCGCAAAACCATGCGACCTCTACTCTTTTGCCTAAAGGCGAATAGCTTTCTGTGTGGGACTCTAAAGACTCGACACTACGCTGGCAGTGGGTTTAACCACAGACCGCAAGCGGCACTAGCTGTGCGTAACGGTCCCCAGGTAGATGCCGACAAGAAGACTGACGAGGCGAAACCCATCTGAACTCCTACTGAGCCTGAATGTGACAATCTCTGTACAGTCCGGTCTGTTCATCTGATACATCGCATGGCGGGCCTAGGGGGCGGTAAACGTCAGTCCCCCAATAGCGGTTCAAGTCGTGTCGGAGTGAAGCCCAAAACACCCTGAGATAACACTGGAAGCCTACCAGTATATCTCGTTTGCCCTGGCCAGGGACTACTCGTGTAATGGCTCTCCTAGACACAGCGCGATGTCAACCCCCAATACCGGGAGAGACGAATCCTGTCTAACCGTCACTGCCTCCAAGTGCTTCGGGACTGCACCCAACTACCACCTGTTTGCACGACTCCTTTGAGCCGTGGTAGGGTAGTAATCAAAGTACAGTGGGAACACACTCGAGGCGAAGTGACAGTGTCAAGTCAGCGGACTAAGCTATACTCATGTCACCTGGGAACTGATAACTGACGATAGGCATAATACCAACTAGTCAGTTCCCGACGAGTCCTGTCCAGTGTACTCGTAACCCAACGAGCACCCGCATACTATCTCCAGTACGACGTACGGATGGCTGTGGGACAGACCATCTCCCACACTGGGATGAGAAGCGCATGCGCTAGTCTACTCCGGAGTATCGATGCCCTGTCTCGATAGTCCTGCGACTAGGGACCTGCATAAGGATGTGCTTATAGATTACCCAGCCCCCACTAGTGTGACTGCCATCACAACGCTGGTAATCAAGCAAAGATCCTAAGGGCTCCACTAATGTGTATAGGTGATATAATAAAATAAACACATGTACACATTGAAGTAGAAACAAACCAAGTAGCATACTACTATTTTGAGCAAGATCGTATATACAAGGTGAATATCCCAAGCTTCCATTAAGTAATATACAAACTAGTATGATACAGTAATGGCCTCTAGGGCATATACACTAACAGCATCTTTCGCCTCGTGAAGCCATGCAAGATGTAGGGTTCCTAGGCACTCTTATGAAGGTTCATAAAACATCAAACATTCCCGAATAAAAATTTACATGTGTCGAACAACCCAAAGCTGGGATCTTTGCTAGATTATTAGGGTTTAACAAGCAAGATAACATCTTTAAACCTAAATGTGAGGGATTACAACCTTTGTAGTCCACTCTTTCGCTTCACAAGCTCCGAGTAGAAGTCCCTTCACCGCGATCCACGATCTCCCGGACTCAAGAGAGGCTCCATGACTCGAACGATCCATGCTAGCTTGTAGTGTTCCGCTTCTCCGATGATCTACGTCGAAGTTGCTATAACCCAAGCTTTCTCACTCTATTATGGCGAACACCCTAATCTAATGGGCTAGATTAGATGATGATGATGGAGTAGTATTTATGCTTTCTTTTTATATCATTTTCTCACAAGAACTCATCACAAAAGAAATTACAAGTGAGCTCTCTCTCAAACTCAAGAGAGAAGAAGATGAAGAATAATGAGAATAATCCTTTTGTGATGAATAGTCGATAAAAGTATATGATTGATTATGGAACCATGGTCAAGGATGAGAGGCTAAACCTTTGTAGAGAATAAACAAGAGCTAGGTTTTGGTTAGGTTAAGTATGATTCAAGGATAAGTATCAACCATAATATCTTAACCAAGACAAAAAGAAATCCTTCTAGAATAATCAAGAAGAAGCTAACCCTAATCAAACCCTAATCTCTTTTTATCATCCCTAAACATGTTTCATAATAAATCATATCATGTCACAATAATATATATCACATATATATTATATATTTGCAACAAAAGAAAATAATACAATTAACATATATCGCATATATATCAATGTATTAATCCGGTGAGAAAATGAAATAATAAAGCGAGCCAATATTAGATAATGTAATATAATATATCATATATATCATTATACATTAAATCATCGAATCAACACTTGATCCGACGATCCGGCTATATCGAATATAACCGACCAATATATCATGTACCGATTCATCAAATCAACACATGATCCGATGACCCGGTTCATATCTAAATATCGCGAGAATATAATACGGTATCTCATATCGCATTATCCTCGGTCCTGCACATATCACATATGTGCCTCTACTCTGTTTTGCCTGAGCCAAGAAACCTCTGTGTAGGACTCTAAAGAATCATCAATACGCCGGTAGCAGGTGATGATCATATCAAACACCCATAAGCTGCAAGCGGTCAGCTAAACGTAACAGCCACCCAGGTATTGAGCGATCAGAAGATCAACAAGCTAGCCTGTCCGTTCTCCTGTGAATCCAATCAGTAACACTCCTGTACAGTCCGGTCTATTCGTCTTATATATCGCATATCAAGTCTAGGGGTGGTATACGTCAGACCCCAGTAACCGATAAGTCGTGTCGATGTGAGGCTCATAACAGGTCGAGAAACTACTGGTAACACTTACCAGTATATCTCTATATCAACGCTGGCCAGGGACTTCCAGTTATAACCAATCGAACACAGCACAACATCAACTCCCTATACCGAGAGAGACGAATCCCCTCCTATCGCTCATTGCCTCCATGTGATTCGGGACTGTACCCAAAAGCCACCGTTTTGCACGCCCTCTTGGACGTGGTAAGGTGGAAATCAAAGCATAGTGGGAATCACACAAGACTCTATGACGATATCGGGTCTACAGACTACCCTGTACCAGTGTCACCGGAGAACTGCCATCTGACGTGTGGTATATCACCATCTGGGAGTTATCGGCGAGTCCGTCCAGTGTACCCAGTCTCCACTGAGCACCCGTACACCATCCTTGATGTCAAACACCGATGGATATGGGATCATCCATCGCCCATCATATGGGTCAAGTTGCGTATACGCTAGTCTACTCTGGTGTATCGATGCCCGATCTCGATATACCCTCGACTAGGAACATTTATAGGATGTACTCATCGACTACCGTGGCCCCACTAGTATGATCGTATCATAATCCCAGTAGTCGAGTACAGATCCTAAGGGCTTTATCAACATGTGAGAGAAAGACAGGAAACCAATACAAGTCAACATGTTAAGATAAAGTGAAACCAAATATCATACTATCATGACGAGCAAGAAAGTCCTCTCTGTATATATCCAAGCATCCATCATAATATACATCATATATACAACAATGGCCTCTAGGGCATACACATAACTAACAATCTCCCACTTGCACTAAGGCCAGCTGCTGTAGTATCTCATACCTAGCATCCCGAATAATCTCTCAAACTGTATCTGGGGAATGGCCTTCGTGAGTGGATCCGCAGTGTTGTCCTTCGTATCTACTCTCCTGACCTCGATCTCCCGGCTATCAACTATCTCCCTGATCAGGTGATATCGCCTTCGAATATGTCTGGACTTCTGATGGGACCTGGGTTCCTTGGCCAAAGCCACAGCTCCATTGTTATCGCAATACAGAGGTATTGGATGCTTAATGGATGGACCACACCAAGTTCACTAATGAGGGTAAAGACAAATCCCGAGTGCGACTTAGAGTCATCCTTATCACTTTGGAAGCTGGAATCGGTAAAGGACTCCACCCGGAGTTCTCCGTTACCATACACTAAGAACATGTCTCTAGTCCTTCGCAAGTACTTGAGAATGTTCTTCACAGCTGTCCAGTGACTCTCTCCAGGATCTGCTTGATACCGACTCACTACACTTAGTGAGTATGCTACATCGGGTCTGGTACATAGCATCGCATACATGATAGAGCCTACTGCCGAAGCATAGGGTATCCCTTGCATGCGAGCTCTCTCCAAATCAGTCTTGGGAGACATCTCTTTGGAGAGAGTGAGTCCAGTGATCATGGGTTGGTTCCCACGCTTGGATTCTTCCATACTAAACCTCTTTAGTATGGTGTCAATGTACCTAGATTGGGACAATCCCAGTATCCTTTTGGATCTATCTCTATAGATCCTAATCCCCAATATGCAGGAGGCATCACCTAGATCTTTTATTGAGAATCTTTGTGATAAGAAGAGGTTGACTGATTGCAGCATAGGAATATCATTTCCTATCAAGAGTATGTCATCCACATACAATACGAGGAAGACAACCTTACTCTCTGCTACCTTCTTATAGATACAAGGTTCATCTATGTTTTTGATGAAGTCAAACTCTTTGACTACTACATCAAAACAGATGTTCCAACTCCGCGATGCTTGCTTTAACCCATAAATGGATTTAAGCAGTTTGCACACCTTTCCGCTGCTCCCACTATCTACGAAGCCCTCTGGCTGAGTCATGTACACGCACTCTTCTGAATCACCATTTAGAAAGGTGGTCTCAACATCCATTTGCCAGATTTCGTAGTCATGGTATGCAGCAATGGCAAGTAAGATTCGGATGGACTTAAGCATAGCCACTGGAGAAAAGGTTTCGTCATAATCCACACTTGGTCTTTGACGAAAACCCTTTGCTACAAGTCTAGCTTTGAAAGTCTCAACTTTTCCATCTACACCAAATTTCTTTTTAAAAATCCACTTGCTCCCAATGGGTTTTACCCCTTCAGGAGCATTTTCCAAATCCATACTTTATTGGTGTACATGGATTCCATCTCAGATCGCATTGCATCCAGCCATTTCACAGAGTCACCACTCGTGATGGCCTGCTCGAAACTAGTCGGGTCATCATCTTCCATGATGCAATCCTCGCTTCCACCATCAATGAGAAAACCGTAGTATCTCTCAGGTGGACGAGAAACCCTACTAGATCGGCGGAGAGGCTGGGGTTCGTCGGGTACTACTGAATCCTCTGGTTCTACTAAATCTTCAGTTGCAATTTGTGTTTCTGGAACCTTTTCCAGCTCTACCTCTTTGCCACTAATTTCTTTTGCTAGAAATTCCTTTTCCAAAAAGGTGGCATATTAAGAAACAAACACTTTTTGTTCTTCAGCGTGGTAGAAAATTTATCCTTGGGAATTCTTAGGATATCCCACAAACTTGCAAAGAACTGACCGTGCCTCGAGTTTGTCTGGATTTTGCCTTTTGACATAGGTCGGACAACCCCATATCTTAACTCGTTTAAAATATGGTCCCTTCCCACTCCATATCTCATATGGTGTGGTAGGCACAGATTTAGACGGAACTTGATTCAATAGGTATGCTGCTGTCCCAAGCGCATAACCCCAGAAGGAAATAGGCAACTCAGCCTCGCTCATCATAGAGCGCACCATATCTAATAGGGTGAGATTCGTCCATTCCGATACACCGTTGTGCTGTAGTGTATAAGGAGAAGTAAGCTGAGAGAGAATCCCATTCTCTTTTAGATAATCTAAGAACTCATTGCTTAAGTATTTACCTCCTCGATCAGATTGAAGAATCTTAATACTTTTGCCCGTTTGATTCTCTACTTCTTGCTTATATTCTCTGAATTTCTCAAAAGCTTCAGACTTGTGTTTCATCAGGAACACATGTCCGAATTTAGAGAGATCGTTTGTGAATGTAATGAAGTAGGAAGAACCGTTCCTGGCATGCGCAGACATGGGACCGCATACATCACTATGTACCAGTCATAAGAGTTCAGTAACTCTTTCTCCGTGTCCACTAAACGGAGCTTTGGTCATTTTTCCTTTGAGACATGAATGGCAAGTATCATAAGAAGATAATTCGAACGGATTCAAATAACCATCCTTATGTAACTTAGCCAGTCGTGTCGCATTGATATGACCAAGTCTACAATGCCACAAGAAGGATTCGTTCATTTCTGAACTTTTCCTCTTGTGTGTGTTTTGTATATTGAGGATTGTATTCTGATTTAGAATGAATATGCCATTATGTAACGAGCCTGATGCAATCAACTTTTGATCTAGGAATATGTTCATAACATTATCCTTTACTACAAAATTATATCCTTCTTTACTTAATAAAGAGATTGATATAATGTTGCACATCATGTTCGGTATATAATAGCACTCATTTAGAATCAGTGTATTACGACTTGGCAATACAAGGTGATATTCGCCAACTGCTTTGGCTGCAATACTTGCACCGTTTCCTACTTGAACGGAATGATCACCTTTTCCCAGTTCTCTACCTTTTCGTAGCCCATGTAACAATTTACATATGTGGGATCCTGATCCGGTATCTAATACCCAGGACGTAGGGTGAACTGAGAAACAGTTCTCAATAACTAACACACATGAAGAAGATGCATCAACATGCACGTTCTTTTAGGCGGCTTGAGAATCCAGATATTCCCATATTCCCTGTTCAGTCTTATAACACTTATAATAAAGAACGGGTCCAACGTTACCCTGCTCAGTATAATAAGCGGGTTCAGTCAATACATCCATATTATTATCTTGATTATGGCCTGACATGGTCGCTACCTAGAGAGAGAGAGAAGAAAACACTTTAGCGTATGCTCTTGCAAGATTATATTGGTTATTATCTTATCTAATCAGGATGTCTCCCACAGTTTTTATCAAATCTACCTTCAAACCCTAAAAGGTAAGATTAGCCGGGATTAATTACACCCTATAATTTTGTCAATCTTTCAGCCAGATCAGTGTCGGTACTTGAGGGAGGTTCCCCGTGCTTTCGCACGGACCTAATTAAAGTAAACATCGTTTTCCCAGAGGCGTAACCCCGTTAACACTTTTCTAGACACCTACTTGATCGGCTAATTGTCCTGTGTAAAACTCTCCCAGGAGTAACTCTTACTCGCAGCGGGTATCGGGATCCAACTATCTCATAGGAGGTATGCAATCTCATTGCAAATTTCAACACTTGAAATTCCCGATAATATTTTGCCCCTAGCAATTTATGATCTTAACATAGTCAACAAATCATAATTGCTAGCCAAGTTCAACCCGTCATTTCCCGATTGAATTAAACCCACCTGCACGACCCTTAACATAGTCAACAAAGTCGTACAACTACCCTAATCCAATCACATCTCATGTTTTAGCAGATAAGTACTAATTAGCTACCGCACACTACGCCTTAACATAGTCAACAAACGTAGCACGAATATTAACTAGTCTTTATCTGAAATGATGGAGGGCTACGCAGGTTTTTCAGAAAACCATGAGCGTAATGAACTTGATATCGTCGTAGAATCATGTGAAATTTTGAAATGGAGTGTTTTTGAGGCTTTCATTAGTTTTGCTAAAGAGGTCACTCCCGGTGAAGGGATCTCGGCTCTTTCCTCATCGAATAAGGTGCAGGACATATCATATATATCACTGTGCAAAGCAAAACTCTAAAAGCAATCAAAAGACAAACCGAGTTTTGTAGCATCTGCCAGTTTCGCTAAAGAAGTCATTCCCGGTGAAGGGATCTCGGCTCTTTCCTCATCGAATAAGGTGCAGGGTATATCATATATACCGCTATGCAAAGCAAAACTGTAGCTACCCTTTTTATAAAGTTTTGATTCCACAACATCTTTTAGGTTTCTTTTCTTTTTATTAATCTCATTAATAAAAAAATCCCATCAGCTTATGCTTCCTAAGCATCACAGAAGAAACGAAAGCAGTAATATTTATATATCAGCATATATATATATATATAGTATAAGCATTCGTATCAGGCAGTAATATGATCTCATCACAGAAGAACATATACGAAATATTGGATATACTAGGACGTCCGTGTTTTCAATACGAGACTGTATAAAACACGGATTCCACGGTCGCGATGAATAACCAAACCCACATCCCTAGACCCCTACGAGAGCTGCAAGTAACACCGCCAATTCTAGGGTTAGGAGACCCGGTCTCGACTCCTCGAGATGGCCTCCCACTGGACCCTAGAACCCGGTTACTTGTGCTCCTCTCCATGGGTCTACCTAATGCGGAAAAGTAAATAATATACAAGGGTGACATCAACCTCATCCCGGAAGTGCCCCATTAAAAGAATATTATATACAAATGAATTTTACATGAATGAAAATAAAAACCCTCATCTCACATAAAACCCCCGGCTATTCAGAACACGATGATCCAATATAACATATCACAGCAACACATAATATCACATATCATCAACGTAAGTAAGTATGCATACACCGATCGTCGTTGTCGTATAGCAACGAAAACCGGCAATACAACTACATACTACACTTACGGTCACAGAAAATAATTGTAAAACTACAATATTTGGAGTCCACAATCACTTTAGATATCGTAAATCCGAAATATCACATACTTCGCATTTCATGCCTAACTCTATGAATTCCACATATTATATCACATTCCAGATAAATAGACACTATTAAACTTTTCAAACAGATAATCAAATACCCAAAATTTCCTAAAGTGCTCAACACTTGAGCAGAGTTCAAACAATCCCAGAATATGTCACAGTACCAGTGATCCAGCCGTAGAAAGGTCAAGCCAACGCCTCACATGTGGCACGCCGTACTGCCCCAAACCCGAAGGTTCAAAAGGCTGTTCAAGACGGTCACATAATCGAGTTAAGGTTTGTTGTCTTCTAGAGGGTCCACCGTGTTACTTGCACATTTTTCCGAAAGATTTAAACCCGATAAAAAATTCAACATTTGAAAGTTTTTCGTGCCGGGAAAAATTGAGTTAATGATATCCGTTCGAACATTTTAACAGATTCTAAATATCCGGAAATAATAACGAATTTAAATTTTCCGATCGAATCTACGATTACAAAATAAACCCCAAAATACTCAACACTTAAGTCAGAATAAAAATACCCATAAAATATAAATCACAGAAATATGAATTACTGTGTAAAAACAAATACCAATCTTCCATGTACGGCCGCGGATCCGCGGCCCAAGCACGGTACGGCCGCGGTTCCGCGGCGGTTTGGAAGTATTAGATACTCGTTTTTCACCACAATTCTTATATTTCCCTGCTGAATTTTTTAGGTATTTTTAATTCGGAAAAATCACAGAATTGAAAAAATATCCAGAGAGGGGTTTTGTTTTGTCGGTTCGGGTTCGATCGGAGTTTTAACTTCGTAAACACGTCGCCTAATGCTCTAGCTAGGCTCTGATACCACTGTAGGGTTCCTAGGCACTCTTGTGAAGGTTCATAAAACATCAAACATGCCCGAATAAAATTTTACATGTGCCGAACAACCCAAAGCCGGGATCTTTGCTAGATTATTAGGGTTTAACATGCAAGATAACATCTTTAAACCTAAGTGTGAGGGATTACAACCTTTCTAGTCCGCTCCTTCGCTTCACAATCTCCGAGTAGAAGTCCCTTCGTCACGATCCACGATCTCCCGGACTCAAAAGAGGCTCTACGACTCGAACGATCCATGCTAGCTTGTAGTGTTCCGCTTCTCCGATGATCTACGTCGAAGTTGCTATAACCCAAGCTTTCTCACTCTAATAAGGTGAACACCCTAATCTAATGGGCTAGATTAGATGAGGATGATGGAGTAGTATTTATGCTTTCTTTTTATATCATTTTCTCACAAGAACTCATCACAAAAGAAATCACAAGTGAGCTCTCTCTCAAACTCAAGAGAGAAGAAGATGAAGAATAATGAGAATAATCCTTTCGTGATGAATAGTAGATAAAAGTATATGATTGATTATGGAACCATGGTCAAGGATGAGAGGCTAAACCTTTGTAGAGAATAAAATAGAGCTAGGGTTTGGTTAGGTTAAGTATGAGTCAAGGATAAGCATAATATCTTAACCAAGACAAAAAGAAATCCTTCTAGAATAATCAAGAAGAAGCTAACCCTAATTAAACCCTAATCTCTTTTTATCATCCCTAAACATGTTTCATAATAAATCATATCATGTCACAATAATATATATCACATATATATTATATATTTGCAACAAAAGAAAATAATACAATTAAAATATATCGCATATATATCAATGTATTAATCCGGTAAGAAAATGAAATAATAAAGCGAGCCAATATTAGATAATGTAATACAATATATCATATATATCATTATACATTAAATCATTGAATCAACACTTGATCCGACGATCCGGCTATATCGAATATAACCGACTAATATATCATGTACGGAATCATCGAATCAACACTTGATCCGATGACCCGGTTCATATCTAAATATCGCGAGAATATAATACGGTATCTCATATCGCATTATCCTCGGTCCTGCACATATCACATATGTGCCTCTACTCCGTTTTGCCTGAGCCAAGAAAGCTCTGTGTAGGACTCTAAAGAATCGTCAATACGCCGGTAGCAGGTGATGATCATATCAAACACCCACAAGCTGCAAGCGGTCAGCTAAACGTAACAGCTACCCAGGTATTGAGCGATCAGAAGATCAACAAGCTAGCCTGTCTGTTCTCCTGTGAATCCAATCAGTAACACTCCCGTACAGTCCGGTCTGTTCGTCTGATATGTTGCATATCAAGTCTAGGGGTGGTATACGTCAGACCCCAGTAACCGATAAGTCGTGTCGATGTGAGGCTCATAACAGGTCGAGAAACTACTGGTAACACTTACCAGTATATCTCTATATCAGCCCTGGCCAGGGACTTCCAGTTATAGCCAATCGAACACAGCACAACATCAATTCCCTATACCGGGAGAGACGAATCCCCTCCAATCGCTCATTGCCTCCATGTGATTCGGAACTGTACCCAAAAGCCACCGTTTTGTACACCACCCTCTTGGACGTGGTAAGGTGGAAGTCAAAGCACAGTGGGAATCACACAAGACTCTATGACGATCTCGGGTCTACAGACTACCCTGTACCAGTGTCACCGGAGAACTGCCATCTGACGTGTGGTATATCACCATCTGGGAGTTCTCGGAGAGTCCGTCAGTGTACCCAGTCTCCACTGAGCACCCGTACACCATCCTTGATGTCAAACACCGATGGATATAGGATCATCTATTGCCAATCATATGGGTCAAGATGCGTATACGCTAGTCTACTCTGGTGTATCGATGCCCCGTCTCGATATACCCTCGACTAGGAACATTTATAGGATGTACTTGTCACGCCCCGAAAGTACGGAACATGACCGGCACTTAAACTACGAAACGTCTCGAGGCGTACGTAATCTAAGTAAGCCGAAAACCCAGAAATCCAAACCAAGAAAAGTAGTAGAGTGAAGGAAAACCAATTTAAAATCAAGTAGTTTTAATAGCATAAGCCGAGTTATGCGGTTTTAAAAACATCAAGTATTTCCTGAAAATTTCGGCAGAGCCTCATTTGTAAATACCGGCTCCCAAACGGGATACAACATGAATAGTATACGAAATCAATAAAAAGGCATCCCCAAGCGGGAGCTAGCTCTTCGTCAATCGACGGCCACAACCACACAAGCAATATAATATACAACGCCAACGGCGAGGATCAAAACTCAAAAGGAAACTCAAAACCACAAGAAATCCACAGAAATATAACGCGCGACTCTAAGGTCGAAAGAATAACATCACTGGTCTCTATCTCAAAAATAAATACATGTTTAGTTGATGGTACTTCTAGATACAACTGAATAATAATATACAATGTATACTGATGGGTATGATACAATAAACGCACCTACTAGCAAATCACCCGAAAGAAGCAGTGCCAGCAAAGCCGTAATGAACCTGTACGGCAAAACCTGCAAGAAACTGGGCACAACGGGGGTGAGTTGCCAACTCGTGAATAGAATACATCTACGAACAGGAATCGCATGTATGACGCAATCCTAGGTCATACGATCAATATATATCCTCAAATATGTATATAACGTGCAGCCTATAACAAAGGCTAGGGTAAATATCTAACCCGAGTGTGATCTCATATGCCCGTGTCAGTGCCTCAGGTAGCAATATATCATATGAATGAGGTATGAATGCATGAAAACAGAATACATGTAAATGAAGAAACTGTTTTCATAATTTAGTGAGATTTCCTTTGTATTTTTAAAATGAGGTATCATAATGAAATCAGCATAAAACAGTGCCTAGCATCGGCACAAAACGTAAGCCCAATATCTCGATATCTCTGTATCACAGTCTCTGTACCTCAATATCTCGAAATCTCAATTTCTCAATCACAATATCTAGGGCGCCGTCAGTCCAGACCGGCCCCTACCATCCATCTCAAGACCACGACGGTATCCTCCGGATATCCGACGCGTCGGGTAATATCACCGATCGGTAGTGCTCCCCTGCCAGGCTCAACGTCAACAACACGGCCTTCTCGCCCCGGGGTACCGCACCGGGCCCACCATGTACCTGAAACGGTTCATCCAACTCCTCGAATCGGGTCTCGAAATCCATCAGCAAACTCATGGTGGACGACTCATACATCATGGGAAAACCGCATTGTTATTCAAAAAGAAAGAAAGCAGTTTATATATGTTTTGCGGTTTTCCTCCAAATCCAGAAAATATCAAGGAAATCCGAATCATCAATAGCATGTAAAACCATGATTAGAAGCATGAGAATCCATGAATACGACATAACAATGAATAACGGTCTGCATGAAGCGACAAGTAATAACTATAATATCTAAGCTGGCATATAAGGTATGTACACTAATATTATGTCAAACTACTGGCTATCAAGCTAAGTTAAGCAATAATATTTTCTAAGGTGTACGTGACATGGCAATTACCGATGAAGATGTGTGTGAGCCGGCAAGTAAGTGTATGTGGTACATACGCATTATCGGTAATGGTGCTGGTGTCCTAACAGCATAATGTCAACAATGCAATATGAAATAACAATGTAAGTATGCGATGCGGAGCGAGCAACCAAAATGAGCGGGAGCTAAATATTAAACAATGGTGCCATTTGAAATAACACGAATCGCGGGGTTTTGAAAATAGGGCTACGGTGGTTTTTAAGAAAGGATACGTCTTTTGAAATATCCGTAGATCCCTTGACCTGTCTTTTAAAATACCCACGATCCACTAGTTTTGAAATAGGTAGGAGTCTAATCTAATATAACAACTACACTAAACTATACAGCCGAACTAACAAGCTGAACTACAGGTAAGGAAACCGCCTATCATCTGAGTCGATACATATACATACCTGTATATATATAGTCGGTGATCCTGCCTCAATAATATCACATTCGATACCATATCTAAAATCAGGCATCCCAAGTCAAGAGCGCGGATCAATCATCAATATAGCTCGTACGTAAATCCGTCGTACGGCATCCCAAATCTGGGTACGGGTCAATATCACATTCATCATACTATTCACCTGCTATCCTCTTTATCAAATATCATGATCGGGGTACTGATCTACGTCTAGTACAATACTGATACCGCCTAAGTATGCATGCACGTGTGTGAAACACTACGTCAAGGACCCGCTACAACGTCATGTCGTATCTCAAATACGAACCCTGCTATATCACCGATCTCACGGCCTCAAATCAAATCTCATCGACTCATCTTAAATCCCAAGTACTATCCTCATTATCCATGCATGTGTATGTGAATGTACATATGCATAGTCCCATACCCACACATATATACATATATACATATCCCAATCTGCGCACAAGAAAGTAAAGTATGCAAGTCTGTGTGTGCGTATGTGGGTATAACAACTACTCTAGGGTTTCGCAACTAACCCAAAGGTAAACCATGAACACATAAACATAACAAGAATAAACATTCTCGTATCGTAAAACACCTATATAAACATATATAAAAGCTACACTACGGACTGCGGGGGTGCTATACGCCATCCACCCGACTTCTCCCCGTAGATATAAATCTACTCACCTGGTCCTCGCTCGCCGGTGCCGACGTCGCCACGCGCTTGCTTGTCGTCTCGAAGTCTACATGGGGGTACCTACATATCACAACGCATCGTATCGCATTAAAATCCGACTCATGACCAAAACGACACACGAATCCCACATAAGACAAAACCTATGGTTGCTTTCACAAATCAACCCAAAAACCCTCGACGTCGGTGTACAAACGCCAGACCATCGAGAAAAACCCAAATACACTCATTTGCACATTCACGAACACTAAGTTTAATACAAACTAGGTTAAAACTCATAAAAACCCTAATTTCACTTAAAAAGTCATTTTTCCGAAAATCTAGCAAGCACAAATCACCGTTTTAGTACAAAACTCGATGTATAAACGAATCTAGCGGCCACAATATTCACTAAATATCTTAAATAAGTCATAAAAACAATTCCCATAATTTAATCTCGTTAAATTCCAAAAACCCTAAAATTCTAGTTTACAAAATACCTAAATTTTAACAATTTTATAGCAAAAATGCACATACTACAATCTAGCTTGGATTTTCATGAACTAAAGTATTAAACTACACTTTAAAATGTTAATAATGCCATGAATACCCTAATTAGATTTTTGTCTCCATTATTTAATCAAATTCCAAAAACCTAGTTTGCTTAAAAACTTGATTTGGACAAATTAAATGCAACAATTTACATAATAGCAACAAGATTAGGTTTTCGAAACCTTAAGAGGTTCAACTACACAGTTAAAGCATGAACAATTTATCAAAACCCTTATCTTGATCCAAACCCAATTCCTTACAATTTCAACTTGAAGGGTAAACCAAGTTAACACCTAATTAAACACTTAATGAAGCTAACATAAGCAAGAATCAACAATTAACTATAAGGTTAAAATTATACCTCCATAATTTTATTGATCTCACATGAAATCTAGCCTCCCAAAATGCTCTCTCTTCACCAAGATCCAAGCTTGAATGGCAAAGGAATAATGGGTAGGGATTAGATTTTTGAGTTTGCTTTGATTTGTGTTGATTTTGGTTGATTTTTGAAAGAATTTGGAGGTGAAGGAAGATGAAGACTTGAAGAAAATGGGGGGGCTGCCAAGAGATCAGTTTTGGCCAGGAGAGGAGAGGGGTGAGGTGTGGTGTGGGGGTGGGTGAAGTCAAGGGGAGAAAAGAAGACCAAGTCAACATAAGACCATACTCTTTTTACTATTTTCTTATTTCCTTTCTTTTCTTTTCTTTCTTTTCTTTTCTTTGAAATTCAAGTGGGAAAAAGGGTGGGGGCTGCTGAATTCAGCCAAGGGGAGAAGTAAATGGGGGTGTGTGAGTGTGGGTATGGGTGTGGGGTGATGGAAAATGATAAATACAATACCCAAACATCCATTTACACTAAAAAAAAGCCTTTTTCTTCGATATTTTCTAAACCGTTTTGGCCAACGATTTCGTTTCGAAAACCACATGATAAACTTTTATTTAAAGTTTTATGATGTACAGAATTTGTTTCAACTCATTTCAATTTGTAATTTTCCCTAATTAAATTAATTAGTGACGGCTTAAAATAATATTAAAATAATTAATTTCGGAAATTTTTTCAGAAAATTTGAAATTTCACCAGTGGGTCAATAAACACCAAATACTAGCAATTACATAGCTAGAATATGTATATTTAATTTTATAATAAAGATATTTGTATTTTGACTTTTTACAGAAAACCCTCTTATTTTACCGTTTTTTCGAAATTTCACTGAAACGATTTTCAAAACGTTACAATCTTCCCCCCATAAAGAAATTCGGTCCCCGAATTTAAATTAAAACTCCCCCCCCAAATACTAAAACATCTAAACCAAAACCATCAAGTCATCGGGGCTCCGAAATTGTAAATACATAAAATAAATCGTAGCGCAGCGCATGCGCATGAAAAATGAGCATATAACTCAAATCAAAACTCCGTCAAGCATCCCGCAATCATCGGAGTCATGTGGAAGACATCAATGCCAAATCCAAAGCAAAACTAATATGATATAACTCGAAACTATACATGTAAATATCGAATTCATATATGTAAGTATCTGAAGGAAATGCATGCCAAATCTCTTTAAGTCGCTGTGCAACGCGTATAATACTGCACAGTGGCGGACGTCTATCACAAGAAAATAACTATATACATATATACCTTTGTTTGAAATGTGCGTTCCGCCGTTTTGGAAACAATTTAGAAGGGTCTCCTTGTTTTAAACATTTCGTGTCATATCAGACACGTAGGTAAATACTGAGGCTATAGCTCGCTTTTTGGAAATCCATTCAAAACTATCAATGCATGCAAAATACATTCAGGTACTGTCCTCTGACTAGTCCTGCTTAGTACGAAAACACATTGCAATTATCATAAAAAAAATGTACTGCTCTATAAGAAATCAATCCCAAAATACGCGTATGAATGCTACGTGCGTCTGGTGCGCACGACAATCAAAATCCATATACGTGCCATATAAGTGCACAGAAACAGGATCTAAGTGCATCGGGTGTGCACAAAGCATCTGTCTTAGGCAACGTGTGTGCCTGACAGCAAAATCAGGTGCATCTGACATGCACGAAAATCTCGATTTAGTGCATCTGGTGTGCACCAAAATCACATCTCAAACATGCGCTCAACATGTGCGAAAATCCAAGGCAGGTGCATCCATCATGCACGAAATCATTAAATCCAATATCAAGCGCCGAACATGCGCAAAATCAAATCAGGTGCACAAGGTGCACAAAACAAATATCGAATATCACAATCGAAATCGAAGTCCAGTGCATCTAAGTGCACAAAAGGCGTATCACTGCACTGCAAGCATATATAAACTATACAGAGTGCAGGAACCAAATCGTGTGCGTGCATACGCACAAAATCAACTCAAATGTCTAAAACCGTAAAATCACAAACATATGAAACCAAAGCACGAAACGATATCAAGTGCAACACTGTGCAAAGATCATAAATCCTCAATCATCAAAATCAAATCATGCGAATAAATCACCCAAAACATCGAAATCAATAATGGCGGAATAGTACCGCTCAAGCGCATCCTCTAAGAATCTCGGGCCAACTGTCGCGGTCACTAGTGGGACGTCTCGTCGATAATCATGAACTCTGGCCTGCTGGTGTGCGTAACAATGACCACTCCTGGGTCAAGGTCTTCACTGTGAATTACCAATCTCTCGGTCCATCGGTTCATCGGCCCTGTCAGATATGCTAACGGGGATGATTCCGTTCTGGCACTTCTCTGGTCATCTCTCGGTCAATCATCGCGACCACTCGTAAGACAGCATATCACTGGCGTCGGTCTCTGGCTCTCTGAATGTACGTGACACATCTGATCCTGGGTGCAAGTATCATTGCAGCAGTGTCCTGGAAGGAATCCTGCTCACGGTCTCTTCCATGTCTCGTCTCTGCCAACTGTCCGGAAGTCATCGTCCTTTCCTATATCTGCATCTTGCTCTGGAACGACTGCATACTCCTCATGACTCCTTCTGGAAGGTAAATCCAAGTACCATGCCTCGGCATGCGCATCGTATCTCTGATGTCGGCGGAGGGGAACGTCATCTTATCCAGATCTTGTACGAACCTCTTACTCCATTTTTCTCTAATGTCGACCGCTTCGGACTCGTCTCGTCGTGGCTGTATGGACTGAGCTCCAACGGCTATCCTCGTATCAAGAGTCTCCCAAGAAATGCATCTCACTACCTAGTATCCGAATTAAGTCGAACCATCCAATCGATTGTCAAAACCTCATAATCCCCCAAGGGCTCAACATCTTGGGCACAGTTTAATAGTATCGAGTACATACCACAGCATCGGTGGTCCAGCCGTAGAAGGGCAAACCCAAGCCTCACTAATGGCGCCGTAGAACTGCCGCAAACCCGAAGGTTCAAAGGCTTTCACACGGTCATTAAGTCGTGTTAGGGTTTCATTCTTCTAGAGGGACCATAGAATTGCCTGCATGTCTTTCCGACTACTTTAAACTTGAAATAATAGGTTTCTGACAATCGATCGTCTCTGTCGACTCCCAACGTCTCCGCGTGAAGTCGTCTCTAGCTGGAATCAATCTATCTGATGACCTCGCATCGGGGTAGGCGAACGATCCACATGTCCTAGTCATTCATCCTCGATGACTAGCGACCTTCTATCATCTCTTAGTACAACTCGTTCTGCACTAACTCCAGCATCTGGGGCAATATCTCTTCGTTCGCAGCAATAACTGGCTCGCTCGTCTGCACGCTGAACAGTGCCTCGACCATCATGAATAAGCAACACACCAACGGTCATTAAAATCTGGCTAGCCTCTATCATTGGCTCAATCCTCTAGTGTCGATCAGCACATCCGAGTAACCTCATAAAGGCGATCCGCCAAACACTCGTGGCGCGGAAACACAGTAAAAAGACACTTCTCTGCAATCGTGTGTCGTCGGAATTTCGCCCTGGTCAGTCCTCGTTCGTGACGAGCTCTTGCTGACCGCAACTCTAGCTGTAGCTGTTCCTGCCCGTAATCGTGGCAGCAAAACCATAACCGGTACTGATGAGCTAGATCGGAATGAATATAATACTGAGCAAAGAAATGTACATCCTAAGGCTTCATAAGTGGAGTAGCGTATCGTAAATATGCCGCGGAACATACCTACGGTACGTCACTCTACTTTAGTCACCTATTCCATCAACCAAGGATCATCCTACGCTTCGAAGGTAAAACCTAAAGCTCTGATACCAACTTTGTCACACCCCGAAAGTACGGAACATGACCGGCACTTAAACTACGAAACGTCTCAAGGCGTACGTAATCTAAGTAAGCCGAAAACCCAGAAATCCAAACCAAGAAAAGTAGTAGAGTGAAGGAAAACCAATTTAAAATCAAGTAGTTTTAATAGCATAAGCCGAGTTATGCGGTTTTAAAAACATCAAGTATTTCCTGAAAATTTCGGCTGAGTCTTCTTTGTAATTACCGGCTCCCAAACGGGATACAACATGAATAGTATACGAAATCAATAAAAAGGCATCCCCAAGCGGGAGCTAGCTCTTCGTCAATCGACGGCCACAACCACACAAGCAATATAATATACAACGCCAACGGCGAGGATCAAAATCAAAAGGAAACTCAAAACCACAAGAAATCCACAGAAATATAACGCGCGACTCTAAGGTCGAAAGAATAACATCACTGGTCTCTATCTAAAAAATAAATACATGTTTGGTTGATGGTACTTCTAGATACAACTGAATAATAATATACAATGTATACTGATGGGTATGATACAATAAACCCACCTACTAGCAAATCACCCGAAAGAAGCAGTGCCAGCAAAGCTGTAATGAACCTGTATGGCAAAACCTGCAAGAAACTGGGCACAACGGGGGTGAATTGCCAACTCGTGAATAGAATACATCTACGAACAGGAATCGCATGTATGACGCAATCCTAGGTCATACGATCAATATATATCCTCAAATATGTATATAACGTGCAGCCTATAACAAAGGCTAGGGTAAATATCTAACCCGAGTGTGATCTCATGTGCCCGTGTCAGTGCCTCAGGTAGTAATATATCATATGAATGAGGTATGAATGCATGAAAACAGAATACATGTAAATGAAGAAACTGTTTTCATAATTTAGTGAGATTTCCTTTGTATTTTTAAAATGAGGTATCATAATGAAATCAGCATAAAACAGTGCCTAGCATCGGCACAAAACGTAATCCCAATATCTCGATATCTCTGTATCACAGTCTCTGTACCTCAATATCTCGAAATCTCAATGTCTCAATCACAATATCTAGGGTGCCGTCAGTCCAGACCGGCCCCTACCATCCATCTCAAGACCACGACGGTATCCTCCGGATATCCGACGCGTCGGGTAATATCACCGATCGGTAGTGCTCCCCTGCCAGGCTCAACGTCAACAACACGGCCTTCTCGCCCCGGGGTACCGCACCGGGCCCACCATGTACCCGAAACGGTTCATCCAACTCCTCGAATCGGGTCTCGAAATCCATCAGCAAACTCATGGTGGACGACTCATACATCATGGGAAAACCGCATTGTTATTTAAAAAGAAAGAAAGCAGTTTATATATGTTTTGCGGTTTTCCTCCAAATCCAGAAAATATCAGGGAAATCCGAATCATCAATAGCATGTAAAACCATGAATATAAGCATGAGAATCCATGAATACGACATAACAATGAATAACGGTATGCATGAAGCGACAAGTAATAACTATAATATCTAAGCTGGCATATAAGGTATGTACACTAATATTATGTCAAACTGCTGGCTATCAAGCTAAGTTAAGCAATAATATTTTCTAAGGTGTACGTGACATGGCAATTACCGATGAAGATGTGTGTGAGCCGGCAAGTAAGTGTATGTGGTACATACGCATCATCGGTAATGGTGCTGGTGTCCTAACAGCATAATGTCAACAATGCAATATGAAATAACAATGTAAGTATGCGATGCGGAGCGATCAACCAAAATGAGCGGGAGCTAAATATTAAACAATGGTGCCATTTGAAATAACACGAATCGCGGGGTTTTGAAAATAGGGCTACGGTGGTTTTTAAGAAAGGATACGTCTTTTGAAATATCCGTAGATCCCTTGACCTGTCTTTTAAAATACCCACGATCCGCTAGTTTTGAAATAGGTAGGAGTCTAATCTAATCTAACAACTACACTAAACTATACGGCCGAACTAACAAGCTGAACTACAGGTAAGGAAACCGCCTATCATCTGAGTCGATACATATACATACCTGTATATATATTGTCGGTGATCCTGCCTCAATAATATCACATCCGATACCATATCTAAAATCAGGCATCCCAAGTCAAGAGTGCGGATCAATCATCAATATAGCTCGTACGTAAATCCGTTGTACGGCATCCCAAATCTGGGTACGGGTCAATATCACATTCATCATACTATTCACCTGGTATCCTCTTTATCAAATATCATGATCGGGGTACTGATCTACGCCTAGTACAATACTGATACCGCCTAAGTATGCATGCACGTGTGTGAAACACTACGTCAAGGACCCGCTACAACGTCATGTCGTATCTCAAGTACGAACTCTGCTATATCACCGATCTCACGGCCTCAAATCAAATCTCATCGACTCATCTTAAATCCCAAGTACTATCCTCATTATCCATGCATGTGTATGTGAATGTACATATGCATAGTCCCATACCAACACATATATACATATATACTGTAACATTTTCAAAAATATAAAATATTAATTTTGGGAATTTTTATAATTTAATATTATTTTATTGATTATTTTAATATTAAATGCAAATAAATAGGAAAAATGTTAGAAAAAATTATGAAAAATTATGGAAAATTCTAAAATAGGGTAAATTAGTGGATTATGGCATTTTTAAGTTTTTGTGATTAGTTTGACAATAATTTAGTGCTAATCGCGATTAAAATCGCTAATCGGGTTTTTTTGGCAATTTTGTGCAAAACTTGCACATATCACTTTTTCTACACTTGTGCATTTTTCTAGCCATGGTTTTCTTTTGGGATTACTATTGATGTGAGAAGGTTTGGATTTTAAAAGAAAAGGAAAAGAAAGGAAAATATAATGATGAGGGTTGGTGAGAGAGAGAGGTGGACTTTGACTTAGCATACTTAGCCATTCTCCTCGTTTTCTGTGCACAGCCCCTGTTCCTCTAGTGTTGACCCAGGGTACTTCTAGTTTTGACAGATTCTATCTAGGGTGAAATCTGGGACATATATCCTAAGTTGCTATTTTGGATTCGTGTTTCCGTATTCCGTATTTTTGATTCTGAAATGGTGGAATGTGTTTTGCCTCGACTAATTGTCGTTTATACGACGATGTAGAGGATTTATTGATGGTTTTAAAGGCGTGCCATAGGTTCTCACCTATAGGCCCCCTTATCGTATCGTTTTGGATTTCATGCGCCGTTTTAGATTGGATTTGGTTTTAATACGCATATACGATATTTTGATGTGTAGGTACCCATGAAGACTTCGGGACGACAAGCAAATACGTGGTGACGTCCGCAATTGGTGATGCAAGGTGAGTAGATTATATCTACAGGGGGAAGTCGGGTGGATGGCGTATAGCACCCCCGCAGTCCGTAGATAGATTACTATGTAGTTTATTGTGATATTAGGTGTATTGTGGATAATGTAGGGTTAGAAGTGACTAGTGTAGTTCATAGTCGCGAACCCTAAGGTAGAATTACACCTACACACACACCCTTGCTTATCACTTGTACTTGCACTGTGATTGATGATATGTGATGACTTTGGAGATGAGTCGATGATGTGGGCTGGGTGCCCTGGGATCGGTGATTTTATACGATTCATATGTGGGATATGACTTGTGATTCTTGCGGGCTTGGGATATGTGTTTACCCCCGCATGCATACTTACTGAGATTACCGTTTTGTACTAGACATAGAGTAGTACTCCAGACTATATGATCTGACGATGGTGATATCTGTTATGTGATGAGACAGTGAGATACTGACCCCTACCCAGCTATGGGGATGCCGTACGATGATTTACCGTACGAGCCGATATTGATGATAGATCCGCACTCATAACTCGAGGATATCTTATGATATGACATTGAGGCGAGATCACCGACTATATACTTTTATACATGTATCGACTCAGATTTAGGTGGTTTCCACACCTACCCCTCCTGATTGACCGGATACTTAGATGTAGTTTGCATAGTAGATACTTCACTGTGGTGTTGACTACTAGATATCTGCATTTTCCTGCTATTCGCATTGCTGGCATATGTTCATTGTTATATTATTATCATGCTGTTATGACACCAGCACCATTATCGATGATGCGTATGTTTCACGTACACTATTTGCCGGCTCACACACTTCATCATCGATAATTGCCATGCCACTACACTGTAGTACTGTTGCATTCATGATATGATTACTGCTTGGCATATTGTACACACGTACCTGTACACAAACATAGATGATTCTGACTTGATTGAGATTGAGGACCGCAAGATATTCTTTAAACTGATTCATTCTAAAGGAGCGGTTCCTCCCGACATATGTACATTACTATTCCATGTTCCATGATTTCCGATATGATTATCTCTCTTTACATGTCGCATACATCATGGATTGATTGCATAGCACATTGCATTGGATTTACTTCTTGATGTGGATTTTCATGTGATTTCTGATTTTGAGGACCGTGGGATTATTTAAGAAAAGATGTTCTTTTATGAAAACCCGGTACCTCGTGATATGATATTTGGGTGCGTCCACCACGCGTTTTCTCGGTGCTGAGACGTGTGCTTGAAACCCGATTCGAGGAGTGATGATCCGTTTGCGGGTTCGTGGTGGGCCCGGTATGGTTCCCCTCGGCGAGATGATCGATGGGTTATGCCGATTGAGCCTGGAGGCGGGCGAGTACCTACCGGTGATTGTATTTGAGCTCGGCGGATATCCGGGGGATACCGCCTGGAGCCGAGAGATGGGCGTACTGCCGGGGGCCGACGGGCCGCTACCGCAGACGGAGCCCAGAGATGGACATGGGTTGACTCGTGCTGCCGGGGCCGAGGGCCGATACCGCAGACGGAGCCCCATATGGATGAGGATTTACGTGTCGATGCTTGGCACGGGTTTCATGATGTTTTCCATGATATTGTTTATATCCTCATACTTGCATACATGATGCTTACTGTCAGTGGGTGACAGGTGGACGGGTTCCACATATATACAGACATGGATCATATACAGACTGGATTTACACTTGTCATACTTCATTTGTATATATAACAGGGTATGAGGGCGCTGTTATATATACCCTTACACCAATATTAGTGGTATGGGACGCTAATATATGTGTATTGATATCATTGATATTTCATCATACTTACCTCATGCAGGCATACCTTACACTGATGACATGTTATTACCTGAGTACCTGGCACTACATACATGATTAGATGTTACCTTGCCACCTTATTACACTCAGATGCACTCTTGTGGATTGTATTGCTGATCGTTGACTTAGGTTTATGTCTTGCATTCGGTTTCTGCTTGTAGATATTTCTATTCACGAGTTGGCAACTCACCCCCGTTGTGCCACAGTCCTTGCAGGTTCTGCCGTACAGGTTTCATTGCGGCATTTCTGGCACACTACCTTCTTGCGGGTGATTTGCTTTGGTAGGTGGATTCTTTCGCATCAAGAATCACCATTTTATTCATGTATTTCATTGTATCTAGAAATTGTCCATCAACCAAAAACTTGTATATTCTTTCAGACTTAGAGACAGTGTGGTATTATTCGACCTTAGAGTCGCGCTTAGTAGTATTGCGGTTTTCTTGCTGCTTTTTGAGCTTTCCTTGATTTTGATCCTCGCCACTTGGCGTTGTATATTATCATATCATCGTGTGGTTGTGACCGTCGATTGACGAAGAGCTAGCTCCCGCTTGGGGATGCCTTTATCATTTTATATATTGTTATTCATGTTGTACCCCATTCGGGGCCAGTTTTACAAGAGAAACTCTGCCGAAAATTTTAGAAAAGACTGTACGGTTTTCAAATGCACATTCGGCTTAGTTATTTAAAAACCTTGATTTCAAACATGTTTTTCTTCACTTCTTTAAACCAGTTTTCTTTACTTATTCTCAAAAATGGTTTTAGATTTCTGGGCTTTTGGCTTACTTGGATCAGATGGAGTCCTATAGACTTCATATGGTTCAAGGGCCAGTCACGTGCTCTTTCGGGTCGTGACAAAGTTGGTATCAGAGCGCTAGGTTGACCTTGGTTCGAGTCTAAGTTTGACTATGTGGAGCCTAGGGAGTTGTTTATATACGGAACTTAGGCTTGACCTTACGGAACTTAGACTTGGTCGAGGGGGTGTAAACCCGAACTTTCGTCGTTTTAGGATGACCCTTGGTTGATGGATTTGGTGACTAAAGTAGAGTGACGTACCGTTGGTATGTTCCGCGGCATACTTACGACACGCCATTCCGCTTAAGGAACCTTAGGATGTACATACTTTCGAGATCAGTGATTCTCTTTATATCCAGGATTATTCATCCATTTGAGATCCCCGATTCTATTAGTTTCATGATCATACCTTCATTGATACTGTTCCTTCCTATGATCATGTATCCACTTTGGATCTGTTGTTTCCCTTCTTGCCACTGATGTGCTCTCTTTGATACTCGATTGAGATTCCTGTCACCGTGTTTGAGCGCAGTTTGGGCTGCTGCTAGGGTTACGGCCGGTGTGAGCTCGTTTGGTACGAGGGCCGACCTTTGTGTTTTCTGGTGACATGGGAACGTCTCGAGTTAGTGTTGGTGATTGTGACCTCTAGTGGAGGCGAGTGCTTGGTCTTGCACCGGATGATCGGGCCTTTGTTAGAGCTGCCAGTTGAGAGAGGACTGTTGATGTACAGCATACCTCAGAGATGGTGATGTCGCCTACCGTGCAGACAGATGGACCAGCTGTCGCTGAGATTGACAGGGTGTTGCTTTCGGAGCTTACGAGCTGAGATTGCCGGAGCTTTCAGGCAGTTATGCGACAGATGATAGCTAGTCTACCCGATTTGAGAGACGAAGGTGATTCGTCCGATTTTGCGCCAGAGCGGGCCCAGTTGAGTTGAAGATTTCCAGTGTGGAGAGTCTTACTCAGATCTAGAGCAGGCTGATTCAGAGATGACCGCTTATGTATTGCCTTTCCTGGAGGATTGAGGCGTTGTTCGGCGTACAGGCATATGAGCCAGTTGTTGCTGCAAATGATGAGATATCGCCCAGATGATTGGAGCTACTGCAGCATGAGCATGTTCTTAGAGAGATGATAGCGAGTTGCTAGTCACCGAGGATGGATGACTAGGACGCGTGGTGAGTTCGCTTACCCCGATGCGAGGTCATCAGGTGGATTGATTCCAGCTAGAGACGACTTCACGCAGATTCGTTGAGAGTCGATTGAGACGATCGAATGTCAGGAGCCTATTTTCCAAGTTTAAAGTATACGGAAAGACATGCAGGTGATTCTATGGACCCTCTAGAAGAATGAAACCCTAACTCGACTTAATGACCGTGTGACAGCCTTGGAACCTTAGGGTTTACGGCGGTTCCGCGGCGCCATTAGTGAGGCTTGGGTTTGCCCTTCTACGGCTGGACCACCGACGCTGTGGCATGTACTCGATACTATTAAACTGTACCCGAGATGTGAGCTCTTGGGGGATTATGAGGATCTGACGAGTCGATCGGATGGTTCGACATCTTTCGGATATCGTGATGGGACACTGCTTGGGAGACTCCAGGTGCGAGCATAGCCGTCGGAGCGCAGTTCGTGCAGCCATGATGAGACGAGTCCGAATCAGTCGACACTGATGCAGAGTGAAGGAAAGAGTTCGCAAGATATTTCGACGAGATGACGTCCCACTCCGCCGACATCAGAGATGTTATACGCACCCAGAGGCGTGGTATATGGATATACCTTCCAGAAAGAAGCGCGATAGGTATGCAGCCGTTCCGGAATAAGCTTTAGCTTCAGCATTGGATGATGACTTCCGGGCATTTCGGCAGGATTGAGATTTGAGAAAGGAACCTCGGCAGGACCTTTCTGGAGTACGATACGAGAAGACCTAGACCAGGAGTGGTCGTGTTGCGCACACCCAGCAGGCCAGAGTTCGGCATTGTCGACGAGGTAGTTGACCAAGTTCGGATAAAGGAACTTACCCAGATGCGTTGCGAATGGATCAAGGACGGACGAGTGATGAGTATTCCTCCGATGGTTGGGACGTGTTCCCGAGGACCAGTTCGGCCTGACATCTGCTACAGAATGATGAAGCTACAGAGTACGCGATTTCGAGTCCGTGTGAGAGACTTCAGATTGACCGTGGCCGAGAGCAGTGCAGTGTATAGTAGCTTGGCGTGACGTCATAGTGGACGACGATGGAGACAAGTGGAACCAGAGGTTCGTGTGAGACACTGACGAGCTGTCATTGCTTCCTGTCGAAACTAGAGACCTGATATGCTTACAGAAACGTTGGGATGTGACCAATTTCCGAGAAATGTTGTGCTGAGGACACAGATGTCTTTCCAGCGAGAAGAGATAGTACAAGAGAGCCAGCCTCTGTACAGATCGGCATAGGCATGATTGGAAGAGACCTTGAGCAGGATTCCTTCCAGGACATTGCTGCAATGATGTTTGCACCCAGGATCAGATGTGTGATGTGCATTCAGATAGCCAGAGACCGACGTCAGTGATATGCTGCCTTACGAGTGGTCGTGAGGTTTGACCGAGAGGTGACCAGAAAAGTGCCAGAATGGAATCGTCCCCGTTAGCACACCTGACAGGGCCGATGAGCCGATTGACCGCGTGATAGGTAATCCGCAGAGAAGATAAGGACCTAGAGAGTCAGAAGACGCCAGACCGTGAGCAAGAGGTAGGTAGATATCCTGCGCTGCTAGCAGTGGATTACACTGACTCCTTCTCGACCTTGAAGGAGAAACTACCGAAGACGGTATTTATGATTTGTGATTTTGTGATTCGATTATCACGTATCCGTCATTTTGGATTTCGGTATTTTGGGCGTTCTATTTGCATGATCTAGTTTTGGTGACTGAGTTTCATGATATTGGTTTCATGCACCCACTGGATATTTATATATTTTGCGCAGAGTTTTCATGCATTTTAGTGTTAGGCTTTGATTCGTGCACGCTGATGCACACGGTTGTGAGATTTTCCTTGCGGTACCCTGATTTTGGTTTGAGCCGCATTATATCGTTGATTTTGACCCGGATTTTGATGGTTGATTTTTGCACTCCGTGCTGGCGATGTGCTTTACGCCTGTTCGGTGTTTGCTATTGGATTTCGTGATTTCCGTGCATGTTGAGTGCGCAGGGTTTAGATTTTCATTCGTGCACGATGGATGCACCGGTTTGGATTTTCGCGCATGTTGGACGCATATTTTTAGATACGATTTTGGTGCACGCCAGATGCGCTAAATCGGGATTCTTCGTGCATGTCACATGCACCTGATTTATTTTGCTGTCAGGCACATACGATGCCCATGACAGATGCTTCGTGCACACCCGTTGCACTTGGATGTTTTGTGCACCTGTTTAGCACATATATGGATTTTTTTTTTGATTTCAGTGCGCACCAGACGCACAGGATGGTGTTATGTTTAGATTGGATGTCTACATGTGTAGTTCCGATCCATATCATATCGGTTTTGTATTGGATTTGACATTGTGTTTTTTTTTTACATTGACTCCGATGATTGCGGGATGCTTGACGGAGTTTTTTTTTCGAGTTATCTGCTCAGTACCCTTGCGCATGCATTGCGCTGTGACGTTCTATGTGTTGATGATTTCGGAGCCCCGACGACTTTGGTTTATTACTGAGATGTTTTTGTATCTGGGGGTTTAAATTTAAAATTCGGGGACCGAATTTCTTTAAGGGGGGTAGATTGTAACATTTTCAAAAATATAAAATATTAATTTTGGGAATTTTTATAATTTAATATTATTTTATTGATTATTTTAATATTAAATGCAAATAAATAGGAAAAATGTTAGAAAAAATTATGAAAAATTATGGAAAATTCTAAAATAGGGTAAATTAGTGGATTATGGCATTTTTAAGTTTTTGTGATTAGTTTGACAATAATTTAGTGCTAATCGCGATTAAAATCGCTAATCGGGTTTTTTTGGCAATTTTGTGCAAAACTTGCACATATCACTTTTTCTACACTTGTGCATTTTTCTAGCCATGGTTTTCTTTTGGGATTACTATTGATGTGAGAAGGTTTGGATTTTAAAAGAAAAGGAAAAGAAAGGAAAATATAATGATGAGGGTAGGTGAGAGAGAGAGGTGGACTTTGACTTAGCATACTTAGCCATTCTCCTCGTTTTCTGTGCACAGCCCCTGTTCCTCTAGTGTTGACCCAGGGTACTTCTAGTTTTGACAGATTCTATCTAGGGTGAAATCTGGGACATATATCCTAAGTTGCTATTTTGGATTCGTGTTTCCGTATTCCGTATTTTTGATTCTGAAATGGTGGAATGTGTTTTGCCTCGACTAATTGTCGTTTATACGACGATGTAGAGGATTTATTGATGGTTTTAAAGGCGTGCCATAGGTTCTAACCTATAGGCCCCCTTATCGTATCGTTTTGGATTTCATGCGCCGTTTTAGATTGGATTTGGTTTTAATACGCATATACGATATTTTGATGTGTAGGTACCCATGAAGACTTCGGGACGACAAGCAAATACGTGGTGACGTCCGCAATTGGTGATGCAAGGTGAGTAGATTATATCTACAGGGGGAAGTCGGGTGGATGGCGTATAGCACCCCCGCAGTCCGTAGATAGATTACTATGTAGTTTATTGTGATATTAGGTGTATTGTGGATAATGTAGGGTTAGAAGTGACTAGTGTAGTTCATAGTCGCGAACCCTAGGGTAGAATTACACCTACACACACACCCTTGCTTATCACTTGTACTTGCACTGTGATTGATGATATGTGATGACTTTGGAGATGAGTCGATGATGTGGGCTGGGTGCCCTGGGATCGGTGATTTTATACGATTCATATGTGGGATATGACTTGTGATTCTTGCGGGCTTGGGATATGTGTTTACCCCCGCATGCATACTTACTGAGATTACCGTTTTGTACTAGACATAGAGTAGTACTCCAGACTATATGATCTGACGATGGTGATATCTGTTATGTGATGAGACAGTGAGATACTGACCCCTACCCAGCTATGGGGATGCCGTACGATGATTTACCGTACGAGCCGATATTGATGATAGATCCGCACTCATAACTCGAGGATATCTTATGATATGACATTGAGGCGAGATCACCGACTATATACTTTTATACATGTATCGACTCAGATTTAGGTGGTTTCCACACCTACCCCTCCTGATTGACCGGATACTTAGATGTAGTTTGCATAGTAGATACTTCACTGTGGTGTTGACTACTAGATATCTGCATTTTCCTGCTATTCGCATTGCTGGCATATGTTCATTGTTATATTATTATCATGCTGTTAGGACACCAGCACCATTATCGATGATGCGTATGTTTCACGTACACTATTTGCCGGCTCACACACTTCATCATCGATAATTGCCATGCCACTACACTGTAGTACTGTTGCATTCATGATATGATTACTGCTTGGCATATTGTACACACGTACCTGTACACAAACATAGATGATTCTGACTTGATTGAGATTGAGGACCGCAAGATATTCTTTAAACTGATTCATTCTAAAGGAGCGGTTCCTCCCGACATATGTACATTACTATTCCATGTTCCATGATTTCCGATATGATTATCTCTCTTTACATGTCGCATACATCATGGATTGATTGCATAGCACATTGCATTGGATTTACTTCTTGATGTGGATTTTCATGTGATTTCTGATTTTGAGGACCGTGGGATTATTTAAGAAAAGATGTTCTTTTATGAAAACCCGGTACCTCGTGATATGATATTTGGGTGCGTCCACCACGCGTTTTCTCGGTGCTGAGGCGTGTGCTTGAAACCCGATTCGAGGAGTGATGATCCGTTTGCGGGTTCGTG
Organism: Agapanthus africanus; assembly: GCA_030015575.1. NCBI lineage: Eukaryota > Viridiplantae > Streptophyta > Magnoliopsida > Asparagales > Amaryllidaceae > Agapanthus > Agapanthus africanus. The sequence continues at coordinate 379,399,520 of JASDDO010000026.1, forward strand.
GTGGGCCCGGTATAGTTCCCCTCGGCGAGATGATCGATGGGTTATGCCGATTGAGCCTGGAGGCGGGCGAGTACCTACCGGTGATTGTATTTGAGCTCGGCGGATATCCGGGGGATACCGCCTGGAGCCGAGAGATGGGCGTACTGCCGGGGGCCGACGGGCCGCTACCGCAGACGGAGCCCAGAGATGGACATGGGTTGACTCGTGCTGCCGGGGCCGAGGGCCGATACCGCAGACGGAGCCCCATATGGATGAGGATTTACGTGTCGATGCTTGGCACGGGTTTCATGATGTTTTCCATGATATTGTTTATATCCTCATACTTGCATACATGATGCTTACTGTCAGTGGGTGACAGGTGGACGGGTTCCACATATATACAGACATGGATCATATACAGACTGGATTTACACTTGTCATACTTCATTTGTATATATAACAGGGTATGAGGGCGCTGTTATATATACCCTTACACCAATATTAGTGGTATGGGACGCTAATATATGTGTATTGATATCATTGATATTTCATCATACTTACCTCATGCAGGCATACCTTACACTGATGACATGTTATTACCTGAGTACCTGGCACTACATACATGATTAGATGTTACCTTGCCACCTTATTACACTCAGATGCACTCTTGTGGATTGTATTGCTGATCGTTGACTTAGGTTTATGTCTTGCATTCGGTTTCTGCTTGTAGATATTTCTATTCACGAGTTGGCAACTCACCCCCGTTGTGCCACAGTCCTTGCAGGTTCTGCCGTACAGGTTTCATTGCGGCATTTCTGGCACACTACCTTCTTGCGGGTGATTTGCTTTGGTAGGTGGATTCTTTCGCATCAAGAATCACCATTTTATTCATGTATTTCATTGTATCTAGAAATTGTCCATCAACCAAAAACTTGTATATTCTTTCAGACTTAGAGACAGTGTGGTATTATTCGACCTTAGAGTCGCGCTTAGTAGTATTGCGGTTTTCTTGCTGCTTTTTGAGCTTTCCTTGATTTTGATCCTCGCCACTTGGCGTTGTATATTATCATATCATCGTGTGGTTGTGACCGTCGATTGACGAAGAGCTAGCTCCCGCTTGGGGATGCCTTTATCATTTTATATATTGTTATTCATGTTGTACCCCATTCGGGGCCAGTTTTACAAGAGAAACTCTGCCGAAAATTTTAGAAAAGACTGTACGGTTTTCAAATGCACATTCGGCTTAGTTATTTAAAAACCTTGATTTCAAACATGTTTTTCTTCACTTCTTTAAACCAGTTTTCTTTACTTATTCTCAAAAATGGTTTTAGATTTCTGGGCTTTTGGCTTACTTGGATCAGATGGAGTCCTATAGACTTCATATGGTTCAAGGGCCAGTCACGTGCTCTTTCGGGTCGTGACATATACACATCCCAATCTGCGCACAAGAAAGTAAAGTATGCAAGTCTGTGCGTGCGTATGTGGGTATAACAACTACTCTAGGGTTTCGCAACTAACCCAAAGGTAAACCATGAACACATAAACATAACATGAATAAACATTCTCGTATCATAAAACACTTATATAAACATATATAAAAGCTACACTACGGACTGCGGGGGTGCTATACGCCATCCACCCGACTTCTCCCCGTAGATATAAATCTACTCACCTGGTCCTCGCTCGCCGGTGCCGACGTCGCCACGCGCTTGCTTGTCGTCTCGAAGTCCACATGGGGGTACCTACATATCACAACGCATCGTATCGCATTAAAATCCGACTCATGACCAAAACGACACACGAATCCCACATAAGTCAAAACCTATGGTTGCTTTCACAAATCAACCCAAAAACCCTCGACGTCGGTGTACAAACGCCAGACCATCGAGAAAAACCCAAATACACTCATTTGAACATTCACGAACACTAATTTTAATACAAACTAGGTTAAAACTCACAAAAACCCCAATTTCACTTAAAAAGTCATTTTTCCGAAAATCTAGCAAGCACAAATCACCGTTTTAGTACAAAACTCGATGTATAAACGAATCTAGCGGCCACAATATTCACTAAATATCTTAAATAAGTCATAAAAATAATTCCCATAATTTAATCTCGTTAAATTCCAAAAACCCTAAAATTCTAGTTTACAAAATACCTAAATTTTAACAATTTTATAGCAAAAATGCACAAACTACAATCTAGCTTGGATTTTCATGAACTAAAGTATTAAACTACACTTTGAAATGTTAATAATGCCATGAATACCCTAATTAGATTTTTGTCTCCATTATTTAATCAAATTCCAAAAACCTAGTTTGCTTAAAAACTTGATTTGGACAAATTAAATGCAACAATTTACATAATAGCAACAAGATTAGGTTTTCGAAACCTTAAGAGGTTCAACTACACAATTAAAGCATGAACAATTTATCAAAACCCTTATCTTGATCCAAACCCAATTCCTTACAATTTCAACTTGAAGGGTAAACCAAGTTAACACCTAATTAAACACTTAATTAAGCTAACATAAGCAATAATCAACAATTAACTATAAGGTTAAAATTATACCTCCATAATTTTATTGATCTCACATGAAATCTAGCCTCCCAAAATGCTCTCTCTTCACCAAGATCCAAGCTTGAATGGCAAAGGAATAATGGGTAGGGATTAGATTTTTGAGTTTGCTTTGATTTGTGTTGATTTTGGTTGATTTTTGAATGAATTTGGAGGTGAAGGAAGATGAAGACTTGAAGAAAATGGGGGGGGGGGCTGCCAAGAGATCAGTTTCGACCAGGAGAGGAGAGGGGTGAGGTGTGGTGTGGGGGTGGGTGAAGTCAAGGGGAGAAAAGAAGACCAAGTCAACAAAAGACCATACTCTTTTTACTATTTTCTTTTTTCCTTTCTTTTCTTTTCTTTCTTTTCTTTTCTTTGAAATTAAAGTGGGGAAAAGGGTGGGGGCAGCTGAATTCAGCCAAGGGGAGAAGTAAATGGGGGTGTGTGAGTGTGGGTATGGGTGTGGGGTGATGGAAAATGATAAATACAATACCCAAACATCCATTTACACTAAAAAAAGCCTTTTTCTTCGATATTTTCTAAATCGTTTTGGCAAACGATTTCGTTTCAAAAACCACATGATAAACTTTTATTTAAAGTTTTATGATGCACAAAATTTGTTTCAACTCATTCCAATTTGTAATTTTCCCTAATTAAATTAATTAGTGACGGCTTAAAATAATATTAAAATAACTAATTTCGGAAAAAATTTCAGAAAATTTGAAATTTCACCAGTGGGTCAATAAACACCAAATACTAGCAATTACATATCTAGAATATGTATATTTAATTTTATAATAAAAATATTTGTATTTTGACTTTTTACAGAAAACCCTCTTATTTTACCGTTTTTTCGAAATTTCACCGAAACGATTTTCAAAACATTACAGTACTCATCGACTACCATGGCCCCACTAGTATGATCTCATCATAATCCCAGTAGTCGAGTACAGATCCTGAGGGCTTTATCAACATGTGAGAGAAAGACAGTAAACCAATACAAGTCAACATGTTAAGATAAAGTGAAACCAAATACCATACTATCATGACGAGCAAGAAAGTCCTCTCTGTATATTACCAAGAATCCATCATAATATACATCATATGTACAACAATGGCCTCTAGGGCATATAAATAACTAACATAAGAGCCCGGGAGAACCTTGATCGCAGCGAAGGGACTTCAACAAGGAGAAAATGAAGTGAAGGACCGATCTACAAAGGTTGTATTTCGTGTTCCCTTAGTTGTAAACATAGTTTACTTGCATTTGAAACCCTAATTTTCTAGTAACGATCTTGCTTAGGGTATTCGACACGGCTAAAATTTTAAACGGGCATGTTTGATGCTTCCTTAACCCTTGTTAGAGTGCCTAGTAACCCTACAGTGGTATCAGAGCCTAGCTAGAACATTAGGCGGCGTGTTAACGAAGTTAAAACTCCGAACGAACCCGAATACGTCAAAATGAACCCCTCTCTGTACATTTTTTAAAATCTGTGTATTTTCAGAATTAAAAATACCTAAAAAATTCAGCAGGGTTTTCTAAGCATTACTGTGAAAAACAGTGACGTAAGACGTACGGACGGCCGCGGAACCGCGGCAATAGACTGGTTGTGCCGCGGAACCGTGGCCGTACAGTGAGTGTTTGACTTGGTTTTTGCACAGTAATACTTTTATCTGATAGTGCTATTTTCTGGGTATTTTTAAATTAACTCAAGTGTTGAGTATTTTGGGGTTTATTTTGTAATCGTCGATTCGATCAGAGAATTTAATTTTGTTTTGTTATTCCGGATAATTTAGAAAGTACTAAAATGTTCGAACGGATATCATTAACTCAATTTTTCCCGGCACGAAAAACATTAAAGTGTTGAATTTTTCTCGGGTCTAAATCTTTCGGAAAAATGTGCATGTGATGCGATGGACCCTCTAGAAGACAACAAACCTTAACTCGATTATGTGACCGTCTTGAACTGCCCTTTGAACCTTAGGGTTTGGGGCAGTACGCCGTGCCATATGTGAGGCGTTGGCTTGACCCTTCTACGGCTGGACCGTTGCTACTGTGACGTATTCTGGAATTTTTGAACTCCGCTCAAGTGTTGAGCTATTAAAGAAATCTTGGGTATTTGATTATTCGATCGGAAAGTTTAATACTGTCTATTTATCTGGAATGTGATACAATATGTGGAATTCATACAGTTAGACATGAAAAGCGAAGTATGTGATATTTCGAATTTACGATGTCTAAAGAGATTGTGGATTCCAAATGTTGTAGTTTTACACTTTCTTTTCTGTGACCGTAAGTGTAATATGTGATATCGCCGGTTTCGTTGCTATATGTCAACGACAATTGGGATGCGCATATTTACTTACGTTGATGACATGTGATGTTATGTGTTGCAGGATATGTTATATTGGATCGTCGCGTTTTGAATAGCCGGGTTTTTTTTATGTGAGATGAGAGTTTTTATTTTCATTCATGTAAATTTAAAATGTATGTAATATTCTTTTATTGGGGCACTTCCGGGATGAGGTTGATGTCACCTTTTGTATATTATTTACTTTTCCGCACTATGATAGACCCAAGGAGGAGAGCACAAGTAACCGGGTTCTGCAGTCCAGTGGGAGACCAACTCGAAGAGTCGAGTCCGGGTCTCCTAACTCTAGAATTGGTAGGGTTGCTTGTCGCTCTCGTAGGGGTCTAGGGGTGTGGGTTTGGCAATTCATCGCGACCGTGGAATCCGTGTTTTATAGAGGCTCAAAATAAAACACGGACGTCCTAGTATATCCAATGTTTCATATGTTTCTTCTGCTGCGATATCTGTGATGTGATCATTTGATGTTCTGTGATAAATACTGTATATAGTATATATAATATATTTTATAGGCGTTACTAATGTTTTATACCCGCGCTAGCCCTGCCCCGCTCTGCCGTTAGTTACCTAACCTAACGGTGCACGAGGGGACATCGAGGCGAATGCGGATGGCATAAGTGTACGTCGTATTTATCTGTGATGTTTAGGTGACTTAAATGATGGGACTTCATTAATGTGATTAATGAAAGAAAAGAAACCTAAAAGATGTTGTAGAATCAAATTTTTCAAAAAGGGTAGCTACAGTTTTGCTTTGCATAGCGATATATATGATATATCCTGCACCTTATTCGATGAGGAAAGAGCTGAGATCCCTTCACCGGGAGTGACCTCTTTAGCAAAACTGGCAGATGCTATAACACTCGGTTTGCTTTTGATTGCTTTTGGAGTTTTGCTTTGCATAGTGATGTATATGATATATTCTGCACCTTATTCCATATGGAAAAAGCCGAGATCCCTTCACCGGGAGTGACCTCTTTAGCAAAACTAATGACAGCCTCAAAATCACTCCATTTCAAAATTCACTCGATTCTACAACGATATCAAGTTCATTACGCAATAGGTTTTCAGAAAAACCTGTCGTAGCCCTCCATCATTTCAGATAAGTCCTACTTAGTATTCGTGCTACGTTTGTTGACCTCCGTCAAGGCGTAGTGTGCGGTAGCTAACTAGTATTTATCTGCTTATGCATATGATGCAGATTGGATTAGGGTAGTCGTACGACCTTGTTGACCTCCGTCAAGGGTCGTGCGGGTGGGTTTGATTCAATCAAGAAATGACGGGTTGAACTTGACTTGCACCCTATGGTTTGTTGACCTCCGTCAAGGTCATGGGATGCTTGGGGCAAAATATTATCGGGAATTTCAAGTGTTGAGATTTGCAATGAGATTGCATATCTTCTATGAGATAGTTGGATCCCGATACCCACTGCGGGTAATTGTTACTCATGGGAGAGTTTTACACAGGACAATTAGCCGATCAAGTAGGTGTCTAGAAAGGTGTCAACGGGGTTACGCCTCTGGGAAAACGAGGTTTACTTTAATTAGGTCCGTGCGAAAGCACAGGGAACCTCCCTCAAAGTACCGAAACTGGCCTGGCTGAAAGATTGGCGAAGTTGTAGGGTGTAATTAATCCCGGCTAGTCTTTCCTTTTAGGGTTTGAAGGAAGATTTGATAAAAACAGTGGGAGCCATCCTGATTAGATAAAATAATAACCAATCTGATCTTACAAGAGCATACGCTAAAGTGTTTTCTTCTCTCTCTCTCCAGGTAGCGACCATATCATGCCTTAATCAAGATAATAATATGGATGTATTGACCGAACCTGCATGTTATACTGTGCTGGGGAACGTTGGTTCCGTTCTTTCTTATAAGAGTTATAGGACTGAACAGGATATAGGGGAATACCAGGATTCCCATGCCACCTGAATGAAGAAAGTACATGTTGATGCATTTTCTTCGGGTATGTTCGTTACAGAGAACTGTTTCTCCATTTGCTCTACGTCCTGGGTATTAGATACCGGGTCAGGATCCCATATATGTAATCAGTTACATGGGCTTAGAAAAGGTAGAGAACTTGGAGAAGGTGATAAAGACATAAGGGTTGGAAATGGTGCAATTGTTGCAGCTAAAACCGTCGGGGAATATCATCTTGTATTGCCAACTGGTAATACATTGATTCTGAACGAATACTATTACATACCGAACCTGATATGCAACATTATATCGGTTTCTTTGTTGAGTAAAGAAGGATATAATTTTGTATTACAGGATAATGTTATGAACATTTTTCTAAACCAAAAGTTGGTTGGATCAGGCACGATGTGCAATGGCATTTATGTTCTAAATCAATCAACAGTTCTGAGCATAACAAACACACACAAAAGGAAGAGTTCAGAAATGAACGAATCCTTCTTGTTGTATTATAGACTGGGTCACATCGATGCGACACGACTAGCTAAGTTGCATAAAGATGGATATTTAAATCAGTTTGAATTTTCATCTTATGACACTTGCCAGTCATGTCTCAAAGGCAAGATGACCAAAACTCCGTTTACGGGACACGGAGAAAGAGTTACCGAACTCTTGGGACTGATACATAGTGATGTATGCGGTCCCATGTCTACACATGCCAGGGTTGGTTCTTCGTACATCATTACATTCACTGACAATCTCTCAAGATACGGACATGTGTTCTTGATAAGACACAAGTCTGAAGCTTTTGATAAATTTAGAGAATATAAACAAGAAGTCGAGAACCAAACCGGAAAAGTATTAAAATCCTACGATCTGATCGAGGAGGTGAATACTTGAGCAATGAATTCCTGGACTTCCTAAAAGAGAATGGGATTCTCTCTCAGCTAACTCCTCCATATACACCACAGCACAACGGTGTATCAGAACGGAGGAACCGCACCCTATTAGATATGGTGCGCTCTATGATGAGTATAGCTGAGTTACCTATTTCCTTTTGGGGATATGCACTGGAGACAGCAGCATACCTACTAAATAGGGTTCCTACCAAATCTGTGCCTACCACCCCATATGAGATATAGGAGGGGAAGAGACCATATCTTAATTTTATTAAGATATGGGGTTGCCCGGCCTATGTCAAAAGACAAAAACCGGACAAACTCGAGACAATGTCTGTTTAGTGTAAGTTTGTTGGATATCCCAAGCATTCGCGAGGGTATATCTTCTACAACAGTGAGAAACAAAGGGTGTTTGTTGCTCAACACGCCACCTTTTTAGAAAAGGAATTTCTTGCAAAAGAGATTAGTGGCTCTGAGGTAGAACTGGAAGAGGTTCCAGCTGTACAAACCACAACAGAAGATTTGGTAGAACCAGAAGATTCGGTAGTTCTCGATGAACCCCAGCCACTCCGCCGATCTAGTAGGGTTCCTCACCCACCTGAGAGATACTACGGTTTTCTCATGGATGGTGGGAGCGAGGATTACATCATGGTTGATGATGACCCAACTAGCTTCGAGCAGGCCATCACGAGTGGGGACTCAGTGAAATGGCTGGATGCAATGCGGTCCAAGATGGAATCCATGTACACCAACAAAGTGTGGACTTTGGAAGATGCTCCTAAAGGGGTAAAACCCATTGGGAGCAAGTGGATCTTCAAGAAAAAACTTGGTGTAGATGGGAAAGTGGAGACTTTCAAAGCTAGACTTGTTGCAAAGGGTTTTCGTCAAAGACCAGGTGTGGACTATGACAAAACCTTTTCTCCAGTGGCTATGCTTAAATCCATCCGGATCATGCTTGCCATCGCTGCATATCATGACTACGAAATCTGGCAAATGGATGTTAAGACCGCCTTCCTAAAGGGTGATTTAGAAGAGTGCGTGTACATGACTCAGCCAAAAGGCTTCGTAGATAGTTGGAGCAGTGGGAAGGTGTGCAAGCTGCTTAAATCCATTTATGGATTAAAGAAAGCATCGCGGAGTTGGAACATCTGCTTTGACGTCGTTATCAAAGAGTTTGATTTCGTCAAAAACGTAGATGAACCTTGTATCTATAAGAAGGTCGTAGAGAGTAAGGTTGTCTTCCTCGTATTGCACGTGGACGACATACTCTTGATAAGAAATGACATTCCTATGCTGCAATCGGTCAAGCTCTTCTTATCACAAAGATTCTCAATGAAAGATCTAGGTGATGCCTCCTGCATACTGGGAATTATTATCTATAGAGATAGATCTAAAAGGATATTGGGATTGTCCCAATCCAGGTACATTGACACCATACTAAAGAGGTTTAGTATGGAAGAGTCCAAACGTGGGTTTTTACGCACGATCTCAGGGCTCACTCTCTACAAAGAGATGTCTCCCAAGACTAATTTGGAGTGAGCTCGCATGCAAGGGATATCCTATGCTTCGGCTGTTGGCTCTATCATGTACGCGATGCTATGTACCAGACCCGATGTAGCATACTCACTAAGTGTAGTAAGTAGGTATCAAGCTAATCCTGGAGAGAGTCACTGGACAGCTGTGAAGAGCTTTCTCAAGTACTTACGAAGGACTAAAGAGATGCTCTTGGTGTATGGTAACGAAGAACTCCAAGTGGAGTCCTTTACCGATTCGAGCTTCCAGAGTGATAAGGACGACTCTAAGTCGCAGTCGGGATTTGTCTTTACCCTTTACGGAGGGGCGGTTAGCTGGAAGAGTTCCAAGCAGGAAACCGTGGCAGACTCGATGATGGAGGCTGAATACATCGCTGCCAACGATGCTGCCAAAGAGGCTGTCTGGATCAAGAAGTTCATTAATGAACTTGGAGTGGTTCCATCCATTGAGCATCCAATACCTTTGTATTGCGATAACAATGGAGCGGTGGCTTTGGCCAAGGAACCCAGGTCCCATCAGCGATCCAGGCATATTCTGAGGCGGTATCACCTGATCCGGGAGGTTGTTGATCGCCGGGAGATCGAGGTCAGTAGGGTTGACACGAAGAACAACACTGTGGATCCACTCACGAAGGCCATTCCCCAGATACAGTTTGAGAGACTCTTCGGGATGCTCGGTATGCGATACTACAGCAGCTGGCCCTAGTGCAAGTGGGAGATTGTTAGTTGTATGTATGCCCTAGAGGCCAGTATTGTACAGATGATGTATATTATATTGGATGCTTGGACATATATAGAGAGGACTTTCTTGCTCGATATGATAGTATGCTATCTGGTTTCTCTTTAATTTAACATGTATACTTGTCTCTTTATTCTTTCTTATCGTTACATGTTGGTAAAGCCCTTAGGATGTGTACTTGACTACCTGGACTATGATGCGGATCATACTAGTGGGGACATGGTAGTCCATAAGAACTGTTAGTTATATGTATGCCCTAGAGGCCATTACTGTACATACGATGTATATTGTAGTGGATGCTTGGACATATATAGGGAGGACTTTCTTGCTTGACATGATAGTATGCTATCTGGTTGCTCTTTATCTTAACATGTACTCTAATTGTCTCTATGTTACATGTTGATAAAGCCCTTAGGATATGTACTCGACTACTGGGACTATGATGAGATCATACTAGTGGGGCCACGGTAGTCGACGAGTACATCCTATAACTGTTCCTAGTCGAGGGTGTATCGAGACAGGGCATCGATACACCAGAGTAGACTAACGTATACGCATCTTGACCCATATGATGGGCGATGGACGATCCCATATCCATCGGTATTTGACATCAAGGATGGTGTATGGGTGCTCAGTAGAGACTGGGTACACTGGACGGACTCGCCGAGAACTCCCGGATGGTATTATACTTTACGTCAGATGGAAGTTCTCCGGTGACACTGGTACAGAGTAGTCTGTTGACCCGAGATCGTCATAGAGTCTTATGTGATTCCTACTGTGCTTTGATTTCCATCATACCACGTCCAAGAGGGCGTGCAAAAAGGTGGCTTTTGGGTACAGTCCCAAATCACATGGAGGCAATGAGAGATAGGAGGGGATTCGTCTCTCCCGGTATAGGGAGTTGATGTTGTGCTGTGTCCGATTGCCTATAACCGGAAATCCCTGGCCAGGGTTGCTGAGATTTACTCGTAAGTGTTATCAGTAGTTTCTCGAACTATTATAGACCTCATATCGACAAGACTTATCGAGCTACTGGGGTCTGACGTTTACCACCCCTAGACGAGATATGCGACATATCATATGACGAGACCGGACTGTACGGGAGTGTTACTGATTGGATTCACAGGAGAATGTACAGGCTTGCTTGTTGATCTTCTGATCGCTCAATACCCGGGTGGCCGTTACGTTTAGCAGACCGCTTGCGGCTTGTGGGTGTTTGATATGATCATCACCTACTGCCGGCGTATTGACGAGTCTTTAGAGTCCTACACAGGGGTTTCCTGGCTCAAGCGAAACGGAGTAGGAGCAAATATGTGATATGTGCGGGACCGAGATTAATACGATATGAGATACCGTATTCTATTCTCGCGATTCGTGACATTGATCGGTTGTATGCGATATAACCGGGTTATCGGATCAAGTGTTGATTCGATAAGTTGTGTCACATGATATTAGTCGGTTATAGCCGGGTTATTAAATCAAGAGTTGATTTAATAATTTAATGTATAATTATATATTTGATATATTACATTACATTAACTAGTATTAGCTCACTTATGATTTATTTTCTCACTTGATTGTACACATTGTTTATATGTGATATATGCAAGTGTACATGTTTGTATCATGCTTGATGATACATACAAAATGGGTGTATGAGACTTATATCAAGTTTAGGTTAAATTAGGGTTTACTTATTTCCTTAAGAATAACAAAAGAGAGGAGACTTTAGTCAATGTTATCAAGCTTGTAGAAGCTTGTATGCAACATTGACAAAGTCAACTTTTTTGTCATTCCTTAGGATATTAGTTAACCCAACCCTTAACCTCATACTTTGGTTAATTCTCTACATGAGTTAAGCATGATGGCTTAACTCAACCATGGTGCAATAATTCAAACGATAATTTTTCATTTGGATGAATTATTCACTTCTTCTTCTTCCTTCAACAAAAGCTTTCTAGCTTCAATGGAGCTTGAGAAAAAGTGTGAAAAAATCAATTCTAAAGTGAGAAACCTTCCTACTTCATCATCCTCTACTACTTGCCATTTAGTAGAGGGTGTTCTCTTCACAAAGTTTTTGACCTAGTGAAGGAATAGCTTGAGTTAGTGTCTCCCCGACGTAGATCATCTTCGGCCTTGAAGTCATCGATGCGAGCACGTTCGTTCTTCTTGTGGAGCTTTTCTAGAGTCCGGAGTTCACGATCGCAGCGAAGGGGACATCTACACGGAGCCATTTAAGTGAAGGACCGGATCTACAAAGCTTATAATCCCTCTCACTTAGTGTTAAACTGTTTAACATGTTAGTTTTTGCCTAAGCTCTAGTATAAAGATCTTGTTACAGGTTGTTCGGCACGGCTAATTTTTTAATCGGGCATGGTTGATGCCTCGTAGACCCTTGTGGCAGTGCCTAGCAACCCTACAGTAGTATCAGAGCCATGCTAGAGATTTAGGCGAAGTTTAAAGTCCGTTCGAACTCCGAATACCCGGTTTATACCCCTCTCTGTACATTTTCTAAAAATGTGATTTTTTTCAGTATTAAAAATACTCAGAAAAACAAGCAGGAAAAACTAAGAATTACTGTGAAGTACAGCCCACTAATTCGCTCATATGACCGCGGAACCACGGCCAAACCAAGGGTTTAGCGGCGGTTCCGCGGCCAAAATTATGAATTAGTCCCTGGAACTTCATATATTTATTCTTAGGTCCTTTCTTGTCATTTCTTTCTGGGAATTTTTTAATTCCACTCAAGTGTTGAGTTTTCTAGGGTTGTATTGGGGACTCGTTGATTCAATCGGATAATTTAACTTTGTTTAGTTTGTCCGGGTAATTTTTAGAAACTGTTAAAAAGTTCGAACTGATATCAATAACTCACTTTTTCCCCCGTCGGAAAATTTTTCAAAAGTTGGATTTTTTCTCGAGTTTAAGAACGTTCTAAGTCGTACAAGTAACGCAGTAGACCCTCTAGAAGACAACAAACCTTAACTCGATTATGTGACCGTCTTGAACTACCTCTAAACCTTAGGGTTTGGGGCAGTACGGCGTGCCACATGTGAGGCGTTGGCTTGACCCTTCTACGGCTGGACCATTGGTACTGTGGCATGTGATAGATGTTTTTAAACTGATTTCAAGTGTTGAGATATATTGGTGAAATCTTGGGTGTTTGATTATTCGATCGGAAAGTTTAACATTGTCTATTTATCTGGAATGTGATACAATATTTGGAATCCACAGGTAGTTATGAGATAACTAATTTGAATGTTATAAACATAGCAGTTTAGTCTCAGATGATCGGTTGCCACGGAATTTTGATGTGATTAAAAGTCTGTCGCAATCACGTAGCGTACGCGGATACTCGCCGGGTAAACTTAACAGACAGCCAGCCCCAAAGCCCCGACCAAGTGACTGTAGGAGAACCCCATCGCTAAAAGCATCCATTCGGGTGCTCGCGGCAGCGGTGTTCCGCCTTAGTGCACTTCGTCGACGGCATCCGGGGGTGCGGCCGTCTACTAAAGTTTGCGACGAGCATTCGATCAGGATGTCGGGAATCTTGTTGAATTGCCCGACTTGATATTGAAAAGAGTTTTCGATAATGAGACTAAAATGCGGGATTTATAATTGTTAGGCATGCGATGTCTAAGGAATTCATTTGGTTAGGCATACGATGTCTAAGGAGGTTGCGGATTCCAACTGTTGTAGTTTTACACTTTCTTTTCTGTGACCGTAAGCGTAGTATGTGGTGTATCGCCGGCTTCGTTGCTGTACATCAACGACAATCGGGATACGCATACTTGCTTACGTTGATGATATGAGATATTATGTGTTGCTGTGATATGTTATATTGGATCGTCGGTTTTGAATAGCCGGGTTTTTTTATGTGAGATAAGAGTTTTTTTCTTTTTCATTCATGTAAAATTCATTTGTATGTAATATTCTTTTATTGGGACACTTCCGGGCTGAGGATGATGTCACCGTTGTATATTATTTACTTTTCCGGATTAGGTAGACCTAAGGCGGGGAGCACAAGTAACCGGGTTCTAGGGTCCAGTGGGAGATCAACTCGAGGAGTCGAGACCGGGTCTCCTAACCTTAGAATTGGCATTGTTGCTTGCTACTCTCGTAGGGGTCTAGGGATGTGGGTTTGGCTATTCATCGCGACCGTGGAATCCGTGTTTTATACAAGCTCGTATTGAAAACACGAACATCCTAGTATATCCAATATTTCATATATGTTCTTCTGCTGCAATGTTCTGTGATGAGATCGTATTACTTCCTGAGACGAATGTTTATATTATATATATGAGATATATGTTGTATTGCAGATTTCGTTTCAAATTTGATGCTTGTGAAGCATATTAAAATGGGACTTCATTAATGAAATTAATGAAAATAAAAGAAACCTAAAGATGTTGTAGAAACTTGTTTAAAAACTGGTAGCTCTAGTTTTTTCTTTGCATAGCGGTGTTCCTTGTAGAACATCCAGCACCTTATTCGACAAGAAAAGAGCCGAGATCACTTCACCGGGAGTGACCTCTTTAGTGAAACTAGCAGATGCTACAAACTCGGTTTGCCTTTTGATTGCTTCTATAGTTCTTGCTTTGCATAGTGATATTTGTGAAATATCCTGCACCTTATTCGATGAGGAAAGGGCCGACAATCCCTTCACCGGGAGTGACCTCTTTAGCAAAACTAGAAAAGCCTAAAAAACACTCCATTTAAAATCACTCGATTCTACAACGATATCAAGTTCATTACGCAAAAGGTTTTCTTAAAATCCTGTCGTAGCCCTCCATCATTTCAGATAAGTACTTCATAGTATTCGTGCTGCGTTTGTTGGCTTTCGTCAAGGGGTAGTGTGCGGTAGCTATTTATGCTTATCTGTATAAGCATATGATGCGATTGAGTTAGGGTAGTCGTGCGACTTTGTTGGCATTCGTCAAGGGCCGTGCGGGTGAGTTTAACTCAGTCGGGAAATGACGGGTTGAACTTAACTAGTAGCCTATGGTTTGTTGCCATTCGTCAAGGTCATAGGACGCTAGGGGTAAAATATTATCGGGAATTTCAAGTGTTGAAATTTGCAATGAGATTACATACCTTCTATGAGATAGTTGGATCCCGATACCCGCTGCGAGTAGGAGTTACTCCTGGGAGAGTTTTACACATTACAATTAGCCGATCAAGTAGGTGTCTAGAAAGGTGTCAACGGGGTTACGCCTCTGGGAAAACGAGGTTTTCTTTAATTAGGTCCGTGCGAAAGCACGGGGCACCTCCCTCAAAGTACCGGCACTGGCCTGGCTGAAAGATTGGCGAAATTGTAGCGTGTAATTAATCCCGGCTAGTCTTTCCTTTTAGGGTTTGAAGGAAGATTTGACTAAAACAGTGGGAGACATCCTGATTAGATATATTAGATAACCAATCTAATCTTGCAAGAGCATACGCTAAGTGTTTTCTTCTCTCTCTCTCCAGGTAGCGACCATATCACGCCTTAATCAAGATAATAATACGGATATATTGACCGAACCCGCTTGTTATACTGAGCTGGGGAACGTTAGTCTCGTTCCAACTTATAATTGTTATAAGACAGAGCAGGAAATTGGGGATTACCAGATTTCCCGTGCTGCCCAAACGAAGAAAGTGCATGTTGATGCATCATCTTCGGGTGTGTTCATTACAGATAACTGTTTCTCAGTATCCTTTACGTCCTGGGTATTTGATACCGGATCAGGATCCCACATATGTAATTTGTTATATGAGCTACAGATAGGTAGAAAACTGAGAACGGGTGATAAGTTTCATGAGATAGAAAACGGTGCAAGTGTTGCAGCCAAGTATGTTGGTCACTGTCACCCTGTATTACCAGAATATATTGATTCTGAACGAATGTTATTAGATACCGAACCTGATATACAACATCATATCAGTCTCTTTATTAGTAAAGAAAGGATATAATTTTGTATTGTTGGATAATGTTTTGAACATTTCCTATATCAAGAGTTGATCGGTTCAGGCACGTTATCTAAAAGCATTGTCGTTCTAAATCAAACTACAGTTCTTAGTATACAGAACACACACGAGAGGAAGAGTTCAGAAATGAATGAATCCTTCTTGAGGTATTGTAGACTAGGTCATATCAATGCGACCCGACTAGCCGAGTTACATTTAGATGCATATTTAAATTAGTTTAAATTTACATCTTATGAAACTTGCCGGTCATGTCACAGAGATAAGATGACCACAACTCCATTTATTGGAAACAGAGAAAGAGTTAGTGAACTCTTGGGATTGATACATGATGATGTATGATGGTCCCCTGTCTACACATGCCAAGACCGGTTCTTTGTACTTTATTATATTCACTGATTATCTCTCAAGATTCAGACATATGTTCCTGTTGAAAGACAAGTCTGAACCTTTTGAGATATTCACAGAATATAAGTTAGAAGTAGAGAACCAAAAAAGGGTATAAGTATTATGTCCTTTGATGAGATCAAGGAGGAGAATACTTGAGCACGAAATTTCTGGACTATTCTAAAGGAGAATGAGATTCTCTCTCAGCATTACTCCTCCGTATACACCATAGCACGTCGGTGTATCGGGGCGGAGCAAGAGCACCCTATGTGATATGGTGCGCTCTATGATGAGTACTACTGAGTTTCCTATTTCCTTCTGGGAATTATGCACTTGTGAAGCTGCATACCTATTGAATAGGGTTCAAATCAAATCAGTTGCCTACCACTTCATATGTGATATGGAAAGGGAAGAGCCCATATCTTAAGTTTGTTAAGATTTGGGGTTGTCCGACGTATGTCTAAAAGCAAAATACGGACAAGCTCGAGGCAAGGTCTGTTATGTAGAACTGGAATGGTTCCAGCTATACAAACTGCAGCTGATGATTTGGTAGAACCAAAGGATTCAATAGTTTCCAACGAACCTCAGCCTCTCCGCCGATCTAGTAGGGTTCCTCACCCACCTAAGAGATACATCGGTTTCTCTATAACAGTGGGAGCGGGGATTGCATCATGAGATGGTGACCCAACTTATTTCGAGCTGGCCATCAGGAGTGGGACTCTGTAAGAATGGCTGGATGCTTATCGATCTGAGATGGAATCCTTATACACCAACAAAGTATGGACTTTGGTTGCTTTATCTGAAGGGTTAAATCCCCATCAGGAGCAAGTATATCATGAGAATATTACTTGGTGTACATGGAAAAGTTGAGACTTTCAAAGCCATGCTTAAGTCCATCCAGATCCTACTTACCACTGCTACATACCATGACTACGATATCTGGTGGTTGGGTGTCATGACTGCTTTTCTAAATGATATTTTAGAAAAGAGCGTCTATAAGTACACAGCCAGGGGGCTTCGTAGACAGTGGAAGCAGCAGAAACGTGTGCAAGATGTTTTATGTGATAAAACAGGAATCGCGGAGTTGGAACATCTGTTTTGATGTGGTAGTCAAAGAGTTTGACTTCAACAAAATAGTAGATGAACCAAGTATATACAAAAAGGTAGTAGGGAGTATGGTGGTCCTCGTAGAGTATGTGGATGACATACTCTTGATAGGGAAAGAGTTTCCTATGCTACACTCGGTCAATCTTCGCTTATCACAAGGATTCTCCATATAGGATCATAGTGATACCTCCTGAATGCTGGATTTTGGATCTATGAGATAGATCTAATTGGATGTTAGGATACTCACTAGTTGAAGAGAGATGGTATCAATCGATCCTGGAGAGAATCACTGGAAAGGTTCCAGGGTGATAAGGACGACTGAATGTCAGTCGCAGGCATTGTCTTTACCCTCAGTGGAGGGATGGTATGTTGGAAGAGTTCCAAACTAGATACCGTGACTTACTAGATGATTAAAGGCAAGATACATCGTTACCAACGATGCTACCAAAGAGGCAGTCTGGATATATATAAGTTCATGAGATGAACTTCGTTCCTACCATTGTGTGACAATGGAGTTGTGGCTTTTGCCAAGGAACCCCCGTCCCATCTGAAATCCAGATATAATTCTTAGGCAGTATCACCTGATCATGGAGATGGTTGACCTTCAGAGAGATCGAGGTTAGGAGAGTAGACACAGAGGACAACAGAGCGGATCCACTCACAAAGGCCTTTTTCCCAGTAGAGACTTTTATGGGATGGTTGAGTATAAGATACTTCAACCACAGCAAATTGTTGGGTATGTGATACCATAACAGAAGGCCCTAGTTGTCACGACCCGCAGGGCACGGACGTGACTGGCACTTAAGTTTACGAAACGTCTCAAGACATCCGTAAATTAAGTAAGCCAAAGCCCAGAAACCAAAACCAAAAAGCAAAAGAGTGAAGAAAAACCAATCAATTGAAAGCGAGTTTATCAAACAAGTCATATAAAACTTTTCTAAAAACAATATCAATTTTTCCGAAAATTCCGGCAGAGTCTCCATTGTAAATACTGGCCCCCAAAATGGGTACAATAAGAATATATATAAATCCAACAAATATGGTATCCCCAAGCGGGAGCTAGCTCTTCGCCACAAGGCGGTCATAAATCCCACGCAATATAAAACAACAACATGCAAAATAATCATAAAGAAGCATGAGAAAAACAGCATGTCGACTCAAGTGAGCTCGACCCCAAAATACAGCATAAAAAGTCCACAATCTTACAGTCTCATCTCTAGGTCAATATACAACAATACTGGTGGATACAGTAGATGGAGTACACTAGATACAAGGAATATACAAGGTGGTACAAAAATAATAATATAACCCACCTAAGAGCAAAACCTCGAGTCCAGGCAAAAGAGGCAAAAGAAGCAAGTGCGCCCGCCGCTACTGTACTGACGGAGCGGACCTGAAAAAGGCTGTGGCACAACGGGGGTGAGTTATCAACTCGTGAGTAATAAATAACATCTACACAGGCTATCGAATGCATGCACACAAGCATCCTAGCATCTAAATACAGGTAAGGCAGGACATAATAGCCGGTATGTATGCAATATGAATATACTAGCAGGTATGAATGCAATGCGAATCAACTCATGATTTGAATGTGTAAGTATAAAAATCATGTTTTTCCTTTAGGAATCTCTTTTGAAATACCAGCACAATACCAATAGAATCAACAAGAACCTGTGTCCAGCAACGACACCTCAAAACTATCACAAATCTCATATATCCATGTCATAGTATCTCTGGCCTCAGCCATCTGGCTGACCCATCTCAATATCACTATCTCATCATCTCGCGGCCACGGTCGGTATCCTCTGGATATCCGCCGTCCCAAACAGTCACCGGTAGGTAATCCGTCCCCTGCCAGGCTCATCGTCAGCACCACGAGCTTCTTGCCCCGGGGTACCTTACCGGGCCCACCATGTACCCGAGACGGTTCATCCAACTCCTCGAAACGGGTCTCGAAAACCACAGCAAACTCATGGTGGACGACACTTACATCACTAGAAAACCGCAATTTACATATTTAAAAATATAGTAAGTTTAGAAATTTTGCGGCTTTCCCCCGAAATCCAGAAATATCACAAAATCTCAAGAAATCCTCATAAATGCATATGCCAATGATAATGAATGCATATGGTGTCAATAATCAAGTTGCGATGTATGATTGATAGACTAGGCATGAACAAATAACATGATGAAGTACATGCACATGATTAGCAATCTTATGATTTCATTTTAAACAATTAAAGGCAATAACACAGGTTAAAGCATCAATTATAGTAAAAGGTTTCAAATTATAGGTTATCTAGTGTGGTGGCATGGAAATTACCAGGGCGTGTGTGTAAGCATGAATAGTGCTCGTGCTGCATATAAAAACCCTGGCAATTGTGCAGGTGTCCTATAGAATGGGTTCGCATATGTATGTCAATATAAGGCATGGTTGTAGTTATTAATATCACTAAAACTTAACAACTTATACCATCGGGAGACTTGCGCCATCCAACGATAGTCCCCCGTAGATGTTAAATCTACTCACCGGAATTCCTAGCTAGTCACGTCCAATCACCGCTTTCCCCTTTCGTACCGCGTCTGACGTCTCCGCGACCGAACCTGGAATTTACATCAATACAAACATAAGGTTACATATAAAGAACGACGCAAATCCCAAACGAAAATACCATAGTTCACAAGCTAGGTACAACGTGCACGAGGTGCGCGGAACACACGCGAAAATCGCAAAAACTAACTAAAATCGCCGATTTGGTCGCCCGGCAAAGCTAAAACCCGATCACTCAAAAATCCGCACTCACACATCCTAAATATCATAGGATATGCCAAAAATATCATTAAGATATCGCAAATAATTCATCACAATATTTTTATAAAAACCTTGTAAGCCAGAAATTTGCAATTTGGTGCAAACATCGAAAATTAGCGATAAAGTTTAAACAATCCAACACAAACATCCAAACTAACCCACTAGATAGCCATTACACTAATTTTAAACCATTTACAAAGCATCAAACCATAATTCCAACACAACAATCATGCTTCAATCTATTTCCATACACAAACCCCTTTCTTGATTTTATGTAATTAGCAATTAAAATGAAAATTTCACACAAGATTAACTTAGATTAGCATAACATGAAGCCACTTAAGCAAAGTAACCTTATAGATTGGTTTAGTAAACAACTAGATAGCTAAATAGATTTAATTAACTAAATAATGGTTTTTAAAACCCTAGTTAACTCAAACCATTAACTTTAAAAATCTAGAATGAAATTAGCACTAATATTAACACTAACACAACTCAATTAAAGAATTCTAACCATAAGAACTTAACTTGGAGGAAATTATACCTCAAGATCTATGGATCTAGCAAGAACAAGATGCCTCCAAAGATGGCTTCATAGCACCATGATCCAAGCAAGAGAGGCTAAGGAGAATGGGATGAAGGATGGGGTTTAATTTGTGAGGTTTAAATTGCAATTTTGGAGCAATCTTGAAGAATTTTTCAAGGAAATGAAAAGAAAAAAGATGAAGGGGGAGGGCTGCAGCATTCTCGGCCTGGGGAGTGAAGGGGAATGGAGTGGGTGGTGTTGGAAAGGTCAAGGTCAACCATACCCATCACTAAAGACCCATACCCAATAAAAAAATCAAAATCCTTTTAAAAAAAGCACCTCATTTCCACACATGACTAAAACTCAAAAGAGGCAAGGAATTTTATTCCTTGCTGCAGAAGTGGGCCGGCCTAGGGGTGAGGGAAAGGTGAATGGGGTTTTACAAAAGAAATTTTATGCAAAAAGACCCCCTACAAGTCCAAAATTGCAAGTTTTAGCTTAAATTCCATAAATTTCGTTTTCCATAATAAAAATTAGTTAAAACTTAAAATAAATTACTAAAAATTTATGTTACAACTAGATTTTAATTAACATGATTTTAAAGATTAAAATTAGCCCAAAGAAATTTGTATTTATCGCTAATTTAATGTATTTTCTTACCGGCTTAAAATAATATTAAAAAATTGAAAAATAGGGAAAATTTTTTAAATGACCAAAAATTTATAACTCATTAGCTACTAAAAACAAGCAATTACCTATCCATTTTAGGTATAATTAGTCCTAAACTGCAAAATAACAAAAAGGACGGTTTACGGAAAAATACCGAATTTTCACCGATTTTCAGGAAAACACCAAAACGACTTTTCAAGGCGCTACAATCTTCCCCCCTTAAAGAAATTCGGTCCGCGAATTTAAAAAAAATAAAAATATAGCTACGCATACCTTCAAAGAGATGGGGATATTTCTTCCTCATCTCGCCCTCGGTCTCCCAGGTGACCTCCTCGCTGCTCGGGCCACGCCAAAGGACCTTGACGGTCGGTATAACTTTCGATCTCAACTTCTTCACCTGCCGATCCAGGATGGCCACCGGCTGCTCTGCAAAAGAAAGGTCGCGCTCTAGCTGGACTGTCGGGTGCTGAATCACATGCGAAAGGTCGTGAAGGTACTTGCGGAGCATCGAAACATGGAAGACGGGGTGAACATCGGGAAAGCTGGGTGGAAGAGCCAAACGATATGCAACAGCGCCGACACGCTCGAGGATCTCGAAGGGACCTACGAATCTAGGGCTAAGCTTCCCCTTTCGCCCAAAACGCATCACGCCCTTCATCGGAGAGACTCTCAGAAAAACATGGTCACCAACTGCGAACTCTAATCTGCGACGGCGCCTGTCCGCATATGATTTCTGTCTGCTCTGAGCTGCTCTCAACCGGTCTCGAATCAACTGTATCTTCGCCGTCGTCTCCTCAACAAGCTGCGGCCCCAAAATACTGCTCTCGCTGAGCTCTGTCCAACAGACGGGCGATCTGCATCTCCTCCCATACAATGCCTCGAAAGGTGCCATCTGAATAGTATCCTGGAAGCTGTTATTGTAGGAGAACTCCACAAACGGTAAATGACGATCCCAACTACCGCCGAAATCTAAAACGCACGCTCTGAGCATGTCCTCGAGAATCTGAATGGTCCGCTCTGACTGTCCGTCGGTCTGCGGATGAAACGCTGTGCTGAAGCTCAAATGAGTGCCCAAAGCCTCCTGAAGTCTCTGCCAAAGTTGGCTGGTGAACTGGGTGCCTCGATCTGACACGATACAAGTCGGTACGCCATGCAACCGTACGATCTCGTCGATGTAAAGCTGGGCATACTAAGCGAAGCTGAAGGTGGTCTTCACTGGCAGGAAGTGAGCCGCTTTCGTCAATCGATCTACGATTACCCAGATGGAGTCGTACCCTCGACTGGTCCTGGGTAGACCCACAATGAAATCCATCGAAATCTGCTCCCATTTCCACTCCGGAATAGGTAACGGCTGTAGCTCTCCTGCGGGCCTCTGGTGCTCGGCCTTGACTTGCTGACAAGTCAGGCATCTCGATACAAACTCCGCAATGTCCCTCTTCATCCCGTCCCACCAGTAGGTCTCACTCATATCATGGTACATCTTGGTGGAACCGGGGTGGACACTATACCCTGATCGGTGTGCCTCATCAAGAATGTCGTGCCGCAATCCATCAACATCTGGTACGCACAGTCTAGATCCATATCGTAAAATCCCCTGATCGTCAATCACGAACTCGGAAAATCTGCCCTGTCCCATCTGTGCCATGATCTCCGAGCAACGGTCGTCACTGCGCTGTGCCTCATATATACGGTCAAGCAACTGTGGGCATGCACGAACATGCGCGAGCTGTCCCCCTGTCTGAGTGAACTCGAACTCAACTCGGCTTTCGCATAAAATCTGCCAATCTGCTGACGACTGCCTCTGCACTGCGCGCAAAAAGGATAGACTACCCCCGGGCCTCCTACTCAACGCATCCGCCACTACATTAGCCTTGCCCGGGTGATATAAGATCTCGCAGTCGTAGTCTTTCACCAACTCCATCCAACGACGCCGTCTGAGGTTCAGGTCTCGCTGCTGAAATATGTACTTTAAGCTCTTGTGATCAGTGAATATCTGACACGACTCGCCGTATAGGTAATGTCGCCAAATCTTCAGTGCAAAGACCACTGCAGCCATCTCCAAATCGTGAGTGGGGTAGTTCTGTTCATGCTTCTTCAACTGCCGAGAAGCATATGCGATTACCCGGCCATGCTGCATCAATACGCATCCTAACCCTACTCGCGAAGCATCACAGTAGACCACAAATCCGCCTGATCCCGAAGGCAAAGATAATACCGGCGCCGTAGTCAAACAAGTCCGTAGCTGCTGAAAACTGCGCTCGCACTCCTCTGTCCAAACGAAAGGAACTCCCTTCCGGGTCAAACCGGTCAAAGGTGCAGCTATACGGGAGAAGTCCTGAACAAAACGCCTGTAGTAGCCTGCCAGGCCTAGAAAACTACGGATCTCAGTAACCGATGTAGGTCGGGGCCACTGCTGAACAGCCTCAATCTTCTTCGGGTCCACACGTATGTCGTCTCTCGTAATCACGTGACCCAAGAATCCGACGCTGTCCAGCCAGAACGCACACTTGGAGAACTTTGCGAACAGCTGGTGCTCCCTCAGAGTCTGTAACGTAATCCGCAAGTGCTGCTCGTGCTCCTCTCTGCTCCGGGAGTACACCAAGATATCGTCGATAAACACGATGATGAACAAGTCAAGATACGGCCTGAATGTACGGTTCATCAAATCCATGAATGCTGCTGGGGCGTTGGTGAGTCCGAACGACATCACCAAAAACTCGTAGTGGCCGTAGCGCGTGCGGAAAGCTGTCCTCGGTACATCCTCCTGTCGAACTCGCAGCTGATGGTATCCTGATCGCAAGTCGATCCTCGAAAAATACCCCGCACACTGAAGCTGGTCGAACAAATCATCAATGCGTGGCAACGGATATCTGTTCCGAACGGTAACTTTGTTCAGCTGGCGGTAGTCGATACATAAGCGCAAACTTCCGTCCTTCTTCTTGACAAACAGGACTGGAGCACCCCACGGAGAAACACTAGGTCGAATAAGCCCCTTCTCTAACAAATCCTGCAACTGATCCTTCAGCTCTCGAAGCTCTGCCGGTTCCATCCGATAAGGCGGTATTGAAATAGGCCCCGAGCCGGGAATCAAATCGATGCAGAACTCAACGTCGCGCTCAGGTGGTAGCCCAGGTAGCTCATCAGGGAAAACATCAGGGAACTCACGAACAACCTGGACCTGGTCCAACAGAACCTCTGCAGCTCGAGTATCACAAATATACGCTAAGATTCCCTGATATCCCTTCCGCAAGAGCTGACCAGCGCGAAGAGACGAAATCAAGCTGGGAAGGGTGACACTGCGGTCTCCCTGAATAACAAGGACTGGCTCTCCCGGAAAGCTAAATCTGACTGCCTTCTCACGGCAGTCCACCGAAGCATAACAAGTGGCCAGCCAGTCCATGCCCAGAAGCACATCAAAGTCCAGCATATTGAGGAGAATCAAATCAACCGATGAATCCCTCTCCCCGATACGAACGGAACACAATCGAAATACAAAACGAGCGACAAACGACTCGCCTACCGGAGTAACAACAACAAGCGGATGATCTAACGACGACGACTCACGGCCCAACATCGGTGCAAAGTGTGTAGAGACATACGAATGTGTGGAACCTGGGTCGAATAATACCCGTGCGTCAAAAGAGCAAACTGGCAAGGTACCTGTCACAACGGCATTGGATGCCTGCGCATCCTGCGGTGTCAAAGCAAATACTCGGGCCTGTCCTCCACCGATAGCGGGCTGACCTCGACCCCGGCCTCTGCCTCCTCGTCCTCTCTGAACAGGACCGCCGCGTCCACGGCTTCTGGGTGTACCTAACTGGCGTAGAGCATCGCTTGTGGTAGGAAGTAGGGCTCTCTGAGGAGGGGGTGGTGATGGTGGTAGGGTCACATGCGGAACGGTCGCCGCGCCCTGTCGTCTCGCCGGACAGTCTCTGACAAGATGGTGCGGACTCCCGCTCCCAAAACACCTTGGCGACGGCTGCTGTCCCTGGGGATATGAACCAAATAACTGACCCCGTCCAAATCCACTGCCGGGCCCATCCCTCGGAAAGAATCTGGCACGCTGCCTCTGAGACGGCACCTCGGTGCGAATCCTCTTCGGCCCAGAAACGGCCGAAGTCTGTGATATGCGTGCCTCCATCCGTAATGCCGTATCCATAGCATCTGAATAAGTGTCGTAGTGCTGGGCGCCAATGGCAAGATATAACTGGGCATCAAGTCCCTGTACGAACCTCTTCACTATCTTCTCTTCGGTATTCACCAAATACGGAGCATATCGGGACAACTGTGTAAACTGGATGTCATACTCAGACACCGTCATCCCAGGTGTCTTGACCAAGGCCTCGAAGCTACGAGCTCTGGCATCACGAACGCTCTCTGGGAGGAAACGAGCTAGAAAGACCGCTGTAAACTCGGCCCAAGTCATAGGCGGTAGGCCTGCAGCTCGACCTCTCAAGACTGACTCCTACCATGTCTACGCAAGACCCTCTAGTCGGAAACTCGCAAGCTCTACCCATCGATCATCCGAACATCTCAGCGAACGGCAGATCCTGGCTAAACTGTCAAGGAACGTCTGTGGGTCCTCCGCTGCCTCGGTGCCGGTGAATACTGGAGGTCTCAGCCTCATGAAATCCTGTAGCGAAACCGGAATGGCCACGGTGGTAGTAGTAGGAGCAGGTATCATGGTCGTCTGTGATGTAGTAGGTACGTCATCCGGCCTCGGTGTACGACTGGCTGCAACTAGGGATCCTACCATCTGACGTAGCTCCTGCATACTCCCCATCATCTGTCGCAACTCCTCCATACCAGTCTCAAGCCTATCCATACGGCCTGGGGAAGGTGGATCGGTCTGTCCCTGCGGCGTAGGCATACCACCCTGCTCAGTCCTAGTCTCGGACGAGCCAGCTCGAATCTCGTCTCGGGCGGCAGCCCTCTGTGCCCTCGTAGCCTTCGGCGGCATAGTGGCTGGTACAGGAAAAAGGATAATAAGAACAGTGCAATAGAATCATAGGATACACGGAATTGAAGAAGGAATTTCAAGCAAGTATATCCTAAAGTCACTTAGGCGGAGTACCGTATCGCAAGTATGCCGTGGACATACGCATGCTACGTTACCCTGCTTAAGTCACTTACCCCATCTACCAAGGGTCATCCTACACTCAAAAAGGTATAACCTATCGCTCTGATACCAACTTTGTCACGACCCGCAGGGCACGGACGTGACTGGCACTTATGTTTACGAAACGTCTCAAGACGTCCGTAAATTAAGTAAGCCAAAGCCCAGAAACCAAAACCAAAAAGCAAAAGAGTGAAGAAAACCAATCAATTGAAAGCGAGTTTATCAAACAAGTCATATAAAACCTTTCTAAAAACAATATCAATTTTTCCGAAAATTTCGGCAGAGTCTCCTTTGTAAATACTGGCCCCCAAAATGGGTACAACAAGAATATATATAAATCCAACAAATATGGCATCCCCAAGCGGGAGCTAGCTCTTCGCCACAAGGCGGTCACAAATCCCACGCAATATAAAACAACAACATGCAAAATAATCATAAAGAAGCATGAGAAAAACAGCATGTCGACTCAAGTGAGCTCGACCCCAAAATACAGCATAAAAAGTCCACAATCTCACAGTCTCATCTCTAGGTCAATATACAACAATACTGGTGGATACAGTAGATGGAGTA
Organism: Agapanthus africanus; assembly: GCA_030015575.1. Lineage (NCBI taxonomy): Eukaryota > Viridiplantae > Streptophyta > Magnoliopsida > Asparagales > Amaryllidaceae > Agapanthus > Agapanthus africanus. The sequence continues at coordinate 379,426,652 of JASDDO010000026.1, forward strand.
CACTAGATACAAGGAATATACAAGGTGGTACAAAAATAATAATATAACCCACCTAAGAGCAAAACCTCGAGTCCAGGCAAAAGAGGCAAAAGAAGCAAGTGCGCCCGCCGCTACTGTACTGACGGAGCGGACCTGCAAAAGGCTGTGGCACAACGGGGGTGAGTTGCCAACTCGTGAGTAATAAATAACATCTACACAGGCTATCGAATGCATGCACACAAGCATCCTAGCATCTAAATACAGGTAAGGCAGGACATAATAGCAGGTATGTATGCAATATGAATATACTAGCAGGTATGAATGCAAAGCGAATCAACTCATGATCTTAATGTGTAAGTATAAGAATCATGTTTTTCGTTTAGGAATCTCTTTTGAAATACCAGCACAATACCAATAGAATCAACAAGAACCTGTGTCCAGCAACGACACCTCAAAACTATCACAAATCTCATATATCCATGTCATAGTATCTCTGGCCTCAGCCATCCGGCTGACCCATCTCAATATCACTATCTCATCATCTCGCGGCCACGGTCGGTATCCTCTGGATATCCGCCGTCCCAAACAGTCACCGGTAGGTAATCCGTCCCCTGCCAGGCTCATTGTCAGCACCACGAGCTTCTTGCCCTGGGGTACCTTATCGGGCCCACCATGTACCCGAGACGGTTCATCCAACTCCTCGAAACGGGTCTCGAAAACCACAGCAAACTCCTGGTGGACGACACTTACATCACTAGAAAACCGCAATTTACATATTTAAAAATATAGTAAGTTTAGAAATTTTGCGGCTTTCCCCCGAAATCCAGAAATATCACAAAATCTCAAGAAATCCTCATAAATGCATATGCCAATGATAATGAATGCATATGATGTCAATAATCAAGTTGCGATGTATGATTGATAGACTAGGCATGAACAAATAACATGATGAAATACATGCACATGATTAGCAATCTTATGATTTCATTTTAAAGAATTAAAGGCAATAACACAGGTTAAAGCATCAATTATAGTAAAAGATTTCAAATTATAGGTTATCTAGTGTGGTGGCATGGCAATTACCAGGGCGTGTGTGTAAGCATGAATAGTGCTCGTGCTGCATATAAAAACCCTAGCAATGGTGCAGGTGTCCTATAGAATGGGTTCGCATATGTATGTCAATATAAGGCATGGATGTAGTTACTAATATCACTAAAACTTAACTACTTATACTATCGGGAGACTTGCACCATCCAACGATAGTCCCCCGTAGATGATAAATCTACTCACCGGAATCCCTAGTTAGTCACGTCCAATCACCGCTTTCCCCTTTTCGTGTCGCGTCTGACGTCTCCGCGACCGAACCTGGAATTTACATCAATACAAACATAAGGTTACATATCAAGAACGATGCAAATCCCAAACGAAAATACCATAGTTCACAAGCTAGGTACAACGTGCACGAGGTTCGCGGAACACACGCGAAAATCGCAAAAACTAACTAAAATCGCCGATTTGGTCGCCCGGAAAAGCTAAAACCCGATCACTCAAAAATCCGCACTCACACTTCCTAAATATCATAGGATATGCCAAAAATATCATCAAGATATCGCAAATAATTCATCACAATACTTTTATAAAAACCTAGTAAGCCAGAAATTTGCAATTTGGTGCAAACATCGAAAATTAGCGATAAAGTTAACACAATCCAACACAAACATCCAAACTAACCCATTAGATAGCCATTACACTAATTTTAAACCATTTACAAAGCATCAAACCATAATTCCAACACAACAATCATGCTTTAATCGATTTCCATACACAAACCCCTTTCTTGATTTTATGTAATTAGCAATTAAAATGAAAATTTCACACAAGATTAACTTAGATTAGCATAACATGAAGCCACTTAAGCAAAGTAGCCTTATAGATTGGTTTAGTAAACAACTAGATAGCTAAATAGATTTAATTAACTAAATAATGGTTTTTAAAACCCTAGTTAACTCAAACCATTAACTTTAAAAATCTAGAATGAAATTAGCACTAATATTAACACTAACACAACTCAATTAAAGAATTCTAACCATAAGAACTTAACTTGGAGGAAATTATACCTCAAGATCTATGGATCTAGCAAGAACAAGATGCCTCCAAAGATGGCTTCATAGCACCATGATCCAAGCAAGAGAGGCTAAGGAGAATGGGATGAAGGATGGGGTTTAATTTGTGAGGTTTAAATTGCAATTTTGGAGCAATCTTGAAGAATTTTTCAAGGAAATGAAAAGAAAAAAGATGAAGGGGGAGGGCTGCAGCATTCTCCGCCTGGGGAGTGAAGGGGAATGGAGTGGGTGGTGTTGGAAAGGTCAAGGTCAACCATACCCATCACTAAAGACCCATACCCAATAAAAAAATCAAAATCCTTTTAAAAAAAGCACCTCATTTCCACACATGACTAAAACTCAAAAGAGGCAAGGAATTTTATTCCTTGCTGCAGAAGTGGGCCGGCCTAGGGGTGAGGGAAGGGTGAATGGGGTTTTACAAAAGAAATTTTATGCAAAAAGACCCCCTACAAGTCCAAAATTCCAAGTTTTAGCTTAAATTCCATAAATTTCGTTTTCCATAATAAAAATTAGTTAAAACTTAAAATAAATTACTAAAAATTTATGTTACAACTAGATTTTAATTAACATGATTTTAAAGATTAAAATTAGCCCAAAGAAATTTGTATTTATCGCTAATTTAATGTATTTTCTTACCGGCTTAAAATAATATTAAAAAATTCAAAAATAGGGAAAATTTTTTAAATGACCAAAAATTTATAAGTAACTCATTAGCTACTAAAAACAAGCAATTACCTATCCATTTTAGGTATAATTAGTCCTAAACTGCAAAATAACAAAAAGGACGGTTTACGGAAAAATACCGAATTTTCACCGATTTTCTGGAAAACACCAAAACGACTTTTCAAGGCGCTACAATCTTTCCCCCTTAAAGAAATTCGGTCCCCGAATTTAAAAAAAATAAAAATATAGCTACGCATACCTTCAAAGAGATGGGGATATTTCTTCCTCATCTCGCCCTCGGTCTCCCAGGTGACCTCCTCGCTGCTCGGGCCACGCCAAAGGACCTTGACGGTCGGTATAACTTTCAATCTCAACTTCTTCACCTGCCGATCCAGGATGGCCACCGGCTGCTCTGCAAAAGAAAGGTCGCGCTCTAGCTGGACTGTCGGGTGCTGAATCACATGCGAAAGGTCGTGAAGGTACTTGCGGAGCATCGAAACATGGAAGACGGGGTGAACATCGGGAAAGCTGGGTGGAAGAGCCAAACGATATGCAACAGCGCCGACACGCTCGAGGACCTCGAAGGGACCTACGAATCTAGGGCTAAGCTTCCCCTTTCGCCCAAAACGCATCACGCCCATCATCGGAGAGACTCTCAGAAAAACATGGTCACCAACTGCGAACTCTAATCTGCGACGGCGCCTGTCCGCATATGATTTCTGTCTGCTCTGAGCTGCTCTCAACCGGTCTCGAATCAACTGTATCTTCGCCGTCGTCTCCTCAACAAGCTGCGGCCCCAAAATACTGCTCTCACTGAGCTCTGTCCAACAGACGGGCGATCTGCATCTCCTCCCATACAATGCCTCGAAAGGTGCCATCTGAATAGTATCCTGGAAGCTGTTGTTGTAGGAGAACTCCACTAACGGTAAATGCCGATCCCAACTACCGCCGAAATCTAAAACGCACGCTCTGAGCATGTCCTCGAGAGTCTGAATGGTCCGCTCTGACTGTCCGTCGGTCTGCGGATGAAACGCTGTGCTGAAGCTCAAATGAGTGCCCAAAGCCTCCTGAAGTCTCTGCCAAAGTCGGCTGGTGAACTGGGTGCCTCGATCTGACACGATACAAGTCGGTACGCCATGCAACCGTACGATCTCGTCGATGTAAAGCTGGGCATACTAAGCGAAGCTGAAGGTGGTCTTCACTGGCAGGAAGTGAGCCGCTTTCGTCAATCGATCTACGATCACCCAGATGGAGTCGTACCCTCGACTGGTCCTGGATAGACCCACAACGAAATCCATCGAAATCTGCTCCCATTTCCATTCCGGAATAGGTAATGGCTGTAGCTCTCCTGCGGGCCTCTGGTGCTCGGCCTTGACTTGCTGACAAGTCAGGCATCTCGATACAAACTCCGCAATGTCCCTCTTCATCCCGTCCCACCAGTAGGTCTCACTCATATCATGGTACATCTTGGTGGAACCGGGGTGGACACTATACACTGATCGGTGTGCCTCCTCAAGAATGTCGTGCCGCAATCCATCAACATCTGGTACGCACAGTCTAGATCCATATCGTAAAATCCCCTGATCGTCAATCACGAACTCGGAAAATCTGCCCTGTCCCATCTGTGCCATGATCTCCGAGCAACGGTCGTCACTGCGCTGTGCCTCATATATACGGTCAAGCAACTGTGGGCGTGCACGAACATGCGCGAGCTGTCCCCCTGTCTGAGTGAACTCGAACTCAACTCGGCTGTCGCATAAAATCTGCCAATCTGCTGACGACTGCCTCTGCACTGCGCGCAAAAAGGATAGACTACCCTCGGGCCTCCTACTCAACGCATCCGCCACTACATTAGCCTTGCCCGGGTGATATAAGATCTCGCAGTCGTAGTCTTTCACCAACTCCATCCAACGACGCTGTCTAAGGTTCAGGTCTCGCTGCTGAAATATGTACTTTAAGCTCTTGTGATCAGTGAATATCTGACACGACTCGCCGTATAGGTAATGTCGCCAAATCTTCAGTGCAAAGACCACTGCAGCCATCTCCAAATCGTGAGTGGGGTAGTTCTGTTCATGCTTCTTCAACTGCCGAGAAGCATATGCGATTACCCGGCCATGCTGCATCAATACGCATCCTAACCCTACTCGCGAAGCATCACAGTAGACCACAAATCTGCCTGATCCCGAAGGCAAAGATAATACCGGCGCCGTAGTCAAACAAGTCCGTAGCTGCTGAAAACTGCGCTCGCACTCCTCTGTCCAAACGAAAGGAACTCCCTTCCGGGTCAAACCGGTCAAAGGTGCAGCTATATGGGAGAAGTCCTGAACAAAATGCCTATAGTAGCCTGCCAGGCCTAGAAAACTACGGATCTCAGTAACCGATGTAGGTCGGGGCCACTGCTGAACAGCCTCAATCTTCTCCGGGTCCACACGTATGTCGTCTCTCGTAATCACGTGACCCAAGAATCCGACGCTGTCCAGCCAGAATGCACACTTGGAGAACTTTGCGAACAGCTGGTGCTCCCTCAGAGTCTGTAACGTAATCCGCAAGTGCTGCTCGTGCTCCTCTCTGCTCCGGGAGTACACCAAGATATCGTCGATAAACACGATGATGAACAAGTCAAGATACGGCCTGAATGTACGGTTCATCAAATCCATGAATGCTGCTGGGGCGTTGGTGAGTCCGAACGACATCACCAAAAACTCGTAGTGGCCGTAGCGCGTGCGGAAAGCTGTCCTCGGTACATCCTCCTGTCGAACTCGCAGCTGATGGTATCCTGATCGCAAGTCGATCCTCGAAAAATACCCCGCACACTGAAGCTGGTCGAACAAATCATCAATGCGTGGCAACGGATATCTGCTCCGAACGGTAACTTTGTTCAGCTGGCGGTAGTCGATACATAAGCACAAACTTCCGTCCTTCTTCTTGACAAACAGGACCGGAGCACCCCACGGAGAAACACTAGGTCGAATAAGACCCTTCTCTAACAAATCCTGCAACTGATCCTTCAGCTCTCGAAGCTCTGCCGGTGCCATCCGATAAGGCGGTATTGAAATAGGCCCCGAGCCGGGAATCAAATCGATGTAGAACTCAACGTCGCGCTCAGGTAGTAGCCCAGGTAGCTCATCAGGGAAAACATCAGGGAACTCACGAACAACCGGGACCTGGTCCAACGGAACCTCTGCAGCTCGAGTATCACAAATATACGCTAAGAATCCCTGATATCCCTTCCGCAAGAGCTGACCAGCGCGAAGAGACGAAATCAAGCTGGGAAGGGTGACGCTGCGGTCTCCCTGAATAACAAGGACTGGCTCTCCCAGAAAGCTAAATCTGACTGCCTTCTCACGGCAGTCCACCGAAGCATAACAAGTGGCCAGCCAGTCCATGCCCAGAAGCACATCAAAGTCCAGCATATTGAGGAGAATCAAATCAACCGATGAATCCCTCTCCCCGATACGAACGGAACACAATCGAAATACAAAACGAGCGACAAACGACTCGCCTACCGGAGTAACAACAACAAGCGGATGATCTAACGACGACGACTCACGGCCCAACATCGGTGCAAAGTGTGTAGAGACGTACGAATGTGTGGAACCTGGGTCGAATAATACCCGTGCGTCAAAAGAGCAAACTGGCAAGGTACCTGTCACAACGGCATTGGATGCCTGCGCTTCCTACGGTGTCAAAGCAAATACTCGGGCCTGTCCTCCACCGATAGCGGGCTGACCTCGACCCCGGCCTCTGCCTCCTCGTCCTCTCTGAACAGGACCGCCGCGTCCACGGCTTCTGGGTGCACCTAACTGGCGTGGAGCATCGCCTGTGGTAGGAAGTAGGGCTCTCTGAGGAGGGGGTGGTGATGGTGGTAGGGTCACATGCGGAACGGTCGCCGCTCCCTGTCGTCTCGCCGGACAGTCTCTGACAAGATGGTGCGGACTCCCGCACCCAAAACCCCCTGGCGACGGCTGCTGTCCCTGGGGATATGAACCAAATAACTGACCCCGTCCAAATCCACTGCCGGGCCCATCCCTCGGAAAGAATCTGGCACGCTGCCTCTGAGACGGCACCTCTGTGCGAATCCTCTTCGGCCCAGAAACGGCCGAAGTCTGTGATATGCGTGCCTCCATCCGTAATTCCGTATCCATAGCAGCTGAATAAGTGTCGTAGTGCTGGGCGCCAATGGCAAGATATAACTGGGCATCAAGTCCCTGTACGAACCTCTTCACTATCTTCTCTTCGGTATCCACCAAATACGGAGCATATCGGGACAACTGTGTAAACTGGATGTCATACTCAGACACCGTCATCCCAGGTGTCTTGACTAAGGCCTCGAAGCTACGAGCTCTGGCATCACGAACGCTCTCTGGGAGGAAACGAGCTAGAAAGACCGCTGTAAACTCGGCCCAAGTCATAGGCGGTAGGCCTGCAGCTCGACCTCTCAAGACTGACTCCCACCATGTCTGCGCAAGACCCTCTAGTCGGAAACTCGCAAGCTCTACCCATCGATCATCCGAACATCTCAGCGAACGGTAGATCCTGGCTAAACTGTCAAGGAACGTCTGTGGGTCCTCCGCTGCCTCGGTGCCGGTGAATACTGGAGGTCTCAGCCTCATGAAATCCTGTAGCGAAACCGGAATGGCCACGGTGGTAGTAGTAGGAGCAGGTATCATGGTCGTCTGTGATGTAGTAGGTACGTCATCCGGCCTCGGTGTACGACTGGCTGCAACTAGGGATCCTACCATCTGACGTAGCTCCTGCATACTCCCCATCATCTGTCGCAACTCCTCCATACCAGTCTCAAGCCTATCCATACGGCCTGGGGAAGGTGGATCGGTCTGTCCCTGCGGCGTAGGCATACCACCCTGCTCAGTCCTAGTCTCGGACGAGCCAGCTCGAATCTCGTCTCGGGCGGCAGCCCTCTGTGCCCTCGTAGCCTTCGGCGGCATAGTGGCTGGTACAGGAAAAAGGATAATAAGAACAGTGCAATAGAATCATAGGATACACGGAATTGAATAAGGAATTTCAAGCAAGTATATCGTAAAGTCACTTAGGCGGAGTACCGTATCGCAAGTATGCCGCGGACATACGCACGCTACGTTACCCTGCTTAAGTCACTTACCCCATCTACCAAGGGTCATCCTACACTCAAAGAGGTAAAACCTATCGCTCTGATACCAACTTTGTCACGACCCGCAGGGCACGGACGTGACTGGCACTTATGTTTACGAAACGTCTCAAGACGTCCGTAAATTAAGTAAGCCAAAGCCCAGAAACCAAAACCAAAAAGCAAAAGAGTGAAGAAAACCAATCAATTGAAAGCGAGTTTATCAAACAAGTCATATAAAACCTTTCTAAAAACAATATCAATTTTTCCGAAAATTTCGGCAGAGTCTCCTTTGTAAATACTGGCCCCCAAAATGGGTACAACAAGAATATATATAAATCCAACAAATATGGCATCCCCAAGCGGGAGCTAGCTCTTCGCCACAAGGCGGTCACAAATCCCACGCAATATAAAACAACAACATGCAAAATAATCATAAAGAAGCATGAGAAAAACAGCATGTCGACTCAAGTGAGCTCGACCCCAAAATACAGCATAAAAAGTCCACAATCTCACAGTCTCATCTCTAGGTCAATATACAACAATACTGGTGGATACAGTAGATGGAGTACACTAGATACAAGGAATATACAAGGTGGTACAAAAATAATAATATAACCCAGCTAAGAGCAAAACCTCGAGTCCAGGCAAAAGAGGCAAAAGAAGCAAGTGCGCCCGCCGCTACTGTACTGACGGAGCGGACCTGCAAAAGGCTGTGGCACAACGGGGGTGAGTTGCCAACTCGTGAGTAATAAATAACATCTACACAGGCTATCGAATGCATGCACACAAGCATCCTAGCATCTAAATACAGGTAAGGCAGGACATAATAGCAGGTATGTATGCAATATGAATATACTAGCAGGTATGAATGCAAAGCGAATCAACTCATGATCTTAATGTGTAAGTATAAGAATCATGTTTTTCGTTTAGGAATCTCTTTTGAAATACCAGCACAATACCAATAGAATCAACAAGAACCTGTGTCCAGCAACGACACCTCAAAACTATCACAAATCTCATATATCCATGTCATAGTATCTCTGGCCTCATCCATCTGGCTGACCCATCTCAATATCACTATCTCATCATCTCGCGGCCACGGTTGGTATCCTCTGGATATCCGCCGTCCCAAACAGTCACCGGTAGGTAATCCGTCCCCTGCCAGGCTCATCGTCAGCACCACGAGCTTCTTGCCCCGGGGTACCTTACCGGGCCCACCATGTACCCGAGACGGTTCATCCAACTCCTCGAAACGGGTCTCGAAAACCACAGCAAACTCCTGGTGGACGACACTTACATCACTAGAAAGCCGCAATTTACATATTTAAAAATATAGTAAGTTTAGAAATTTTGCGGCTTTCCCCCGAAATCCAGAAATATCACAAAATCTCAAGAAATCCTCATAAATGCATATGCCAATGATAATGAATGCATATGATGTCAATAATCAAGTTGCGATGTATGATTGATAGACTAGGCATGAACAAATAACATGATGAAGTACATGCACATGATTAGCAATCTTATGATTTCATTTTAAAGAATTAAAGGCAATAACATAGGTTAAAGCATCAATTATAGTAAAAGGTTTCAAATTATAGGTTATCTAGTGTGGTGGCATGGCAATTACCAGGGCATGTGTGTAAGCATGAATAGTGCTCGTGCTGCATATAAAAACCCTAGCAATGGTGCAGGTGTCCTATAGAATGGGTTCGCATATGTATGTCAATATAAGGCATGGATGTAGTTACTAATATCACTAAAACTTAACTACTTATACTATCGGGAGACTTGCGCCATCCAACGATAGTCCCCCGTAGATGTTAAATCTACTCACCGGAATCCCTAGCTAGTCACGTCCAATCACCGCTTTCCCCTTTCGTGTCGCGTCTGACGTCTCCGCGACCGAACCTGGAATTTACATCAATACAAACATAAGGTTACATATCAAGAACGATGCAAATCCCAAACGAAAATACCATAGTTCACAAGCTAGGTACAACGTGCACGAGGTTCGCGAAACACACGCGAAAATCGCAAAAACTAACTAAAATCGCCGATTTGGTCGCCCGGCAAAGCTAAAACCCGATCACTCAAAAATCCACACTCACACTTCCTAAATATCATAGGATATGCCAAAAATATCATCAAGATATCGCAAATAATTCATCACAATATTTTTATAAAAACCTAGTAAGCCAGAAATTTGCAATTTGGTGCAAACATCGAAAATTAGCGATAAAGTTAACACAATCCAACACAAACATCCAAACTAACCCACTAGATAGCCATTACACTAATTTTAAACCATTTACAAAGCATCAAACCATAATTTCAACACAACAATCATGCTTTAATCTATTTCCATACACAAACCACTTTCTTGATTTTATGTAATTAGCAATTAAAATGAAAATTTCACACAAGATTAACTTAGATTAGCTTAACATGAAGCCACTTAAGCAAAGTAGCCTTATAGATTGGTTTAGTAAACAACTAGATAGCTAAATAGATTTAATTAACGAAATAATGGTTTTTAAAACCCTAGTTAACTCAAACCATTAACTTAAAAAATCTAGAATGAAATTAGCACTAATATTAACACTAACACAACTCAATTAAAGAATTCTAACCATAAGAACTTAACTTGGAGGAAATTATACCTCAAGATCTATGGATCTAGCAAGAACAAGATGCCTCCAAAGATGGCTTCATAGCACCATGATCCAAGCAAGAGAGGCTAAGGAGAATGGGATGAAGGATGGGGTTTAATTTGTGAGGTTTAAATTGCAATTTTGGAGCAATCTTGAAGAATTTTTCAAGGAAATGAAAAGAAAAAAGATGAAGGGGGAGGGCTGCAGCATTCTCCGCCTGGGGAGTGAAGGGGAATGGAGTGGGTGGTGTTGGAAAGGTCAAGGTCAACCATACCCATCACTAAAGACCCATACCCAATAAAAAAATCAAAATCCTTTTAAAAAAAGCACCTCATTTCCACACATGACTAAAACTCAAAAGAGGCAAGGAATTTTATTCCTTGCTGCAGAAGTGGGCCGGTCTAGGGGTGAGGGAAGAGTGAATGGGGTTTTACAAAAGAAATTTTATGCAAAAAGACCCCCTACAAGTCTAAAATTGCAAGTTTTAGCTTAAATTCCATAAATTTCGTTTTCCATAATAAAAATTAGTTAAAACTTAAAATAAATTACTAAAAATTTATGTTACAACTAGATTTTAATTAACATGATTTTAAAGATTAAAATTAGCCCAAAGAAATTTGTATTTATCACTAATTTAATGTATTTTCTTACCGGCTTAAAATAATATTAAAAAATTGAAAAATAGGGAAAATTTTTTAAATGACCAAAAATTTATAAGTAACTCTTTAGCTACTAAAAGCAAGCAATTAACTATCCATTTTAGGTATAATTTGTCCTAAACTGCAAAATAACAAAAAGGACGGTTTACGGAAAAATACCGAATTTTCACCGATTTTCAGGAAAACACCAAAACGACTTTTCAAGGCGCTACACTAGTGCAAGTGGGAGATTGTTAGTTATATGTATGCCCTAGAGGCCATTACTGTACATACGATGTATATTGTAGTGGATGCTTGGACATATATAGGGATGACTTTCTTGCTCGACATGATAGTACGCTATCGGTTGCTCTTTATTTTAACATGTACTCTAATTGTCTCTATGTTACATGTTGATAAAGCCCTTAGGATATATACTCGACTACTGGGACTATGATGAGATCATACTAGTGGGGCCACGGTAGTCGACGAGTACAACCTATAACTGTTCCTAGTCGAGGGTGTATCGAGACAGGGCATCGATACACCAGAGTAGACTAGCGTATACGCATCTTGACCCATGTGATGGACGATGGATGATCCCATATCCATCGGTGTTTGACATCAAGGATGGTGTACGGGTGCTCAGTAGAGACTGGGTACACTGGACGGACTCGCCGAGAACTCCCAGATGGTATTATACCTTACGTCAGATGGAAGTTCTCCGGTGATACTGGTACAGAGTAGTCTGTTGACCCGAGATCGTCATAGAGTCTTGTGTGATTCCCACTGTGCTTTGATTTCCATCATACCATGTCCAAGAGAGCATGCAAAAAGGTGGCTTTTGGGTACAATCCCGAATCACATGGAGGCAATGAGCGATAGGAGGGGATTCGTCTCTCCCGGTATAGGGAGTTGATGTTGTGCTGTGTCCGATTGCCTATAATCGGAAATCCCTGTCCAGGGATGCTGAGATTTACTGGTAAGTGTTATCAGTAGTTTCTCGAACTGTTATAGACCTCATATCGACACGACTTATCGAGCTACTGGGGTCTGACGTTTACCACCCCTAGGCGAGATATGCAACATATCAGACGACGAGACCGGACTGTACGGGAGTGTTACTGATTGGATTCACAGGAGAATGTACAGGCTTGCTTGTTGATCTTCTGATCGCTCAATACCCGGGTGGCCATTACGTTTAGCAGACCGCTTGCGGCTTGTGGGTGTTTGATATGATCATCACTTACTGTCGGCGTATTGACGAGTCTTTAGAGTCCTACACAGGGGTTTCCTGGCTCTAGCGAAACGGAGTAGGAGCACATATGTGATATGTGCGGGACCGAGATTAATACGATATGATATACCGTATTCTATTCTCGAGATTCGTGACATTGATCGGTTGTATGCGATATAGCCGGGTTATCGGATCAAGTGTTGATTCGATAAGTTGTTACACGTGATATTAGTCGGTTATAGCCGGGTTATTAAATCAAGAGTTGATTTAATAATTTAATGTATAATTATATATTTGATATATTACATTACATTAACTAGTATTAGCTCACTTATGATTTATTTTCTCACTAGGTTGTACACATTGTTTATATGTGATATATGCAAGTGTACATGTTTGTATCATGCTTGATGATACATACAAGATGGGTGTATGAGACTTATATCAAGTTTAGGTTAAATTAGGATTTACTTATTTCCTTAAGAATAACAAAAGAGAGGAGACTTTAGTCAATGTTATCAAGCTTGTAGAAGCTTGTATGCAATATTGACAAAGTCAACTCTTTTGTCATTCCTTATGATATTAGTCAACCTAACTCTTAATCTCATACTTTGGTTAATTCTCTACATGAGTTAAGCATGAGCGCTTAACTCATCCATGGTGCAATAATTCAAAGGATAATTTTTCATTTGGATGAATTATTCACTTCTTCTTCTTCCTTCAACAAAAGCTTTCTAGCTTCAATGGAGCTTGAGAAAAAGTGTGAGAAAATCAATTCTAAAGTGAGAAACCTTCCTACTTCATCATCCTCTACTATTTGCCATTTAGTAGAGGGTGTTCTCTTCACAAAGTTTTTGACCTAGTGAAGGAATAGCTTGAGTTAGTGTCTCCCCGACGTAGATCATCTTCGGCCTCGAAGTCATCGAAGCGAGCACGTTCGTTCTTCTTATGGAGCTTCCTTAGAGTCCGGAGTTCACGATCGCAGTGAAGGGGACATCTACATGGAGCCATTGAAGTGAAGGACCGGATCTACAAAGGTTGTAATCCCTCTCACTTAGTGTTAAACTGTTTAACATGTTAGTTTTTGCCTAAACTCTAGTATAAAGATCTTGTTACGGGTTGTTCGGCACGGCTAATTTTTTAATCGGGCATGGTTGATGCCTCGTAGACCCTTGTGGCAGTGCCTAGCAACCGTACAAGTACATCTTTCAAGGTCCCTAGTCGTGGGTGTATCGAGACGGGCCATCGATATACCAGTGTAGACTAGCGTATACGCTTCTCGACCCATGAGATAGGCGATGGATGATCCCATATCCATTGGTGTTTGACATTAGAGATGGTATACGGGTGCTCAGTAGAGACTGCGTACATTGGACGGACTCGTCGAGAACTCCCAGATGGTATTATACCTCACGTCAGATGGCGGTTCTCTGGTGACACTTGTGCAGGTTAGTCTGTAGACCCGAGATCGTCATAGAGTCTTGTGTGATTCCCTCTGTGCTTTCATTTCCACCTTACCACGTCCATGAGGGCATGCAAAACGGTGGTTTTTGGGTACAGTCCCGAGTCACATGGAGGCAATGAGCGATAGGAGGGGTTTCGTCTCTCCCGGTATAGGGAGTTGATGTTGCGCTGTGCTCGATTGGCCATAACAGGGAAGTCCCTGGCCAGGGCTGATTTAGAGATTTACTGGTAAGTGTTACCAGTAGATTCTCGAACCGTTATGAGCCTCACATCGGCACGACTTATCGGTTATTGGGGTCTGACGTTTACCACCCCTAGATTTGATATGCGACATATCAGACAAGGAGACCGGACTGTACGGGAAGTGTTACCAGCAGGCTTTTACAGGAGTTGGAGCAGGCTTGCTTGCTGATCTTCTGATCGCTCAATACCCGGGTAGCCGTTACGTCCAGCTAGTACCGCTGACGGCTTGTGGGTGCTTGATATGATCATCACCTACTGCCGGCGTATTGACGAGTCTTTAGAGTCCTACATAGAGGTTTTACTGGCTCAGGAAAAACGAAATAGGAGTACATATGTGCTGTGTGCAGGACCGAGAATAATGCGTGTATGTGATACCGTATTCTATTCTCGCGACTTTATGTATCAGTCGGTTATATATGATATAGCCGGATTATCGAATCAAGTGTTGATTCGATAAGTCGATACATTGGATGTTAGTCGGTTATATGAGATATGAGCGGATTATTAAGTCATGTGTTGATTTAATAATTAAGTGTATACTTGTATATTAGATATACTAGTTTACATTTACTAACACATGTTCACTTAGGGTTTTTTCTCACATATACACATCTTTACTATATATATGATATATATTAAAATGTGTTATCTTTTTGTATCATGGTTGATGATACATCATCCATGGGTGTATGAGACTCACACTATGCTAATTTTTAGTTTGGGTTTTTAATATTTAAAATAAATACAAAATCAAGTGGAGGATCAGAAAATGCATGAAGCTTGTGGAAGCTTGTAGATGCATTGACTAATTCAACTTGAGTTTGTATTTTACTATGGATATTTATTAACCCAACCATAACAATTAGCCTAGGGTTAAGTCTCTACAAGGGTTAGTATATGATACTCACGCACCATGGTTAGATCTCACACTTGATCATTATCTTCTTCTCTTTTCTTTTGTTCATCTTCTTCATTGTTCAAAAGAAAAGCTTGCTAGGGTTTGATCCAAAGTGAGAACTAAAGTGAGAAATAAAAATCCAAAGAGAACCCACTTCTTATTTCTCTATCCTCTGCTAGAATAGCACTTTAGTATAGGGTGTTTGCTTCACTAATTCTCAAATTAGTGAAGTAGTAGCTTGAGTCGGAATTCCCTCGACGTAGATCATCTTCGGCCTCGGAGACTTCAAGCAAGGTCGCATCTTTCGCCTCGTGAAGCCATGCAAGAGCCCGGGAGAACCTTGATCGCAGCGAAGGGACTTCAACAAGGAGCAAATGAAGTGATGGACCGATCTACAAAGGTTGTATTTCGTGTTCCCTTAGTTGTAAACATAGTTTACTTGCATTTGAAACCCTAATTTTCTAGTAACGATCTTGCTTAAGGGTATTCGGCACGGCTAAAATTTTAAACGGGCATGTTTGATGCATCCTTAACCCTTGTTAGAGTGCCTAGTAACCCAACAGGACTGACGTTTACCGCCCCCTAGGCTCGCCATGCGATACTCTTAGACGAACAGTCCGGACTGTACGGAGATTGTCACATTCAGGCTCAGTAGGGGTTCAGATGGGTTTACCTCGTCGGTCTTCTTATCGGCATCTACCTATGGACCGTTACGTACAGCTAGTGCCACTTGCGATATGTGGTTAAACCCCCTGCCAGCGTAGTGTCGAGTCTTTAGAGTCCCACACAGAGGGTTATTCGCCTTTAGGCAAAACGAGTAGAGGCGCATGGTTTTGCGATAGGGTTCGTTCACATCCGCGCACTTGTGCACGTTTGGTGTCCGGACAGCTTATACTAGCAGGCTTTGGTTTAAGCCAGATCCTAGTATATTCCTTGGGATTGGTTTTATCTCATTGTATTCGTGTTCCTCGGAACACGGATACGGGTGTGTATGCACAGTTGACTGAGGCAGAGGCAGAGGATTTTCATTGGGGTTAATGATCGTTGTCTTTTTCTTAACCCTAATGTTTATGTGTGAAATATGATTATTAATATTAGTTAATTATAATTGTGTTATGGTTAGGGTTGTTGACCATTTGACTATGGTTGACATGTTGACCTATGTTGACAATTTGACCATCATCATTTCATATGAAAGATGCTCTTTGATTCTTGCAAAAGTAATTAATGTGAAATGATAATGGTCATTTCAAGTTAACCATCACAATTATCTTTAGCTAATTTTTTAATTATCATAATTCACACATATATGCTAGAAGGTTGTCATTATCTTCTCATTCTATCATTTTCATTCTCTCTCATCCTCTTCCTCTCTCTCATAGCTCTCCCCTCTTATGAGTTGAGAACCATTGAGCTTGAGATAAAAACCTTCAAAAATGCTCTCTACTCTTTCTAAGGTCCTAGGTTTAGCACACCAAGCACCTTAGTTACTTCTAGTTTGAGGTTGGAGCCAAAGGTAGAGGCCCTCGGGTGGATCTTTCTTCGGCAAGAGAAGGCGACGAGGAGAACCCGTTCTTTCCACTCCAAGGAGCAAGAAGAGAAGGACTTCAAGACTTAGGTATAACCTCTCAACCGAGTAGCTAACTCTTTTAGCTTGGTTGTTAGTTTATGTTTAGCAAAGATCCCTCCTTTGGTTAGTCCATGTTGCCTAGTGTTGTAAAAATTGAATTTTTCATAACGTTTCCGCCTCCCCGCAAGCACCGGGGTGGGCAACGTGGACTTACACTGGTATCAGAGCCTAGCTAAACACAAACTAACTAGTTAGCAAAGTATCTAGAACTTCGATCGGAAAAAATCGCAAAACACGTTTTCTAAAACCTAAGTTTCTGCCGATTTTTATTTCTGCTCCAAAATAATAAATCGTATACTAAAAATCGGCTCAGGCATTTTTAAGAACAGGCAAGAAAAACGATCCAGTGAGTCGACCAACTCACCACGGATCCGCGGCACGAGCTTGCTCCTGCCGCGGATCCGCGGCCGAGTTGACTCGGCCGTGGATCATTTCTCCTGCAGTATTCTTCTGTTGGTGTTTTGTGATTTTTGAGATGGTTTGTTTCTGCCCAGAATTTCCAGAGAACAAGTTAGTTTTTAGGGTGGTCACAAATCCGTATTTTGATCGAACTTCTTTACACTTTGGCTAATAGGTTATATCTGTGATGTGATATATGTATTGAACGTCTGCTAATCGCTATACGTCGATTAGTGGGGGTTATACATATTTGTGATCTAAAATGTTGATGGTTTGTGTATATGAATTCGTTGGATTGTCGCGGATGAATAGCCGGGGGGTAGTGAGATGAGAGTTTTCCTATTCTTTCAATTCTTGTAATATGTAAATTGATGTAATATTATTTGTATGGCCGCACAACCGGGTTGGGGTTGTAGCCGTCATTGTAGAATTTCTTTTACTGTTTTTGCTCCTAGGATAGACTCAAGGTGGGGTGCACAAACTACTGGGTATCTCGAAGTGCCGAGTGGCCTACTCACGGTGTTGAGGGAGGTTGCTTCGCTTCGGGTACTTGGCGGGTAGTTTGCCGCACCCGTAGGGGTCTAGGGTGGGATTTGTCTATTCATCGCGACCGTGTAATCCGCTCTTCGTTACAGGCTCGTACGAAATGCGGATTCCTAGTATATCCAATGTGTTCATTTGTGATCTGGAATGGCTATCATTGCATGTGACGAATGTTAATATATATCTATATATGATATCTATTTAGGCGTTGCTTATGTTTTGCATCCGCGCTAGTCCAACCCCCGCTCCGTCGTTAGTTAAGTAACCTAACGGGTGATGACGGGACCCCGTGGCGAATGCGGATGGCATAAGCGTATGTCATATTTTCGTTGTTTTCTGCAATGGTAGGATTAATTGATTGGACGCATTAAAATTAATGCAAGAAAAATAAACCAAGTAAAAGTCGTTGGAACACTTTCAAAACCATTCGGTTCTTTTCAAAACCAACTTTTAAATGCGGAGCTTGAACCACTCCTTTTGAAAGCTATCTCGTTCCTTCGATTATATCAATTTCACTACGTTCACGGTTTCGCCAAAACCATTCGTAGCCCTCCGTCATTTCACATGGATGGTCAATAAGTATTCAAGCTATGTTTGTTGGCTAAAGTCAAGGCATAGTGATTGGTAGCTATTGGGTATTCAAGTGCAGCATAGATAGATGTGTTGGTTTGGGACAGTCGTTCTACCTTGTTGGCCAAAGTCAAGGGTATGTGCGGGTGGGTTCAAATTAACCTGGAGAATGATGGGTAGAACTTGATATGTGACTTATGATTTGTTGGCCAAAGTCAAGGTCATAAGAGCATGGGGCAAACATCCACATCGGGAGTTTCAAAAGAAACTGAAACTTGCTGGCGCTGCATACAATTTGGTGTGTGATGATTCTGGTAGGATTCCTTCAGTTTTGTCACGCGATGATATTTGGATCCCGATCCTACTGTGAGTATATGCTACTCCTCCGGAACTTTCTCACTTAACGATCAATGCTATAAACCAAGTAGGTGTCTAGAAAGGTGTTAGCGGGGCTACGCCCACAGGGAAAAGAGGTCACTTAATTAAGGAACTTCGTGAAAGCGTTGGAAAACCTCCCTCGAAGTACCGACACTGGCCTGGCTAAACAGTTAAGCAAGAATTGTACGGTAAGATTGATCCCGACTAATTCTTCCTTTATAGTTTGAGGAGGGATTCGAGAGACAGTGGGAGCCATCCTGTTTAGACAAATTAAAAACCACTCTAAACTTGCAAGAGCATCATGCTAAAGTGTTTCTTCTCTCTCTTCTAATTGCAGCGACCAAATATCATGACTGGACTTAAGTTACTTCTAGATAAAAACATACTGACAGGGCAAAACTATAAAGATTGGCTCAGGAATGTCAAAATGGCAATCACTTATGACAAGTTGGGGTATCTCCTTACCACCAAAGCTCCCCCTGTCCCAGGTCCCAAAACCAGCGTCGTGGATAGGGAAATCCGTAAGGCCTGGAAAATCGACTGCGCGAAGGCCAAGTTCCTCGTACTTGCCTCTATGGACAATGAACATCAGAGGAGGCACAAGAATATGGACCTCGAATCCATATTTCTCCATACAAAAGAACTGTATGGAGAGCAATCCCGTATCGCCAGATACGAAGTGTCGAAAAAGCTGTTTTCGGCGAGATTGGCCGTCGGATCATCGGTAGCGGAACACGTGCTTAAGATTATTGGCTACATCGAGGAGCTCGCGGACCTTGGGACCATGTTGGAGAATGAGCTCTATACGGACTTGATTCTCCAGTCCCTTCCTTCCACTTACGCCCAGTTCATCCTGAACTTCAACTTGCAGGAAAAGGAAGTTGAACTTTCAGAGCTCCTCAACATGCTGAGGAGTGCAGAGAGCATCCTACAGAAAGGTAGGGAAAAATCCACTTTGTTTGTAGGAGGATCTTCCTCTTCTAGGTCCAAGGCGAAAGCCAAGGGAACGAAGAAGAAACCGCCGCCAAACCAAGGGGCGGTGTTAGTAAAGTGGATACGAAGGGAAAGGCAAAAGCAACAAAGGAAGCGGGAAAGCTTGTAGGAAAGGAAGAATGCTTTTACTGTCACAAGAGTGGACACTGGAAGAAAGATTGCAGGGCTTGGAAGGCCAGAACACAGGATCTGAAGCGAGTTGCGGCTTCAGCTTCAGGTGTGTATGTTATTGAAAACTGTCTATCAATAAACTCTACTTCCTGGGTATTGGATACCGGGTCAGGATCTCATATCTGTAATTCATTGCAGGCATTGAGAAAGCGTAGGTTTTTGAAGGCAGGTGATATGACCCTCAAAGTTGCAAACGGAGATACCATGGATGCTGAGGTCGTGAGGGACTATCACCTGGGAATGTCAGATAGACATGTTTTGGTTTTATGTAATTGCTTTTTTGTACCTAATGCGACTTGTAATATCATTTCTGTATCTTTAATATCTAAAGAAGGTTATGAATTTGTGTTTGTATGTAATGTTGTAAACATTCACCTTAATCAAGTTCTGATTGGGTCAGGTACATTAAGCAATGGTATATACGTATTAAACCAACCACAGATTTTCAATGTCCAGAATACACACAAAAGAAAGTCTCTGGAAACAAATCAGGCTTTCTTATGGCATTGTAGACTGGGTCACATCAATGAGAGAAGGTTGACGAAGTTACATACAGAAGGATATTTGGATCCGTTCGAATATCAATCCTATGCAACTTGTCAATCCTGTCTCAAAGGAAAGATGACAAAGACTCCGTACACTGGACACGGAGTACGAGCGAGCGAGCTCTTGGGACTCATACACAGCGACGTGTGCGTTCCAATGTCTACACATGTACGAAGCGGTTATTCTTACTTCATTACTTTTACGGATGACTTTTCAAGGTACGGATATGTCTTCTTAATGAAACATAAATCCGAAGCCTTTGGAAAATTCCAGGAATATAAGAATGAAGTAGAAAAACAAATAGGCAAAAGTATCAAGACACTGAGATCTGATCGAGGTGGTGAATACTTGATTGCCGAGTTCCTGGATTACTTAAAAGAGAATGGAATTCTCTATCACCTTACTCCTCCAAACACTCCGCAACATAACGGTGTATCGGAGAGACGGAACCGAACCCTATTGGATATGGTACGGTCCATGATGTGTAACGCTGAGTTACCGCGATCATTCTTGGGATATGCACTAGAATCAGCTGCATACCTTTTGAACCGAGTTCCAACTAAGACTGTGCCTACTACACCATATCAGATGTGGTATGGGAAGAGACCCTATCTTAATCACATTAAGACACGGGGATGTCCAGCTTTTGTCAAAAAGCATCATGCGGACAAACTCGAGGCACGCTCAGTACGGTGCAAGTTTGTGGGATATCCAAAGAACTCCAAGGGATATTTCTTCTATTGCGAAGAGGAACAAAAGGTTTTTATTTCTCGTTATGCCCACTTCTTGGAAACTGAGTTTTTGGAAAATCAGATAAGTGGGAGCACAATAGAACTGGAAGAAATTCCAGAACCACGAACTATTACTGAAAGCTTAGTAGAACCAGAGGGTTTGAAAGATCAGGACATTCCTACGCCGCTCCGCAGAAGTAGTAGGTAGTCTCATCCGCCCGAGAGATACTACGGTTTTCTCATAGACGGGGATAGAGAGGATTGCATCATTGATAGTGATGAGCCAACTACCTTCCAGCAGGCCATTCAGAGCGTCGACTCGGTAAAATGGCTGGATGCAATGCGGACTGAAATGGAGTCCATGTACACTAACAAAGTATGGATGTTGGACGTTGCTCCAGATGGGGTAAAACCCGTAGGATGCAAGTGGATCTTCAAAAGGAAGATTGGTGTAGATGGACAGGTTGAGACCTATAAGGCTAGGCTTGTTGCAAATGGTTTTCGTCAAAGACCTGGCTTGGACTATGACGAAACCTTTTCTTCAGTGGCTATGCTGAAATCCATTCGGATCCTTCTTGCCATTGTTGCCTTCCACGATTATGAGATTTGGCAGATGGACGTAAAGACCGCTTTTCTAAATGGAAATTTAGAGTAGTGTGTCTATATGGACCAGCCAGAGGGTTTCATTCAGAGTGGGAGCAGCGGAAAGGTATGTAAGTTGCTTAAGTCCATCTATGGACTAAAGCAGGCATCGCGGAGTTGGAACATCTGTTTTGATGAGACGGTCAAAGAATTTGGCTTTATCAAAAATCCAGATGAACCATGCATCTATATTAGATTTGTAGCAAGAACTGTAGTATTCCTCGTTTTATACGTGGATGACATTCTCTTGATAGGAAATGACATTCCTATGCTACAATCTGTCAAAGGGTTCTTGTCACACAGGTTCTCCATGAAAGACCTGGGTGATGCCTCTTACATTCTGGGGATCCAGATCTACCGTGATAGATCCAAGAGGATATTAGGACTTTCACAGTCCAGGTACATCGACACCATACTGAAAAGATTCGCTATGGAAGATTCCAAGCGCGGTAATCTACCGGCTTGTCATGGGATCACCCTCTCCAAATAGATGTCTACTAAGACTAATTTGGAAAGGGATCGCATGTCTATTATACCCTACGCTTCTGCGGTAGGCTCTATAATGTATGTGATGTTGTGTACCAGACCAGATGTAGCTTATGCTCTGAGTGTGGTAAGCCGGTATCAGTCAAACCCTGGGGAGAAACACTGGATAGCAGTAAAGAACATTCTCAAGTACCTGAGAAGGACTAAGGAGATGTTCTTGGTATATGGCGAAAAAGACCTCCAGATCGAGGCCTTTGCTGACTCCAGCTTCCAGAGTGACAAGGATGATTCCAAGTCCATGTCGGGTTATGTCTTTACCCTCTATGGAGGGGCGGTGTGTTGGAAGAGTTCCAAACAGGAAACCGTTGCTGACTCGACGATGGAAGATGAATATATCGCTGCTGCAGATGCCGCAAAAGAAGCCGTCTGGATAAGGAAGTTCTTGACAGAATTTCAGGTGGTTCCGTCCATTGTTGATCCAATACCTCTGTATTGCAACAACAACGGGGCTATAGCTTTAGCGAAGGAACCCAGGTCCTATCAGAAGTCCAGACACATCTCGAGGGGGTATCACCTGGTCAGGGAGATCGTGGGTCGCCAGGAGATCGAGGTTCGGAGAGTTGCTACGGAAGTTAACACTGCTGATCCATTCACGAAGGCCTTACCCTAAACTCAGTTCAAGCGGCTGATCGAGATGATAGGTCTTCGATACGCCAGTACATGGCTTTAGTGCAAGTGGGAGATTGTTAGTGTATATGCCCTAGAGGCCATTACTGTATCATACTAGTTTGTATATTACTTAATGGAAGCTTGGGATATTCACCTTGTATTGACATTCTTGCTCGAAATAATAGTATGCTACTTGGTTTGTTTCTACTTTAATGTGTGCATGTGTTTCTTATAGCATATCGCCTTTACACATTAGGAGAGCCCTTAGGATCTTTGCTTGATTACTAGCGTTGTGATGGCAGTCACACTCATAGGGGCTGGGTAATCCACAAGCACATCCTTATGCAGGTCCCTAGTCATAGGACTATCGAGACAAGGCATCGATACTCCGGAGTAAACTAGCGTATGCGCTTCTCATCCCAGCTTGGGAGACGGTCTGTCCCACAGCCACCAGTACGTCGTACTTGAGATAGTATGCCGCTGCTCGTTAGGTTACGAGTACACTGGACAGGACTCGTCGGGAACTGTTGGTTGGTATTATACCTATCGTCGTTTATCAGTTCCCAGGTGACATGAATACAGCTTAGTCTTTTGACTTGACACTGTCACTTCGCCTCGAGTGTGTTCCCACTGTTCTTTGATTACTACTCTACCACGGTTCAAAGGAGTCGTGCAAACAGGTAGTTTTTGGGTGCGGTCCCGAAGCACTTGGAGGCAGTGACAGTTAGACAAGATTCGTCTCTCCCGGTATTGGGGTTTGATATCGAGTTGTGTCTAGGAGAGCCATTACACAAAGTCCCTGGCCAGGGCAAGCGAGATATACTGGTAGGTTTCCAGTGTTATCTCAGGGTATTTTGGGCTACACTCCGACATGACTTATACTGCTATTAGGGGACTGACGTTTTCCACCCCCCTAGACCCGCCATGCGATACTCTTAGACGAACAGACCGGACTGTACGGAGACTGTCGCATTCAGGCTCGTAGGAGTTCAGATGGGTTTACTTCGTCAGTCTTCTTATCGGCATCTACCTGGGGACCGTTATGTACAGCTAGTAGTGCAGCTTGCGGTCTGTGGTTAAACCCACTGCCAGCGTAGTGTCGAGTCTTTAGAGTCCCACACATAGGGTTATTCTCCTTTAGGCAAAACAAGTAGAGGTCGCATGGTTTTGCGGCAGGGTTCGTTCACATCCGCGCACTTGTGCACGTTTGGTGTCCGGACAGCTTATACTAGCGGGCTTTGGTTTAAGCCAGATCCTAGTATATGTTTTGGGATTGGTTTTATCTCATTGTATTCGTGTTCCTCGGAACACGGATACGGGTGTGTATGCATAATTGACTGAGGCAGAGGCAGAGGCGGAGGATTTTCATTGGGGTTAATGACCGTTGTCTTTTTCTTAACCCTAATGTTTATGTGTGAAATATGATTATTAATATTAGTTAATTATAATTGTGTTATGGTTAGGGTTGTTGACCATTTGACTATGGTTGACATGTTGACCTATGTTGACAATTTGACCATCATCATTTCATATGAAAGATGCTCTTTGATTCTTGCAAAAGTAATTAATGTGAAATGATAATGGTCATTTCAAGTTAACCATCACAATTATCTTTAGCTAATTTTTTAATTATCATAATTCACACATATATGCTAGAAGGTTGTCATTATCTTCTCATTCTATCATTTTCATTCTCTCTCATCCTCTTCCTCTCTCTCATAGCTCTCCCCTCTCATGAGTTGAGAACCATTGAGCTTGAGATAAAAACCTTCAAAAATACTCTCTACTCTTTCTAAGGTCCTAGGTTTAGCACACCAAGCACCTTAGTTACTTCTAGTTTGAGGTTGGAGCCAAAGGTAGAGGCCCTCGGGTGGATCTTTCTTCGGCAAGAGAAGGCGACGAGGAGAACCCGTTCTTTCCACTCCAAGGATCAAGAAGAGAAGGACTTCAAGACTTAGGTATAACCCCTTAACCGAGTAGCTAACTCTTTTAGCTTTGTTGTTAGTTTATGTTTAGCAAAGATCCCTCCTTTGGTTAGTCCATGTTTCCTAGTGTTGTAAAAATCGAATTTTTCATAACGTTTCAGCCTCCCCGCAAGCACCGTGGTGGGCAACGTGGACTTACACGAATTTGGTTGGAAACCTATTCAATAGGTATGCAACTGTCTCAAGTGCATAACCCCAAAAGGAAATCGGTTACTCAGCAACACTCATCATAGAGCGCACCATATCTAATAGGGTAAGATTGCCCCGCTCCGATACACCGTTGTGCTATGGCGTATATGGAGGAGTAAGCTGAGAGAGAATCCCAATCTCTTTTAAATTGTCTCGGAACTCCGTGCTCAAGTATTCTCCTCCCCGATTAGATCGAAGGATTTTAATACTTTTACCCATATGGTTCTCTACTTTGTTCTTATATTCCTTGAATTTGTCAAAAGCTTCAGACTTGTGTTTCAATAAGAACACATGTCCGAATCTAGAGAGATCATCGGTGAATGTAATAAAGTATGAGGAAACATTCCTGGCATGAGTAGACATAGGACCGCATACATCACTATGTATCAGTCCCAAGAGTTCAGTAGCTTTTTCTCCGTATCCAGTAAACGGAGTTTTGGTCATCTTTCCTATAAGACATGACTCGCAAGTTTCATAAGATGTAAATTGTAATGGATTCAAATATCCATCTTTATGCAAGTTAGCTAGTCTTGTCGCATTGATATGACCTAGTCTACAATACCACAAGTAGGCTTCGTTCATTTCTGAACTTTTTCTATTGTGTGTTATGTATATTTAGAACTGTGGTTTGATTCAGAATGTATATAGCGTTACACAACGTACCAAACCCAATCAACAGTTGATTTTGGAAAATGTTCATAACATTATCCTCCAATGCAAAGTTATATCCTTCTTGATGTAACAATGAAACTGATATAATATCGCACATCATTTTTGGTACGTAATAATAGTCGTTCGGAATCATTGTATTACCATTTGGTAATGCAAGGAGATATTCACCAACTGCTTTGGCTGCAAGAATTGCTTTATTCCCTACTTTTAGGGACATATCACCCTTTCCCAGTTCTCTACCTTTCATTAGCCCATGTAACTGTAGGGTTACGGCAGCGCCCCGGCCATCAATCCGTGGCCAAACGTGGAACAAAAAATTTTAAAAACCAGGCGCTAACGGAACCCGATTCCCGGATCGTACCATTAACCCTATACTAGTTAACTGTAAAAGGTGTTTAATGAGATTATACCGATCGATCCGTGTCCTTCGGTCTTCAACCTATGCCCAAGCTCCTCGCGGCTTCCTCGATGAAGTTCGGTCTCCGGTCTCCCTCGTCGAAGACGATCCACGTCGAGGATTAGTAATACGGGCTCCCGATTCAAAACCAAAGTAACTCGAGCATCCAGTTTGCTAGCCTAGATGCCCAAGATGAAGTAAAGAGTGTTTGTGAATACTTTGTCTCAAAACACCCAAGGATTCTCAACTCATGAGATCGAATGGGTGGAGGTTGAAGAAGAAGCCATAGGAGAAAGTGTGAGCTCAAGTATTGGCTTGTGAAGAAAAATGAGCGTCTGTTTTTTTTTTAGATGTGTTGTGAGGTATTTGTGTTTAGAAACTAAATAAAAATCATCCCCAAAAAAATATCTGCCTTCCATAACAAATATCTCACAACCAAACCAATAAAAAATCAAGCATGGCTCATGCCACAATCAATGCCACAAGCCAAGACTTGCACTCACAATCCAAAACATACACTCACACTTTTAACCAAATAAACATTTAAAAAAAATGTTTAATCCAAGAAAAAGAATTGGCATCTTCAAAAGTAATCTTGTAATGGATTACAAGAATACCTCGCATCCGTATATACATACCCGCATCCGTATTCAGACTGAATACGAATACAACGAGACGAATGTAATCCACAAATATAATACTAGGATTGTAACGTTTTGAAAATCGTTTCGGTGAAATTTCGAAAAAATCGGTAAAATGAAGGGGTTTTCTGTAAAAAGTCAAAATACAAATATCTTATTATAAAAATTAAATATACATATTCTAGCTATGTAATTGCTATTTTTTGGTGTTTATTGAGCCGCTGGTGAAATTTCAAATTTTCTGAAAAAAATATTATTTTATTATTATTTTAAGCCGTCACTAATACATTTAATTAGGGAAAATTACAAATTGGAATGAGTTGAAACAAATTTTGTGCATCATAAAACATTAAATAAAAATTTGTCATGTGGTTTTTGGAACGAAATCAATTGCCAAAACGGTTTAGAAATTATTGAAGAAAAAAGGCTTTTTTTAGCGTAAATGGATGTTTGGGGTATTATATTTATCATTTTTCATCACCCCACACCCGTGCCCACACCCACACACCCCCACTTACTCCTCCCCTTAGCCAAATTCAGCAGCCCTCACTTTTCCCCCACTTGGTTTGCAAAGAAAAAAGGAAATGAAGAAAAGAATAGAAAATGGATAAAGTAGTTAGACTTTTGACTTGCTTTGACCTTGACTTTGTCCCCCACCATTTTCTCTACCTCCCTCTCTCTCCTCACTCCCATTTCTGGCCGAAATTCTCAGCCCCCCAACAGCAGCCCCTCCCTCCCTCTTCTCCTCTCATTTTCCATCAAAAAATTCACCCATTTCCATCAAAAATCAAAGCTAAAATGCAAATCAAAGCCCTACCCATTTTCTCTTATCTCTTTAAGCATGGATCTTGGTGCAAAGATTTCAATTTGGAGGTCTAGTTTCATGTTGATCTCATGATGGTTTTAAGGTATAAATCCTAACCTATTGTTCAATTGTTGGGTTAAATTCCTTAATGTATCCTATTAGGTGCTTAAATATGGTTTAATTGCAAGTTTGGAAATCTAAAGAGAAGAAGTTTGAATTGAAAAGTTAGGGTTTAAAATTCAATAGGGTTGTTGTCACTTGTTTAAGGTTGCATGGTGTAGTTAGCATGTTAAGACATGTTAAACCTAATCTAAAAGATAATTTGTAAATTGTTGCATCTAAAAGTCCAAATTTAGTTATTTAAGCAAACTAGGTTTTAGTTTTTAGTTGCAAATGGGTGATTTAAAATCTAACTAAGAATTTTATGACTTTATTAACATTATAAAATGTAGTTTAATGCTTTAGATCATGCAAATCCAAACTAGATTGTTGTATGTGCATTTTGCTATAAAATGGTCGAAATTGGTTAAAATTGCAAACTAGTTTTTGTAAATATTGTGTTAAATTGAGAATTAAAATATGGTTAGGGTTTTTATCATATTATTAACTTTATTAAGTGTAGTTTAACACTTTAGTTCATGGAAATCCAACCTAAATCGTAGTTTGTGCATTTTTGCTATGAAATTGTAAAAAGGGTATTTTGTAAACTAGAATATTAGGGTTTTTGGAATTTAATGAGATTAAATTCCGGAAATTTTTCTATGACTTATTTAAGATATTTAATAAGTATACTGGCCGCTACATTCATTTAAACATCATGTTTTGTACAAACGGCGAATTGTGCTTGCTAGATTTTCGGAAAAACGACTTTTTAAGTGAAATTGGGGTTTTTGGGAATTTTAAGCTATTTTATATTATAATTAGTGCTTGTAATTGTGTAAATGAGTGTGATTGGATTTTTCTCGATGGTTTGACGTTTGTACATCGACATCGAGGGTTGGTTTGACTATTCTTGCATGCGTAGGCGATAGGTTTGGACCTATGCGTGATACGCGTGCCGATTTGGTTTTCTTATGACGTTTCGATTTCGAATTGGGTTTTTATGCGATACGGTACGTTATGATATGTAGGTACCCCAGGTGGACTTCAAGACGACAAGCAAGTGCGTGGCGACGTCGGCACCGGCGAGCGAGGTTCAGGTGAGTAGATTTATATCTACGGGGAGAAGTCGGGTGGTTGGCGTATAGCACCCCCGCAATCCGTGGTGGTGTATACGGATGCGTATACACACCAACATTTATTATATGTTATTTGGGATTAATAACGTTGCTTAGGATGGATATTGGTGTGTTGGATTACTTTAGTGTTGCGAACCCTAGGGTAGTGTTACTCACACATACACACATACATACTTGCATACATTCCTAGTGATATGTGCGCATGGGATTCTTTATAGTTATGTGTGCACATGGGTATGGGACTAAGTGTTCACATACGGATTGAGGATGATACTTGGGGTTGAGCTGAGTCGATGAGATTGGATCGAGGCCGTGAGATCGGTGATATTGCAGGGTTCGTATCTTAGATACGACATGACGTTGTAGCGGGTCCTTGACGTAGTGTTTCACACACGTCCATGCTTACGTAGGCGGTATCAGTATGGTACTAGACGTAGATCAGTATCCCGATCATGATACTTGATAAAGAGGATACCAGGTGAATAGTATGATGAATGTGATATTGACCCCGTACCCAGATTGGGATGCCGTACGACGGATTTACGTACGAGCTATATTGATGATTGATCCGCACTCTTGACTTGGGATGCCTGATTATAGATATGGTATCGGATATGATATAATTGAGGCGGGATCACCGACTATACATATACAGGTATGTATATGTATCGACTCAGATGATAGGCGGTTTCCTTACCTGTAGTTCAGCTTGTTAGTTCAGCCGTATAGTTTAGTGTAGTCGTTAGATTAGATTAGACTTCTTACCTATTTCAAAAACTAACGAATCGTGGGCATTTTTAAAGACAGCTCAAGGGAATCTACGGATATTTCAAAAACGACGTATCTTTTCATAAAAACACCGTAGCCCCTATTTTCAAAACCCCATGATTCGTGTTATTTCAAAAGGCACCATTCGTAGGACTTATATTAGATTATTGTAGATTAGTTATCGTTGTGTCTAGTATTCAGCTCCCGCATATTATTGCTGTTCGCTCTGCCTCGCATACTTATTGTGCTGCATATTCCATTATTGATATCATGCTGTTAGGACACCAGCACCATTACCGATGATGCGTATGTACCACGTACACCTACTTGCCGGCTCACACACATCTTCATCGGTAATTGCCATGTCACGTACACTTTAGAGAATATATTTGCTTGACTTAGCTTGTTAGCTAGTAGTTTTGACATGATATTAGTGTACTTTCCTTATATGCCATATTAGACATTTCAGTTATTACTTGCTACTTCATGCATATTGTTATTCATTGTTATGCCGCACGCATGGATTCTCATGCACTTATTCACTAGTTTATGTGCTATTGAGATTTTGGACTCGGATTTCCTTGATATTTCTGGTTTTGGGAACCGTGGAGATTTCAAAAGAGAATATGTAATTGTTTTAAAAACCCGGTTACCCTGGATATGATATTTCAGTGCGTCCACCATGTGTTTTCTCGGTGCTGAGAGCGATATGTGAGACCCGAGTTCGAGGAGTGGAGGAACCGTTTCGGGTACATGGTGGACCCGGTAAGGTACCCCGGGGCAAGAAGCTCGTGGTGATGACGATGAGCCTGGCAGGGGAAGACTACCTACCGGTGATATTACCCGACCCGTCGGATATCCGGAGGATACCGTCGTGGTCTTGAGATGGATGGTAGGGGCCGGTCTGGACTGGCGGCGTCCTAGATATTGTGATTTAGATAGTGAGATTTTGAGACATTGAGATTTATGTTTTGTGTCGATGCTAGACACCGTTGGTGCTGATTTCAGTTATGATACCTCATTTGGAAAAAAATACAAAGGAAATCTCACTAATTTATGAAAACTGTTTCTTCATTTACATGTATGCTGTTTTCATGCATTCATATCTCACTCATATGATATATTGCTACCTGAGGCACTGACACGGGCACATGTGATTACACTCGGGTTAGATATTACCTTAGACATTGTCCTAGGCTGCCTGTTTTACATTTATTTGTGGATATATTATGATCATTGACCTAGGTTGCGTTATTTATGCGATTTCTGTGCGTAGATGTTTTTCTATTCACGAGTTGGCAACTCACCCCCGTTGTGCCCCAGTTTCTTGCAGGTTTGCCGTACAGGTTTCATTACGGCTTTGCGGGCATAGTTTCATTCGGGTGATTTGCTAGTAGGTGGGTTTACTTGTATCATACCCCCATTATTTACCTTGTATGATATTATTCAGTTGTATCTAGTAAATTCCATCAACCAAACATGTATTTATTGAGATAGAGACCAGTGTTGGTTATTCTTTCGACCTTAGAGTCGCTCGTTATATTTCTGGTGGTTTTTGAGTTTCCTTTTGAGTTTTGATCCTCGCCGTCGGCGTTGTATATTATATTGTTTGTGTGGTTGTGACCGTCGATTGACGAAGAGCTAGCTCCCGCTTGGGGATGCCTTTTTCTTGATTTCGTATACTATTCATGTTGTATCCCGTTTGGGGGCCAGTATTTACAAAGGAGACTCTGCCGAAATTTTCAGTAAATTTTTGATGTTTTAAAAACCGCATAATTCGGCTTATGCTTTTGAAACTACTTGCTTTAAGTTGGTTTTTCCTGCACTCTACTACTTTTCTTGGTTTGGATTTCTGGGTTTTCGGTTTACTTAGATTACGTACGCCTCGAGACGTTCGTAGTTTAAGTGCCGGTCATGTTCCGTTCTTTCGGGTCGTGACAAAGTTGGTATCAGAGCGTTAGGTTTTAACATTCGGAGCGTAGGATTACCCTTGGTTGATGGAATAGGTGACTAAAGTAGAGTGACGTACCGTTGGTATGTTCCGCGGCATATTTACGACACGCCACTCCACTTATGAAGCCTTAGGATGTACATTTTCTTGTTCAGTATTATATTCCTTCCTGATCTAGCCTCATCGGTACCAGTTTGGCCTTGCTGCTACGGTTACGGCAGGGAGAGCTACGGCTAGAGTTACGGTCAGCACAAGCTCGTCACGAACGAGGACTGACCAGGGCGAAATTCCGGCGACACACGATGGCAGAGATGTGTCTTTTTACTGTGTTTCCGCGCCACGAGCGTTTGGCGGATCGCCTTTATGAGGTTACTCGGAGGCGCTGATCGACACTAGAGAATTGAGCCAATGATAGAGGCCAGCCAGATTTTGATGACCGTTGGTATGTTGCTTACTCCTGATGATTGAGGCACTGTTCAGCATGCAGACGAGCAAGCCAGTGGTTGCTGCGAGCGACGAGATATCGCCCCATATGTTGGAGCTATTGCGGGGCGAGTTGTACGAATAGATGATAGAAGGTCGCTAGTCACCCGATGATGAATGACTAGGACAGGTGGTTCGTTCGCTACCCCGATGCGAGGTCATCAGATAGATTGATTCCAGCTAGAGACGACTTCACGCGGAGACGTTGGGAGTCGACA
Source organism: Agapanthus africanus (assembly GCA_030015575.1). Classification (NCBI taxonomy): domain Eukaryota; kingdom Viridiplantae; phylum Streptophyta; class Magnoliopsida; order Asparagales; family Amaryllidaceae; genus Agapanthus; species Agapanthus africanus. The sequence goes on from JASDDO010000026.1 coordinate 379,458,763, forward strand.
GAGACGATCGAATGTCAGAAACCTATTTATCCAAGTTTAAAGTAGTCGGAAAGACATGCAGGCAATTCTATGGTCCCTCTAGAAGAATGAAACCCTAACTCGACTTAATGACCGTGTGAAAGCCCTTGAACCTTAGGGTTTGCGGCAGTTCTGCGGCGCCATTAGTGAGGCTTGGGTTTGCCCTTCTACGGCTGGACCACCGATGCTGTGGTATGTACTCGATACTATTAAACTGTGCCCAAGATGTTGAGCTCTTGGGGGATTATGAGGTTTTGACGACTCGATCGGATGGCTCGACTCAATTCGGATGCTAGGTGGTGAGATGCATTTCTTGGGAGACTCCCGATACGAGGATAGCCGTTGGAGCTCAGTCCATGCAGCCGCGACAAGACGAGTCCAAAGCAGACGACATTAGAGAAAAGTGGAGTAAGAGGTTCGCACCAGATCTAGATGAGATGACGTTCCACTCCGCCGACATTAGAGATGCTATGCGCATGCCGAGGCATGGTACTTGGACTTACCTTCCAGAAGGAGTCGCGATGAGTATGCAGTCGTTCCAGAGCAAGATGCAGATATAGGAAAGGACAATGACTTCCGGACAGTTGGCAGAGACGAGACATGGAAGAGACCGTGAGCAGGATTCCTTCCAAGACACTGCTGCAATGATACTTGCACCCAGGATCAGATGTGTCACGTACATTCAGAGAGCCAGAGGCCGACGCCAGTGATATGCTGTCTTACGAGTGGTCGTGATGATTGACCGGGAGATGACAAGAGACGTGCCAGAACTGGATCATCCCCGTTAACACACCCGACAGGGCCGATAAGCCGATGGATCGAAAGATTGGTAATTCACAGTGAAGACCTTGACCCAGGAGTGGTCATGGTTACGCACACCAGCAGGACAGAGTTCATGATCATCGACGAGACGTCCCACTAGTGACCGCGACAGTTGGCCGAGATTCTTAGAGGATGCGCTGGAGCAGTACTATTCCGCCATTATTGATTCCGATGTTTTGGGTGATTTATTCGTATGATTTAATTTTGATGATTGAGGATTTACGATCTTTGCACAGTGTTGCACTTGATATCGTTTTCGTGCTTTAGTTTCACATATTTGTGATTTTACGGTTTTAGACATTTGAGTTGATTTTGTGCATATGCATGCACACGATTTGGTTCCTGCACTCTGTATAGTTATATATGCTTGCAGTGCAGTGATACGACTTTTGTGCACTTAGATGCACTGGACTTCGATTTCCATTGTGATACTCGATATTTGTTTTGTGCACCTTGTGCACCTGATTGATTTTGCGCACGTTCGGCGCTTGATATTGGATTTCATGATTTCATGCACGATGGATGCACCTGATTTAGATTTTCGCGCATGTTGAGCGCATGTCTTGAGATGCGATTTTGGTGCACACCAGATGCACTAAATCGAGATTTTTCGTGCATGTCAGATGCACCTGATTTTGCCGTCAGGCACACATGTTGCCTACGACAGATGTTTCGTGCACACCCGATGCACTTAGATGTTGTTTCTGTGCGCATGTATGGCACATTCATGGATTTTGATTTCCGTGCGCACCAGACGCACGTAGTATTCATGTGCATATTTTGGGATTGATTTCTTATAGAGTAGTACGTTTTTATGATATTGCTATGTGTTTTCGTACTGAGCAGGACTAGTCAGAGGACAGTACCTGAATATATTTGGCATGCATTGATAGTTATTGAAGGGATTTCCAAAAAGCGAGCTATAGCCTCAGTATTTACCTACGTGTCTGATATGACACGAAATGTTTAAAACAAGGAGACCCTTCTAAATTGTTTCCAAAACGGCGGAACGTACATTTCAAACAAAGGTATATATGTATATAGTTATTTCCTTATGATAGACGTCCGCCACTGTGCAGTGTTATACGCGTGCACAGCGACTTAAAGAGATTTGGCATGCATTTCCTTCAGATACTTACATATATAGATTCGATATTTACATGTATAGTTTCGAGTTATATCATATTGGTTTTGATTTGGATTTGGCATTGATGTCTTCTCCATGACTCCGATGATTGTGGGATGCTTGACGGAGTTTTGATTTCAGTTATATGCTCATTTTTCATGCGCGTGCGCTGCGCTACGATTTGTTTTATGTAGTTACAATTTCGGAGCACCGACGACTTGATGGTTTTTCTTAGATGTTTTAGTATTTGGGGGAGTTTGAATTTAAATTCGGGGACCGAATTTCTTTAAGGGGGGAAGATTGTAACATTTTGAAAATCGTTTCGGTGAAATTTCGAAAAAATCGGTAAAATAAGGGGGTTTTCTGTAAAAAGTCAAAATACAAATATCTTATTATAAAAATTAAATATACATATTCTAGCTATGTAATTGCTATTTTTTGGTGTTTATTGAGCCGCTGGTGAAATTTCAAATTTTCTGAAAAAAATATTATTTTATTATTATTTTAAGCCGACACTAATACATTTAATTAGGGAAAATTACAAATTGGAATGAGTTGAAACAAATTTTGTGCATCATAAAACATTAAATAAAAATTTGTCATGTGGTTTTTGGAACGAAATCAATTGCCAAAACGGTTTAGAAATTATTGAAGAAAAAAGGCTTTTTTTTAGCGTAAATGGATGTTTGGGGTATTGTATTTATCATTTTTCATCACCCCACACCCGTGCCCACACCCACACACCCCCACTTACTCCTCCCCTTAGCCAAATTCAGCAGCCCTCACTTTTCCCCCACTTGGTTTGCAAAGAAAAAAGGAAATGAAGAAAAGAATAGAAAATGGATAAAGTAGTTAGACTTTTGACTTGCTTTGACCTTGACTTTGTCCCCCACCATTTTCTCTACCTCCCTCTCTCTCCTCACTCCCATTTCTGGCCGAAATTCTCAGCCCCCCAACAGCAGCCCCTCCCTCCCTCTTCTCCTCTCATTTTCCATCAAAAAATTCACCCATTTCCATCAAAAATCAAAGCTAAAATGCAAATCAAAGCCCTACCCATTTTCTCTTCTCTCTTTAAGCATGGATCTTGGTGCAAAGATTTCAATTTGGAGGTCTAGTTTCATGTTGATCTCATGATGGTTTTAAGGTATAAATCCTAACCTATTGTTCAATTGTTGGGTTAAATTCCTTAATGTATCCTATTAGGTGCTTAAATATGGTTTAATTGCAAGTTTGGAAATCTAAAGAGAAGAAGTTTGAATTGAAAAGTTAGGGTTTAAAATTCAATAGGGTTGTTGTCACTTGTTTAAGGTTGCATGGTGTAGTTAGCATGTTAAGACATGTTAAACCTAATCTAGAAGATAATTTGTAAATTGTTGCATCTAAAAGTCCAAATTTAGTTATTTAAGCAAACTAGGTTTTAGTTTTTAGTTGCAAATGGGTGATTTAAAATCTAACTAAGAATTTTATGACTTTATTAACATTATAAAATGTAGTTTAATGCTTTAGATCATGCAAATCCAAACTAGATTGTTGTATGTGCATTTTGCTATAAAATGGTCGAAATTGGTTAAAATTGCAAACTAGTTTTTGTAAATATTGTGTTAAATTGAGAATTAAAATATGGTTAGGGTTTTTATCATATTATTAACTTTATTAAGTGTAGTTTAACACTTTAGTTCATGGAAATCCAACCTAAATCGTAGTTTGTGCATTTTTGCTATGAAATTGTAAAAAGGGTATTTTGTAAACTAGAATATTAGGGTTTTTGGAATTTAATGAGATTAAATTCCGGAAATTTTTCTATGACTTATTTAAGATATTTAATAAGTATACTGGCCGCTACATTCATTTAAACATCATGTTTTGTACAAACGGCGAATTGTGCTTGCTAGATTTTCGGAAAAACGACTTTTTAAGTGAAATTGGGGTTTTTGGGAATTTTAAGCTATTTTATATTATAATTAGTGCTTGTAATTGTGTAAATGAGTGTGATTGGATTTTTCTCGATGGTTTGACGTTTGTACATCGACATCGAGGGTTGGTTTGACTATTCTTGCATGCGTAGGCGATAGGTTTGGACCTATGCGTGATACGCGTGCCGATTTGGTTTTCTTATGACGTTTCGATTTCGAATTGGGTTTTTATGCGATACGGTGCGTTATGATATGTAGGTACCCCAGGTGGACTTCAAGACGACAAGCAAGTGCGTGGCGACGTCGGCACCGGCGAGCGAGGTTCAGGTGAGTAGATTTATATCTACGGGGAGAAGTCGGGTGGTTGGCGTATAGCACCCCCGCAATCCGTGGTGCTGTATACGGATGCGTATACACACCAACATTTATTATATGTTATTTGGGATTAATAACGTTGCTTAGGATGGATATTGGTGTGTTGGATTACTTTAGTGTTGCGAACCCTAGGGTAGTGTTACTCACACATACACACATACATACTTGCATACATTCCTAGTGATATGTGCGCATGGGATTCTTTATAGTTATGTGTGTACATGGGTATGGGACTAAGTGTTCACATACGGATTGAGGATGATACTTGGGGTTGAGCTGAGTCGATGAGATTGGATCGAGGCCGTGAGATCGGTGATATTGCAGGGTTCGTATCTTAGATACGACATGACGTTGTAGCGGGTCCTTGACGTAGTGTTTCACACACGTCCATGCTTACGTAGGCGGTATCAGTATGGTACTAGACGTAGATCAGTATCCCGATCATGATACTTGATAAAGAGGATACCAGGTGAATAGTATGATGAATGTGATATTGACCCCGTACCCAGATTGGGATGCCGTACGACGGATTTACGTACGAGCTATATTGATGATTGATCCGCACTCTTGACTTGGGATGCCTGATTATAGATATGGTATCGGATATGATATTATTGAGGCGGGATCACCGACTATACATATACAGGTATGTATATGTATCGACTCAGATGATAGGCGGTTTCCTTACCTGTAGTTCAGCTTGTTAGTTCAGCCGTATAGTTTAGTGTAGTCGTTAGATTAGATTAGACTTCTTACCTATTTCAAAAACTAACGAATCGTGGGCATTTTTAAAGACAGCTCAAGGGAATCTACGGATATTTCAAAAACGACGTATCTTTTCATAAAAACACCGTAGCCCCTATTTTCAAAACCCCATGATTCGTGTTATTTCAAAAGGCACCATTCGTAGGACTTATATTAGATTATTGTAGATTAGTTATCGTTGTGTCTAGTATTCAGCTCCCGCATATTATTGCTGTTCGCTCTGCCTCGCATACTTATTGTGCTGCATATTCCATTATTGATATCATGCTGTTAGGACACCAGCACCATTACCGATGATGCGTATGTACCACGTACACCTACTTGCCGGCTCACACACATCTTCATCGGTAATTGCCATGTCACGTACACTTTAGAGAATATATTTGCTTGACTTAGCTTGTTAGCTAGTAGTTTTGACATGATATTAGTGTACTTTCCTTATATGCCATATTAGACATTTCAGTTATTACTTGCTACTTCATGCATATTGTTATTCATTGTTATGCCGCACGCATGGATTCTCATGCACTTATTCACTAATTTATGTGCTATTGAGATTTTGGACTCGGATTTCCTTGATATTTCTGGTTTTGGGAACCGTGGAGATTTCAAAAGAGAATATGTAATTGTTTTAAAAACCCGGTTACCCTGGATATGATATTTCAGTGCGTCCACCATGTGTTTTCTCGGTGCTGAGAGCGATATGTGAGACCCGAGTTCGAGGAGTGGAGGAACCGTTTCGGGTACATGGTGGACCCGGTAAGGTATCCCGGGGCAAGAAGCTCGTGGTGATGACGATGAGCCTGGCAGGGGAAGACTACCTACCGGTGATATTACCCGACCCGTCGGATATCCGGAGGATACCGTCGTGGTCTTGAGATGGATGGTAGGGGCCGGTCTGGACTGGCGGCGTCCTAGATATTGTGATTTAGATAGTGAGATTTTGAGACATTGAGATTTATGTTTTGTGTCGATGCTAGACACCGTTGGTGCTGATTTCAGTTATGATACCTCATTTGGAAAAAAATACAAAGGAAATCTCACTAATTTATGAAAACTGTTTCTTCATTTACATGTATGCTGTTTTCATGCATTCATATCTCACTCATATGATATATTGCTACCTGAGGCACTGACACGGGCACATGTGATTACACTCGGGTTAGATATTACCTTAGACATTGTCCTAGGCTGCCTGTTTTACATTTATTTGTGGATATATTATGATCATTGACCTAGGTTGCGTTATTTATGCGATTTCTGTGCGTAGATGTTTTTCTATTCACGAGTTGGCAACTCACCCCCGTTGTGCCCCAGTTTCTTGCAGGTTTGCCGTACAGGTTTCATTACGGCTTTGCGGGCATAGTTTCATTCGGGTGATTTGCTAGTAGGTGGGTTTACTTGTATCATACCCCCATTATTTACCTTGTATGATATTATTCAGTTGTATCTAGTAAATTCCATCAACCAAACATGTATTTATTGAGATAGAGACCAGTGTTGGTTATTCTTTCGACCTTAGAGTCGCTCGTTATATTTCTGGTGGTTTTTGAGTTTCCTTTTGAGTTTTGATCCTCGCCGTCGGCGTTGTATATTATATTGTTTGTGTGGTTGTGACCGTCGATTGACGAAGAGCTAGCTCCCGCTTGGGGATGCCTTTTTCTTGATTTCGTATACTATTCATGTTGTATCCCGTTTGGGGGCCAGTATTTACAAAGGAGACTCTGCCGAAATTTTCAGTAAATTTTTGATGTTTTAAAAACCGCATAATTCGGCTTATGCTTTTGAAACTACTTGCTTTAAGTTGGTTTTTCCTGCACTCTACTACTTTTCTTGGTTTGGATTTCTGGGTTTTCGGTTTACTTAGATTACGTACGCCTCGAGACGTTCGTAGTTTAAGTGCCGGTCATGTTCCGTTCTTTCGGGTCGTGACAAAGTTGGTATCAGAGCGTTAGGTTTTAACATTCGGAGCGTAGGATTACCCTTGGTTGATGGAATAGGTGACTAAAGTAGAGTGACGTACCGTTGGTATGTTCCGCGGCATATTTACGACACGCCACTCCACTTATGAAGCCTTAGGATGTACATTTTCTTGTTCAGTATTATATTCCTTCCTGATCTAGCCTCATCGGTACCAGTTTGGCCTTGCTGCTACGGTTACGGCAGGGAGAGCTACGGCTAGAGTTACGGTCAGCACAAGCTCGTCACGAACGAGGACTGACCAGGGCGAAATTCCGGCGACACACGATGGCAGAGATGTGTCTTTTTACTGTGTTTCCGCGCCACGAGCGTTTGGCGGATCGCCTTTATGAGGTTACTCGGAGGCGCTGATCGACACTAGAGAATTGAGCCAATGATAGAGGCCAGCCAGATTTTGATGACCGTTGGTATGTTGCTTACTCCTGATGATTGAGGCACTGTTCAGCATGCAGACGAGCAAGCCAGTGGTTGCTGCGAGCGACGAGATATCGCCCCATATGTTGGAGCTATTGCGGGGCGAGTTGTACGAATAGATGATAGAAGGTCGCTAGTCACCCGATGATGAATGACTAGGACAGGTGGTTCGTTCGCTACCCCGATGCGAGGTCATCAGATAGATTGATTCCAGCTAGAGACGACTTCACGCGGAGACGTTGGGAGTCGACAGAGACGATCGAATGTCAGAAACCTATTTATCCAAGTTTAAAGTAGTCGGAAAGACATGCAGGCAATTCTATGGTCCCTCTAGAAGAATGAAACCCTAACTCGACTTAATGACCGTGTGAAAGCCCTTGAACCTTAGGGTTTGCGGCAGTTCTGCGGCGCCATTAGTGAGGCTTGGGTTTGCCCTTCTACGGCTGGACCACCGATGCTGTGGTATGTACTCGATACTATTAAACTGTGCCCAAGATGTTGAGCTCTTGGGGGATTATGAGGTTTTGACGACTCGATCGGATGGCTCGACTCAATTCGGATGCTAGGTGGTGAGATGCATTTCTTGGGAGACTCCCGATACGAGGATAGCCGTTGGAGCTCAGTCCATGCAGCCGCGACAAGACGAGTCCAAAGCAGACGACATTAGAGAAAAATGGAGTAAGAGGTTCGCACCAGATCTAGATGAGATGACGTTCCACTCCGCCGACATTAGAGATGCTATGCGCATGCCGAGGCATGGTACTTGGACTTACCTTCCAGAAGGAGTCGCGATGAGTATGCAGTCGTTCCAGAGCAAGATGCAGATATAGGAAAGGACAATGACTTCCGGACAGTTGGCAGAGACGAGACATGGAAGAGACCGTGAGCAGGATTCCTTCCAAGACACTGCTGCAATGATACTTGCACCCAGGATCAGATGTGTCACGTACATTCAGAGAGCCAGAGGCCGACGCCAGTGATATGCTGTCTTACGAGTGGTCGTGATGATTGACCGGGAGATGACAAGAGACGTGCCAGAACTGGATCATCCCCGTTAACACACCCGACAGGGCCGATAAGCCGATGGATCGAAAGATTGGTAATTCACAGTGAAGACCTTGACCCAGGAGTGGTCATGGTTACGCACACCAGCAGGACAGAGTTCATGATCATCGACGAGACGTCCCACTAGTGACCGCGACAGTTGGCCGAGATTCTTAGAGGATGCGCTGGAGCAGTACTATTCCGCCATTATTGATTCCGATGTTTTGGGTGATTTATTCGTATGATTTAATTTTGATGATTGAGGATTTACGATCTTTGCACAGTGTTGCACTTGATATCGTTTTCGTGCTTTAGTTTCACATATTTGTGATTTTACGGTTTTAGACATTTGAGTTGATTTTGTGCATATGCATGCACACGATTTGGTTCCTGCACTCTGTATAGTTATATATGCTTGCAGTGCAGTGATACGACTTTTGTGCACTTAGATGCACTGGACTTCGATTTCCATTGTGATACTCGATATTTGTTTTGTGCACCTTGTGCACCTGATTGATTTTGCGCACGTTCGGCGCTTGATATTGGATTTCATGATTTCATGCACGATGGATGCACCTGATTTAGATTTTCGCGCATGTTGAGCGCATGTCTTGAGATGCGATTTTGGTGCACACCAGATGCACTAAATCGAGATTTTTCGTGCATGTCAGATGCACCTGATTTTGCCGTCAGGCACACATGTTGCCTACGACAGATGTTTCGTGCACACCCGATGCACTTAGATGTTGTTTCTGTGCGCATGTATGGCACATTCATGGATTTTGATTTCCGTGCGCACCAGACGCACGTAGTATTCATGTGCATATTTTGGGATTGATTTCTTATAGAGTAGTACGTTTTTATGATATTGCTATGTGTTTTCGTACTGAGCAGGACTAGTCAGAGGACAGTACCTGAATATATTTGGCATGCATTGATAGTTATTGAAGGGATTTCCAAAAAGCGAGCTATAGCCTCAGTATTTACCTACGTGTCTGATATGACACGAAATGTTTAAAACAAGGAGACCCTTCTAAATTGTTTCCAAAACGGCGGAACGTACATTTCAAACAAAGGTATATATGTATATAGTTATTTCCTTATGATAGACGTCCGCCACTGTGCAGTGTTATACGCGTGCACAGCGACTTAAAGAGATTTGGCATGCATTTCCTTCAGATACTTACATATATAGATTCGATATTTACATGTATAGTTTCGAGTTATATCATATTGGTTTTGATTTGGATTTGGCATTGATGTCTTCTCCATGACTCCGATGATTGTGGGATGCTTGACGGAGTTTTGATTTCAGTTATATGCTCATTTTTCATGCGCGTGCGCTGCGCTACGATTTGTTTTATGTAGTTACAATTTCGGAGCACCGACGACTTGATGGTTTTTCTTAGATGTTTTAGTATTTGGGGGAGTTTGAATTTAAATTCGGGGACCGAATTTCTTTAAGGGGGGAAGATTGTAACATTTTGAAAATCGTTTCGGTGAAATTTCGAAAAAATCGGTAAAATAAGGGGGTTTTCTGTAAAAAGTCAAAATACAAATATCTTATTATAAAAATTAAATATACATATTCTAGCTATGTAATTGCTATTTTTTGGTGTTTATTGAGCCGCTGGTGAAATTTCAAATTTTCTGAAAAAAATATTATTTTATTATTATTTTAAGCCGACACTAATACATTTAATTAGGGAAAATTACAAATTGGAATGAGTTGAAACAAATTTTGTGCATCATAAAACATTAAATAAAAATTTGTCATGTGGTTTTTGGAACGAAATCAATTGCCAAAACGGTTTAGAAATTATTGAAGAAAAAAGGCTTTTTTTTAGCGTAAATGGATGTTTGGGGTATTGTATTTATCATTTTTCATCACCCCACACCCGTGCCCACACCCACACACCCCCACTTACTCCTCCCCTTAGCCAAATTCAGCAGCCCTCACTTTTCCCCCACTTGGTTTGCAAAGAAAAAAGGAAATGAAGAAAAGAATAGAAAATGGATAAAGTAGTTAGACTTTTGACTTGCTTTGACCTTGACTTTGTCCCCCACCATTTTCTCTACCTCCCTCTCTCTCCTCACTCCCATTTCTGGCCGAAATTCTCAGCCCCCCAACAGCAGCCCCTCCCTCCCTCTTCTCCTCTCATTTTCCATCAAAAAATTCACCCATTTCCATCAAAAATCAAAGCTAAAATGCAAATCAAAGCCCTACCCATTTTCTCTTCTCTCTTTAAGCATGGATCTTGGTGCAAAGATTTCAATTTGGAGGTCTAGTTTCATGTTGATCTCATGATGGTTTTAAGGTATAAATCCTAACCTATTGTTCAATTGTTGGGTTAAATTCCTTAATGTATCCTATTAGGTGCTTAAATATGGTTTAATTGCAAGTTTGGAAATCTAAAGAGAAGAAGTTTGAATTGAAAAGTTAGGGTTTAAAATTCAATAGGGTTGTTGTCACTTGTTTAAGGTTGCATGGTGTAGTTAGCATGTTAAGACATGTTAAACCTAATCTAGAAGATAATTTGTAAATTGTTGCATCTAAAAGTCCAAATTTAGTTATTTAAGCAAACTAGGTTTTAGTTTTTAGTTGCAAATGGGTGATTTAAAATCTAACTAAGAATTTTATGACTTTATTAACATTATAAAATGTAGTTTAATGCTTTAGATCATGCAAATCCAAACTAGATTGTTGTATGTGCATTTTGCTATAAAATGGTCGAAATTGGTTAAAATTGCAAACTAGTTTTTGTAAATATTGTGTTAAATTGAGAATTAAAATATGGTTAGGGTTTTTATCATATTATTAACTTTATTAAGTGTAGTTTAACACTTTAGTTCATGGAAATCCAACCTAAATCGTAGTTTGTGCATTTTTGCTATGAAATTGTAAAAAGGGTATTTTGTAAACTAGAATATTAGGGTTTTTGGAATTTAATGAGATTAAATTCCGGAAATTTTTCTATGACTTATTTAAGATATTTAATAAGTATACTGGCCGCTACATTCATTTAAACATCATGTTTTGTACAAACGGCGAATTGTGCTTGCTAGATTTTCGGAAAAACGACTTTTTAAGTGAAATTGGGGTTTTTGGGAATTTTAAGCTATTTTATATTATAATTAGTGCTTGTAATTGTGTAAATGAGTGTGATTGGATTTTTCTCGATGGTTTGACGTTTGTACATCGACATCGAGGGTTGGTTTGACTATTCTTGCATGCGTAGGCGATAGGTTTGGACCTATGCGTGATACGCGTGCCGATTTGGTTTTCTTATGACGTTTCGATTTTGAATTGGGTTTTTATGCGATACGGTGCGTTATGATATGTAGGTACCCCAGGTGGACTTCAAGACGACAAGCAAGTGCGTGGCGACGTCGGCACCGGCGAGCGAGGTTCAGGTGAGTAGATTTATATCTACGGGGAGAAGTCGGGTGGTTGGCGTATAGCACCCCCGCAATCCGTGGTGGTGTATACGGATGCGTATACACACCAACATTTATTATATGTTATTTGGGATTAATAACGTTGCTTAGGATGGATATTGGTGTGTTGGATTACTTTAGTGTTGCGAACCCTAGGGTAGTGTTACTCACACATACACACATACATACTTGCATACATTCCTAGTGATATGTGCGCATGGGATTCTTTATAGTTATGTGTGCACATGGGTATGGGACTAAGTGTTCACATACGGATTGAGGATGATACTTGGGGTTGAGCTGAGTCGATGAGATTGGATCGAGGCCGTGAGATCGGTGATATTGCAGGGTTCGTATCTTAGATACGACATGACGTTGTAGCGGGTCCTTGACGTAGTGTTTCACACACGTCCATGCTTACGTAGGCGGTATCAGTATGGTACTAGACGTAGATCAGTATCCCGATCATGATACTTGATAAAGAGGATACCAGGTGAATAGTATGATGAATGTGATATTGACCCGTACCCAGATTGGGATGCCGTACGACGGATTTACGTACGAGCTATATTGATGATTGATCCGCACTCTTGACTTGGGATGCCTGATTATAGATATGGTATCGGATATGATATTATTGAGGTGGGATCACCGACTATACATATACAGGTATGTATATGTATCGACTCAGATGATAGGCGGTTTCCTTACCTGTAGTTCAGCTTGTTAGTTCAGTCGTATAGTTTAGTGTAGTCGTTAGATTAGATTAGACTTCTTACCTATTTCAAAAACTAACGAATCGTGGGCATTTTTAACGACAGCTCAAGGGAATCTACGGATATTTCAAAAACGACGTATCTTTTCATAAAAACACCGTAGCCCCTATTTTCAAAACCCCATGATTCGTGTTATTTCAAAAGGCACCATTCGTAGGACTTATATTAGATTATTGTAGATTAGTTATCATTGTGTCTAGTATTCTGCTCCCGCATATTATTGCTGTTCGCTCTGCCTCGCATACTTATTGTGCTGCATATTCCATTATTGATATCATGCTGTTAGGACACCAGCACCATTACCGATGATGCGTATGTACCACGTACACCTACTTGCCGGCTCACACACATCTTCATCGGTAATTGCCATGTCACGTACACTTTAGAGAATATATTTGCTTGACTTAGCTTGTTAGCTAGTAGTTTTGACATGATATTAGTGTACTTTCCTTATATGCCATATTAGACATTTCAGTTATTACTTGCTACTTCATGCATATTGTTATTCATTGTTATGCCGCACGCATGGATTCTCATGCACTTATTCACTAGTTTATGTGCTATTGAGATTTTGGACTCGGATTTCCTTGATATTTCTGGTTTTGGGAACCGTGGAGATTTCAAAAGAGAATATGTAATTGTTTTAAAAACCCGGTTACCCTGGATATGATATTTCAGTGCGTCCACCATGTGTTTTCTCGGTGCTGAGAGCGATATGTGAGACCCGAGTTCGAGGAGTGGAGGAACCGTTTCGGGTACATGGTGGACCCGGTAAGGTACCCCGGGGCAAGAAGCTCGTGGTGATGACGATGAGCCTGGCAGGGGAAGACTACCTACCGGTGATATTACCCGACCCGTCGGATATCCGGAGGATACCGTCGTGGTCTTGAGATGGATGGTAGGGGCCGGTCTGGACTGGCGGCGCCATAGATATTGTGATTTAGATAGTGAGATTTTGAGACATTGAGATTTATGTTTTGTGTCGATGCTAGACACCGTTGGTGCTGATTTCAGTTATGATACCTCATTTGGAAAAAAATACAAAGGAAATCTCACTAATTTATGAAAACTGTTTCTTCATTTACATGTATGCTGTTTTCATGCATTCATACCTCACTCATATGATATATTGCTACCTGAGGCACTGACACGGGCACATGTGATTACACTCGGGTTAGATATTACCCTAGACATTGTCATAGGCTGCCTGTTTTACATTTATTTGTGGATATATTATGATCATTGACCTAGGTTGCGTTATTTATGCGATTTCTGTGCGTAGATGTTTTTCTATTCACGAGTTGGCAACTCACCCCCGTTGTGCCCCAGTTTCTTGCAGGTTTGCCGTACAGGTTTCATTACGGCTTTGCGGGCATAGTTTCATTCGGGTGATTTGCTAGTAGGTGGGTTTACTTGTATCATACCCCCATTATTTACCTTGTATGATATTATTCAGTTGTATCTAGTAAATTCCATCAACCAAACATGTATTTATTGAGATAGAGACCAGTGTTGGTTATTCTTTCGACCTTAGAGTCGCTCGTTATATTTCTGGTGGTTTTTGAGTTTCCTTTTGAGTTTTGATCCTCGTCGTCGGCGTTGTATATTATATTGTTTGTGTGGTTGTGACCGTCGATTGACGAAGAGCTAGCTCCCGCTTGGGGATGCCTTTTTCTTGATTTCGTATACTATTCATGTTGTATCCCGTTTGGGGGCCAGTATTTACAAAGGAGACTCTGCCGAAATTTTCAGTAAATTTTTGATGTTTTAAAAACCGCATAATTCGGCTTATGCTTTTGAAACTACTTGCTTTAAGTTGGTTTTTCCTGCACTCTACTACTTTTCTTGGTTTGGATTTCTGGGTTTTCGGTTTACTTAGATTACGTACGCCTCGAGACGTTCGTAGTTTAAGTGCCGGTCATGTTCCGTTCTTTCGGGTCGTGACAAGGATCCGGCTTAAACTAAAACCCACTAGTATTATCCGTCCTATCACGATCCGTGCAAAAGTGCACGAATATGATTGGACCCTACCATAAGACCATACGACCTCTACAACGTTTCGCCCGAACCAGGGAAACCCTCTGTTTAGGAATCTAAAGACTCGTCAATATGCTGAAAGCGGGTTTAACCACAAGCACGTCAGTGGAACTAGCGTACGTAATGGCTACCCAGGTATTGTGAGAAACGAAGGCTGACGAGCAAACTCATACTGAAACCCTATTGAGCCTGACAGTGATAATATCCGTACAGTCCGGTCCGTTCGTCTATGAGTATCGCATATAGAGTCTAGGGGGTGGATATTGTCAGACCTCTAATAACTTGACATTTAGTGTCGGCGTGAAACCTATCACCAACTGAGAAACTACCGATCCTAGATCGGTAATTCTCGTCTACCCCGGCTGAGAATTTCTAGTGATGGCCACCCGTGCACACCGCGACATCAACCCCCAATACCGGGAGAGACGAATCCCCTGACGATCCGCTCACTGCCTCCATGTAACTCGGGACTGTACCCAACTAAAACTTGTTTGCACGACTCCTTTGAGCCTTGTAAGGGTAGTAATCAAAGAACAGTAGGAACTCACATGAGACAAATGACGATCTCAGGTCGATAGACTAACCTGTACACGTGTCACCAGGGAACTACTATCTCACAATAGGTATAATACCAACTAGCATGTTCCCGGCGAGTCCGTCCGGTGTACTCATAACCCAATGAGCACCTGTATACATCTTAGGTGAACCAACTAAAACCTATGGCTTGTGAGACCGGCCATCGCCCCTCGTCGGGGTTTCGATCCGTATACACTAGTCTACTCTTGGAGTATCGATGTCCAGTCTAGAAACTCCCACGACTAGGGACACTTTAAGGATGTGCTTGTAGACCACCCAACTCTCACGTATATGATCGCCATCATACTGCTGGTAGTCAAGCAAGAATCCTATGGGCTCTATCAACATGTAATAGTGATCTGTAATGTCGCATGTAGCATGTACACAATGATAAAGACAAACTAGATAGCATATTATCATCTTGAGTAAGACTGTTCTACCTGTATAGGTCACCCCTCAATCATTGCAATCACGTGCCTGCGATCCAATAATCGACTTGAGGGCGCTATAGCCAACAATCTCCCACTTGCACTTAAGGCTAATTATTGCGGTGTCTCTTACTCACAGCCCCTGTGATACCGAACACCCAATTTCTCTACTAATTTGTTTCAAAAATCCCGTTTGTAAAACTATTGTGTTTGAGAAATAGCCTCAGTGAGTGGATCTGCTCTAATGTTTCTCTTTATTTCTCTCTTTATCTCAAGTTCCCGGAGAAAGCCATCTCCCAAAATGAGACCTATCTTAGAATATGTCTGGATATCTGATAGGACCCAGTTCACAAATGAACTCCAAATCCAGCAAACTTCTTAGACTGTACGTCAACTGAATTTAATCAGTATCCTGCGCTATGCCTCCCTCAGTATCCGCTTGGACTACCTGTCCAAACAACTGCCCCTCGTTAAGAGGGAAAAACTATAACTCTGACAGTCACTCTGTCATCCAGGTCACCTTTGAAGCCTGGAATGATAACCGTCTCCCGAAGGAAGCTGTCGTTACCAAATCCCTAGAACATCTACTTATGTTCATGAACTGCTTTCGAACGTTTCTCTAGGATTGGATTAATATATAAACTTATTGCAGCTAGTGCAAAAACAACATCTGGTGTGGTACTTGACATCTCATGATTGACTCAATTGCCTAAGCAAGTGATATGCCAATCATGCACTTCCCTCTCCCCTTTACTCTGTAAGACACCTTTAGAGAGGGTGACTCCATCACCTGCAGGTATACCACCATGCCAGGAGTCGTCCTTTCTAAAACACCTTTAGAATATTGTCTAAGTACCCAGATTGGGACACTTCCCAAATCTAGATCTAAAACCATAGATCTAGTAACCAGGATACCTGATAAAATTGTTGGGTTACCTGAACGCCCTAGCCATCGAACGTGGTGGTTTGCGAATCAAATTTTTTCTTACGAGTTAAAAACGACGCTAAGTTAACCCAATGAAAACTCGGATCTTTCCATAAACCTATCTAGCCAAACTAGGAGTGCTATCTACTATGGAAAGAATTCTCACCAAACGACCTAAGTCCTTCGGTCTTCTTTCCTCGTCATGTGCTCCAAGTAGCCACCTTAAACTTGTTTGATCTCCATTTCTGGTTCCATCGGTCCTTCGGGATCGAGCGTCTACTCCGTCCCTCCTTTGTCTTAGTTAATCCACCCGAGGGATGTGATCCATGGCTTTAGCTCCACACTATATGTCAAGTGGAGCAACTAGAGAACTTGGGTTGCTAAACCAAGTAGTCTAGGATGTAGTGTGATGAACTAAGTGTTTTGCTATCTCTTTCTTGTCTCTTCACTTGTTTCTCAACTCATAAGAAGGGTAGTGAAGAGGAAGATGATGAGGGTGGAGGAAACTCAAGAGGAGGAAAGAGGTGAAGAAAAATGGGAGCTCAAGAATAATGAAGCATCCATATGAGAGAAATTCAACACAAATGGTTTTGTGTATGAATATCTTGAATAAACAATAAACAACCATATTTCAATAGTTACTACAAATGAATTAAAAATTCAATTGTTAACTATTGAAGCTTAGTTATAACAATACCTCCCACTTTACACCTCATTTCGATTTATCAAATAAATTGAAAAAGCATAATGAGGTGGCCACCTTCTAGAAGGTAATCCGTAATAAAATACGGATTACAGTCAGCTATATATACATACCTGCATTCGGATAAAAATACGAATGCCCAAAGAGATAGAATAACACGAAGAACGTAATATTAGAATATACATATCGAAATACATATATGTAAATAATCAAATCAATACCTGATTTAATTATCCGGCTCAAACCCGAGCCGGCTAGTATTACCAATTGTCCGATCGAAAGTCCGGGTACAAAGTACATCAATCGATCGGAACCCTGCACGTATCCAATACGGCTACTACATCATTTCGCCTGAACCAGGGAAACCCTCTGTGTGGGACTCAAAAGACTCGACAGTACGCCGACAGTGAGTTACTGGATAAATCCATAACTACAAGCATGTCAGTGGCACTAGCTGTACGTAACGGCTACCCGGGTACCTGTCGAAAAGGAAAGCTGACGAGCAAACTCATTTTGTTCCCTACTGAGCCTATCTTTGACAATCTCTATACAGTCCGGTCTCTTCATCTGTGAGTATCGCATACCGGGTCTAGGGGGTGGTAAAGGTCAGACCCTAATAACTTGGTAATTCGTGCTAATGCGGCTCAGGACCAATCTGGGAGACTACTGATCAGCCTATCAGTAAATCCCAACTGCCTTAGCCAAGGTCCTATGGTCCTGACCAATCGAACACAGTGCGATATCGACTCCCAATACCGGGAGAGTCGAATCCCCGAAAATCACTCATTTCCTCCATGTGGTTCGGGACTGTACCCAACCAAAACCTGTTTGCATGACTCAGTAGAGCCGTGGTTGGGTAGTGATCAAAGCACAGTAGGAACTCACACGAGACAAATGACGATCTCAGGTCTAAAGTGTAGGGTTACTAGGCACTCTAAAAACGTTCTACAAGGCATCAACCATGCCCGATTAAAATTTTAGCCGTGCCGAACAACCTTAAAAAGGATCTTTTCTAGATAATTAGGGTTTCACATGCAAGTAAATACCATTTACGACTAAGTGAATACAAAATACAACCTTTGTAGATCGGTCCTTCACTTTATATGCTCCTTGTAGTAGTCCCTTCGCTGCAATTATCGTGCTCCCGGACTCTCGGACGGCTCCATGAGAAGATAGCAACGGTATTGCTTGAAGTCTTCGAGGCCGAAGATGATCTACGTCGAGGGAATACGAACTCAAGCTTCTACTTCACTAACTAGAGAATTAGTGAAGCACACACCCTAAACTAAAGTTCTAGTCTAGTAGAGGATGATGAAATAGGAAATGGGTACACTTTAGAATTTCTTTTCTCACTATATTTCTCTCTTTTTCAAACCCTAGCAAGCATTTGAAGAAAGAAGAAGATGAGCTCCAAAATGAGAATGAAAAACTAATCAAGAGAGAGAGAGAGAGAACCATGGGTGAGTTTATATCATATATTAACTCATGTAGAGACATAACCATGGCTACATTATAATGGTTAGGTTAATTAATATCTCAAGTAATCCAAAACTAGTAGACTAAGTCAATGCAACCCTAAGCTTCATGAAGCTTCATGCATGTGAGCTCATCATACACTAATTTTAGAATTACTTTAAATATAAAAACCTAACACTATAATTAGTATGGTATAAGTCTTATACACCCATGTAAGTTGTATCAACAACCATGATACAAAATGAACACAAATAAATATATATCACTTATATATTAAGTTGTGCACAAGTGAGAAAAACAAATGCTTAAGTGAACCAATGTTAGTTAATGTAAATTAGTATATCACATATACAATTATACATTAAATTATTAAATCAACATATGATTTAATAATCCGGTTATATCACATATAACCGACTAACATCCAATGTATCGACTTATCGAATCAACCCTTGATTCGATAACCTGGTTATATCACATATAACCGATCGATACAAACATCGCGAGAATAGAATACGGTATCACATACTCGTATTTTTCTCGGTCCCGCACATATCACATATGCACTCCTATTTCGTTTTGCTTGAGCCAGTAAAACTTCTATGTAGGACTCTAAAGACTCGTCAATACGCCGGCAGTAGGTGATGATCACATCAAGCACGCACAAGCCGTCAGTGGTACTAGCTGGACGTAACGGCTCCCCGGGTATTGAGCGATCATAAGATCAGCAAGCAAGCCCGCTCCAACTCCTGCAAAAACCCTGACAGTGACACTACCGAACAGTCCGGTCTCCTCGTCTGATATGTCGCATATCAATCTAATGGTGGTAAACGTCAGACCCCAATTACCGATAAGTCGTGCCGATATGAGGCTCATAACGGGTCGAGAAACTACTGGTAACACTTCCCAGTAAATCTCTAAACCAGCCCTGGCCAGGGACTTCCCTGTTATGGCCAATCGAGCACAGCGCAACATCAACCCCCAATACCGGGAGAAACGAAACCCCTCCTATTGCTCATTGCCTCCATGTGACTCGGGACTGTACCCAAAAACCACCGTTTTGCACGCCCTCTTGGACGTGGTAAGGTGGAAATCAAAACACAGTGGGAATCACACAAGACTCTATGACGATCTCAGGTCTATAGACTAACCTGTACCAGTGTCACCAAAGAACTGCCATCTGACGTAAGGTATAATACCATCTGGAAGTTCTCGGCGAGTCCGTCCAGTGTACCCAGTCTCCACTGAGCACCCGTATATCATCTCTGATGTCAAACTGTCACGTCCCGAAAGTACGGAACATGACCGGCACTTAAACTACGAGACGTCTTGAGACGTACGTAATCTAAGTAAGCCGAAAACCCAGAAATCCAAACCAAGAAAAGTAGTAGAGTGAAGGAAAACCAATTTAAAACAAGTAGTTTTAATAGCATAAGCCGAATTATGCGGTTTTTAAAAACATCAAGTATTTTCTGAAAATTTCGGCAGAGTCTCCTTTGTAAATACTGCCCCCGAAACGGGATACAATATGAATAGTATACGAAATCAAAAAAAAGGGCATCCCCAAGCGGGAGCTAGCTCTTCGTCAATCGACAGCCACAACCACATAAGCAATATAATATACAACGCCAAGAGCGAGGATCAAAACTCAAATAGAAGCTCAAAACAACAAGAAATCCACAGAAATACAACGCGCGACTCTAAGGTCGAAAGAATAAACATCACTGGTCTCTATCTCAAATAAATACTTGTTTGGTTGATGGAACTTCTAGATACAACAGAATAATGATATACAAGATATATAATGGGGGTACGATACAAGTAAACCCACCTACTAGCAAATCACCCGAAGGAAACTATGCCCGCAAAACCGTAATGAAACCTGTACGGCAAACCTGCAAGAAACTGGGGCACAACGGGGGTGAGTTGCCAACTCGTGAATAGAAAAACATCTACTAAAAGAAATCGCATAAATAACGCAATCCTAGGTCAATGATCATAATATATCCTCAAATATAAGAATAACATGCAACCTATAATAAGGCTAGGGTAGATATCTAACCCGAGTGTAATCTCATGTGCCCGTGTCAGTGCCTCAGGTAGCAATATATCATATGAATGAGGTATGAATGCATGAAAACAGAATACATGTAAATGAAGAACTGTTTTCATAATTTAGTGAGATTTCCTTTGTATTTTTAAAATGAGGTATCATAATGAAATCAGCATAAAACAGTGCCTAGCATCGGCACAAAACGTAATCCCAATATCTCGATATCTCTGTATCACAGTCTCTGTACCTCAATATCTCGAAATCTCAATATCACAGTCTCAATATCTAGGGCGCCGTCAGTCCAGACCGGCCCCTACCATCCATCTGAAGACCACGACGGTATCCTCCGGATATCCGACGCGTCGGGTAAAATCACCGGTAGGTAGTGCACCCCTGCCAGGCTCACATAGTCATCATCACACCCTTCTTGGCCCGGGGTACCTTACCGGGTCCACCATGTACCCAAAACGGTTCATCCGTCTCCTCGAATCGGGTCTCGAAATCCATCAGCAAACTCATGGTGGATGACTCATACATCATGGGAAAAACCGCACTTTTTTATTTAAAAAGAGAGAAATCAGTTTATATAAGTTTTTGCGGTTCCCCCCCCAAATCCAGAAAATCTCATGGAAATCCGAATCCAAATCATCAATAGCATGTAAAACCATGAATGTAGGCATAATAATGAATAACAATATGCATGAAGTGACAAGTAATAACTACAATGTTAAGCTGGCATATAAGGCAGGTATACTAATATCATGTCAAATTACTAACTAACAAGCTATGTCAAGCAATAATATTTTCTAAGGTGTACATGACATGGCAATTACCGATGAAGATGTGTGTGAGCCGGCAAGTAAGTATACGTGGTACATACGCATCATCGGTAATGGTGCTGGTGTCCTAACAGCATGATATCAATAATGGAGTATGAAACATAATATAAGCATGCAATGCGAAGCGAACCACAATAAAGAGCGGGAGCTGAATACTAGACGCAACTATAACTAATCTGCATTAACCTAATATAAGTCCTACAAATGGTGCCTTTTGAAATAACACGAATCATGGGGTTTTGAAAATAGGGGCTACGTTGTTTTTATGAAAAGATACGTCTTTTGAAATATCCATAGGACCCCTTGGGCTGTCTTTTAAAATACCCACGATTCGTTAGTTTTGAAATAGGTAAGAATCGAATCTAATCTAACAACTAAACTAAACTAAAGGGCTAAGCTGACCAGCTGGGCTACAGGTAAGGAAACCGCCTAACATCTGAGTCGATACATATACATACCTGTATATATATTAGTCGGTGATCCCGCCTCAATAATATCATATCCGATACCATATCTATAATCAGACATCCCAAGTCAAGAGTGCGGATCAATCATCAAAATATAGCCCGTACGTAAATCCGTCGTACGGCATCCCTAAATCTGGGTACGGGTTAATATCATATTCATCACACTATTCATCTGGTATCCTCTTTATCCAAGATCATAGTCTAGGGTACTGACCTATGTCTAGTACAAAACTAATATCATCAATATAGTCATGATCTGACTACTGATCGACAGTCTCGTACAAACCGATATCACAACCACAAAACAAATCTCATCGACTCAGCTCAATCCCTAGTATCGTCCTCATATCCGTATATGAACACATAGTCCCATACCCATGTGAACACATAACTATAAAGAATCTCATGAGCACATATAAATAGGAATGTATGCAAGTATGTATGTGTGTATGTATGTGTGTATGTGTAGTGCAACACTACCCTAGGGTTCGCAACACTAAAGTAATCCAACACACCAATATCCATCCTAACATCGTTATTAATCCCAAATAACATATAATAATTGTTGGTGTGTATACGCATCTGTATACACCACCACGGACTGCGGGGGTGCTATACGCCATCCACCCGACTTCTCCCCGTAGATATAAATCTACTCACCTGGTCCTCGCTCGCCGGTGCCGACGTCGCCATGCGCTTGCTTGCCGTCTCGAAGTCCACATGGGGGTACCTACATATCATAACGCACCACATCGCATTAAAATCCGACTCATGACCAAAACGACACACGAATCCCACATAGGTCAAAACCTATGGTTGCTTCCACAAATCAACCCAAAAACCCTCGACATCGGCGTACAAACGCTAGACCATCGAGAAAAACCCAAATACACTCATTTGCACATTCACGAACACTAATTTTAAGCTAAAATAGGTTAAAACTCACAAAAACCCTAAATTCACTTTAAAAGCCGTTTTTCCGAAAAACTAGCAAGCAAAATTTCCCGTTTTAGTACAAAACTCGACATTTAAACAATTCTAGCGGCCATAATACTTATTAAATAACTTAAATAAGTCATATAACCCATAACCACAATTTAATCTCATCAAACTATATACGTTCAAAAAAATTAGTTTGCAATTTTACCCAAATTTCAACCATTTTAGCAAAAATGCATAAACAACAATTTAGTTTGTATTTGCATGATCTAAAATATGAAAATACAATTTAAAATATTAATAATACCATGGATACCCTAATTAGATTTTTATCCCAATTGATTAATTAAATTCCCAAAACCTAGTTAACCAAATTAACACAATTACCAAAATTTTAGACTAACAAATAGCAACTAATAACCAATTTGGGTTTTGCATTCAATTAACATGCTAATCTACCCATTAAAACCATGATCAAACACTACAAACCCTAACTTGATCACAACCCACTCTCTTGAATTTTTCAAAATGAGCAATTCCAATCCAAACTATACATGAAAACACTAAATTAACACTAATTTGAGCCCACTAAGCAAAGTAACCTCTTAAATTTGGTCTGTATAATAACTAGATAACAAAATAACTTAATTAACCTAATAATGGTTTTCCAAACCCTAATTCAACTCAAGCCATAAACTTTAAAAAAACTAGTATGCAAATAGCACTAAAATTAACACTAAAACAACTCAATTAAAGAAATCTAACAATAAGAATTTAAATGGGTAGAAATTATACCTTAAAAATCTAGAGATCTAGCAAGAAGAATTTGCCTCCAATGATGGCTTCATAACACCATGATTCAAGTTATAAAAGCTAAGGAGAATGGGAGGAAGAATGGAAATTAATTTGTGAGATTTAAATTGGATTTTGGAGCAATTTTTTGATTAAAATTGAAGGAAATGAAAAGAGGAAAGTGAAGGGGGAGGGGCTGCAGATTTTCGGCCAGGGGGTGATGGGGGAGGGATGGTGTGGGTGTTGTGCAAAATTTTCCAAGTCAACCCCCCTCAAATCAAGGTACACTAAGCCTCCAAAACAATACATCTTAACAAATACCTTTAAACTCTATTTTACACATACAAATGAGATGGAGAAAATTTTTGAGGGGGGGGAAGTGGGCTGTTGATGGTGGGCTCGGCCATGGAGGGGTGAGGGTGTGTGTGAGTGATTACAAAAAGAATTCCATGCAAAAAGACCCCCCACAATATCATATTTGCAAGTTTTAGTTCAAATAATTAAAATTTTAATTTTCCATCGATTATAACTAACTAGAACTTAAAATAAAATACTAAAAATTTATATTACAAACTTGATTTTAGTTTTCATGGTTCTATAGATTAAAATTAGCCCAAAGAAATTTGTATTTATCGCTAATTTAATGTATTTTTACCGGCTTAAAATAATATTAAAAAATTGAAAAATTAAGGAAAAATTTTAAATGACCAGAATTTTATAAGTAACTCATTAGTTACTAAAAACTAGCAATTACCTATCCAAATTAGGTATAATTAGGCCTAAACTGCAAAATAACAAAAAGACGATTTACGGAAAAATACCAAATTTTCACCGATTTTCGGGAAAATACCAAAACGACTTTTCAAGGCATTACAATCTTCCCCCCTTAAAGAAATTCGGTCCCCGAATTTAAATTAAAACTCCCCCCAAATACTAAAACATCTAAGCAAAATCATCTAGTCGTCGGGGCTCCGAAATCATAAGTACATAAAACAAATCGTAGCGCAGCGCATGCGCATGAAAAATGAGCATATAACTCAAAATCAAAACTCCGTCAAGTATCCTGCAATCATCGGAGTCAAGGTGAAGACACGAATGCCAAATCCAAACCAAAACCGATATGCTATAATTCGGAACTATACATGTAAATATCTGAAGGAAATGCGTGCAAAACACACTCAGGTACTGTCCTCTGACTAGTCCTGCTCAGTACGAAACAAATCGCAATATCATGAAAATATACTGCTCCATAGGAATCAATCCCAAAAGTGCATATGAAAACCCTGTGCGTCCGGTGCGCACGGAAATCAAAATCCATGAATGTGCCATACCTGTGCACAGAAACAACATCAAGGTGCAATGGGTGTGCACACAACATCGGTCATAGGCAACGTGTGTGCCTGACAGCAAAATCAGGTGCATCTGACGTGCACGAAAAATCTCGATTTAGTGCTTCTGGTGTGCACCAAAATCGCATCTCATAACATGCGCCCGACATGCGCTAAAAATCCAAATCCGGTGCATTCATCATGCACGAAATCATGAAATCCAATATCAAGAGTCGAGCACGCGCAAAATCCAATCAGGTGCATAAAATGCACAAAACAAATATCGAGCATCACCCTCGAAATCGAAGTCCAGTGCATCCAAGTGCATAAAATACGAATCACTGCACTGCAGCATACGTGAACTATACCGAGTGCAAAAACCATATCGTGTGCGTGCATACGCACGGAATCAACTCAACCGTATGAAACCCATAAAATCATAAACATGAGAAACCAAGGCACGAAAGCGATATCAAGTGAAACAACTATGCAAAATCATAAATACTCAATAGGCGCAACCATGGTCCATGAAAACAAATACCACGAAACTCAATCATCAAAATCATTCATGTGAATAGATCGCCCAAAACATCGAAATCAAGTATGGCGGAATGGTCCCGCTCAAGTACACCCTCTAAGAATCTCTGGCCAACTGTCATGATCACTCATAACGTATCTCGTCGGCGATCCTGAACTCTGGCCTGCTGGTGTGCGTAACATGACCACTCCTGGGTCCAAGTCTTCTCCGTGGATTACCAATCTCACGATCCATCGGCTCATCGGCCCTGTCAAGGCAGCATATCACTGGCGTCGGCCTCTGGCTCTCTGAATGCACGTGACACATCTAATCCTGGGTGCAAATATCATTGCATCAGTGGCCTGGAAGGATTCCTGCTCAAGGTCTCATCCAAGTCTCGTCTCTGCCTAACTGCCCGGAAGTCATCGCCTTTTACTACATCTGCTTCTTGCTCCGGAACGGCTGCATACTCATCACGACTGCTTCTGGAAGGTATATCCAAGTACAATGCCTCGGCATGTGCATCGCATCTCTGATGTCGGCGGAGTGGAACGTCATCATATCCAGATCTTGTACGAACCTCTTACTCCACTTTTCTCTAATGTCGACTACTTCGGACTCGTCTCATCGCGGCTGCATGGACTGAGCTCCAACGGCTATCCTCGTACCTGGAGTCTCCCAAGAAATGCATCTCACCACCTAGCATCCGAATTAAGTCGAGCCATCCGATCGAGTCATCAAAACCTCATAATCCCCCAAGAGCTCAACATCTTGGGCACAGTTTAATAGTATCGAGTACATACCACAGCATCGGTGGTCCAGCCGTAGAAGGGCAAACCCAAACCTCACTAATGGCGCCGTAGAACTGCCGCAAACCCGAAGGTTCAAAGGCTTTCACACGGTCATTAAGTCGAGTTAGGGTTTCATTCTTCTAGAGGGACCATAGAATTGCCTGCATGTCTTTCCGAATACTTTAAACTTGGAATAATAGGTTTCTGACATTCGATCGTCTCTGTCGACTCCCAACGTCTACGCGTGAAGTCGTCTCTAGCTGGAATCAATCTATCTGATGACCTCGTATCGGGGTAGGCGAACGATCCACATGTCCTAGTCATTCATCCTCGATGACTAGCGACCTTCTATCATCTCTTAGTACAACTCATTCTGCACTAACTCCAGCATCTGGGGCAATATCTCATCGTTCGCAGCAATAACTGGCTCGCTCGTCAGCATGCTGAACGGTGCCTCAATCATCAGGAGTAAGCAACACACCAACGGTCATCAAAACTTGGCTGGCCTCTATCATTGGCTCAATCCTCTAGTGCTGATCGGCATGTCCAAGTAATCTCTTACAGCGATCCATCCAACGCTCGGGGCGCGAAATCACAATCAAAAGACACATCTCTACAATCGTGTGTCGCCGGAATTATGTTCTGGTTAGTCCTCGTTCGTAACGAGCTCGTGCTGACCGCAACTCTAGCCGTAGCTCTCCCTGCCCGTAATCGTGGCAGCAAAACCATAACTGGTACTGATGAGGCTAGATCGGAATGAATATAATACTGAGCAAAGAAATGTACATCCTAAGGCTCCTTAAGTGGAGTGGCGTGTCGTAAGTATGCCGCGGAACATACCCACGGTACGTCACTCTACTTTAGTCACCTATTCCATCAACCAAGGGTCATCCTACGTTCCGAAGGTAAAACCTAACGCTCTGATACCAATTTTGTCACGTCCCGAAAATACGGAACATGACCGGCACTTAAACTACGAGACGTCTTGAGACGTACGTAATCTAAGTAAACCGAAAACCCAGAAATCCAAACCAAGAAAAGTAGTAGAGTGAAGGAAAACCAATTTAAAACAGGTAGTTTTAATAGCATAAGCCGAATTATGCGGTTTTTAAAAACATCAAGTATTTTCTGAAAATTTCGGCAGAGTCTCCTTTGTAAATACTGCCCCCCAAATGGGATACAATATGAATAGTATACGAAATCAAAAAAAAGGGCATCCCCAAGCGGGAGCTAGCTCTTCGTCAATCGACGGCCACAACCACACAAGCAATATAATATACAACGCCAAGGGCGAGGATCAAAACTCAAATAGAAACTCAAAACAACAAGAAATCCACAGAAATACAACGCGCGACTCTAAGGTCGAAAGAATAAACATCACTGGTCTCTATCTCAAATAAATACTTGTTTGGTTGATGGAACTTCTAGATACAACAGAATAATGATATACAAGATATATAATGGGGGTACGATACAAGTAAACCCACCTACTAGCAAATCACCCGAAGGAAACTATGCCCGCAAAGCCGTAATGAAACCTGTACGGCAAACCTGCAAGAAACTGGGGCACAACGGGGGTGAGTTGCCAACTCGTGAATAGAAAAACATCTACTAAAAGAAATCGCATAAATAACGCAATTCTAGGTCAATGATCATAATATATCCTCAAATATAAGAATAACATGCAACCTATAACAAGGCTAGGGTAGATATCTAACCCGAGTGTAATCTCATGTGCCCGTATCAGTGCCTCAGGTAGCAATATATCATATGAATGAGGTATGAATGCATGAAAACAGAATACATGTAAATGAAGAACTGTTTTCACAATTTAGTGAGATTTCCTTTGTATTTTTAAAATGAGGTATCATAATGAAATCAGCATAAAACAGTGCCTAGCATCGGCACAAAACGTAATCCCAATATCTCGATATCTCTGTATCACAGTCTCTGTACCTCAATATCTCGAAATCTCAATATCACAGTCTCAATATCTAGGGCGCCGTCAGTCCAGACCGGCCCCTACCATCCATCTCAAGACCACGACGGTATCCTCCGGATATCCGACGCGTCGGGTAAAATCACCGGTAGGTAGTGCTCCCCTGCCAGGCTCACATCGTCATCATCACGCGCTTCTTGCCCCGGGGTACCTTACCGGGTCCACCATGTACCCGAAACGGTTCATCCGTTTCCTCGAATCGGGTCTCGAAATCCATCAGCAAACTCATGGTGGACGACTCATACATCATGGGAAAAACAGCACTTTTCTATTTAAAAAGAGAGAAATCAGTTTATATAAGTTTTTGCGGTTCCCCCCCCCCCCAATCCAGAAAATCTCATAGAAATCCGAATCCAAATCATCAATAGCATGTAAAACCATGAATGTAGGCATAACAATGAATAACAGTATGCATGAAGTGACAAGTAATAACTACAATGTTAAGCTGGCATATAAGGCAGGTATACTAATATCATGTCAAATTACTAACTAACAAGCTATGTCAAGCAATAATATTTTCTAAGGTGTACGTGACATGGCAATTACCGATGAAGATGTGTGTGAGCCGGCAAGTAAGTGTACGTGGTACATACGCATCATCGGTAATGGTGCTGGTGTCCTAACAGCATGATATCAATAATGGAGTATGAAACATAATATAAGCATGCGATGCGAAGCGAACCACAATAAAGAGCGGGAGCTGAATACAAGACGAAACTATAACTAATCTGCATTAACCTAATATAAGTCCTACAAATGGTGCCTTTTGAAATAACACGAATCATGGGGTTTTGAAAATAGGGGCTACAGTGTTTTTATGAAAAGATACGTCTTTTGAAATATCCGTAGGATCCCTTGGGCTGTCTTTTAAAATACCCACGATTCGTTAGTTTTGAAATAGGTAAGAATCGAATCTAATCTAACAACTAAACTAAACTAAAGGGCTAAGCTGACCAGCTGGGCTACAGGTAAGGAAACCGCCTAACATCTGAGTCGATACATATACATACCTGTATATATATTAGTCGGTGATCCCGCCTCAATAATATCATATCCGATACCATATCTATAATCAGACATCCCAAGTCAAGAGTGCGGATCAATCATCAAAATATAGCTCGTACGTAAATCCGTCGTACGTCATCCCCAAATCTGGGTACGGGTTAATATCATATTCATCACACTATTCATCTGGTATCCTCTTTATCCAAGATCATAATCCAGGGTACTGACCTATGTCTAGTACAATACTAATATCATCAATATAGTCATGATCTGACTACTGATCGACAGTCTCGTACAAACCG
This sequence comes from Agapanthus africanus, assembly GCA_030015575.1. Classification (NCBI taxonomy): domain Eukaryota; kingdom Viridiplantae; phylum Streptophyta; class Magnoliopsida; order Asparagales; family Amaryllidaceae; genus Agapanthus; species Agapanthus africanus. The sequence goes on from JASDDO010000026.1 coordinate 379,488,611, forward strand.
ATATCACAACCACAAAACAAATCTCATCGACTCAGCTCAATCCCTAGTATTGTCCTCATATCCGTATATGAACACATAGTCCCATACCCATGTGAACACATAACTATAAAGAATCCCATGAGCACATATAAATAGGAATGTATGCAAGTATGTATGTGTGTATGTGTAGTGCAACACTACCCTAGGGTTCGCAACACTAAAGTAATTCAACACACCAATATCCATCCTAACATCGTTATTAATCCCAAATAACATATAATAATTGTTGGTGTGTATACGCATCCGTATACACCACCACGGACTGCGGGGGTGCTATACGCCATCCACCCGACTTCTCCCCGTAGATATAAATCTACTCACCTGGTCCTCGCTCGCCGGTGCCGACGTCGCCATGCGCTTGCTTGCCGTCTCGAAGTCCACATGGGGGTACCTACATATCATAACGCACCACATCGCATTAAAATCCGACTAATGACCAAAACGACACACGAATCCCACATAGGTCAAAACCTAAGGTTGCTTCCACAAATCAACCCAAAAACCCTCCACATCGGCGTACAAATGCCAGACCATCGAGAAAAACCCAAATACACTCATTTGCACATTCACGAACACTAATTTTAATATAAAATAGGTTAAAACTCACAAAAACCCCAAATTCACTTTAAAAGCCGTTTTTCCGAAAAACTAGCAAGCAAAATTACCCGTTTTAGTACAAAACTCGACATTTAAACAATTCTAGCGGCCATAATACTTATTAAATAACTTAAATAAGTCATATAACCCAAATCCACAATTTAATCTCATCAAACTATATACGTTCAAAAAAACTAGTTTGCAATTTTACCCAAATTTCAACCATTTTAGCAAAAATGCATAAACAACAATTTAGTTTGGATTTGCATGATCTAAAATATGAAAATACAATTTAAAATGTTAATAATACCATGGATACCCTAATTAGATTTTTATCCCAATTGATTAATTAAATTCCCTAAACCTAGTTAACCAAATTAACACAATTAGCAAAATTTTAGACTAACAAATAGCAACTAATAACCAATTTGGGTTTTGCATTCAATTAACATGCTAATCTACACATTAAAACCATGATCAAACACTACAAACCCTAACTTGATCACAACCCACTCTCTTGAATTTTTCAAAATGAGCAATTCCAATCCAAACTGTACATGAAAACACTAAATTAACACTAATTTGAGCCCACTAAGCAAAGTAACCTCTTAAATTTGGTTTGTATAATAACTAGATAACAAAATAACTTAAATAACCTAATAATGGTTTTCCAAACCCTAATTCAACTCAAGCCATAAACTTTTAAAAAACTAGTATGCAAATAGCACTAAAATTAACACTAAAACAACTCAATTAAAGAAATCTAACAAAAAAAAATTTAAATGGGTAGAAATTATACCTTAAAAATCTAGAGATCTAGCAAGAAGAATTTGCCTCCAATGATGGCTTCATAACACCATGATTCAAGTTATAAAAGCTAAGGAGAATGGGAGGAAGAATGGAAATTAATTTGTGAGATTTAAATTGGATTTTGGAGCAATTTTTTGATTAAAATTGAAGGAAATGAAAAGAGGAAAGTGAAGGGGGAGGGGCTGTAGATTTTTGGCCAGGGGGTGATGGGGGATGGTGTGGGTGTTGTGCAAAATTTTCCAAGTCAACCCCCCTCAAATCAAGGTACACTAAGCCTCCAAAACAATACATCTTAACATATACCTTTAAACTCTATTTCACACATACAAATGAGATGGAGAAAATTTTTGAGGGGGGGAAGTGGGTTGTTGATGGTGGGCTCGGCCATGGAGGGGTGAGGGTGTGTGTGAGTGATTACAAAAAGAATTCCATGCAAAAAGACCCCCCACAATATCATATTTGCAAGTTTTAGTTCAAATAATTAAAATTTTAATTTTCCATCGATTATAACTAACTAGAACTTAAAATAAAATACTAAAAATTTATATTACAAACTAGATTTTAGTTGTCATGGTTCTATAGATTAAAATTAGCCCAAAGAAATTTGTATTTATCTCTAATTTAATGTATTTTTACCAGCTTAAAATAATATTAAAAAATTGAAAAATTAGGGAAAAATTTTAAATGACCAGAATTTTATAAGTAACTCATTAGCTACTAAAAACTAGCAATTACCTATCCAAATTAGGTATAATTAGGCCTAAACTGCAAAATAACAAAAAGACGATTTACGGAAAAATAACAAATTTTCACCGATTTTCGGGAAAATACCAAAACGACTTTTCAAGGCATTACACAAACACCAATGGATATGGGATCATCCATCGCCCATCTACATGGGTCGAAAAGGTATACGCTAGTCTACTCTGGTATATCGATTCCCCTCTCGATACACCCATGACTAGGGACCTTGAAGGATGTACTTATGGACTACCATGTCTCCACTTGTATGATCCACAACATAGTCCAGGTAGTCAAGTACACATCCTAAGGGCTTTACCAACATGTAACAGAGAGACAATCAATGTACACGTTAAGGTAAAGAGTAACCAGATAGCATACTATCATGTCGAGCAAGAAAGTCCTCCCTATATATGTCCAAGCATCCACTAAAATATGCATCTCATATATATTAATAGCCTCTAGGGCATACATATAACTAACAATCTCTCACTTGCACTAAGGCCATCTGATAACAGTGGTTGTAGTATCTCATACTCAACCATCCCATTATAGTCTCTCTCTGGGAAAAGGCCTTTATGAGTGGATCCGCTGTGTTGCCTTCTGAGTCTACTCTCCTAACCTCGATCCCCTGGAGATCAACCATCTCCATGATCAGGTGACACTGCCTTAGAATATGTCTGGATCACTGATGGGACGGGCGTTCCTAGGCATAAGCCACAACTCCATTGTCACACAATGGTAGGAACGAAGTTCATCTCATGAACTAATATACACCCAGACTGCCTCTTTGGTAGCATCTTTGGTAACGATGCGTCTTGCCTTTAATCGTCTAGTATGCCACGGTATCTAGCTTGGAACTCTTCCAACATACCGTCCCTTTACTGAGCGTAAAGACAATGCCTGTGACTGACATTCAGTCGACCTTATCACCTTGGAACATTTCCAGTGATTCTCCCCACGATCGATTGATACCATCTCACTGCAACTAGTGAGAATCCTAACATCCAATTAGATCTATCTCATAGATCCAAAACCTAGGATTTAGTAGGTATCACTTTGATCAAATATGTAGAATCCTTGTGATTATTGGATATATGTATGCCCTAGAGGCCATTATATGATAGTGGATGTATTTATACATGTATATATATTCAGTATGCATTCTTGCTCGACATGATAGTATGCTATCTGGTTATTCTTTATCTGACATGTTGATTTGATCATGCTTTTATTCATTCATACATGCTGATAAAGCCCTGAGGATATCTGCTTGACTACTCTGATTATGATAGAGATCATACTAGTGGGACATTTGTAGTCTATAAGCATATCCTGAAATGTCCCTAGTCGGAGGTGTATCGAGACGGGGCATCGATATACCAGAGTAGACTAGCGTATATGATACTAGACCCATGTGATGGGCGATGGATGTTCCCACATTCATCGATGTTTGACATCAAGATCATATACGGGTGCTCAGTGCTGACTGGGTACACTGGACGGACTCACCGAGAACTCCTACATGGAATTTTATCAATCGTCGGATAGCAGTTCTCAGGTGACACTGGTACAGGTTAGTCTGTAGACCCGAGATCGTCATGGAGTCTTGTGTGTTCTCCCACTGTACTTTGATTGCCACCCTACCACGGCTCTACTGAGTCGTGCAAACAGGTGGCCGTTGGGTACAGTCCCGAGACACACGAAGGCAATGAGTGATAGGAGGGGTTTCGTCTTTCCCGGTATTGGGAGTTGATGCTGTGCTGTGCCCGACTGGTTATAACAGCAAGTCCCTGGCCAGGGCTGCTGAGATTTGCTGATAAGTGTTATCAGTAGTTTCTCGATCTGTTATAGACCATTCACCGGCACGACATATTAAGTTATTGGGGTCGACGTGACCATCCCTAGGCTCGATATGCAGCATATCTGACGAAGAGACCGGACTGTACGGTAGTGTTGCCGGATGGCTCGACGGGAGTTGTAGCAAGTTCGCTTGTTCTCTTCTGATCGCTCAATACCCGGGTAGCCGTTACGTTTAGCTGACCGCTTGCGGCTTGGGGGACTTGATATGATCATTACCCTCTGCCGGCGTATTGACGAGTCTTAGAGTCCCACAAAGGAGTTACCCAGTCCAGGAGAAACGTTGTGGTGCGCATATGCGATATGCGCATGCACCCGATTAAAATGTGCGTATATGATACCGAACATTGATTGGGTGGCCTGCTTTTGGTGGGGTCGTATGAGATATGACCGGATTGATAAATTAAGTGTTGATTTATCATCTAACCATTAGTTTTCTCACTTGAAACCTTTCTAGGGTTTGATGGATGTATGCATGTATCCATGTGTTTCTTTCTTCCATTCTAGTTTCATGCACATGTGGATGTGCATACATGCATACATACATACACCCATCCATCATGGTTGTTATCATATGGAAATGGTGGCAATATAAGACTCACACCATAGATTAAATAATGGATTATTATTTAATTTTGGTTGTAAAGTAAAATGAAAAAGAAAAGGATAATCATTCTTGATTCTACACTCTTCTTCTAACCTAACCTATCTCAACTACCACTAACCTATGGTTATCCTTCTCTTTATCATTTAAAACCCAAGTTAAACTAACTATCCATAATTTAATCATGGTTGAAGTTAAGAAGGAAATAAATATATATAGTGATATATATTTCATTTTCTTCTTAACTCAAGGTTATCTTTTTACACCTCTTGCTAAAATTAGCCACCATCTTCATCCTTCTTCATCTTTTCCTCTCTAGTTTCTTCTAGTGAGTTAAACACCATTAAAGAAAGGTTTTTGAAGAGAGATCCTAAGCCACAACCTCATTCTACTCAAGTCTAGCCAACTTGATTAGAGTGTTTCCTTCGGTTTTCCAAAGTAGCGAGCTTGGACGGAGAACTCCGTGGTGGATCGTCGTGGACGCAAGGGGACTTCAAGAGGACCTTGATTCAACAACCTAAGACACCAAGGAGTCTAGCAAAGGGGAGCTACAAAGGTTGTAGCCTTCAAACCCTAATCTTTACTAGCTTAAAGTTTCATAACCCTAATTTTCTAGGATCGATTCCTTTGCGTGTTTGTTTAGCACCATAAAAAATTTAAACTTTTGGACATGTGATGCTTCAAAACTCTTCATAGGGTGCTAGACTAACCTTACATTGGTATCAGAGCCGACCTAGAACATTAGGCGACCTTTTTACGAAGTTAAAACTCCGATCGAAATGAAATACGACTTTTTAGGGTGCTCTCTGGAATTTTTCTAAAAATTGACATTTTTCAGAATTAAAAATATGTAAAAAATACAGCAGAAAAAATTAAGGATTACGGTACAAAAATTATTCCATGAACAGTGAATCCCACCGCGGAAACGCGGCCTAAGTTTGCTTAGGCCGCGGTTCCGCGGCCGTATATATGAATTGATGGATACTTTTTATACAGTAATTCATGAATCTGCTTGTATAAATTTTTGGATATTTTTAATCTGTATTTGGTTTTGAAAAATTCTGGAGATGGTTTTGGACTCGTCAATTCGATCGGGATTTTCATTTCGTAGCTTTTCCGGGTAAATTAGAAAGTATTGAAGTGTTTGAACGAGTATCTTTTACTCACTATTCACGGGGTTTAAATACTTTGGAGATACGTGCAAGTCTTTTTGCGGTGGTCCCTCTAGAAGACAAAGAACCTTAACTCGATTATGTGACCGTCTCGAACTGCCCTTTGAACCTTAGGGTTTGGGGCAGTACGGCGTGCCACATGTGAGGCGTTGGCTTGACCCTTCTACGGCTGGACCGCTACTACTGTGTCACACTCCGGATTTTTGAAACCTGCTCAAGTGTTGAGCTTTAGTGAATCTTGGGTATTTGATCTTTCGTTCGAAAACTTTAATACTGTCTGTTTGTCTGGAATGTGATACAATATGTGGAATTCATATAGTTTAGGCATGAAATACGAAATATGTGATATTTCGCATTTATGATGTCTAAAGAGAATATGGATTCCAAATATTGTAGTTTTACACTTTCTTTTCTGTGACCGTAAGTGTAGTATGTTCGATATCGCCGGTTTCGTTGCTATACATCAACGACAATCGGGGTACGCATACTTACTTACGTTGATGATATGTGATATTATGTGTTGCTGAGATATGATGTGCAGGATTGTCGCGATCGAATAGCCGGGGGGTTTTTGTGAGATGAGAGTTTTATATTTTCATTCATGTAAATTCAAATGTAATGTAATATTCTTTTATTTGGGGCACTTCCAGGTTGAGGTTGTGTCACCAGTGTTGTATATTATTTACTTTTCCGCATTAGGATGGACCCAAGGAGGGGAGCACAGGTGACCGGGTTTTGGGGTTCAGTGGGAGGCCATCTCGAGGAGTCGACACCGGGTCTCCTAAACTCTAGAATTGGTAGGGTCACTTGCCGCTCTCGTAGGGGTACAGGGTGTGGGCTTGGCTATTCATCGCGACTGTGGAATCCGTATTTTCTATTCTGGCTAAATACTAAATACGGACGTCCTAGGATATCCCACGTTATATCTATGTTTCTGCTGCCTGTGTTCTGTGATATCTGAGACGAATGACATATTATATATATGATATATAGTAGACGTTGCTTATGTTTTACACCCGCGCTAGTCCCGTCCCGGTATGCCGTTAGTTAAGTAACCTAATGGTGCATAACGGAACATTGCGGCGAATGCGGATGGCATAAGCGTACGTGTTATTTTCGTTTCTTTTCTCTGATTGGCTTAAGGACTTAAATGATGGGATTACATTAATGTGATTAATGTAAAGAAAATAAACCTAAAAAGATGTTGTAGAATCGGATTTAAAAACTACTCGGCTATTTATGAAAAAGCTACATTTCAAAACTGCGGAGCTTAAGCCACTCCTTTTGAAAACCATTTGATTCTACAACGATATCAAGTTCAAAGCGTTAAAGATTTTCTTAAAAATCATTCGCAACCCTCCGTCATTTTAGGAAGTAGAGTACTTAGTATTCGTGCTACGTTTGTTGACTTTAGTTAAGGCGTAGTGTACGGTAGCTAAGTGATGTCTTCCTACACTGCATATGATGCAGATTAATTAGGACATTCATGCGACTTTGTTGACCATAGTTAAGGGTCATATGGGTGGGTCTAATTGATCAAGAAATGACGGGTAGAACTTGACTGGTACTTATGATTTGTTGACCATAGTTAAGGTCATAAGTACTAGGGGTAAAAATTACATCGGGAATTTCAAGTGTTGAAATTTGCAATGAGATTGCATAGCTTCCATGTGATGGTTGGATCCCGATCCCACTGTGGGCAATAGTTGCTCCTAGGAGAGTTTTACAGTTTACAATTAGCTAACTCATTAGGTGTCTAGAAAGGTGTTAAGGGGGCTCCGCCTCTGGGAAAACGAGGTTTACTCTAATTAGGTCCGTGCGAAAGCACGGGGAACCTCCCTCAAAGTACCGACACTGGCCTGGCTGAACGGTTAGCGAAGTTGTAGACAGTAATTAATCCTGGCTAGTTTTTCTTTTTAAGGTTTGAAAGGAAAACTTGATAAAAAGCAGTGGGAAATATCGATTAGACAAGATAATAAACCAATCTAATCTGTGCAAGTGCTTTCGCTGAGTGTATTCTTTTCTCTCTCTTAATGGCAGATACCAATGACTGGACTTAAGCTTCTACTAGATAAAAACAAACTGAATGGGACCAACTATAAAGACTGGCTGAGGAATCTGAAAATCGCCTTGACTTATGATAAAGTATCATATGTCCTCACGGCTTCAGCCCCGCCCGTCCCTGGTCCAAAATCCTCAGTTGCGGACATTGAAGTCCGCAAGACATGGGACGCTGACTGTGCCACGGCCACATGCCTCGCGCTTGCATCGATGGATAACACACATCAAAAGCAACACGAGGACATGGACATTCACGGTATATTGCTCCATACAAAGGAGTTGTATGGGGAGCAATCCCGTGTATTACGATACGAAGCATCGAAGAAATTGTTTCAGATGCGAATGGCCCCTGGCACACCAGTAGGAGACCATGTTCTGAAGATGATAGCTCTTATAGAAGAGCTTGAGGACCTTGGATGGATGATGGACAATGAACAATATATAGATATTTTTCTGCAGTCCCTCCCCTCCACCTTTGCTCAGTTCATAGTGAACTTCAACATGCATGGCATGGAGAAGGACCTCCCTGAACTCCTTAATATGTTAAGGAGTGCAGAGAGCACTATGAAGTTAGCAAAAACTCCCGTTATGACTATTGGACAGTCTTCCTCTTCTCGCCTGAAAGCCAAGGCCAAGGGAAAGAAAAAGAAGAAACCCACTAATCCTAAGGGAGGAGTTAAAAAGGTGAAGGGAAAGGGAAAGTCCAAGGCTGGAGACTCAGGAAAGGGCGAATGTTTCCATTGCCACAAGACAGGACACTGGAAGCGCAATTGCACGGAGTACTTAAGTCTCAAGAAGAAGCATGGTGATGCTTCTGCTTCAGGTGCGTTTGTGACTGAAAACTGTTTTTCTATAAACTCTGCTTCCTGGGTATTGGATACCGGTTTAAGTTCTCACATTTGCAATTCTATGCAGGGGCTGCGAAATAGCAAGGTTTTGAAGACAGGTGACCATACTCTCCGCGTTGGAAATGGTTCCAATGTACATACAGTCGCAGTGGGAGAGTATCACTTGGGGTTGCCATCTGGATGTATTTTGATTTTGAATCCATGTTATTTTGTACCAAGTATGCTATGTAATATAATATCCGTTTCTTTGTTGGACAATGAAGGATATAATTTTGTGTTGCAGAACAATGTTATGAACATTCACCTAAATCAAATGTTGGTTGGGTATGGTACGCTTAATAACGGAATATATGTCCTAAATCAACACACAGTTTTCAGTATACAACACACTAATAAAAGAAAACTTTCAGAATTAAATGAAGCTTTTCTTTGGCATTGTAAACTTGGTCATATTAACGAAACAAGACTAAACAAGTTACACAAATATGGATATTTAAACTCTTTTGAATATAAATCTTATGCGACTTGTGTAAGTCCATGCTACCTCTCCCGGTACTTTCGGGAATGCGGAATTTGGTAAAAAACGATTTTCTTAAAGATGGTAACATGGACCTATAACCCGGATCTTGGTTAAACGTCTATCTAACATCCTAACTAAGAGATTCTAGCTACTCGGTTAGGGGGTTATACCTAGCTTGTCTTGAACTCCTTCTCTTCAGGCTCCGATGGTGGTCCGATGGCTCCTTCTCGTCGTCTCCGTACGCCGAAGATAGATCCACTTGAAAGCTCCAACCTTTAGCTCCTTCTTCGTTCTTTGAAGAAACTAGTTCACTTGGTTTGCTAAACCTAGTGAACTAGAATGAGTAGAGAGGAAATAGAATGGGATTTTATCTATGGTTCTTGATTCTCAACTCATGAGACAAGAGAACCATAGAATCAAGAGAGGGAGGAAGAGGTTGAGGGTGAGAGCAAAAGGAGAGCTCAAGAACAAGAGAGAGAATGAGCAAAAAAGAATGAGCAACCCTTTTTGTCTTTCACCCTCTCATAATCCAAAGTGATCATAACTCATCATATCAAAAAAAGTCTTATGTGATGGTTTGAAGCAACCATAACCATATCATTTCATGCACTCATTTTACACAAATGAGCAAGCAAACAAAAGTCTTTGCCATGAAATGATGGCTATGGTTATCATGATGGTCAACTAGTCAAGCCTAGTCAACCGGTCAACAAGTCAACAAAAGTCAACAAGTCAACAAAGTCAACAAGTCAACAAAAGTCAACAAGTCAACAAAGTCAACAACCATATCACCATAATACTTAATTAATATAATAGTTAATCACATATCATATTCTCATTAGGGTTGAGCAAAAAGTCAAATAGTCAACGGTCAACTGTCAACAACCCTAATGAGAATCCGCTGCCTCTGCCTCCCTGTCAACTGTGCATACACACCCGCATCCGCGTTCCGAGGAACACGAATGCACACTGGATAAATCCAATCCCATAAGGTACACCAGGATCTGGCTTAAACCAAAGCCCGCTAGTGTAAACTGTCCGGACACTGTACGCGCACAAGTGCACGGATGTGACCGAACCCTGTCGCAAAACCATGCGACCTGTCGCAATACCATGCGACCTCTACTCTTTTGCCTAAAGGCGAAAAGCTTTCTGTGTGGGACTCTAAAGACTCGACACTACGCTGGCAGTGGGTTTAACCACAGACCGCAAGCGGCACTAGCTGTGCGTAACGGTCCCCAGGTAATGCCGACAAGAAGACCGACGAGGCGAAACCCATCTGAACTCCTACTGAGCCTGAGTGTGACATTCTCCGTACAGTCCGGTCTGTTCGTCTGATATATCGCATGGCGGGCCTAGGGGGCGGTAAACATCAGTCCCCCAATAGCGGTACAAGTCGTGCCGGAGCGAAGCCCAAAACACCCTGAGATAACACTGGAAACCTACCAGTATATCTCGTTTGCCCTGGACAGGGACTACTCGTGTAATGGCTCTCCTAGACACAGCGCGATGTCAACCCCCAATACCGGGAGAGACGAATCCTGTCTAACCGTCACTGCCTCCAAGTGCTTCGGGACTGCACCCAACCACTACCTGTTTGCACGACTCCTTTGAGCCGTGGTAGGGTAGTGATCAAAGTACAGTGGGAACACACTCGAGGCGGAATGACAATGTCAAGTCAGCGGACTAAGCTGTACTCATGTCACCTGGGAACTGATAACTGACGATAGGTATAATACCAACTAGTCAGTTCCCGACGAGTCCTGTCCAGTGTACCCGTAACCTAACGAGCACCCGCATACTATCTCAAGTACGACGTACTGACGGCTGTGGGACAGACCGTCTCCCACACTGGGATGAGAAGCGCATGTGCTGGTCTACTCCGGAGTATCGATGCCCTGTCTCGATAGTCCTGCGACCAGGGACCTGCATAAGGATGTGCTTATAGATTACCCAGCCCCACTAGTGTGACGGCCATCACATCGCTGGTAATCAAGCAAAGATCCTAAGGGCTCCACTAATGTGTATAGGCGATATACAAAAATAAACACATGTACACATTGAAGTAGAAACAAACCAAGTAGCATACTACTATTTTGAGCAAGATTGTATATACAAGGTGAATATCCCAAGCATCCATTAAGTAATATACAAACCAGTATGATACAGTAATGGCCTCTAGGGCATATACACTAACAATCTCCCACTTGCACTAAGGCCATGTACTGGCGTATCGAAGACCTATCATCTCGATCAGCCGCTCGAACTGAGTCTGGGGCAGGGCCTTGGTGAATGGATCTGCAGTGTTATCTTCTGAAGCGACTCTCCGAACCTCGATCTCTTGGCGATCTACGATCTCCCTGATCAGGTGATACCGTCTCAAGATGTGCCTGGATCTCTGATGGGACCTGGGTTCCTTCGCTAAAGCTATAGCCCCGTTGTTGTCGCAATACAGAGGTATTGGATCAACAATGGACGGAACCACCTGAAGTTCTTTCAAGAACTTCCTCATCCAGACAGCTTCTTTTGCGGCATCAGATGCAGCGATGTATTCCGCTTCCATCGTCAAGTCTGCAACGGTTTCTTGTTTGGAACTCTTCCAACACACCGCCCCTCCATTGAGGGTAAAGACAAAGCCCGACATGGACTTGGAATCATCCTTGTCACTTTGGAAGCTGGAGTCAGCAAAGGCCTCGATCTGGAGGTCTTTTCCGCCATACACCAAGAACATCTCCTTAGTCCTTCTCAGGTACTTGAGAATGTTCTTTACCGCTATCCAGTGTTTCTCCCCAGGGTTTGACTGATACCGGCTTACCACACTCAGTGCATAAGCTACATCCGGTCTGGTACACAACATCGCATACATTATAGAGCCTACCGCAGAAGCGTAGGGTATAATAGACATGTGATCCCTCTCCAAATCAGTCTTGGGAGACATCTCTTTAGAGAGGGTGATCCCGTGACAAGCCGGTAGGTTACCGCGCTTGGAATCTTCCATACTGAATCTCTTCAGTATGGTGTCGATGTACCTGGACTGTGAAAGTCCTAATATCCTCTTGGATCTGTCACGGTAGATCCGGATACCCAGAATGTACGAGGCATCACCCAGGTCTTTCATGGAGAACCTGTGTGACAAGAACCCCTTGACAGATTGTAGCATAGGAATGTCATTTCCTATTAAGAGAATGTCATCCACGTATAAAACGAGGAATACTACAGTTCTCGCTACAAATCTACTATAGATGCATGGTTCATCTGGATTTTTGATAAAGCCAAATTCTTTGACCGTCTCATCAAAGCAGATGTTCCAACTCCGCGATGCCTGCTTTAGTCCATAGATGGACTTAAGCAACTTGCACACCTTTCCGCTGCTCCCACTCTGAATGAAACCCTCTGGTTGGTCCATATAGACACACTCCTCTAAATTTCCATTTAGAAAAGCTGTCTTTACGTCCATTTGCCAGATCTCATAATCGTGGAAGGCAGCAATGGCAAGAAGGATCCGAATGGATTTCAGCATGGCTACTGGAGAAAAGGTTTCGTCATAGTCCAAGCCAGGTCTTTGACGAAAACCCTTTGCTACCAGCCTAGCTTTATAGGTCTCAACTTGTCCATCTACACCAATCTTCCTTTTGAAGATCCACTTGCATCCTACGGGTTTTACCCCGTCTGGAGCAATGTCCAACGTCCATACCTTGTTGGTGTACATGGACTCCATTTCGGTCCGCATTGCATCCAGCCATTTCACTGAGTCAACGCTCTGAACGGCCTGCTGGAAGCTAGTAGGCTCATCATAATCTATGATGCAATCCTCTCTATCCCCGTCTATGAGAAAACCGTAGTATCTCTCGGGCGGATGAGACTGCCTACTACTCCTGCGGAGTGGCGCAGGAATGTCCTGTTCTGTTGAACCCTCTGGTTCCACTAAGCTTTCAGTAACAGTCTGTGGTTCTGGAACTTCTTCCAGTTCTATTGTGCTCCCACTTATCTGGGTTTCCAAAAACTCAGTTTCCAAGAAGCGGGCATGCTGAGAAACAAAAACCTTTTGTTCCTCAGCGGAATAGAAAAGATACCCCCTGGAGTTCCTTGGGTATCCCACAAACTTACACTGTACTGAACGTGCCTCAAGCTTGTCCGCATGCTGCTTCTTTACAAAAGCTGGACATCCCCATACCTTAAGATACTTAAGACAGGGTTTCTTCCCAGTCCACATCTCATATGGGGTGGTAGGCACAGTCTTGGTGGGAGCCTTGTTCAAGAGATACGCAGCTGCTTCTAGTGCATATCCCCAGAATGATCGCGGTAACTCAGCGTTACTCATCATGGACCGAACCATATCCAATAGGGTTCGGTTCCGTCTCTCCGATACACCATTATGTTGCGGAGTGTATGGAGGAGTAAGCTGAGAGAGAATACCATTCTCTTTTAAGTAATTCAGGAATTCGGCACTTAAGTATTCTCCACCTCGATCCGATCTTAGAATCTTAATACTTTTGCCGGTCTGTTTCTCTACTTCATTCTTATACTCCTGGAATTTTCCAAAGGCTTCGGACTTATGTTTCATCAAGAAGACATAACCGTACCTTGAGAAGTCATCCGTAAAAGTAATGAAGTAAGAATGTCCGCTTCGGGCATGTGTAGACATTGGACCGCACACGTCACTGTGTACGAGTCCCAAGAGCTCGCTCGCTCTTACTCCATGTCCAGTAAACGGAGTCTTTGTCATCTTTCCTTTGAGACAGGATTGACAAGTGGCATACGACTGATATTCGAACGCATTCAAATACCCTTCTGTATGTAACTTCGTCAACCTTCTCTCATTGATGTGACCCAATCTACAATGCCATAAGAAAGTCTGATTTATTTCTGGAGACTTTCTTTTGTGTGTATTCTGGACATTAAAAATCTGTGGTTGGTTCAACACGTATATACCATTACTCAATGTACCTGACCCAATCAAAACTTGATTAAGGTGAATGTTTACAACATTACTTACAAACGCAAATTCATAACCTTCTTTAGAAACTAAAGATACAGAAATGATATTACAAGTTGCGTTGGGTACAAAAAAGTAATTACGCAAAACCAAAACATGTCCATCTGACATTCCCAGGTGATAGTCCCCCACGGCTTTAGCATCCATGCTAGCTCCGTTCGCAACTCTGAGGGTCATGTCACCTGCCTTCAAAACCCTACGGTTTCTCAACGCCTGCAAAGAATTACAGATATGAGATCCTGATCCGGTATCCAATACCCAGGAAGTAGAGTTTATTGAAAGACAGTTTTCAATAACATACACACCTGAAGCTGAAGTTGCAACCTGCTTCAATTCCTGTGTTCTGGCCTTCCAGGCCCTGCAATCATTCTTCCAGTGTCCTTTCTTATGACAATAGAAGCGTTCTTCCTTATCCACAAGCTTCCCCGCTATCTTTGTTGCTTTACCTTTTCCCTTCGTATCCACTTTACTAACACCGCCCCTTGGTTTGGCGGGGGCCTTCTTCTTCTTTCCCTTGGCTTTCGCCTTGGACCTAGAAGAAGATGATCCTCCTACAAACAAAGTGGATGTATCCCTACCTTTCTGTAGGGTGCCCTCTGCGCTCCTCAGCATGTTGAGGAGCTCTGAAAGTTCAACCTCTTTTTCTTGTAAGTTGAAGTTCAGTATAAACTGGGCGTAAGTGGAAGGAAGGGACTGGAGAACTATATCCGTATATAGCTCACTCTCCAATGTGATCCCTAGGTCAGGGAGCTCCTCAATGAAGCCGATCATCTTTAGCACGTGCTCGGCTACTGATGATCCGACGGCCATTCTTGTCGAAAATAACTTTTTCGACGCTTCGTATCTTGCGATACGAGATTGCTCTCCATACAGTTCTTTTGTATGAAGCAATATGGATTCCATGTCCATATTCTCGTGCCTCCTCTGATGTTCGTTGTCCATCGAGGCAAGCAGGAGGCATTTGGCCTTCGCGCTATCAATCTCCCAAGTCTTGCGGATTTCCTTATCCGCGACGCTGGAAGTTGGACCAGGGACAGGGGGAGCTTTGGTGGTAAGAAGATACCCCAGCTTGTCGTAAGTGATTGCTATCTTGACATTCCTGAGCCAATCTTTGTAGTTTGGCCCTGTCAGTTTGTTTTTATCTAGGAGTAACTTAAGTCCAGTCATGTTGATTGGTCGCTGCAATTAGGAGAGAGAAGAAGAAACACTCAGCATGATGCTCTTGCAAGTTTAGAGTGGTTTTTAGTTTGTCTAAACAGGATGGCTCCTACTGTTTCTCGAATCCCTCCTCAAACCATAAAGGAAGAATTTGCCGGGATCAATCCCACCGCACAATACTTGCTTAACCGTTCAGCCAGGCCGGTGTCGGTACTTCGGGGGAGGTTTTCCAACGCTTTCGCGAAGTTCCTTAATTAGAGAACCTCTTTTCCCTGGGGGCGTAGCCCCGCTAACACCTTTCTAGGCACCTACTAGGTTTATAGCATTGATCGTTTAGTGAGAAATTTCCCGAGGAGTAGCATATACTCACAGTAGGATCGGGATCCAAATATCATTGCGTGACGAACCTGAAGGAATCCTACCAGAATCATCACACTCCAAATGGTATGCAAATCTAGCAAGTTTCAGTACTTATGAAACTCCCGATGTGGATTTTTGCCCCATGCTCTTATGACCTTGACGAAGGTCAACAAATCATAAGTCACATGTCAAGTTCTGCCCGTCATTATCCAGGTTAATTTGAATACACCCGTATATACCCTTGACGAAGGTCAACAAGGTAATGCGAATGTTCCAAACCAACGCATCTATCTATGCTACATATGAATACCCAATAGCTACCAATCACTATGCCTTGACGAAGGTCAACAAACACAGCTTGAATACTATTGAATATTCATACGAAACGACGGAGGGCTACGAATGGTTTTGGCAAAACCGTGAACGTAGTGAACTTGATTTGGTCGATGGAACGAGATAGCTTTTAAAAGGAGTGGCTCAAGCTCCGCATTTAAAAGTTGTTTTGAAAAGAACCGAGTGGTTTTTCGAAAGTGTTCCAACGACTTTAACTTGGTTTATTATCTTGCATTAGTTCTTTTAATGCGTGATATTCTTGCATTAGTTCTTTTAATGTGTCCCATCATTTAATCCTACCATTGCAGAAAACAACCAAAATTTGACGTACGCTTATGCCATTCGCATTCGCCATGGGGCCCCGTCATTACCCGTTAGGTTACTTAACTAACGACAGAGCGGGGGCTGGGCTAGCGCGTCTGTAAAACATAAGCAACGCCTAAATAATATCATATATAGATATACTGCAATGATAAACATTTCAGATCACAGATGAATACATTGGATATACTAGGAATCTGTAATTTGTACGAGCCTGTAACAAAAGACAGATTACACGGTCGCGGTGAATAGCCAAATACCCCACCCAAGACCCCTACGGGTGCGGCAAACTACCCGCCAAGTACCCGAAGCGTAGCAACCTCCCTCATCTCCATGAGTAGGCCACTCGACACTTCGGCATACCCGGTAGTTTGTGCACCCCCTCCATGGGTCTATCTTAGGAGCAAAAACAGTAAAAAGAAATTATACAATGACGGCTACAACCCCGACCCGGTTGTGCGGCCATACAAATAATTATTACATCAATTTACAAATTTACATGAATTGAAAGAAAAGAAAACTCTCGTCTCACAACCCCCGACTATTCACCCGCGACAATCCAACATATTCATATCCACATTCCATCAACATTACAGATCACAGATTTGTATAACCCCCACTAATCGACATATAGCGATTAGTAGACGTTCAATACAAATATCACATTACAGAAAAACCCGTTAGCTCAAGTCTTTTAGAAGTTCGATCAAAAATACGGATTTTCGGGACCCCAAAATAAAATTTTCGTTCTGGAAAATCTGGGTTGAAAATATATATGCTAAAAATCCCAAAATACCCCCATATAAACACTGCACCAAAAATTTTCCTCGGCCGAGTCGACTCGGCCGCGGATCCGCGGCGGGAGCGTGCTCCCGCCGCGTTTCCGCGGCCCTTTGACTCGAACGTTGGACAATTTTTGGTGTGTGCTCACAGAAAAGCCTGAGCCGATTTTAGGTGTTAAAATAATCAACTTTTGAACAGTGGAAAAATCGACAGAAACTGCAAATTTTTGGGGTTCGTTTCGGGACTTTTGCGTTGATCGATCTTCTAGATACTTGCTAACATGTTAGATAGAGTTTAACTAGTCTCTGATACCACTGTAAGTCCATGCTACCTCTCCCGGTACTTTCGGGAATGCGGAATTTGGTAAAAAACGATTTTCTTAAAGATGGTAACATGGACCTATAACCCGGATCTTGGTTAAACGTCTATCTAACATCCTAACTAAGAGATTCTAGCTACTCGGTTAGGGGGTTATACCTAGCTTGTCTTGAACTCCTTCTCTTCAGGCTCCGATGGTGGTCCGATGGCTCCTTCTCGTCGTCTCCGTACGCCGAAGATAGATCCACTTGAAAGCTCCAACCTTTAGCTCCTTCTTCGTTCTTTGAAGAAACTAGTTCACTTGGTTTGCTAAACCTAGTGAACTAGAATGAGTAGAGAGGAAATAGAATGGGATTTTATCTATGGTTCTTGATTCTCAACTCATGAGACAAGAGAACCATAGAATCAAGAGAGGGAGGAAGAGGTTGAGGGTGAGAGCAAAAGGAGAGCTCAAGAACAAGAGAGAGAATGAGCAAGAAAGAATGAGCAACCCTTTTTGTCTTTCACCCTCTCATAATCCAAAGTGATCATAACTCATCATATCAAAAAAAGTCTTATGTGATGGTTTGAAGCAACCATAACCATATCATTTCATGCACTCATTTTACACAAATGAGCAAGCAAACAAAAGTCTTTGCCATGAAATGATGGCTATGGTTATCATGATGGTCAACTAGTCAAGCCTAGTCAACCGGTCAACAAGTCAACAAAAGTCAACAAGTCAACAAAGTCAACAAGTCAACAAAAGTCAACAAGTCAACAAAGTCAACAACCATATTACCATAATACTTAATTAATATAATAGTTAATCACATATCATATTCTCATTAGGGTTGAGCAAAAAGTCAAATAGTCAACGGTCAACTGTCAACAACCCTAATGAGAATCCGCTGCCTCTGCCTCCCTGTCAACTGTGCATACACACCCGCATCCGCGTTCCGAGGAACACGAATGCACACTGGATAAATCCAATCCCATAAGGTACACCAGGATCTGGCTTAAACCAAAGCCCGCTAGTGTAAACTGTCCGGACACTGTACGCGCACAAGTGCACGGATGTGACCGAACCCTGTCGCAAAACCATGCGACCTGTCGCAATACCATGCGACCTCTACTCTTTTGCCTAAAGGCGAAAAGCTTTCTGTGTGGGACTCTAAAGACTCGACACTACGCTGGCAGTGGGTTTAACCACAGACCGCAAGCGGCACTAGCTGTGCGTAACGGTCCCCAGGTAATGCCGACAAGAAGACCGACGAGGCGAAACCCATTTGAACTCCTACTGAGCCTGAGTGTGACATTCTCCGTACAGTCCGGTCTGTTCGTCTGATACATCGCATGGCGGGCCTAGGGGGCGGTAAACGTCAGTCCCCCAATAGCGGTACAAGTCGTGCCGGAGCGAAGCCCAAAACACCCTGAGATAACACTGGAAACCTACCAGTATATCTCGTTTGCCCTGGCCAGGGACTACTCGTGTAATGGCTCTCCTAGACATAGCGCGATGTCAACCCCCAATACCGGGAGAGACGAATCCTGTCTAACCGTCACTGCCTCCAAGTGCTTCGGGACTGCACCCAACCACTACCTGTTTGCACGACTCCTTTGAGCCGTGGTAGGGTAGTGATCAAAGTACAGTGGGAACACACTCGAGGCGGAATGACAGTGTCAAGTCAGCGGACTAAGCTGTACTCATGTCACCTGGGAACTGATAACTGACGATAGGTATAATACCAACTAGTCAGTTCCCGACGAGTCCTGTCCAGTGTACCCGTAACCTAACGAGCACCCGCATACTATCTCAAGTACGACGTACTGACGGCTGTGGGACAGACCGTCTCTCACACTGGGATGAGAAGCGCATGCGCTGGTCTACTCCGGAGTATCGATGCCCTGTCTCGATAGTCCTGCGACCAGGGACCTGCATAAGGATGTGCTTATAGATTACCCAGCCCCACTAGTGTGACGGCCATCACATCGCTGGTAATCAAGCAAAGATCCTAAGGGCTCCACTAATGTGTATAGGCGATATACAAAAATAAACACATGTACACATTGAAGTAGAAACAAACCAAGTAGCATACTACTATTTTGAGCAAGATTGTATATACAAGGTGAATATCCCAAGCATCCATTAAGTAATATACAAACCAGTATGATACAGTAATGGCCTCTAGGGCATATACACTAACAACTTGCCAGTCTTGTATCAAGGGTAAAATGACCAAAACTCCGTTTACCGGACACGGAGAAAGAGCTACTCAGCTCCTTGGCCTCATACATAGTGATGTATGTGGGCCAATGTCTACACAGGCTAGAGGCGGTTTTTCATACTTCATTACATTCACCGAAGATTTCTCAAGATTCGGTCATGTATTTTTATTAAAGCACAAGTCCGAAGCTTTCGAGAAATTCATTGAATATAAACAAGAAGTAGAAAAACAAACCGGCTTGAGTATTAAGATGCTTCGATCAGATCGAGGTGGTGAGTATCTCAGTACAGAATTTGCAAACTTCCTAAAAGAGAATGGGATTCTCTCTCAGCTCACTCCTCCTTACACACCACAGCACAACGGTGTGTCAGAATGACGGAATAGGACCCTATTAGATATGGTCCGGTCCATGATGAGTGACGCTGAGTTACCAGTCTCGTTTTGGGGGCATGCATTGGAGACTGCAGCATTTCTGCTAAACAGGGTTCCAACCAAAGCCGTGTCTACCACACCATATGAGATATGGAATGGGAAGAGACCATCTCTTAAAAGAATTAAGATTTGGGGTTGCCCGGCCTATGTTAAAAAGCAGAATCCGGACAAACTCGAGACACGGTCAGTCATGTGTAACTTTGTGGGATATCCAAAGAATTCTTATGGATATCTGTTCTACCACAAAGAGGAACAAAAAGTGTTTGTTTCTCAGTATGCCACATTCTTGGAAAAAGAGTTTTTCACAGATAAAGATGATGGCAAGGTGGTAGATCTAGAAGAGGTTCTGGAGACACAAACTACAAATGACGACTTGGTTGAACTGTCTGTTGCAACAGAAACTGAAGAACCTCGACCACTCCGTAGGTCTGGTAGGACTTCTCGCCCACCGGAGAGGTACTACGGTTTCCTCATTGATGGTAACGGAGAAGATTGCATCATGGATGATGATGATCCTACCAGTTTTCAGCAAGCTATCACGAGTGGTGACTCTGTGAAGTGGCTGGATGCCATGAGATCCGAAATGGAGTCTATGTACACCAACAAAGTATGGACTTTGGACGTTGTACCCCCTGGGGTAAAACCTGTAGGGTGCAAATGGATCTTTAAAAGAAAGATTGGTGTGGATGGGCAGGTAGAGACCTATAAGGCAAGACTTATGGCGAAAGGTTTTCGTCAAAGACCAGGTTTGGACTATGACGAAACTTTTTCGCCCGTAGCCATGCTTAAATCCATTTGGATCCTACTTGCCATTGCTGCTCACTACGACTATGAAATCTGGCAGATGGACGTTAAAACAACATTTCTAAATGGAGATTTAGAAGAATGCGTTTATATGGATCAGCCAGAGGGCTTCATTGACAGTGGGAGCAGCGAGAAAGCATGTAGATTGCTTAAATCCATATATGGGTTAAAGCAGGCATCACGGAGTTGGAACATCTGTTTCGATGATGTCATCAAAGAGTTTGATTTCATTAAAAATCCAGATGAACCTTGTGTTTATAAGAAGGCTGTAGGAAGAGCTGTCACATTCCTCGTATTGTACGTGGATGACATTCTTCTGATAGGAAATGATATTCCTATGCTACAGTCGGTCAAATCATTCTTATCACTTAGGTTCTCCATGAAGGACCTGGGTGATGCCACATACATCCTGGGCATAAGGATCTATAGGGATAGACCCAAAAAGTTATTGGGATTGTCCCAAACCAGGTACATTAACACCATCCTAAAAAGGTTTAGTATGGAAGACTCCAAGCGGGGTGCCTTGCCCGCTTGCCATGGAGTCACTCTCTCCAAGGATTCTTGTCCAAAGACCGATGAAGAGAGAGCTCGCATGAGCATTATACCTTATGCTTCGGCAGTAGGATCTATAATGTATGCGATGTTATGTACACGCCCAGATGTAGCTTATGCACTTAGTGTTGTAAGCAGGTATCAATCCAACCCAGAGGAGAACCACTGGACAGCTGTGAAGAACATTCTTAAGTACTTACGAAGGACTAAAGAATTGTTCTTGGTGTATGGTAATAGAGATCTCCAAATGGAGGCCTTTACCAATTCGAGCTTCCAGAGCGATAAGGATGACAGCAAATCTATCTCAGGGTTTGTATTTACCCTCAATGGAGGGGCGGTAAGTTGGAAGAGTTCCAAACAGAATACCGTTGCAGACTCTACGATGGAAGCTGAGTACATTGCTGCAAATGATGCCGCCAAGGAAGCCGTCTGGATGAAGAAGTTCGTCTTGGAGCTAGGAGTAGTTCCAACCATTATTGATCCAATACCTTTGTATTGTGACAATAATGGGGCGATGGCGTTAGCCAAGGAGCCCAGATCCCATCAGCGGTCCAGACACATCCTGAGGCGCTTTCATTTGATCCGGAAGATTGTAGATCGCCGCGAGATCGAGATTAAGAGAGTAGACACAAAGAACAACGCCGCGGATCCATTCACCAAGGCCCTCCCTCAGCCGCAGCATGAGCGACTTTTTGAGATGTTGGGTATGAGATACGCCAATAACTGGCCTTAGTGCAAGTGGGAGATTGTTGGATATATGTATGCCCTAGAGGCCATTATATGATAGTGGATGTATTTATACATGTATATATATTCAGTATGCATTCTTGCTCGACATGATAGTATGCTATCTGGTTATTCTTTATCTGACATGTTGATTTGATCATGCTTTTATTCATTCATACATGCTGATAAAGCCCTGAGGATATCTGCTTGACTGCTCTGATTATGATAGAGATCATACTAGTAGGGCATTTGTAGTCTATAAGCATATCCTGAAATATCCCTAGTCGGAGGTGTATCGAGACGGGGCATCGATATACCAAAGTAGACTAGCGTATATGATACTAGACCCATGTGATGGGCGATGGATGTTCCCACATTCATCGATATTTGACATCAAGATCATATACGGGTGCTCAGTGCTGACTGGGTACACTGGACGGACTCACCGAGAACTCTTACATGGAATTATATCTATCGTCGGATAGCAGTTCTCAGGTGACACTGGTACAGGTTAGTCTGTAGACCCGAGATCGTCATGGAGGCTTGTGTGTTCTCCCACTGTACTTTGATTGCCACCCTACCACGGCTCTACTGAGTCGTGCAAACAGGCGGCCGTTGGGTACAGTCCCGAGACACACGAAGGCAATGAGCGATAGGAGGGGTTTCGTCTCTCCCGGTATTGGGAGTTGATGCTGTGCTGTGCCCGACTGGTTATAACAGCAAGTCCCTGGCCAGGGCTGCTGAGATTTGCTGATAAGTGTTATCAGTAGTTTCTCGATCTGTTATAGACCATTCACCGGCACGACTTATTGAGTTATTGGGGTCGACGTGACCATCCCTAGGCTCGATATGCAGCATATCTGACGAAGAGACCGGACTGTACGGTAGTGTTGCCGGATGGCTCGACAGGAGTTGTAGCAGGTTCGCTTGTTCTCTTCTGATCGCTCAATACCCGGGTAGCCGTTACGTTTAGCTGACCGCTTGCGGCTTGGGGGACTTGATATGATCATTACCCTCTACCGGCGTATTGACGAGTCTTAGAGTCCCACAAAGGAGTTACCCAGTCCAGGCGAAACGTTGTGGTGCGCATATGCGATATGCGCATGCACCCGATTATAATGTGCGTATATGATACCGAACATTGATCGGGTGGCCTGCTTTTGGTGGGGTCGTATGAGATATGACCGGATTGATAAATTAAGTGTTGATTTATCATCTAACCATTAGTTTTCTCACTTGAAACCTTTCTAGGGTTTGATGGATGTATGCATGCATGCATGTGTTTCTTTCTTCCATTCTAGTTTCATGCACATGTGGATGTGCATACATGCATACATACATACACCCATCCATCATGGTTGTTAGCATATGGAAATGGTGGCAATATAAGACTCACACCATAGATTAAATAATGGATTATTATTTAATTTTGGTTTTAAAGTAAAATGAAAAAGAAAAGAGGATAATCATTCTTGATTCTACACTCTTCTTCTATCCTAACCAATCTCAACTACCACTAACCTATGGTTATCCTTCTCTTTATCATTTAAAACCCAAGTTAAACTAACTATCCATAATTTAATCATGGTTGAAGTTAAGAAGGAAATAAATATATATAGTGATATATATTTCATTTTCTTCTTAACTCAAGGTTATCTTTTTACACCTCTTGCTAAAATTAGCCACCATCTTCATCCTTCTTCATCTTTTCCTCTCTAGTTTCTTCTAGTGAGTTAAACACCATTAAAGAAAGGTTTTTGAAGAGAGATCCTAAGCCACAATCTCATTCTACTCAAGTCTAGCCAACTTGATTAGAGTGTTTCCTTCGGTTTTCCAAAGTAGCGAGCTTGGACGGAGAACTCCGTGGTGGATCGTCGTGGACGCAAGGGGACTTCAAGAGGACCTTGATTCAACAACCCAAGACACCAAGGAGTCTAGCAAAGGGGAGCTACAAAGGTTGTAGCCTTCAAACCCTAATCTTTACTAGCTTAAAGTTTCATAACCCTAATTTTCTAGGATCGATTCCTTTGCGTGTTTGTTTAGCACCATAAAAAATTTAAACTTTTGGACATGTAATGCTTCAAAACTCTTCATAGGGTGCTAGACTAACCTTACAGTGATAAGTGGAGATTGACCGAGCGTAGCATAGGAAACTCCGTCCCCATTAAGAGTATGTCATCCACGTACTCTACGAGGATCACCTCCATACTCCCTACTATCTTTTTCTATATTCAAGGTTCATCTACCATTTTGATGAAGTCAAACTCTTTAACTACCACATCAAAACAGACGTTCTAACTCCGCGATGCCTGATCTACCACATAAAACATCTTGCACACGTTTCCACTACTCCCACTGTCTACGAAGCCCTCTGGCTGTGTACTTATAGACGCTCTCTTCCAAATCATCATTTAGAAAAGCAGTCATGACACCTAACTGCCAGATATCGTAGTCATGGTATGTAGCCGTGGCAAGTAGGATCTGGATGGACTTAAGCATAGCTTTGAAAGTCTCAACTTTTCCATGTACACCATGTAATCTTCTCAAGATATACTTTCTCCTGATGGGGATTTAACCCTTTAGATAAAGCAACCAAAGTCCATACTTTGTTGGTGTATAAGGATTCCATCTCAGATCACAAAGCATCCAACCATTCTTATAGAGTCCCACTCCAGATGGCCAGCTCGAAACTAGTTAGGTCATCATCTCATGATGCAATCCTTGCTCCCACTGTCATAGAGAAAACCGAAGTATCTCTCAGGTGGGTGAGGAATCCTACTAGATCGACGCGGAGGCTGAGGTTCGTTGGAAACTATTGAATCCTTTGGTTCTACCAAATCATCAGCTGCAGTTTGTATAGCTAGAACTCTTTCCAGTTCTACCTCATGACCAATAATTTCTTCACAAGAAATTCCCTTTCACAAAGGTGATATGCTGAGAAACAAAACATCTTTAGTTCCTCTGTTTGGTAGAAGATATTCCCTTGCGATATCCAACAAACTTCTATAGAACTGACTTTGCCTCGAGCTTGTCCGGATGATGCTTTTAGACATAGGCTTGACAACCCCAAATCTTAACTAACTTAAGAGATGGGCTCTTCCCTTACCATATCACATATGGAGTGGTAGGCATCAGACTTGGTGGGAACGCCATTCAATAGGTATACAGCTTCTCAAGTGTATAACCCTCAAAAGGAAACAGGCAACTCAGTAGTACTCATCATAGAGCGCACCATATCTCATAAGGTGCTATTGCTCCTCCCCGATACACTGACGTGCTGTTGTAAGTGCACGGCGGCGCCCCGGCCGTCAATCCGACGCCGGAATGCGGAAACGATGATTTACTTTAACTTTTTAAACCGGCACCACCGCGCACTAAAAACCCGGATCGTGCCATTAATCCAGTCCTAGCTAACTAGAGAAGGGGTAGAGAGATATACCGAGCGATCCATGTCCTTCGGTCTTCTCGTCGTCGTCCCGATCTCCCCGCGGAATCTCCGGTCTCCACCTCGTCGGAAGTGCACCACGTCGCCGACTTCTTTTACGGGCTCCCACCTTTGGACTGAGGTAACTCGGGCACGAAGTTGGCGAGTCGACGTGCCCAAGAGTTGCTGTAGAGTAGTGTAGAACTCATGTCTCATTTCGGGGTAGTGGAAGTTGCCATTTGGTGGAAGAAAAATGAGATGATGGAATTTTGTGGTGAACTTGGGGATTTTTAGCAAGCATGAAGAGAAAAAATCCCCACTCAAAATTTTGGCAGTCCCCATCTATCTTGGCCGGCCACTTTTTCATACAAGAAAGAATGAGAGGAGAGAGTATGAATGAGGTAGCCACAAGCATAATCCAAGAGAGAGAAAGGGTCATGATAAGAGGCAATGATCACAATCAAAGAACCTCACTCCAAAACCCAATCATCAACAACCATGATTGCTCCAAAACCAACACTCCAACAACCTAATCATCAACAACCATGATGACTCCAAAAGTCAAGCCATGATGAAAAGAAGAAGAAGTCAAATGAAGTCAAATGAGGGTGCAACCATCATGAAGCAATAATATGCAAAGACCACCCTCCAAAATGCTTATTTGCACAAATGCAAATAAGCCCTCCTCCACCAATCTTCAGCCAATGAAAGATATAATAAAATATGGCCGAAACGGAAAACAAACTGGCAACTCCAAAAAACTGATCCCGTAATAAATTACAGGAAAACCCCGCTACTGTATATACATACCCGCATTTGTATTCCGACCGAAATACAAATGCAATGAGACAAAATCTACACTGTACAATACTAGGATCCGACTTAAACCAAAGCCCGCTAGTATAAACCGTCCGATCCTGATCCGTGCAATACCGCACGTATCTGATCGAACCCTGCCATATCTCCAAACGGCTTCTACAGAGTTTCGCCCGAAACTTGAGCAACTGTCTATGGATGACTCTAAAGACTCGTCAATACTATGGCTGTGGATTTAACCACTAGCACGTCAGAGGTATTAGCCATACGTGACGGGCTACCAGATATTGACCAAAAGGGACGTCGATGAGCGAACTCATCCTGACACCCTACTGAGCTTTGTTAGTGATAATATCCGTACAGTCTGGTCCGTTCGTCTATGAGCATCGCATGGCGGGCCTAGGGTGTTGGTATAAGTCAGACCCCCAAAAGCGGTACAAGTCGTGTCGGAGTGTAGCCCAGAACACCCTGAGATACTACTGGAATACCTATTAGTAAATCTCCTGCCTTGGCCAAGGACTTCGTGTAATGGCTCTCCTAGACACAGCGCGACCTCACCCCCAATACCGGGAGAGACGAAACCCTGCAGATCCGCTCACTGCCTCCATGTGGCTTGGGACTGTACCCAACTAAAACCTGTTTGCACGTCTCCTTTGAGCGTTATAGGGTAGTAATCAAAGTAAAGTGGGAACTCATACGAGACAAATGACGATCCTCAGGTCGATGAACTAACCTGTACACATGTCACCAGGGAACTGCTATCTGACGTCAGGTATAAGACCAATTAGCATGTTCCCGGCGAGTCCTGTTCGGTGTACTCATAACCCAATGAGCACCTGTATACATCTTAGGTGAACCAACTGACACCAGTGGCTTGTGAGACCGGCCACCGCCCCTCGTCGGGGTCTCGACTGTATGCACTAGTCTACTCTGGAGTATCGATGCCCTGTCACGAAACTCCCATGACTAGGGACCTTTTAAGGATGTGCTTATAGACTACCAGCTCCCACGTATATGATCGCCCTCATACTGCTGGCAGTCAAGCAAGAATCCTAGGGGCTCTATCAACGTGCAATAGTGACCTGTAAGGTCACCTAAAGCAGTACACGATGATAAAGGTAAACCAGATAGCATACTATCATCTTGAGTACGACTGTCCTACCGGGATAGGTCCTCCCTCAATCATTGCAATCACGTGCCTGTGATCCAATAATTGACTCTGAGGGCACTATCTCCAACAATCTCCTACTTGCACTCAAGGCTAATTATTGTGATGTCGCATATTCACAGCCCGTGTGATACCGAACACCCAACTCCTCTACTAGTCAGTTTCACAAAGCATGTTTGCGAAACTATTGCATTCGAGGAATAGCCTCAGTGAGTGGATCCGCTTTGATGTTTCTTTCTATGTCTCTCTATATCTCAAGTTTGCGGAGAAAGCCATCTCCTGAAATGAGCAATACCTGTCTTAGAATGTGTCTGGATGTCTGATGGGACCTAGCTCATAAATGAACTCCAAATCCAAACTTCTTAGACTGTATCGTCAACTGAACTCAATCAGTATCCTGCGCCATGCCTCCCTCAGTATCCTCCTGGACCACCTGTCCATAATACCGCCCCTCGTCAGAGGGAAAAACTATAACTCTGACAACCTCCTTGTCGTCCAGGTCACCTTGGAAGACTGGAATGATAACTGTCTCCCGAATGAGTCTGTCGTTATCATATCCCTAGAACATCCACTTATGTTCTAAAACTGCTTCCCACCGTCTCTTCAGGATTGGATCAATATCAACTTATTGCATCTACTGCAAAAAAAACAACATCTGGTGTGGTACTTGACATCTCATGATTGACTCAATTGCCTAAGCAAGTGATCTGCCAATCATGCACATCCCTCTCCCCTTTAGTCTGTAAGACACCTTTAGAGAGGGTGACTCCATCACCTGCAGGTATACTACCGTGCCAGGAGTCGTCCATTCTAAATACTCTTAGAATGCTGTCTAAGTACCCAGATTGGGAAACTACGCAAATCTAGATCTAAAACCATAGATCCAGTAACCAGAATGTTTGATATGAAATCCATTTCCTTTGTGGAGAAACCACTGTGTGACGACCAAAGTATAACCGATCGTAGTATAGGAATATCACTTCCTACTCTGTGTATATCATTCAAATACCATGACATCACACCCTACTACCTTCTCAACAGATCCATCCCCTATTCTGATGAAGTCAAATCTATGACTGTCACATCAGAAATTGATGATCTATCTCCGCTATATCTGCTTTAGTCTATAAATAGACATATGCCACTTGTCCACCATGCTTCCGCTGCTCCCACTGACCATGACCACCCTCTGGCAGAGTCATATAGACGTACACTTCTAAAGCCAGTTTAGAACGACGCTATACTCATCCTCCTACCGGGTCTCACGGTCTGGAACAACTGTAATGGCAAGTCTGGGTAAACAAGAACTTCCCTGTCACCGTCCTTGAGGCTACCGGAGTACCTCTCGGGTGCCTGAAGTTACCCACTTTATCTGCGGAGTGGCCAATGGAATGTCAAACCAGATTGAATCTTTAGGTTCTTATAAAATCTTCAGTAATCGTTTGTGGTTCTGGAATCACTTCCAGTTCTACCATACTCCCACTACTGTTTTCTGAAAAAATCCATTTTTATTAAAACTGTGGCGAGTCTAGAACAATATCACTATTGATCATCTTGATGGTAGAAAATCAACCCTGGTCATAGCCTGGGTCAACCTACAAACAGCCATTACAGAAACGTGCCTTGAGTTATCCAGAGTCTGGTTTTAAGCATAAGCCGGACAACTCCCCGTACCTTAACATAGTTAAGATATGAACTGTTCTATATCCAATATAGAACCAGAGGCACTGATTTAATTGAACCAGATTCAAATCATGCAGTTTTCTCCAGTGCATGTCTACTAAATGGAAGGAGGCCGATCAGCGTTACTCAACTTAGGAATGCTTCCAATTATGAGTAACCTGAAAGAGAAGCCAGTTCTCTTAATCATTACTATCAACTGAATACCATACACAAGTATCTACATCTTCGATCACATTGAAGAATACCGATACTTGCAATACCTGGTTCTCTACTTTATTCATATACCTATAACTTCTCAAAATTCGGACCCTGTGTTTCCACGAAACACCTGTCTAAAAACTAGAGAAGTCATAAGTAAACCGAATATAGTACGAGGACCGACCCCTCTGTCCTAATGGACACTGGACAACATACAATACTCTGGATAAGGCACTTGAGTTTAATAACTCATTCCCTGTGTGTCGTAGGTTGAAAACTGTACTATGGTTATGAAGAATTACACCACTGTTTAATGCTCCTTACCTAACCATCCACTGATATAGGTAAATGCCATAGACATAATTTCAAAAAGGTATATCTCACTCTATGAAAATAGACGTACAGATATATCGATTTGAAATTGGTGCATAACAGCGGATGTTAAAAACCAAATATTTGACGACCGGCAAACAGCCCAGGTGATTTTCTCAAATATCAGCAATTACAACGAATTCCGATATCTTGAGGACAATCACCTAATTAGCAATAACTTACTCCCACTCATCATCTGTAAAACCATACAGATGTGAGAATCATACCTGGTAAATACATACCCTGGAGCAAGATCTGATTGGGAAATCAGTTTTCTTTTAACAGTACACAGCGAAACTGAAACATTGAAAAGTTTCGATGAGGTATCCCGGTATTCCTAGTAATGCCTTTTCCATTATCCAGATTCACAATTGTAACCGTGTAATTCTTTGCCATCTTTCCAAATCCCTTTATATGTCATTAGTCATTACCTTCTGTACACCCCTTTAGGCCAAATTGTTTTCTTCCTTCCCTATCGTTCGGCACTAGCCTATGGTTTGGAAGAAGACTATCCAATAAGCATAATGGGTGTACTGTCCTAATCCTAGGAGCACTCGCAATGCGAGAGAAGGTGAAGATAAAAGACAACCGAATAAACCTTATTCCTATTTCTCCTGAACCAGAATCCATCCCCGAACTGGAACAAGTTCCTTTCGAGTTCGTATATAACCATACGATGGAGTATCCAATAAACTGTAGATCTTCGTAGTGATACGGAGTGTTCTGGAGAAATACAAAGATGATTTAGGATTGGCGAATAAATACTTGGTTTGGTCGTGAATAGCAGTCGCAATTTACTTTGCCCTCTTACTAATCCCGTGTTATGTCTTTACTTAATACCTTTTGTACACCATCGTTATGCTAATTGGTTTTCTTCATTCCCTACCGGTCAGCACCTGCCTATGGTTTGGAAGAAGACTATCCAATTTGCGTAATAGGTGTACTATCTCCTAAACCAAGGAGTACTCGTAACCTGAGAGAAGGTAAAAGGAAAAGACAACTGAATAGTCCTATTCGTTTTCTCCAGAACCGAAAACCATCCTCGAATAAATACCTTCGAGTTCGTATATAACCATACAATGGTTTTGTCCAATGGAAGTGGACGTTCGTAGTAATACGGGGTGTCCTGGAGAAAAGGGTAAAAGTAGGAGTGGTAATGAGGTTTGCAACTCTGACAATCCAAAAGTCAGTGTTTAAGAAGGTTCGGTTAATTTTGGTCACTGAGTCATAGTCTTAGGGTCGGGTCTGTTAGTGTATATGCCCTAGAGGCAATTACTGTATCATACTAGCTTGTATATTACTTGATGGAAGCTTGGGATATTCACAGTTGTATAGACAATCTTGCTCAAAATGGTAGTATGCTACTTGGTTTGTCTCTACTTCAATATGTGCATGTGTTTCTTTTAGCATATCGCTTATATACATATTAGTAGAGCCCTTAGGATCTTTGCTTGATTACCAGCGTTGTGATGGCGCTCACTCTCTTTGGGGCTGGGTAATCCATAAGCACATCTTTATACAGGTCCATAGTCGTAGGACTATCGAGACAGGGCATCGATACTCCAGAGTAGACTAGCGTATGCGCTTCTCATCCCAGCGGGGAAGACGGTCTGTCCCACAGCCGTCAGTACGTCGTACTTGAGATAGTATGCGGGTGCTCGTTAGGTTACGAGTACACTGGACAGGACTCGTCGGGAACTGTTGGTTGGTATTATACCTATCGTCAGTTATCAGTTCTCAGGTGACATGAGTACAGCTTAGTTCGCTGACTTGACACTGTCACTTCGCCTCGAGTGTGTTTCCACTGTACTTAGATTACTACCCTACCATGGCTCAAAGGAGTCGTGCAAACAGGTAGTAGTTGGGTGCAGTCCCGAAGCACTTGGAGGCAGTGACGGTTAGACAGGATTTGTCTCTCCCGGTATTGGGGATTGACATCGCGTTGTGTCTAGGTGAGCCATTACACAAGTAGTCCCTGGCCAGGGCAAGCGAGATATACTGGTAGGTTTCCAGTGTTATCTCAGTGTGTTCTAGGCTACACTCCAACACGACTTGTACCGCTATTAGGGGACTGACGTTCACCGCCCCCTAGGCCCGCCATGCGATGTATCAGACGAACAGACCGGACTGTATGGAGATTGTCATATACTGGCTCAGTAGGAGTTCGGATGGGTTTACCTCATCGGCCTTCTTATCGACATCTACCTGGGGAACGTTACGTATAGCTAGTGCCGCTTGCTGTCTATGGTTAAACCCACTGCCAGCGTAGTGTCGAGTCTTTAGAGTCCCACACAAAGAGTTTCCCTGCATTGAGCGAAACGTGTAGAGGCCGTATGGTTTTACGGCAGGGCTACGATCACTTACGTGCACTTGTGTGCGTATGCTGTTTGGGCAGGCAATACTAGTGGGCTTTGGTTTAAGCCAGATCCTAGTATTGCACAGATGGATTTGATTTGTCTTCTGTGCATTCGCATTCTACGGAATGCGGATGCGGGTGTGTATGCACAGTTTTGAGGAGCGATGAAGGAGGAGGTGCCCCATTAGGGTTTTGGCAGTTGGTTCGGCCAAAACCGTAATGTGGCACACTCATTAGGGTTTTGACAGTTATTTTGGTGAAAACCGTTATGAGCCGGAGACATTGTCTACTAATCCTTTTAGTGATAGATTTGTGATGGCTAATTGCATTGACCATTTGACCACTTAGACCTCTCTTGACTTTGTTGACCCGTTGACCGTGTTGACCATTGACTTTCAAGAGAGATCTACACTCTTCTTTTATTTTCTTTTTAATTCTTGAGTTATGATAATGGTCAATTCAATGTGCCATCAACTCTATCATGATAGGATTAGTAATGATGATTTTTGTGTAATATTGCAACCATGGTTCATTTCATTTGGCTTAATCTTTTCATTATTCTCTTCTCATTCTCTCTCATGAAGTGAGAAGAAAAAGAAAAGCTCCATGGTTGCTAAGTTTCTCCTTCTTCTTCCTCCTCTTGATCTCATCTTTTGATCTCATGTGTTGAGAGAAAAAGATCCCACAAAGACAAACACATCCATACATCTCCTCTACACATCCTAGGGCTTCTTGACTAGCAATTTCTTTGCCCTAGTTGCCTCGGCTCGAGGTGGAGCTCGGTGTACATCTCTCGGGTGGATCGTCTTCGACTCAAGAAGGCCGCGGAGGTGCCCAAGGTCCGGATCGACGCTTGGAGCTTGGATGGACGAGCGGGACAGCGGAATGAAGACCCGAAGGACCGGTTCCGTGAGGTATACTTTCTACAGCCTAGTAGTTAAAAGCTCTAGTAGTTTACTAGTTTCTAGTTTAGCCAAGATCCTTGCTTTTGAGTCCATGTTGTCTTGCGCCAAATCATTGTTTTTCGCCGTTTCCGCCACCCCGTAAGAACCGGGGTGAGCAACGTGGACTTACAGTGGTATCAGAGCCTAGCTAAACATAAACTAGTAAGTTAGCAAAGTGTTTAGAATATCGATCGGAAAAAAGTCGCAAAAAACGTCCGCAAAAACTCAAGTTTCTGTTAATTTTCATACTGCTCAAAAAGTGATTTAAAATATACGAAAAATCATCTCAGGGTTTTGTAAAAACACTGCAGAAAAACGATCCAGTGACTCGATCAAACGACCGCGGTTCCGTGGCAATAACAGCTCATTGCCGTGGTTCCGCGGCCGATTTAACTCGGCAGTGGATCGGGTTTTGTGCAGTGTTTTAGTTTGGCTGTTTTGGGATTTTTAAAACATGTTTTTTCTACCCAGATTTTCCAGAGAGCAAATTGACTTTTGGGGTAGTTAAAAATCCGTATTTTGATCGATATTCCGTACTCTTTGGCTAATGAATATTATCTGTGATGTGATATATGTATTGAACGTCTACTAATCGCTATAAGTCGATTAGTGGGGGTTATACATATCTGTGATCTGTAATGTTGATGGTTTGTGGATATGAACTCATTGGATTGTCACGGATGAATAGCCGGGAATGGGTGTAAGATGAGAGTTTCTTTTTCTTTCATTCATTGTAAAATTTTTAAATTGATGTAATATTATTTGTTTGGCCACACAACCGGGTCGGGGTTGTAGCCGTCATTGTACAATTTCTTTTTACTGTTTTTGCTCCTAGGATAGACCCAAGGTGGGGTGCACAAACTACCGGGTATCTCAAAGTGCCGAGTGGCCTACTCACGGTGTTGAGGGAGGTTGCTTCGCTTCGGGTACTTGACGGGTAGTATGCCGCACCCGTAGGGGTCTACGGTGGGGTTTGGCTATTCATCGCGACCGTGTAATCCGTTTTTCATTGCAGGCTCGAACAAATCGCGGATTCCTAGTATATTCAAAGTGTTCATCTATGATCTGTAATGGCTATCATTGCTATATATCTATATATGATATCTATTTAGGCGTTGCTTATGTTTTTCAGCCGCGCTAGCCAAGCCCCCGCTCTGTCGTTAGTTAAGTAACCTAACTGGTGATGACGGGGCCCCGTGGCGAATGCGAATGGCATAAGCGTACGTCATATTTTGGTTGTTTTCTGCAATGGTAGGATTAATTGATGGGACGCATTAAAAGAACTAATGCAAGAAAATAAACCAAGTAAAAGTCGTTGGAACACTTTGAAAACCACTCGGTTCTTTTCAAAAACCAGCATTTTAAACGCGGAGCTTGAACCGCTCCTTTTAAGAGCTATCTCGTTCCATCGACTATATCAAGTTCACTACGTTCACGGTTTCGCCAAAACCATCCGTAGCCCTCCGTCGTTTCATATGAATATTCAACAGTATTCAAGCTGTGTTTGTTGGCCTTAGCCAAGGCACAGTGTTTGGTAGCTGGTGGGTATTCATATGTTGCATAGATAGAATGCGTTGGTTTGGGACAGTCGTATTGCTTTGTCGGCCATAGTCAAGGGTATATACGGGTGGGTTCAAATTAACCTGGACAACGACGGGTAGAACTTGACATGTGATTTATGATTTGTTGGCCTTAGTCAAGGTCATAAGAGCATGGGGCAAAAATCCACATCGGGAGTTTCAAAAGTACTGAAACCTACTAGCGCTGCATACCATTTGGAGTGTGATGATTCTGGTAAGATTCCTTCGGTTTTGTCACGCGATGATATTTGGATCCCGATCCTACTGTGAGTATATGCTACTCCTCGGGAAATCTCTCACTTAACGATCAATGCTATAAACCTAGTAGGTGTCTAGAAAGGTGTTAGCGGGGCTACGCCCACAGGGAAAAGAGGTTACTTAATTAAGGAACTTCGCGAAAGCGTTGGAAAACCTCCCTCGAAGTACCGACACTGACCTGGCTGAACGGTTAAGTAAGTATTGTACGGTGAGATTGATCCTGACTAATTCTTCCTTTATGGTTTGGGGAGGGATTCGAGAGACAGTGGGAGCCATCCTGTATAGATAAATTAAAAACCAATCTAAACTTGCAAGAGCATCATGCTGAGTGTTTTCTTCTCTCTCTCTTAATTGCAGCGACCCAGTGACCGCACCTAGGTTACACCTAGATAATAAAACGACTGAATCTGACTGTTATGACTGGCAAAGGTCTGTCCAGATGTCCATTGCCCATGACAAGCTGGGACACCTCTTGACTGATCCAACCCCTGCCGTCTCAGGTCCAGTTTCCCCTGTCACGGATATTGATATCCGTAGAACATCGGAAGAAGACTGTGCGAAAGCCAAGTGTCTCGTGTTAGCCTCAGTTTATGGTATATACCAGAGGCAGCACGAGAAGATGGACTCAGCTTCTATCTTCCTCCATAAAAAAGTTTTAAATGGAGAGCAATCTCGTATCGCAAGATATGAGACCTCGAACGAATTGCTTCCAGCGAGGTTGGCTATCGGGTCATCTGTAAGGGGCAACGTCCTTATAGAGACCGGCTCTTTTGAGCTCTCGGACCTGAAGACCACGTTGAAGAACGGGTCAGATGCTGACTTAGTTCAACAGTCTCTACCTACTACCCTGAAGGAAACCAGGGAAGTAGAAAGAAAGGGAAGGGAAGAAGTTTCGGGACTGGATGTAGTAAAAGAGGGATGTTCCTATTGTAACGGGAATGAACATGGGCAGAAGGATTGCAGGGCTTGCAAAGCCAGTAGAATTCAAAGCATGTTGTGGCTTCGGCTTCGGGTGCGTTTGTAATAAAGAACTGTATGTCAGTTAACCCTGTAAGTCCACGTTGCTCACCCCGGTTCTTACGGGGAGGCGGAAACGGCAAAAAACAATGATTTGGCGCAAGATAACATGGACTCAAAAGCAAGGATCTTGGCTAAACTAGAAACTAGCAAACAAGTAGAGGCTTTAACTACTATGCTGTAGAAAGTATACCTCACGAAACCGGTCCTTCGGGTCTTCATTCCGCTGTCCCGCTTGTCCATCCAAGCTCCAAGTGTCGATCCGAACCTTGGGCACCTCCGCGGCCTTCTTGAGTCGAAGACGATCCACCCGAGAGTTGTACACCTAGCTCCACCTCGAGCCGAGGAAACTAGGGCGACGAGATCGCTAATCTAGAAGCCCTAGGTTGTGTAGAGGTGATGTATGGATGTGTTTGTCTTTGTGGGATCTTTTTCTCTCAACACATGAGATCAAAAGATAGAATCAAGAGGAGGAAGAAGGAGGAGGACTTAGCAACCATGAGAGCTCATTTTCTTTTCTTCTCATGAGAAAGAGCAAGAGAGAGAAATGAGAATGAATTATGAGCTTAAGAAAATGAACCATGGTTCAATAATGCAAAAACATTATCATTACTAATCCTATCAAGATAAAGTTGATGGCTACATTGAAATGACCATTTTCATAATCAAAAGAAAAAGAAAATCAAAAGAAGAGTGTAGATCTCTCATGAAGGTCAATGGTCAACCCCGGTGAACCGGTCAACAAAGTCAAGAGAGGTCAAAGAAGGTCAAATGGTCAAAGCAATTAGCCATCATATAATTATCACTAATAGGATTAGTAAACAATGTCTCCGACTCATAATGGTTTTGACCGAACAAATTGTCAAAACCCTAATGAGCCTGCCACATAATGGTTTTGGCCGAACCAACTGCCAAAACCCTAATGAGGCACCTCCTCCTCCATCACTCCTCAAAACTGTGCATACACACCCGCATCCGCATTCCGTAGAATGCGAATGCACTGAAGACAAAAGAAATCCATCCGTGCAATACTAGGATCCGGCTTAAACCAAAGCCCACTAGTATTGCCTGCCCGAACAACATACGCACACAAGTGTACGCAAGTGATCGCAGCCCTGCCGTAAAACCATACGGCCTCTACACGTTTCGCTCAGTGCAGGGAAACTCTCTGTGTGGAACTCTAAACACTCGACACTACGCTGGCAGTTGGTTTAACCACAGACCGCAAGCGGCACTAGCTGTACGTAACGGTCCCCAGGTAGATGTCCATAAGAAGGCCGAAGAGGTAAACCCATCCGAACTCCTACTGAGCCTGTATGTGACAATCTCCGTATAGTCTGGTCTGTTCGTCTGATACATCGCATGGCGGGCCTAGGGGGCGGTGAACGTCAGTCCCCTAATAGCGGTACAAGTCGTGTCAGAATGTAGCTCAGAACACCCTGAGATAACACTGGAAACCTACCAGTATATCTCGCTTGCCCTGACCAGGGACAACTTGTGTAATGGCTCTCCTAAACACAGCGCGATGTCAACCCCCAATACCGGGAGAGACGAATCCTGTCTAACCGTCACTGCCTCCAAGTGCTTCGGGACTGCACCCAACTACTACCTGTTTGCATGACTCCTTTGAGCCGTG
Organism: Agapanthus africanus; assembly: GCA_030015575.1. NCBI lineage: Eukaryota > Viridiplantae > Streptophyta > Magnoliopsida > Asparagales > Amaryllidaceae > Agapanthus > Agapanthus africanus. The sequence goes on from JASDDO010000026.1 coordinate 379,526,305, forward strand.
GTAGGGTAGTAATCTAAGTACAGTGGGAACACACTCGAGGCGAAGTGACAGTGTCAAGTCAGCGGACTAAGTTGTACTCATGTCACCTGGGAACTGATAACTGACGATAGGTATAATACCAACCAATAGTTCCCTACGAGTCCTGTCCAGTGTACTCGTAACCTAACGAGCACCCGCATACTATCTCAAGTACGACGTACTGACGGCTGTGGGATAGACCGTCTCCCCCGCTGGGATGAGAAGCGCATACGCTAGTCTACTCCGGAGTATCGATGCCCTGTCTCGATAGTCCAACGACTAGGGACCTGTATAAGGATGTGCTTATGGATTACCCATCCCCCACGAGTGTGAGCGCCATCACAACGCTGGTAATTAAGCAAAGATCCTAAGGGCTCTACTAATATGTATATAAGCGATATGCTAAACGAAACACATGCACATATTGAAGTAGAGACAAACCAAGTAGCATACTACCATTTTGAGTAAGATTGTGTATACAACTATGAATATCCCAAGCTTTCATTAAGTAATATACAATCTAGTATGATACAGTAATGGCCTCTAGGGTATATATACTAACAATCTCCCACTTGCACTAAGGCCATGTACTGGCGTATCGAAGACCTATCATCTCGATCAGCCGCTCGAACTGAGTTTGGCGTAGGGCCTTCATGAGTGGATCTGTAGTGTTGTTCTCCGTATTTACTCTCTTCACCTCGATCTCCCGGCGATCTACGATCTCCCTGATCAGGTGGTACCGGCTCAAAATGTGCCTGGACTTATGATGGGACCTGGGTTCCTTCGCTAAAGCTATAGCGCCGTTGTTGTCGCAATACAGTGGTATTGGATCAACAATGGTAGGAACCACCTGAAGCTCCGTGAGAAACTTCTTCATCCAGACAGCTTCCTTTGCGGCATCGCAAGCAGCTATGTACTCCGCTTCCATAGCTGAGTCTGCAACGGTCTCCTGTTTGGAACTCTTCCAGCAAACCGCCCCTCCATTGAGGGTAAAGACATAACCCGACATGGACATGTAGTCATCCTTGTCACTTTGGAAGCTGGAGTCAGCAAAGGCCTCAAGCTGGAGAACATTTCCGCCATACACCAAGAACATCTCCTTTGTCCTTCTCAGGTACTTGAGAATGTTCTTTACCGCTATCCAGTGTTTCTCCCCTGGGTTCGACTGATACCGGCTTACAACGCTCAATGCGTATGCCACATCTGGTCTGGTACACAACATCGCATACATTATAGAGCCTACCGCAGAAGCGTAGGGTATAATAGACATGCGATCCCTTTCCAAATCAGTCTTAGGAGACATCACTTTGGAGAGGGTGATCCCATGACAAGACGGTAAATTACCGCGCTTGGAATCATCCATACTGAATCTTTTCAGTATGGTGTCGATGTATCTTGACTGTGAAAGTCCCAACATCCTCTTAGATCTATCACGATAGATCTGGATCCCCAGAATGTAGTTGGCATCGCCCAGGTCCTTCATGGAGAACCTCTGCGACAAGAATCCTTTGACTGATTGTAGCATAGGAATATCATTTCCTATTAGGAGAATGTCATCCACGTACATGACGAGGAATACCACAGTTCTCCCTACAATCTTACTGTAAATGCATGGTTCATCTGGGTTTTTGATAAAGTCGAATTCTTTGACAGTATCATCAAAGCAGATGTTCCAACTCCGCGATGCCTGCTTAAGTCCATAAATAGACTTGAGCAACTTGCACACTCTACCGCTGCTCCCACTCTGAATGAATCCCTCCGGCTGATCCATATAGACGCACTCTTCCAAATTTCCATTTAGGAAAGCCGTCTTTACGTCCATCTGCCAGATTTCATAATCGTGGAAGGCAGCAATGGCAAGAAGGATCCGAATGGATTTCAGCATAGCCACTGGAGAAAAGGTCTCGTCATAGTCCAAACAAGGTCTTTGACGAAAACCCTTTGCAACAAGTCTAGCTTTATAGGTCTCAACCTGCCCATCTACACCAATCTTCTTTCTGAAGATCCATTTGCAGCCTACGGGTTTTACCCCTTCTGGAGCAAAGTCCAAACTTTGTTGGTGTACATAGACTCCATCTCGGCCCGCATTGCATCCAGCCATTTTACCGAGTCACCACTCTGAATGGCTTGCTGGAAGCTAGTAGGCTCACCATAATCCATGGTGCAATCCTCTCTATCCCCGTCTATGAGAAAATCGTAGTATCTCTCGGGCGGATGAGACTGCCTACTACTCCTGCGGAGTGGCGCTGGGATGTCCGGTTCTCTTGAAACTTCTGGTTCCTCCAAGCTTTCAGTAATAGCTTGTGGTTCTGGAATTTCTTCCAGTTCTACTACGCTCCCACTTGCTTCTTTTTCTAAAAACTGATGTTCCAGAAAGTGGGCATGACGAGAAACAAAAACCTTTTGTTCCTCTGCGTAATAGAAAAAATACCCCCTGGAGTTCTTTGGGTATCCCACAAACTTACACAGTACTGAGCGTGCCTCGAGCTTGTCCGCATGCTGCTTTTTTACAAAAGCTGGACATCCCCATATCTTCAGATACTTAAGACAGGGTTTCTTCCCACACCACATCTGATATGGTGTGGTAGGCACAGTCTTGGAGGGAACCTTGTTCAAAAGATACGCAGCTGATTCTAGTGCATAACCCCAGAAGGATCGCGGTAACTCTGCCTTACTCATCATGGAACGAACCATATCCAAGAGGATTCGATTCCGCCTTTCTGATACACCGTTGTGTTGTGGTGTGTATGGAGGAGTAAGCTGAGAGAGAATTCCATTCTCTTTTAAGTAGCCCAGAAACTCGGCACTCAAGTATTCACCACCTCGATCAGATCTCAGTGTCTTGATACTTTGGCCTGTTTGTTTTTCAACTTCATTCTTATATTCCTGAAATTTCACAAAGGCCTCGGATTTGTGCTTCATCAAGAAGACATGCCCATACCTAGAGAAATCATCTGTGAAAGTAATGAAGTATGAATAACCACTTCGCGCATGTGTACACATTGGACCACACACATCACTGTGTATGAGTCCCAAGAGCTCGCTCGCTCTTTCTCCGTGTCCAGTGAACGGAGTCTTTGTCATCTTTCCCATGAGACAAGATTCACAAGTGGCATAAGACTGGTACTCAAACGGATCCAAGTATCCTTCTTTATGTAACTTTGTCAACAGTGTCTCATTAATGTGACCCAGTCTACAATGCCATAAGAAAGCCTGATTTAATTCCGGAGACTTTCTTTTAAGTGTGTTCAGGACACTGAAGACCTGAGCTTGATTCAAAACGTATATACCGTATTTCAATGTACCTGACCCAATCAGTACTTGATTTAGGTGGATGTTTACTACATCGCTTACAAAAGTAAAATCATATCCTTCCTTAGAAAATAAGGATACAGATATGATGTTACAAGTCGCACCTGGTACATAAAAACAGTCACGCAGAATCAATATCTGCCCAGTTGTCAGTCCTAGATGATATTCCCCTACGGATACAGCATACATGCTCATTCCATTAGCAACCCTGAGAGTCATATCACCTTTCCTGATAACCCTACGGTTTCTCAGAGCCTGTAACAAATTACAGATATGAGATCCTGATCCGATATCCAATACCTAGAAAGTAGGGTTAACTGACATACAGTTCTCTATTACAAACACACCCGAAGCCGAAGCCACAACATGCTTCGAATTCTGGCTACTGGCTTTGCAAGCCCTGCAATCCTTCTGCCCATGTTCATTCCCGTAACAATAGGAACATCCCTCTTTTACTGTATCCATTCCCGAAATTTCTGCCTTTCCCTTTCTTTCTACTTCCCTGGTTTCCTTCAGGGTAGTAGGTAGAGACTGTTGAACTAAGTCAGTATCTGACTCGTTCTTCAACGTGGTCTTCAGGTTTGTGAGCTCGAAAGAGCTGGTCTCTGTAAGGACGTTGCCCCCTACAGATGACCCGATAGCCAACCTTGCTGTAAGAAATTTGTTCGAGGTCTCATATCTTACGATACGAGATTGCTCTCCATATAAAACTTTGTTATGGAGGAAGATAGAAGCTGAGTCTTTCTTCTCGTGCCGCCTCTGGTATATACCATCAACTGAGGCTAACACGAGGCACTTGGCTTTCGCATAGTCTTCTTCCGATGTCCTACGGATATCAATATCCGTGACAGGGGAAACTGGACCTGAGACGGCAGGGGTTGGATCAGTCAAGAGGTGTCCCAGCTTGTCATGGGCAATGGACATCTGGACAGACCTTTGCCAGTCATAACAGTCAGATTCAGTCTTTTTATTATCTAGATGTAACCTAGGTGCGGTCACTGGGTCGCTGCAATTAAGAGAGAGAGAAGAAAACACTCAGCATGATGCTCTTGCAAGTTTAGATTGGTTTTTAATTTATCTAAACAGGATGGCTCCCACTGTCTCTCGAATCCCTCCTCAAACCATAAAGGAAGAATTAGTTAGGACCAATCTCACCGTACAATACTTGCTTAACCGTTCAGCCAGGCCAGTGTCAGTACTTCGAGGGAGGTTTTCCAACACTTTCGCGAAGTTTCTTAATTAAGTAACCTCTTTTCCTTATGGGCGTAGCCCCGCTAACACCTTTCTAGACACCTACTTGGTTTATAGCATTGATCGTTAAGTGAGAAAGTTCCCGAGGAGTAGCATATACTCACAGTAGGATCGGGATCCAAATATCATCGCGTGACAAAACTGAAGGAATCCTACCAGAATCATCACACTCCAAATGGTATGCAGCGCTAGCAAGTTTCATTACTTTTGAAACTCCCGATGTGGATTTTTGCCCCATACTCTTATGACCTTGACGAAGGCCAACATATCATAAGTCACATGTCAAGTTATACCCGTCATTATCCAGGTTAATTTGAACTCACCCGTACATACCCTTGACGAAGGCCAAAATAGTAGTACGACTGTCCCAAACCAACGCATCAATCTATGCTACAGATAAATATGCAGCAGCTACCAATCACTATGCCTTACGGAAGGTCAAAATACATAGCTTGAATACTACTGAATATTTAACCGAAATGACGGAGGGCTACGAATGGTTTTGGCGAAACCGTGAACGTAGTGAACTTGATATAATCGATGGAACGAGATAACTTTTAAAAGGGGTGGTTCAAGCTCCGCGTTTAAAAAGCTGGTTTTGGGAAAGAACCGAGTTGTTTTGAAAGTGTTCCAACGACTTTTACTTGGTTTATTTTTCTTGCATTAGTTCTTTTAATGCGTCCCATCATTTATTCCTACCATTACAGAAAACAACCAAAATATGACATACGCTTATGCCATTCACATTCGCCACGGGGCCCCATCATCACCCGTTAGGTTACTTAACTAACGACAGAGCGGGGGCTGGGCTAGCGCGGCTGAAAAACATAAGCAACGCCTAAATAGATATCATATATAGATATATAGCAATGATAGCCATTACAGATCACAGATGAACACTTTGGATATACTAGGAATCCGCGATTCGTTCGAGCCTGCAACGAAAAGCGGATTACACGGTCGCGATGAATAGCCAAACCCCACCCTAGACCCCTACGGGTGCGGCAAACTACCCGCCAACTGCTCAAAGCGAAGCAACCTCCCTCAACACCGTGAGTAGGCCACTCGGCACTTCGAGATACCCGGTAGTTTGTGCACCCCACCTTGGGTCTATCCTAGGAGCAAAAACAGTAAAAAGAAATTATACAATGACGGCTACAACCCCGACCCGGTTGTGCGGCCATACAAATAATATTACATCAATTTACAACTTTTACAATGAATGAAAGAAAAAGAAACTCTCATCTCACATCCATTCCCGGCTATTCATCCGCGACAATCCACCGAGTTCATATACACAAACCATCAACATTACAGATCACAGATATGTATAACCCCCACTAATCGACTTATAGCGATTAGTAGACGTTCAATACATATATCACATCACAGAAAATATTCATCAGCCAAAGAGTACGGAATATCGATCAAAATACGGATTTACAACCACCCCAAAAGTCAATTTTCTCTCTGGAAAATCTGGGTGGAAAAAACATGTACTAAAAATCCCAAAACTCCCAAATAAAAACACTGCAAGAAACCCGGTCCACGACCGAGTCAAATCGGCCGCGGAACCGCGGCGGTTTGGTCGGTTCAGTAGACCGGTTTTCTTCTGTGGTTTTAAAAAACCCTGAGTCGAATTTTCATGTATGTTAAAAAATTTTTAGAGCAGTATAAAAATTCGACAGAAACTTGGTTTTTGTTGGATGTGTTTTGCGACTTTTTTCCGATTGTTATTCTAAACACTTTTCTAACTTACTAGTTTATGTTTAGCTAGGCACTGATACCACTGTAAGTCCACGTTGCTCACCCCGGTTCTTACGGGGAGGCGGAAACGGCGAAAAACAATGATTTGGCGCAAGGCAACATGGACTCAAAAGCAAGGATCTTGGCTAAACTAGAAACTAGCAAACAAGTAGAGGCTTTAACTACTATGCTGTAGAAAGTATACCTCACGAAACCGGTCCTTCGGGTCTTCATTCCGCTGTCCCACTTGTCCGTCCAAGCTCCAAGCGTCGATCCGAACCTTGGGCACCTCCGCGGCCTTCTTGAGTCGAAGACGATCCACCGAGAGTTGTACACCTAGCTCCACCTCGAGCCGAGGCAACTAGGGCGACGAGATCGCTAATCTATAAGCCCTAGGTTGTGTAGAGGTGATGTATGGATGTGTTTGTCTTTGTGGGATCTTTTTCTCTCAACACATGAGATCAAAAGATAGAATCAAGAGGAGGAAGAAGGAGGAGGACTTAGCAACCATGAGAGCTCATTTTCTTTTCTTCTCATGAGAAAGAGCAAGAGAGAGAAATGAGAATGAATTATGAGCTAAAGAAAATGAACCATGGTTCAATAATGCAAAAACATTATCATTACTAATCCCATCAAGATAAAGTTGATGGCTACATTGAAATGACCATTTTCATAATCAAAAGAAAAAGAAAATCAAAAGAAGAGTGTAGATCTCTCATGAAGGTCAATGGTCAACCCCGGTGAACCGGTCAACAAAGTCAAGAGAGGTCAAAGAAGGTCAAATGGTCAAAGCAATTAGCCGTCATATAATTATCACTAATAGGATTAGTAAACAATGTCTCCGACTCATCATGGTTTTGACCGAACAAATTGTCAAAACCCTAATGAGCCTGCCACATAATGGTTTTGGCCGAACCAACTGCCAAAACCCTAATGAGGCACCTCCTCCTCCATCACTCCTCAAAACTGTGCATACACACCCGCATCCGCATTCCGTAGAATGCGAATGCACTGAAGACAAAACAAATCCATCCGTGCAATACTAGGATCCGGCTTAAACCAAAGCCCACTAGTATTGCCTGCCCGAACAACATACGCAAACAAGTGTACGCAAGTGATCGCAGCCCTGCCGTAAAACCATACGGCCTCTACACGTTTCGCTCAGTGCAAGGAAACTCTCTCTGTGGAACTCTAAAGACTCGACACTACGCTGGCAGTGGGTATAACCACAGACCGCAAGCGGCACTAGCTGTACGTAACGGTCCCCAGGTAGATGTCGATAAGAAGGCCGATGAGGTAAATCCATCCGAACTCCTACTGAGCCTGTATGTGACAATCTCCGTACAGTCCGGTCTGTTCGTCTGATACATCGCATGGCGGGCCTAAGGGGCGGTGAACGTCAGTCCCCTAATAGCGGTACAAGTCGTGTCGGAGTGTAGCTCAGAACACCCTGAGATAACACTGGAAACCTACCAGTATATCTCCCTTGCCCTGGCCAGGGACAACTTGTGTAATGGCTCTTCTAGATACAGCGCGATGTCAACCCCCAATACCGGGAGAGACGAATCCTGTCTACCCGTCACTGCCTCCAAGTGCTTCGGGACTGCACCCAACTACTACCTGTTTGCATGACTCCTTTGAGCCGTGGTAAGGTAGTAATCTAAGTACAGTGGGAACACACTCGAGGCGAAGTGACAGTGTCAAGTCAGCGGACTATGCTGTACTCATGTCACCTGGGAACTGATAACTGACGATAGGTATAATACCAACCAACAGTTCCCTACGAGTCCTGTCCAGTGTACTCGTAACCTAATGAGCACCCGCATACTATCTCAAGTACGACGTACTGACGGCTGTGGGACAGACCGTCTCCGCCGCTGGGATGAGAAGCGCATACGCTAGTCTACTCCGGAGTATTGATTCCCTGTCTCGATAGTCCAACGACTAGGGACCTGTATAAGGATGTGCTTATGGATTACCCAGCCCCCACGAGTGTGAGCGCCATCACAACGCTGGTAATCAAGCAAAGATCCTAAGGGCTCTACTAATATGTATATAAGCGATATGCTAAAAGAAACACATGCACATATTGAAGTAGAGACAAACCAAGTAGCATACTATCATTTTGAGCAAGATTGTCTATACAACTTGTAGGGTTTCTAGGCACGCGCACAAGGGTCTACGAGGCATCAACCATGCCCGATTAAAAATTTAGCCGTGCCGAACAACCCGAATACGGAACTTTAAACTAGAGATTAGGCGAAAACAAGCATGCTAAACACTTTAACACTAAGTGAGAGGGATTACAACGTTTGTAGATCCGGTCCTTCACTTCATATGCTCCGTGTTGTGGTCCCTTCGCTGCGATCATCGGGATCCGGACTCTCGAGAGGTTCCACGAAGAGAAAGACGCAACCTTTGCTTCCGATCTTCGATACTAAGATGATCTACCTTGAAGTTTCTTTAACACAAGCTAACACTCATGAAATGATGTGAACACCCTCATCTAAATGGCAAGGGAAGATGAGGATGATGAAGCAGGATTTTTGCTCTCTTTATTTATCTTTTTCTCATATTTATCCATCACAAAAATCAAAGCAAGAAACCATTTCAAGCAAAGAAGAAGGAGGAAGAAGATGATGAACAATATTAGAATCCTTTTTGTGATGAATAGGAAAAGAAATGATATGATGAATAATGTAACCATGGTCAAACTAATCCTTGTAGAGATTTGACTAAGGTTAAAGGTTTGGTTAGGTTAAGGAAATATCTAGCATAATATCTTAACAAAGACAAAGAAAGAAAGCTTCTAGAAACTTCTAGAAAACCTTAACCCTAATCAAACCCTAACCATGTTTAATCTCTACTAAACAAGTTGCATTAGTTATCATATCATGTTACAATATTATATATCGCATATATAATATTTATGGTAACAAAATAAAATAATACAATTAACATATATCGCATATATATCAATGTATTATCCGAGTGAGAAAAAGAATCTTTTAGTGAGCAAATATTAGTTAATGCAATTTAATATATCATATATATTATTATACATTAAATTATCGAATCAACACTTGATCCGACAATCCGGCTATATCGCATATAACCGACTAATATTTATCCGTACCGATTCATCGAATCAACACTTGATCCGATGACCCGGCTGATATCAAATATCGCGAGAATACAATACGGTATCACATATCGCATTATCCTCGGTCCCGCACATATCACATATGTGCTCCTACTCCGTTTTGCCTGAGTCAAGAAACCTCTGTGTAGGACTCTAAAGAATCGTCAATACGCCGGCAGTAGGTGATGATCATATCAATCACCCACAAGCTGCAAGCGGTCAGCTAAATGTAACAGCTACCCAGGTATTGAGCGCTCAGAAGATCAACAAGCAAGCCTGTACATTCTCCTGCGAATCCAAACAGTAACACTCCCGTACAGTCCGGTCTCGTCGTTTGATATGTTGCATATCTCGCCTAGGGGTGGTAAACGTCAGACCCCAGTAGCTTGATAGGTCGTGTCGATTTGAGGTCTATAACAGTTCGAGAAACCACTGATAACACTTACCAGTAAATCTCAGCAACCCTGGCCAGGGATTTCCGGTTATAGCCAATCGAACACAGCACAACATCAACTCCCTATACCGGGAGAGACGAATCCCCTCCTATCGCTCATTGCCTCCATGTGATTCGGGACTGTACCCAAAAGCCACCTTTTTGTACGCCCTCTTGGACGTGGTATGATGGAAATCAAAGCACAGTGGGAATCACACAAGACTCTATGACGATCTCTGGTCGAAAGACTACTCTGTACCAGTGTCACCGGAGAACTGCCATCTGACGTATGGTATAATACCATCTGGGAGTTCTCGGCGAGTCCGTCCAATGTACCCAGTCTCCACTGAGCACCCGTACACCATCCTTGATGTCAAACACCGATGGATACGGGATCATCCATCGCCCATCATATGGGTCAAGATGCGTATACGCTAGTCTACTCTGGTGTATCGATGCCCTGTCTCGATACACCCTCGACTAGGAACAATTATAGGATGTACTCACCGACTACCGTGGCCCCACTAGTATGATCTCATCATAGTCCCAGTAGTCGAGTACATATTCTAAGGGCTTTATCAACATGTAACATAGAGACAATCAGAGTACATGTTAAGATAAAGTACAACCAGATAGCATACTATCATGTCGAGCAAGAAAGTCCTCCCTATATATGTCCTAGCATCCACTACTATATACATCGTATGTACAGTAATGGCCTCTAGGGCATACATATAACTAACAATCTCCCACTTGCACTAGGGCCATCTGTTATGGTATCGCATACACAACAACTAGCTGCGGTTGAAGTATCTCATACTCAACCATCCCATAAAAGTCTCTACTGGGAAAAAGGCCTTCGTGAGTGAATCCGCGCTGTTGTCCTCTGTATCTACTCTCCTAACCTCGATCTCCCTGGAGATCAACCATCTCCATGATCAGGTGATACTGCCTAAGAATTATATCTGGATTTCTGATGGGACGGAAGTTCCTTGGCTAAAGCCACAACTCCATTGTCACACAATGGTAGGAACGAAGTTCATCTTATGAACTTATATATATCCAGAATGCCTCTTTGGTAGCATCCTTGGTAACGATGTATCTTTCCTTTAATCGTCTAGTATGTCACGGTATCTAGCTTGGAACACTTCCAACATACCGTCCCTCCTCTGAGGGTAAAGACAATGCCTGCGACTGACATTCAGTCGTCCTTATCACCCTGGAACCTTTCCAGTGATTCTCCCCAGGATCGATTGATACCATCTCACTACAACTAGTGAGTGTCCTAACATCCAATTAGATCTATCTCATAGATCCAAAACCCAGGATTTAGGAGGTATCACTTTGATCCTATATGGGGAATCCTTGTGATAAGCGGAGATTGACCGAGCGTAGCATAGGAAACTCCTTCCCTATCAAGAGTATGTCATCCACGTACTCTACGAGGATCACCACCATAATCTCTACTACCTTTTCGTATATACAAGGTTCATCTACTATTTTGATGAAGTCAAACTCTTTGACTACCACATCAAAATAGATGTTCCAACTCCGCGGTGCCTGTTTTATCATATAAAACATCTTGCACACGTTTCCGCTGCTCCCACTATTTACGAAGCCCTCTGGCTGTGTACTTATAGACGTTCTCTTCTAAAACATCACTTAGAAAAGCAGTCATGACACCCAACCACCAGATATCGTAGTCATGGTATGTAGCCGTGGCAAGTAGGATCTGGATGGACTTAAGCATAGCTTTGAAAGTCTCAACTTTTCCATGTACACCAAGTAATCTTCTCAAGATATACTTGCTTCTGATGGGGATTTAACCCTTCAGATAAAGCAACCAAAGTCCATACTTTGTTGGTGTATAAGGATTCCATCTCAGATCGATAAGCATCCATCCATTCTTACAGAGTCCCACTCCTGATTGCCAGCTCGAAAATAGTTGGGTCATCATCTCATGATGCAATCCTTGCTCCCACTGTCATAGAGAAACCGAAGTATCTCTCAGGTGGGTAAGGAACCCTACTAGATCGGCGGAGAGGCTAAGGTTCGTTGGAAACTATTGAATCCTTTGGTTCTACCAAATCATTAGCTGTATTTTGTATAGCTGGAACCTGTCCAGTTGTACATAACAGACCTTGCCTCGAGCTTGTCCGGATTTTGCTTTAGGACATAGGCCGGACAACCCCAAATTTTAACAAGCTTAAGATATGGGCTCTTCCCTTTCCATATCACATATGAAGTGGTAGGCAACTGATTTGATTTGAACACTATTCAATAGGTATGCAGCTTCTCAAGTGCATAACTCCCAAAAGGAAATAGGAAACTCAGCAGTACTCATCATAGAGCACACCATATCAAATAGGGTGCTAATGCTCCGCCCCGATACACCGACGTGCTGTGGTGTATACGGAGGAGTAATGCCGAGAGAGAATCTCATTCTCCTTTAGAATAGTCCAGGAATTCCGTGCTAAAGTATTCTCCTCCTTGATCTCATCAAAGGACATAATACTTATACCCATATTTTGGTTCTCTACTTCTAATTTATATTCTGTGAATATCTCAAAAGGTTCGGACTTATGTATCAACAGGAACACATGTCTGAATCTTGAGAGATTATCAGAGAACGTAATGAAGTAAAAAGAACCTGTCTTGGCATGTGTAGACAGGGGACTTTCATACATTAGCATGTATCAATTCCCAAGAGTTCACTAACTCTTTCTCTGTTTCCAATAAACAGAGCTGTGGTCATTTTATCTTTGTGACATGACTGGCAAGTTTCATAAGATGTAAATTCAAACTAATTTAAATATGCATCTAAATGTAACTTCAGCCAGTCGGGTCGCATTGATATGACCTAGTCTACAATGCCTCAAGAAGGATTCGTTCATTTCTGAACTCTTCCTCTTGTGTGTGTTCCGTATACTAAGAACTGTAGTTTGATTTAGAACATCAATGCTTTTAGATAACGTGCCTGAACCGATCAACTTTTGATATAGGAAATGTTCAAAACATTATCCAACAATACAAAATTATATCATTTCTTTACTAATAAAGAGACTGATATGATGTTGTATATCAGGTTCGGTATCTAATAACATTCGTTCAGAATCAATGTATTCTGGTAATATAGGGTGATAGTGACCAACAGACTTGGCTGCAACACTTGCACCGTTTTCTATCTCATGAAACTTATCACCCGTTCTCAGTTCTCTACCTATCTATAGCCCATGTAACAGATTACATATACGGGATCCTGATGCGGTATCACATACCCAGGACGTAAAGGATACTGAGAAACAGTTCTCTGTAATGAACACACCCGAAAAAGATGCATCAGCATGCACTTTCTTCGTTTGGGCGGCACGGGAAATCTGGTATTCCCCAATTTCCTGCTCTGTCTTATAACAATTATAAGTTGGAGCGGGACCAACTTTCCCCAGCTCAGTATAACAAACGGGTTCGGTCAATATATCCGTATTATTATCTTGATTAAGGCGTGATATGGTCGCTACCTGGAGAGAGAGAGAGAAGAAAACACTCAGCGTATGCTCTTGCAAGATTAGATTGGTTATTTAATATATCTAATTAGGATGTCTCCCACTGTTTTAATCAAATCTTCCTTCAAACCCTAAAAGGAAAGACTAGCCGGGATTAATTACACGCTACAAGTTCGCCAATCTTTCAGCCAGGCCAGTGTCGGTACTTTGAGGGAGGTCCCCCGTGCTTTCGTACGAACCTAATTAAAGTAAACCTCGTTTTCCCAGGGGCGTAGCCCCGTTAACACCTTTCTAGACACCTACTTGATCGGCTAATTGTAATGTGTAAAACTCTCCCAGGAGTAACTCTTACTCGCAGCGGGTATCGGGATCCAACTATCTCATAGAAGTTATGCAATCTCATTGCAGATTTCAACACTTGAAATTCCCAATAATATTTTGCCCCTAGCAGCTATATGACCTTAACATGGTCAACAAATCATAAGTGCTAGTCAAGTTCAACCCGTCATTTCCCGATTGAATTAAACCCACCCGCACGACCCTTAACATGGTCAACAAAGTCGCACGACTATCCTAATCCAATCGCATCATATGCTTATACAGATAAGCACTAATCAGCTACCGCACACTACGCCTTAACATGGTCAACAAACGTAGCACGAATACTAACTAGTACTTATCTGAAATGACGGAGGGCTACGACGGGTTTTTCAGAAAACCCTTTGAGTAATGAACTTGATATCGTTGTAGAATCGAGTGATTTTAAATGGAGTGTTTTTGAGGCTTTTCTAGTTTTGCTGAAGGGGTCACTCCCGGTGAAGGGATCGTCGGCCCTTTCCTCATCGAATAAGGTGCAGGATATATCATATATACCGCTGTGCAAAGCGAGAACTATAGAAGCAATCAAAAGACAAACCGAGTTTGTAGCATTTGCCAGTTATTGCTAAAGGAGTCACTCCCGGTGAAGGGATCTCGGTCCTTTCCTTATCGAATAAGGTGCAGGATGTTCTACAAGGAACACCGCGATGCAAAGCAAGAACTGTAGCTACCAATTTTTATAAACAAGTTTCTACAACATCTTAGGTTTCTTTTAGTTTCATTAATCTCATTAATGAAGTCCCATTTTATTATGCTTCACAAGCATCTCTTTTGAAACGAAATCTGCAATATAACATATATCTCATATATATAATATAAACATTCGTCTCAGGCAGTAATATGATCTCATCACAGAACATTGCAGCAGAAGAACATATATGAAATATTGGATATACTAGGACGTCCGTGTTTTCAATACGAGCCTGTATAAAACACGGATTCCACGGTCGCGATGAATAGCCAAACCCACATCCCTAGACCCCTACGAGAGCGGCAAGCAACACTGCCAATTCTAGGGTTAGGAGACCCGGTCTCGACTCCTCGAGATGGTCTCCCACTGGACCCTAGAACCCGGTTACTTGTGCTCCCCGCCTTGGGTCTACCTAATGCGAAAAAGTAAATAATATACAACGGTGACATCTTCCGCTACCTGGAAGTGCCCCAATAAAAGAATATTACATACAAATGAATTTTACATGAATGAAAAAGAAAAAACTCTCATCTCACATAAAACCCCCGGCTATTCAAACGCGACGATCCAATACAACATATCACAGCAACACATAATATCTCATATCATCAACGTAAACAAGTATGCGTATCCCGATTGTCGTTGATGTATAGCAACGAAGCCGGCGATACACCACATACTACGCTTACGGTCACAGAAAAGAAAGTGTAAAACTACAACAGTTGGAATCCGCAACCTCTTTAGACATCGCATGCCTAACCAAATGAATTCCTTAGACATCGCATGCCTAACTATTATAAACCCCGCATTTCAGTCTCATTATCGAAAACTCTTTTCAATATCAAGTCGGGCAATTCAACAAGATTCCCGATTGTCCTGATCGAATGCTCGTCGCAAACTTTAGTAAACGGCCGCACCCCAAGATGCCGTCGACGAAGTGCACTAAGGCGGAACACCGCTGCCGCGAGCATCCGAACGGATGCTTTCGGTGACGGGGTTCTCCTACAGTCACTTGGTCGGGGCTATGGGGCGTAGCTGTCTATTAAGTTTACCCGGCGAGTATCCGCGTACGCTACGTGATTGCGACGGACTTTTGATCACATCAAAATTCCGTGGCAACCGATCATCTGAGACTAAACTGCAATGTTTATAATATTCAAATTAGTTATCTCATAACTACCTGTGGATTCCAAATATTGTATCACATTCCAGATAAATAGATAAAGTTAAACTTTCCGATCGAATCATCAAACACCCAAGATTTCCCCAATATATCTCAACACTTGAAATCAGTTTAAAAACATCCATCACATGCCACAGTACCAATGATCCAGCCGTAGAAGGGTCAAGCCAACGCCTCACATGTGGCACGCCGTACTGCCCCAAACCCTAAGGTTCAAAAGGCAGTTCAAGACGGTCACATAATCGAGTTAAGGTTTGTTGTCTTCTAGAGGGTCCACCGAGTTACTTGCACGACTTAGAACATTCTTAAACACGAGGAAAAATCCAACTTTTGAAAAAATTTCCGACAGGGGAAAAAGTGAGTTATTGATATCCGTTCGAACTTTTTAACAGTTTCTAAAAGTTATCCGGACAAAACACATAGACAAAATTAGACAATCCGATCGAATAATTGAATCCCCAAAACAACCCCAGAAAAACTCAACTGTTGAGTAAAAATAAAAATTTCCAGAAGACTCAGCACTTCAAGACAAGAATTACTGTGCAAGCCACGTGGTGTAACTCACCCAAATGGCCGCGGAACCGCCGCGAAACGCAGGGTTAGGCCGCGGTTCCGCGCCTCACTTGTCGAGTTAGAATCACGTGCTTCACAGTAACTCATAGAATTCCCTGCTGAATTTTTTGGCAATTTTTAATTCACAAAAATCCAGATTTTCAGAAAATTTCCAGAGAAGGGGTTAATTCAGGTTTTCCGGGTTCGATCGGACTTTAAACTTCGTCTAGACTTCGCCTAAAGCTCTAGCTTGGCTCTGATACCACTGTAGGGTTGCTAGGCATGCGCACAAGGGTCTACGAGGCATCAACCATGCCCGATTAAAAATTTAGCCGTGCCGAACAACCCGAATACGGAACTTTAAACTAGAGATTAGGCGAAAACAAGCATGCTAAACACTTTAACACTAAGTGAGAGGGATTACAACCTTTGTAGATCCGGTCCTTCACTTCATATGCTCCGTGTTGTGGTCCCTTCGCTGCGATCATCGGGATCCGGACTCTCGAGAGGTTCCACGAAGAGAAAGACGCAACCTTTGCTTCCGATCTTCGATACTAAGATGATCTACCTTGAAGTTTCTTTAACACAAGCTAACACTCATGAAATGATGTGAACACCCTCATCTAAATGGCAAGGGAAGATGAGGATGATGAAGTAGGATTTTTGCTCTCTTTATTTATCTTTTTCTCATATTTATCCATCACAAAAATCATAGCAAGAAACCATTTCAAGCAAAGAAGAAGAAGGAAGAAGATGATGAACAATATTAGAATCCTTTTTGTGATGAATAGGAAAAGAAATGATATGATGAATAATGTAACCATGGTCAAACTAACCCTTGTAGAGATTTGACTAAGGTTAAAGGTTTGGTTAGGTTAAGGAAATATCTAGCATAATATCTTAACAAAGACAAAGAAAGAAAGCTTCTAGAAACTTCTAGAAAACCTTAACCCTAATCAAACCCTAACCATGTTTAATCTCTACTAAACAAGTTGCATTAGTTATCATATCATGTTACAATATTATATATCACATATATAATATTTATCGTAACAAAATAAAATAATACAATTAACATATATCGCATATATATCAATGTATTATCCGAGTGAGAAAAAGAATCTTTTAGTGAGCAAATATTAGTTAATGCAATTTAATATATCATATATATTATTATACATTAAATTATCGAATCAACACTTGATCCGACAATCCGGCTATATCGCATATAACCGACTAATATTTATCCGTACCGATTCATCGAATCAACACTTGATCCGATGACCCGGCTGATATCAAATATCGCGAGAATACAATACGGTATCACATATCGCATTATCCTCGGTCCCGCACATATCACATATGTGCTCCTACTCCGTTTTTCCTGAGTCAAGAAACCTCTGTGTAGGACTCTAAAGAATCGTCAATACGCCGGCAGTAGGTGATGATCATATCAATCACCCACAAGCTGCAAGCGGTCAGCTAAACGTAACAGCTACCCAGGTATTGAGCGCTCAGAAGATCAACAAGCAAGCCTGTACATTCTCCTGCGAATCCAAACAGTAACACTCCCGTACAGTCCGGTCTCGTCGTCTGATATGTTGCATATCTCGCCTAGGGGTGGTAAACGTCAAACCCCAGTAGCTTGATAAGTCGTGTCGATTTGAGGTCTATAACAGTTCGAGAAACCACTGATAACACTTACCAGTAAATCTCAGCAACCCTGGGCAGGGATTTCCGGTTATAGCCAATCGAACACAGCACAACATCAACTCCCTATACCGGGAGAGACGAATCCCCTCCTATCGCTCATTGCCTCCATGTGATTCGGGACTGTACCCAAAAGCCACCTTTTTGCACGCCCTCTTGGACATGGTTTGTTGGAAATCAAAGCACAGTGGGAATCACACAAGACTCTATGACGATCTCGGGTCGACAGACTACTCTGTACCAGTGTCACCGGAGAACTGCCATCTGACGTATGGTATAATACCATCTGGGAGTTCTCGGCGAGTCCGTCCAGTGTACCCAGTCTCCACTGAGCACCCGTACACCATCCTTGATGTCAAACACCGATGGATATGGGATCATCCATCGCCCATCATATGGGTCAAGATGCGTATACGCTAGTCTACTCTGGTGTATCGATGCCCTGTCTCGATACACCCTCGACTAGGAACAATTATAGGATGTACTCACCGACTACCGTGGCCCCACTAGTATGATCTCATCATAGTCCCAGTAGTCGAGTACATATCCTAAGGGCTTTATCAACATGTAACATAGAGACAATCAGAGTACATGTTAAGATAAAGTACAACCAGATAGCATACTATCATGTCGAGCAAGAAAGTCCTCCCTATATATGTCCTAGCATCCACTACTATATACATCGTATGTACAGTAATGGCCTCTAGGGCATACATATAACTAACACAACTGTGAATATCCCAAGCTTCCATTAAGTAATATACAATCTAGTATGATACAGTAATGGCCTCTAGGGTATATACACTAACAAAACCTACTTCCTGGGTATTGGATACCGGATCAGGATCTCATATCTGTAATTCGTTACAGGCTCTGAGAAACCGTTGGGTTATCAGGAAAGGTGATATGACTCTCAGGGCTGCTAACGGAATGAGCATGTATGCTGTATCCGTAGGGGAGTACCATCTAGGACTGACAACTGGGCAGATATTGATTCTGCGTGACTGTTTTTATGTACCAGGTACGACTTGTAACATCATATCTGTATCCTTACTTTCTAAAGAAGGATATGATTTTACTTTTGTAAGCGATGTAGTAAACATCCACCTAAATCAAGTACTGATTGGGTCAGGTACATTGAAATACGGTATATACGTTTTGAATCAAGCTCAGGTCTTCAGTGTCCAGAACACACTTAAAAGAAAGTCTCCGGAGTCAAATCAGGCTTTCTTATTGCATTGTAGACTGGGTCACATTAATGAGACACGGTTGACAAAGTTACATAAAGAAGGATACTTGGATCCGTTCGAGTACCAGTCTTATGCCACTTATGAGTCTTGTCTCATGGGAAAGATGACAAAGACTCCGTTCACTGGACACAGAGAAAGAGCGAGCGAGCTCTTGGGACTCATACACAGTGATGTGTGTGGTCCAATGTCTACATATGCGCGAAGTGGTTATTCATACTTCATTACTTTCACAGATGATTTCTCTAGTTATGGGCATGTCTTCTTAATGAAGCACAAATCCGAGGCCTTTGAAAAATTTCAGGAATACAAGAATGAAGTTGAAAAACAAACAGGCAAAAGTATCAAGACACTGAGATCTAATCGAGGTGGTGAATACTTGAGTGCCGAGTTTCTGGGCTTCTTAAAAGAGAATGGAATTCTCTCTCAGCTTACTCCTCCATACACACCACAACACAACGGTGTATCGGAAAGAAGGAATCGAACCCTATTGGATATGGTTCGTTCCATGATGAGTAAGGCTGAGTTGCCGCGATCCTTCTGGAGTTATGCACTAGAAACAGCTGCATATCTTTTGAACCAAGTTCCTACTAAGTCAGTGCCTACCACACCATATCAGATGTGGAGTGGGAAGAAACCCAGTCTTAAACACTTTAAGACATGGGGATGTCCAGCTTTTGTAAAAAAGCAGCATGCGGACAAGCTCGAGGCACGTTCAGTACAATGTAAGTTTGTGGGATACCTAAAGAACTCCAAGGGGTATCTTTTCTATTACGCAGAGGAACAAAAGGTTTTTGTTTCTCGTCATGCCCGCTTCTTGGAAACTGAGTTTTTGGAAAATCAGATAAGTAGGAGCGCAATAGAACTGGAAGAAATTCCAGAACCATAAGCTATTACTGAAAGCTTAGTAGAACCAGAGGGTTCGAAAGAACAGGACATTCCTACGCCACTCCGCAGGTGTAGTAGGCAGTCTCATTCGCCCGAGAGATACTACAGTTTTCTCATAGACGGGGATAGAGAGGATTGCACCATGGATTATGGTGAGCCTACTAGCTTCCAGCAAGCCATTCAGAGCGGCGACTCGGTAAAATGGCTTGATGCAATGCGGGACGAGATGGAGTCCATGTACACCAACAAAGTTTGGACTTTGGACTTTGCTCCAGAAGGGGTAAAACCCGTAGGCTGCAAATGGATCTTCAGAAAGAAGATTGGTGTAGATGGGCAGGTTGAGACCTATAAAGCTAGACTTGTTGCAAAGGGTTTTCGTCAAAGACCTTGTTTGGACTATGACGAGACCTTTTCTCCAGTGGCTATGCTGAAATCCATTCGGATCCTTCTTGCCATTGCTGCCTTCCACGATTATGAAATCTGGCAGATGGACGTAAAGACGGCTTTCCTAAATGGAAATTTGGAAGAGTGCGTCTATATGGATCAGCCGGAAGGATTCATTCAGAGTGGGAGCAGTGGTAGAGTGTGCAAGTTGCTCAAGTACATTTATGGACTTAAGCAGGCATCGCGGAGTTGAAACATCTGCTTTGATGATGCTGTCAAAGAATTCGACTTTATCAAAAACCCAGATGAACCATGCATTTACAGTAAGATTGTAGGGAGAACTGTAGTATTCCTCGTCTTGTACGTGGATGACATTCTCCTAATAGGAAATGATATTCCTATGCTACAGTCAGTCAAAGGATTCTTGTCGCAGAGGTTCTCCATGAAGGACCTGGGCGATGCCAACTACATTCTGGCGATCCAGATCTAAGAGGATGTTGGGACTTTCACAGTCAAGGTACATCGACACCATACTGAAAAGATTCAGTATGGAAGATTCCAAGCGCGGTAATTTACCGGCTTGTCACGGGATCACCCTCTCCAAAGAGATGTCTCCAAAGACTGATTTGGAAAGGGATCGCATGTCTATTATACCCTACGCTTTTGCGGTAGGCTCTATAATGTATGCGATGTTGTGTACCAGACCAGATGTAGTATATGCATTGAGCGTTGTAAGCCGGTATCAGTCGAACCCAGGGGAGAAACACTGGATAGCGGTAAAGAACATTCTCAAGTACCTGAGAAGGACTAAGGAGATGTTCTTGGTGTATGGCGGAAAAGACCTCCAGCTAGAGGCCTTTGCTGACTCCAGCTTCCAGAGTGACAGGGATGACTCTAAGTCCATGTCAGGTTATGTCTTTACCCTCAATGGAGGGGCGGTTTGCTGGAAGAGTTCCAAGCAGGAGACCGTTGCAGACTCAACTATGGAAGCAGAGTACATAGCTGCTTGCGATGCCGCAAAGGAAGCTGTCTGGATGAAGAAGTTCCTCACGGAGCTTCAGGTGGTTCCTACCATTGTTGATCCAATATCGCTGTATTGCGACAACAACGGCGCTATAGCTTTAGCGTAGGAACCCCGGTCCCATCAAAAGTCCAGGCACATTTTGAGGCGGTACCACCTGATCAGGGAGATCGTAGATCACCGGGAGATCGAGGTGAAGAGAGTAAATAAGGAGAACAACACTGCAGATCCACTCACGAAGGCCCTACCCCAGGCTCAGTTCGAGCGGCTGATCGAGATGATAGGTCTTCGATACGCCAGTACATGGCCTTAGTGCAAGTGGGAGATTGTTAGTGTATATGCCCTAGAGGCCATTACTGTATCAGACTAGCTTGTATATTACTTGATGGAAGCTTGGGATATTCACAGTTGTATAGACAATCTTGCTCAAAATGGTAGTATGCTACTTGGTTTGTCTCTACTTCAATATGTGCATGTGTTTCTTTTAGCATATCGCTTATATACATATTAGTAGAGCCCTTAGGATCTTTGATTGATTACCAGCGTTGTGATGGCGCTCACACTCGTGGGGGCTGCATAATCCATAAGCACATCCGTATACTGGTCCCTAGTCGTAGGACTATCGAGACAGGGCATCGATACTCCAGAGTAGACTAGCGTATGCGCTTCTCATCCCAGCGGGGGAGACGGTCTATCCCACTGCCGTCGGTACGTCGTACTTGAGATAGTATGCGGGTGCTCGTTAGGTTACGAGTACACTGGACATGACTCGTCGGGAACTGTTGGTTGGTATTATACCTATCGTCAGTTATCAGTTCCCAGGTGACATGAGTACAGCTTAGTCCGCTGACTTGACACTGTCACTTCGCCTCGAGTGTGTTCCCACTGTACTTAGATTACTACCCTACCATGGCTCAAAGGAGTCGTGCAAACATGTAGTAGTTGGGTGCAGTCCCGAAGCACTTGGAGGCAGTGACGGTTAGACAGGATTCGTCTCTCCCGGTATTGGGGTTGACATCGCGCTGTGTTTAGGAGAGCCATTACACAAGTAGTCCCTAGCCAGGGCAAGCGAGATATACTGGTAGGTTTCCAGTGTTATCTCAGGGTGTTCTGGGCTACACTCCGACACGACTTGTACCGCTATTAGGGGACTGACGTTTACCGCCCCCCTAGGCCCGCCATGCGATGTATCAGACGAACAGACCGGACTGTATGGAGATTGTCACATACAGGCTCAGTAGGAGTTCGGATGGGTTTACCTCATCGGCCTTCTTATCGACATCTACCTGGGGACCGTTACGTACAGCTAATGCCGCTTGCGGTCTGTGGTTAAACCCACTGCCAGCGTAGTGTCGAGTCTTTAGAGTCCCATAGAGAGAGTTTCTCTGCATTGAGAGAAACGTGTAGAGGCCGTATGGTTTTACGGTAGGGCTACAATCACTTACGTGCACTTGTGTGCGTATGCTGTTCGGGCAGGCAATACTAGTGGGCTTTGGTTTAAGCCAGATCCTAGTATTGCACAGATGGATTTGATTTGTCTTCTGTGCATTCGCATTCTACGGAATGCGGATACGGGTGTGTATGCACAGTTTTGAGGAGCGATGAAGGAGGAGGTGCCCCATTAGGGTTTTGGCAGTTGGTTCGTCCAAAACCGTAATGTGGCACACTCATTAGGGTTTTGACAGTTCGTTTGGTCAAAACCGTTATGAGCCGGAGACATTGTTTACTAATCCTTTTAGTGATAGATTTGTGATGGCTAATTGCATTGACCATTTGACCATTTGACCTCTCTTGACTTTGTTGACCCGTTGACCGTGTTGACCATTGACCTTCAAGAGAGATCTACACACTTCTTTTATTTTCTTTTTAATTCTTGAGTTATGATAATGGTCAATTCAATGTGCCATCAACTCTATCATGATAGGATTAGTAATGATGATTTTTGTGTATTATTGCAACCATGGTTCATTTCATTTGGCTTAATCTTTTCATTATTCTCTTCTCATTCTCTCTCATGAAGTGAGAAGAAAAAGAAAAGCTCCATGGTTGCTAAGTTTCTCCTTCTTCTTCCTCCTCTTGATCTCATCTTTTGATCTCATGTGTTGAGAAAAAAAGATCCCACAAAGACAAACACATCCATACATCTCCTCTACACATCCTAGGGCTTCTTGACTAGCAATTTCTTTGCCCTAGTTGCCTCGGCTCGAGGTAGAGCTCGGTGTACATCTCTCGGGTGGATCGTCTTCGACTCAAGAAGGCCGCGGAGGTGCCCAAGGTCCGTATCGACGCTTGGAGCTTGGATGGACGAGCGGGACAGCGGAATGAAGACCCGAAGGACCGGTTCCGTGAGGTATACTTTCTACAGCATAGTAGTTAAAACCTCTAGTAGTTTACTAGTTTCTAGTTTAGCCAAGATCCTTGCTTTTGAGTCCATGTTGCCTTGCGCCAAATCATTGTTTTTCGCCGTTTCCGCCTCCCCGTAAGAACCGGGGTAAGCAACGTGGACTTACAGGGTCAATAGTTGCTGCCAAAGAGAGAGAAAAAAGAAACACTCAGCGTGCACTCTAAGCTAGATCAGAATGGTTACCAATTTATCTAATCTGGAAACCTCCCACTGTACCGTCAAATTCTCCTCCAAACCTGAAAGAAGAATTAGTCGGGATCACCCGAGGTGTAAACCAACTCATCAGTGGGAATTGGGATACAACTATCATCGCATGATAACGTGACGGACTACGCTCACGTTATCACACTCTAGAAGGTATGCGCATATCTGGCAAGTTTCAGTTTCTTTAGAAACTCCTGATGTGATTTTTTCCCCATGCTCTTATGACCTTGACGAAGGCCAACAAATCATAAGTCACATGTCAAGTTCTACCCGTCATTGTCCAGGTTAATTTGAACCCACCCGTACAAGCCCTTGACGAAGGCCAACAAGGCTATACGACTATCCCAGACTAACGCATCTATCTATGCTGCACATGAATACCCAATAGCTACCAATCACTATGCCTTGACTTTGGCCAACAAACATAGCTTGAATACTGATTGACTATCCATGTGAAACGACGGAGGGCTACGAATGGTTTCTGGCGAAAACCTTTAACATAATGAACTTGATATCGTTTAAGGAACCGGATAGCTTTTAAAATATAGTGACGAAAACCTTTGCTAACGAGTCACTCCCGGTGAAGGGATCTCGGCTCTTTCGCCGTAGAATGAGGTGCAGGATATTCCAACTGAATACCACGATGCAAAGCAAAAGTAATCGGCTATAGTGAAGTTATTTCCCTGACGCAAACTTCTGTCCAAGGGGTCACTCCCGGTGAAGGGATCTCGGCCCTTGCCTCATCGACTGAGGAGCAGGATATTCCAACTGAATATCACCGTGCAAAACAAAAGTGAACGTCCTTGCAATAACAGCTTTTTGAAAAGTGTTCCAACAACATCAGAATAGGTTTGTTTTTAACTTGCATTGATCCAAATCAACGCAGTCCCATCAATTGATCACACCAATAAAGAACGAAAATAATGATGTACGTATATGCCATCCGCATTCGCCACTGGGTCCCGTCATTACCCGTTAGGTTACTTAACTAACGACAGAGCGGGGACTGGACTAGCGCGGATGCAAAACATATACAACATCTACTAGTATATATATCAATATATAATATTTCGCTCAAGGCGTGATAAAATGCAACATCACAGAAATGTAATAAGTATCACAGAACAATACAGATATCTGGGATGCCCGGGTTTCACAGAGCCGCTACTGAAACCCGACGTTCCCCTGGTCGTGTGGATAGCCTGTGCAATGAAATCCTAGACCCTACGGGCGCGGCAAGTTACCCGCCAAAACCTGAAGCGAGGCAGCCCCCTTTAGCAACGTGAATGGACCACCCGGCACTTCACGGAATCCGGTAACTTGGGCACCCCTCCTGGGTCAACCTGTACCCCTACGAGTGCGGCGAATAGCCCGCCAATTCTAAAGTGAAGCCCCTACCGTCTCAATGCCATGAGATGCGGGCCCGTTGCCCTCTAGAACCCGGCTATCCGTGCACCCCACCTTGGGGTAATCTTAGTACAGAAAGTAAAATATACATACAACGGGTACATCGACCTCACCCCGGTCGTGCCCCAAAAGAATAATATACAATCAGGCAGTGACGGCAGTCCACATGTCGGACGCTCGCCCCGCAATATCAAATGTACATAATACAACATAACTGTACTAGCATTGCATCCAGCCTATCCCCCACGACCAATCCGCAACATCACAGCTCAATAACAGAACACAACGTGAATGTCATGTTCGCAAATCCGTCTAATCGGGCTATAGCAGTTAGACAGGATTTACCGATCAAGTGACATTCACGGTCGTAGATATAATGTAAAAACTGTGAACTAATGTGTTTAAAATTTTCGATCGATCAAATTTACCTAAGTGGGCTCCCAAGCACTACTGTGGAACTTAAAGAAATTCTGGGCCCAAAAAGAATGTTCCAAAACCCCTATTTTCAACACAGAGACTCTCTGTACAAATTTGATACACTGAACTGTAAAGGCTTCGGCGGAACCGCGGCCTAAGCATGGGTTTGGTCGCGGTTCCGCGGTCGTATAGTGTGTTCACGTGATCAAATTTCTACAGAAGTCTTATAATTCCCTGCACATCATTCTGCAACAACCCGAAAAAATTTTTGGAGCCAAAAAAAATTCGACAGAAACTGATGCACATGAAAACGCGGTTTTTGGAATTTTGTTCGATCGAAAATGTAAACACATTAGACAAAGCGAGACAAGCCCTCTGGCTGTGTACTTATAGACGCTCTCTTCCAAATCATCATTTAGAAAAGCAGTCATGACACCCAACCGCCAGATATCGTAGTCATGGTATGTAGCCGTGGCAAGTAGGATCTGGATGGACTTAAGCATAGCTTTGGAAGTCTCAACCTTTCCATGTACACAAAGTAATCTTCTCAAGATATACTTTCTCCTGATGGGGATTTAACCTTCAGATAAAGCAACCAAAGTCCATACTTTGTTGGTGTATAAGGATTCCATCTCAGATCGCTAAGCATCCAGCCATTCTTATAGAGTCCCACTCTTGATGGCCAGCTCGAAACTAGTTAGGTCATCATCTCATGATGCAATCCTTGCTCCCACTGTCATAGAGAAAACTGAAGTATCTCTCAGGTGGGTGAGGAATCCTACTAGATCGACGCAGAGGCTGAGGTTCGTTGGAAACTATTGAATCCTTTGGTTCTACCAAATCATCAGCTGCACTTTGTATAGCTGGAACTCTTTCCAGTTCTACCTCATGACCAATAATTTCTTCACAAGAAATTCCCTTTCACAAAGGTGGCATGCTGAGAAACAAAACATCTTTAGTTCCTCTGTTTGGTAGAAGATATTCCCTTGCGAATGCTTGGGATATCCAACAAACTTCTACAGAACTGACTTTGCCTCGAGCTTGTCCGGATGATGATTTTAGACATAGGCTTGACAACCCCAAATCTTAACTAACTTAAGAGATGGGCTCTTCTCTTACCATATCACATATGGAGTGGTAGGCATCAGACTTGGTGGGAACGCCATTCAATAGGTATACTGCTTCTTAAGTGTATAACCCTCAAAAGGAACAGGCAACTCAGTAGTACTCATCATAGAGCGCACCATATCTCATAGGGTGCTATTGCTCCGCCCCGATACACCGACGTGCTGTTGTAAGTGCACGGCGGCGCCCCGGCCGTCAATCCGACGCCGGAATGCGGAAACGATGATTTACTTTAACTTTTTAAACCGGCACTACCGCGCACTAAAAACCCGGATCGTGCCATTAATCTAGTCCTAGCTAACTAGAGAAGGGGTAGAGAGATATACCGAGCGATCCATGTCCTTCAGTCTTCTCGTCGTCGTCCCGATCTCCCCGTGGAATCTCCGGTCTCCACCTCGTCGGAAGTGCACCACGTCGCCGGCTTCTTTTACGGGCTCCCACCTCTGGACCGAGGCAACTCGGGCACGAAGTTGGCGAGTCGACGTGCCCAAGAGTTGCTATAGAATAATGTAGAACTCATGTCTTATTTCGGGGTAGTGGAAATTGCCATTTGGTGGAAGAAAAATGAGATGATGGAATTTTGTGGTGAACTTGGGGATTTTTAGCAAGCATGAAGAGAAAAAATCCCCACTCAAAATTTTGGCAGTCCCCATCTATCTTGGCCGGCCACTTTTTCATACAAGAAAGAATGAGAGGAGAGAGTATGAATGAGGTAGCCACAAGCATAATCCAAGAGACAGAAAGGGTCATGATAATAGGCAATGATCACAATCAAAGAACCTCACTCCAAAACCCAATCATCAACAACCATGATTGCTCCAAAACCAACACTCCAACAACCTAATCATCAACAACCATGATGACTCCAAAAGTCAAGCCATGATGAAAAGAAGAAGAAGTCAAATGAAGTCAAATGAGAGTGCAACCATCATGAAGCAATAATATGCAAAGACCACCATCCAAAATGCTTATTTGCACAAATGCAAATAAGCCCTCCTCCACCAATCTTCAGCCAATGAAAGATACAAAGAAATATGGCCGAAACGGAAAACAAACCGGCAACTCCAAAAACCCGATCCCGTAATAAATTACAGGAAAACCCCGCTACTGTATATACATACCCGCATGTGTATTCCGACCGAAATACAAATGCAATGAGACAAAATCTACACTGTACAATACTAGGATCTGGCTTAAACCAAAGCCCGCTAGTATTAACCGTCCGATCCTGATCCGTGCAATACCGCACGTATCTGATCGAACCCTGCCATATCTCCATACGGCCTCTACAGCGTTTCGCCCGAAACTTGAGCAACTATCTGTGGGGGACTCTAAAGACTCGTCAATAATATGGCTGTGGATTTAACCACTAGCAAGTCAGAGGTATTAGCCATACGTGACGGGCTACCAGCTATTGACCAAAAGGGACGTCGACGAGCGAACTCATCCTGACACCCTACTGAGCCTTGTCAGTGACAATATCCATACAGTCCGGTCCGTTCGTCTATGAGCATCGCATGGCGGGCCTAGGGGGTTGGTAAAAGTCAGACCCCAAAAGCGGTACAAGTCGTGTCGGAGTGTAGCCCAGAACACCCTGAGATACTACTGGAATACCTACCCGTAAATCTCCTGCCTTGGCCAAGAACTTCGTGTAATGGCTCTCCTAGACACAGCGCGACCTCACCCCCAATACCGGGAGAGACGAACCCCTGCAGATCCGCTCACTGCCTCCATGTAGCTCGGAACTGTACCCAACTAAAACCTGTTTGCATGTCTCCTTTGAGCGTGGTAGGGTAGTAATCAAAGTACAGTGGGAACTCACACGAGAGAAATGAAGATCCTCAGTTCGATGAACTAACCTGTACACATGTCACCAGGGAACTGCTATCTAACGTCAGATATAAGACCAACTAGCATGTTCCCGGCGAGTCCTGTCCGGTGTACTCATAACCCAATGAGCACCTGTATACATCTTAGGTGAACCAACTGACACCAGTGGCTTGTGAGACCGGCCACCGCCCCTCGTCGGGGTCTCGACTGTATGCACTAGTCTACTCTGGAGTATCGATGCCCTGTCTCGAAACTCCCACGACTAGGGACCTTTTAAGGATGTGCTTATAGACTACCAGCTCCCATGTATATGATCGCCCGCATACTGATGGCAGTCAAGAAAGAATCCTAGGGGCTCCATCAACGTGAAATAGTGACCTGTAAGGTCACCTAAAGCAGTACACGATGATAAAGGTAAACCAGATAGCATACTATCATCTTGAGTAAGACTGTCCTACCGGGATAGGTCATCCCTCAATCATTGCAATCACGTGTCTGTGATCCAATAATTGACTCTGAGGGCACTATCTCCAACAGCTGTGGTGTAAGCGGAGGAGTAATGCTGAGAGAGAATCTCATTCTCTTTTAGAATAGTCCAGGAATTCCGTGCTCAAGTATTATCCTCCCTGATCTTATCAAAGGACATAATACTTATACCCTTTTTTTGGTTCTCTACTTCTAACTTATATTATGTGATTATCTCAAAAGTTTCGGACTTGTGTTTCAACAGGAACATATGTCTGATTCTTGAGAGATCATCTGTGAATGTAATGAAGTACAAAGAACCGGTCCTGGCATGTGTAGACAGGGGACCTTCATACATTAGCATGTATCAATCCCAAGAGTTCACTAACTCTTTCTCTGTTTCCTATAAACAGAGCTATGGTCATCTTATCTCTGTGACATGACCGGCAAGTTTCACAAGATGTAAATTCAAACTAATTTAAATATGCATCTATATATAACTTCAGCTAGTCGGGTCACATTGATATGACCTAGTCTACAATACCTCAAGAAGGATTCGTTCATTTCTGAACTCTTCCTCTTGTGGTCTACGACAGGTTTTAGATATGTGGTTTGATTTAGAACGTCTATGATTTTAGATAACGTTCCTGAACTGTTCAACTCTTGATATAGGAAATGTTCAAAATATTATCCAACAATACAAAATTATATCCTTTCTTTACTAATAAAGAGACTGATATGATGTTATATATCAGGTTCGGTATCTAATAACGTTCGTTTAGAATCAATGTATTCTAGTAATACAGGGTGATAACTACCAACAGATTTGGCTGCAACACTTGCACCGTTTCTATCTCATGAAACTTATCTTCCGTTCTCAGTTCTCTACCTATCTGTAGCCCATGTAACAATTTACATATGTGGGATTCTGATCCGGTATCACATACCCAGGACGTAAAGGATACTGAGAAACAGTTCTCTGTAATGAACACACCCGAAGAAGATGCATCAGCATGTACTTTCTTCGTTTGGGCGGCACGGGAATTCTGGTAATCGCCTATTTCCTGCTCTGTCTTATAACAATTATAAGTTGGAGCGGGACCAACGTTCCCTAGCTCAGTATAACAAGCGGGTTCGGTCAACACATCCATATTATTATCTTAATTAAGGCGTGACATGGTCGCTACCTGGAGAGAGAGAGAAGAAAACACTCAGCGTATGCTCTTGCAAGATTAGATTGGTTATCTAATATATCTAATCAGGATGGCTCCCACTGTTTTTATCAAATCTTCCTTCAAACCTTAAAAGGAAAGACTAGCCGGGATTAATTACACCCTACAATTTCGCTAATCTTTCAGCCAGACCAGTGTCGGTACTTTGAGGGAGGTTCCCCGTTCTTTCGCACGGACCTAATTAAAGTAAACCTCGTTTTCCCAGAGACGTAAGCCCGTTGACACCTTTCTAGACACCTACTTGATTGGCTAATTGTCCTGTGTAAAACTCTCCCAGGAGTAACAATTACTCGCAGTGGGTATCGGGATCCAACTATCTCATAAAAGGTATGCAATCTCATTGCAAATTTCAACACTTGAAATTCCCGATAATATTTTTCCCTAAACGATCTATGACCATGACAAGGTCAACAAACCATAGACCGTAAGTCAAGTTCAACCCGTCATTTCTTGATTGAATTAAACCAACATGCATGACCCTTGACAAGGTCAACAAGGCCGTACGACTACCCTAATCCAATCTGCATAATATGCATAAACAGATAAATACTGGTCAGCTACCGCACACTACGCCTTGACAAGGTCAACAAACGCAGCACGAATACTAAGCAGGACTTATTTGAAATGACAGAGGGCTACGACAGGTTTTTCTGAAAACCTATTGCGTAATGAACTTGATATCGTTGTAGAATCGAGTGAATTTTGAAATGGAGTGATTTTGAGGCTTTTATTAGTTTTGTTGGAGATAGTGCCCACAAAGTCAATTATTGGATCACAGGCACGTGATTGCAATGATTGAGGGAGGACCTATCCCGGTAGGACAGTCTTACTCAAGATGATAGTATGCTATCTGGTTTATCTTTATCATCGTGTACTGCTTTAGGTGACCTTACAGGTCGCTATTACACGTTGATAGAGCCCCTAGGATTCTTGCTTGACTGCCAGCAGTATGAGGGCGATCATATACGTGAGAGCTGGTAGTCTATAAGCACATCCTTAAAAGGTCCCTAGTCATGGGAGTTTCGAGATAGGGCATCGATACTCCAGAGTAGACTAGTGTATACAGTCGAGACCCCGACGAGGGGCGGTGGCCGGTCTCACAAGCCACTGGTGTCAGTTAGTTCACCTAAGATGTATATAGGTGCTCATTGGGTTATGAGTACACCGGACAGGACTCGCCGGGAACATGCTAGTTGGTCTTATACCTGACGTTAGATAGCAGTTCCCTGATGACATGTGTACAGGTTAGTTCATCGACCTGAGATCGTCATTTGTCTCGTGTGAGTTCCCACTGTGCTTTGATTACTACCCTACCACGCTCAAAAGAGACGTGCAAACAGGTTTTAGTTGGGTACAGTCCCGAGCCACATGAAGGCAGTGAGCGGATCTGCAGGGGTTCGTCTCTCCCGGTATTGGGGGTTAGGTCGCGCTGTGTCTAGGAGAGCCATTATACGAAGTCCTTGGCCAAGGCAGGAGATTTACTGGTAGGTATTCGAGTAGTATCTCAGGGTGTTCTGGGCTACACTCCGACACGACTTGTACCGCTTTTGGGGGTCTGACTTTTACCAACCCCCTAGGCCCGCCATGTGATGCTCATAGACGAACGGACCGGACTGTACGGATATTGTCACTGATAGGCTCAGTAGGGTGTCAGGATGAGTTCGCTCATCGACGTCCCTTTTGGTCAATAGCTGGTAGCCCGTCACGTATGGCTAATAACTCTGACGTGCTGGTGGTTAAATCCACAGCCATAGTATTGACAAGTCTTTAGAGTTCCCTACAGACAGTTGCTCAAGTTTCGGGCGAAACGCTGTAGAGGTCGTATGGAGATATGGCAGGGTTCGATCAGATATGTGCGGTATTGCACGGATCATGATCGGACGGATAATACTAGCGGTCTTTGGTTTAAGCCAGATTCTAGTATTGTACAGTGTAGATTTATTTTATTGCATTTGTATTCGGTCGGAATACAAATGCGGGTATGTATGTACAGTAGCGGGGTTTTCCTGTAATTTATTACGGGATCAGTTTTATGAAGTTGCCAGTTTGTTTTTCTGTTTCGGCCATATTTCTTTGTATCTTTCATTACCTGAAGATTTGTGGAGGAGGGCTTATTTGCATTTGTGCAAATAAGCATTTTGGAGGGTGGTCTTTGCATATTATTGCTTCATGATGGTTGCACCATCATTTGACTTCATTTGACTTTCTTTTAGTCATCATGGCTTAACTTGTATAGTGATGATGGTTGGTAGAGTGTTGGTTTTGATTGGTGATCATTTCTTCACATGATAACCTTTTCTCTCTCTTGTTTTTGGATCCCTCTTCATTATTGAGACACACTCACTCTCTCTTCTCTTTCCCCCTTCACCAAGTTTGGCCGGCCATGCTCTAAGGGGAGGGGCTGAAATTTTTGGGTAGGGGATTTTAGTTCTCTTCATGTTTGCAAAATCCCCAAGTTCATCCAGAAAATTCCACATCTCATTCCTCCACCAAAAGGTAACTTCTAGCAACCCTTTGAGACATAGAGCACTACACTCATTCTACAGCACTTCTTGGGCACGTCGGCTCGCCAACTTCGTGTCCGAGTTGCCTCGGTCCAGAGGTGGAAGCCCGTAAAAGAACCCGGCGATGTGGTGCCCTTCCGACGAGGAGTTGAAGACCGGAGATTCCGCGGGGAGATCGGGATGACGACGAGAAGACCGAAGGACACGGATCGCTCGGTATATCTCTCTACCCGTTCTTTAGTTAGCTAGGACTCGATTAATGGCACGATCCGGGTTTTTAGTGCGCGGTGGTGCCGGTTCAAAAAGTTAAAGTAAATCATCGCTTCCGCATTTTGGCCTCGGATTGACGGCCGGGGCGCCGCCGTGCACTTACAGTGGTATCAGAGCCAGGCCATTAACCTAGTCTAGCTTGGTCTAATGTGTTTACATTTCCGATCGAACAAAATTCCAAAACCACATATTCAAAAGCATCAGTTCTCTGTCGAAATTTTTTGGGCTCGAAAATTTTTTCTGGTTGTTGCAGAATGATGTGCAGGGAATTCTAAGACTTCTGTAGAAATTTGATCACGTGAACACACTATCCGACCGCGGAATTACGGCCAAACCCATGCTTGGGCCGCGGTTCCGCCGCTGTCTTTACTGTTCAGTGTATCAAATTTCTACAGAAAGTCTCTGTGTTGAAAATAGGGGTTTTGGAACATTCTTTTTGGGCCCAGATTTTCTATGTGTGCTTGGGGCCCACTTGGGTAAATTTGATCGATCGAAAATTTTAAACTTGTTAGTTCACAGTATTTACATTATATCTGCGACCGTGAATGTCACTTGATCGGTAAATCCTGTCTAACTGCTATAGCCCGGTTAGACGGATTTACGAACGTGACATTCAAGTTGATGTTCTGTGTTGTGCTGTGATGTTGCGGTTGGTCGTGGGGGATAGCCTGGATGCAATGTTAGTACAGATTTGGTGTATTATGTACATTTGATATTGCGGGGCGAGCGTCCGACATGTGGACTGCCGTCATTACCTGTTTGTATATTATTCTTTTGGGGAACGACCAGGTTGAGGTCGATGTACCCGTTGTATGTATATTTTACATTCTGTACTAGGATTACCCCAAGGAGGGGTACACGGATAGCCGGGTTCTAGAGGGCAACGGACCCGCATCTCATGGCATTGAGACGGAGGGGGCTTCACTCTAGAATTGGCAGGCTATTCGCCGCACTCGTAGGGGGTACAAGTTGACCCAGGAGGGGTGCCCAAGTTACCGGATTCCGTGAAGTGCTGGGTGGTCCATTCACGTTGCTGAAGGGGGCTGCCTCGCTTCAGGTTTTGGCGGGTAACTTGCCGCGCCTATAGGGGTCTAGGATTTCATTGCACAGGCTATCCACACGACCAGGGGAACGTCGGGTTTCAGTAGCGGCTCTGTGAAACCCGGGGATCCCAGATATCTGTATTGTTCTGTGATGCTTATTACATTTCTGTGATGTTGCATTTTATCACGCCTTGAGCGAAATATTATATATTGATATATATACTAGTAGATATTGTATATGTTTTGCATCCGCGCTAGTCCAGTCCCCGCTCTGTCGTTAGTTAAGTAACCTAACGGGTAATTACGGGACCCAGTGGCGAATGCGGATAGCATATACGTACATCATTATTTTCGTTCTTTATTGGTGTGATCAATTGATGGGACTGCGTTGATTCGGATCAATGCTAGCTAAACAAACCTATTCTGATGTTGTTGGAACACTTTTCAAAAAGCTGTTATTGCAAGGACGTTCACTTTTGTTTTGCACAGTGGTATTCAGTTGGAATATCCTGCTCCTCAGTCGACGAGGCATGGGCCGAGATCCCTTCACCGGGAGTGACCCCTTGGACAGAAGTTTGCGTCAGGGCAACAACTTCACTATAGCAGATTACTTTTTCTTTGCATCGTGGTATTCAGTTGGAATATCCTGCACCTCATTCTACGGGGAAAGAGCCGAGATCCCTTCACCGGAAGTGACCTCTTTAGCAAAGGTTTTCGTCACTATATTTTCATAAAAGCTATCCAGTTCCTTCAACGATATCAAGTTCATTACGTTAAAGGTTTTCTCCAGAAACCATTCGTAGCCCTCCGTCGTTTCATATGGATAGTCAATAAGTATTCAAGCTGTGTATGTTGGCCAAAGTCAAGGCACAGTGATTGGTAGCTATTGGGTATTCATATGCAGCATAGATAGATGCGTTGGTTTGGGGCAGTCGTACTACTATTTTGGCCAAAGTCAAGGGTATGTACAGGTGGGCTCAAATTAACCTGGAGAATGACGGGTAGAACTTGACATGTGACTTATGATATGTTGGCCAAAGTCAAGGTCATAAGAGCATGGGTTAAAAATCCACATCGGGAGTTTCTAAAGAAACTGAAACTTGCCAAATATGCGCATACCTTCTGGAGTGTGATAACGTGAGCGGATTCCGTCACGTTATCATGCGATGATAGTTGGATCCCGATTCCCACTGATGAGTTAGTTTACTCCTCGGGTGATCCCGACTAATTCTTCTTTCAGGTTTGGACGAGAATTTGACGGTACAGTGGGAGGTTTCCTGATTTGATAAATTGGTAACCATTCTGATCTAGGTTAGAGTGCACGCTGAGTGTTTCTTTTCTCTCTCTCTTTGGCAGCGACCATTGACCCGACCCTAGAATATGACTCAGTAACCAAGTTGACCGAACCTTCTTTAACACTGGCTTTTGGATTGTCAGAGTTGCAAACCTCATTGCCACTCCTATTTTTACCCTTTTCTCCAGGACACCCCGTATTACTACGAACGTCCACTTCCATTGGACAAAACCATCGTATGGTTAGATACGAACTCGAAGGAATTTATTCGAGGATGGTTTCCGGTTCTGGAGAAAACGAATAGGACTATTCAGTTGTTTTTTCCTTTTACCTTCTCTCAGGTTGCGAGTACTCCTTGGTTTGGGAGATAGTACACCTATTACGCAAATTGGATAGTCTTCTTCCAAACCATAGGCAGGTGCCGACCGGTAGGGAATGAAGAAAACCAATTAGCCTAACGATGGTGTACAGAAGGTATTAAGTAAAGATATATTAAGGGATTAGTAAGAGGGCAAAGTAAATTGCGACTGCTATTCACGACCAAACCAAGTATTTATTCGCCAATCCTAAATCACCTTTGTATTTCTCCAGGACACTCCGTATCACTACTAAGATCCACATTCTATTGGATACTCCATCGTATGGTTATATACGAACTCGAAAGGAACTTGTTCCAGTTCGGGGATGGATTCTGGTTCAGGAGAAATAGGAATAAGGTTTATTCGGTTGTCTTTTATCTTCACCTTCTCTCGCATTGTGAGTGTTCCTAGGATTAGGACAGTACACCCATTATGCTTATTGGATAGTCTTCTTCCAAATCATAGGCTGGTGCCGAACGGTTGGGAAGGAAGAAAACCATTTGGCCTAAAGGGGTGTACAGAAGGTAATGACTAAAGACATATAAAGGGATTTGGAAAGATGGCAAAGAATTACACGGTTACAGTTGTGAATCTGGATAATGGAAGAGGCATTACTAGAAATACCGGGATACCCCATCGAAACATTTCAATGTTTCAGTTTCACTGTGTACTGTTAAAGGAAAACTGATTTCCCGATTAGATACTTACTCCAGGGTATTTATTTACTAGGTATGATTCTCACATCTGTATGGTTTTTCAGATGATGAGTGGGAGTAAGTTATTGGGAATTAGGTGATCATCCTCATTATATCGGGGTTCGTTGTAATCGGTGATATTTGAGGAAGTCACCTGGGTTGTTTGCCGGACGGCAAATTTTTGGTTTTGAATATCCGCTGTTATGCACCAATTTCAAATTGATATATCTGTACGTCTATTTTCATAGAGTGAGATATACTTTTTGAAATTATGTCTATGACATTTACCTATATCAGTGGATGGTTAGGTAAGGAACATTAAACAGCGGTGTAATTCTTCTTAGCCACAGGTACAGTTTTCAACCTACGACACACAGGGAGTGAGTTATCAGACTCAAGGGACTTATACAGAGTATTGTATGTTGTCCAGTGTCCATTAGGACAAAGGGGATGGTCCTCGTACTATATTCGGTTTACTTATGACTTCTCTAGTTTTTAGACAGGTGTTTTGTAGAAACACAGGGTCTATGTTTTGAGAAGTTATAGGTATAACAATAGAGTAGAGAACCAGGTGTTGCAAGTATCGGGATTCTTCAAGGTGATCGAAAATGTAGATACTTGTATAGGGTATTCAGTTGATAGTAATGTTTAAAGAACTTGCTTCTCTTTCAGATTACTCATAATTGGAAGCACTCCTAAGTTGAGTAATGCCGATCGGCCTCTCTCCATTTAGTTGACATGCACTGAAGACAGCTGCATGATTTGAATCTGGTTCAATTAAATCAGTGCCTCTGGTTCTATATTGGATATAGAACAGTTCATATCTTAACGATGTTAAGGTACGGGGAGTTGTCCGGCTTATGCTTAAAACCAGACTCTGGATAACTCAAGGCACGTTTCTGTAATGGCTGTTTGTGGGTTGACCCAGGCTATGACGAGGGTTGACTTTCTACCATCTGGAAGATCAATAGTGATATTGTTCTAGACTCGCTACAGTTTTAATAAAAATGGATTTTTTTTTCAGAAAACGGTAGTGGGAGTATGGTAGAACTGGAAGTGATTCCAGAACCACAAACGATTACTGAAGATTTTGTTAGTTATATGTATGCCCTAGAGGCCATTACTGTACATTGGATGTATATTGTAGTGGATGCTTGGACATATATAGGGAGGACTTTCTTGCTCGACATGATAGTATGCTATCTGGTTGATCTTTACCTTAACGTGTACACTGATTGTCTCGATGATAATGTTGGTAAAGCCCTTAGGATGTGTACTTGACTATCTGGACTATGATGCGGATCATACTAGTGGGGACATGGTAGTCCATAAGTACATCCTTCAAAGTCCCTAGTCGTGGGTGTATCGAGACGGGGCATCGGTATACCAGAGTAGACTAGCGTATACCTTCTCGACCCATACAGATGGACGATGGATGATCCCATATCCATTGGTGTTTGACATCAGAGATGATATACGGGTGCTCAGTAGAGACTGGGTACACTGGACGGACTCGCCGAGAACTCCCAGATGGTATTATACCTTACGTCAGATGGCAGTTCTCTGGTGACACTGGTACAGAGTAGTCTGTTGACCCGAGATCGTCATAGAGTCTTGTGTGGTTCCCACTGTGCTTTGATTTCCATCTTACCACGTCCAAGAGGGCATGCAAAACGGTGGTTTTTGGGTACAGTCCCGAGTCACATGGAGGCAATGAGCGATAGGAGGGAATTCGTCTCTCCCGGTATAGGGAGTTGATGTTGCGCTGTGTTCGATTGGCTATAACAGGAAATCCCTGGCCAGGGTTGCTGAGATTTACTGGTAAGTGTTACCAGTAATATCTTGATTTGTTATAGACCTCATATCGACACGACTTATCGAGCTATTGGGGTCTGACGTTTACCACCCCTAGGCGAGATATGCGACATATCAGACGATCAGACCGGACTGTACGGTAAGTGTTACTGGTTGGATTCACAGGAGTATGAGCGGGCTTGCTCGTAGATCTTCTGATCGCTCAATACCCGGGTGGCCGTTACGTTTAGCAGACCGCTTGCGGCTTGTGGGTGTTTGATATGATCATCACCTGCTGCCGGCGTATTGACGAGTCTTTAGAGTCCTACACAGAGGTTTCCTAGCTCAAGCGAAATGAAATAGGAGCGCATATGAGATATGTGCGGGACCGAGAATAATGCTTGTATGTGATACCGTATTCTATTCTCGCGATGAATGTATCGATTGGTTGTATGCGATATAACCTAGTTATCGATACATTGGATATTAGTCGGTTATATGCGATATGACCGGGTCGTTAAATCAAGTGTTGATTTAATGATTTAATGTATAATTATATATTTGATATATCACTTTACATTAACTAATATAGGTTCACTTAAATGGATTTTCTCACTAGAAGTTCACAAGTTGTATATGTGATATACTTTTGTGCACTTGATTGTATCATGTTTGATGATACATGTTTACTTGGTTAAGTGCAAAGAATTAAACCATGGTTAAACTAATGATTAGGGTTTTGTTTATCCATATTTATTTATTCATTTATTTGTTTATTTCATTTTGAAAAAGATAATGAGAATGGTGGCTTATTTTGTAGTTTTGTGGAAACTTCATGATATGTTGAAAGCTTGACCATTCTTGTTCTTTTCCTAAACCTAACCATTAACCCTAACCATGGTTTATTCTCTACACCTAACTAAGGTTAAGATTATGATAAGTATCATATTGGTTTTTATTTTAACTTATCATAATATTCATCTTCTTCTTCATCTTCTTCAATGAAGAAAGCTTGACTTCATCAATGGTAAATTGATAAAATGAGTGAGAAATCCAATTCTAAAGTGAACCCACTTCCTATTTCTTCATCCTCTACCTCTTGCCAAGTAGTATAGGGTGTTCTCTTCACAAGTTTCATGACTTGGTGAAGTGGGAGCTTGATCTAGTGATGCCTCGACGTAGATCATCTTCGGCACGAAGCCGACGACTTTGCCCGCCCATTTCTCCGATGAAGCCGACGCAAGAGCCCGGGTTTTCATTTGGACAGCGAAGAGACCTCGTTACGGAGCTATGGAGGTGAAGGACCGGATCTACAAAGGTTGTATTTCCGTTCTTTATTAGTAAAGTAGTTTACTAGTTCTTGTTTCGCCTAAATTTCTAGTTAACGATCCGTATTAGGGTTTCTCGGCACCCGTAATTTTTGAAATTGGCATGGTTGATGCCTTGTGAGACCTCATTAGAGTGCCTAGGAACCCTACAGTAGTATCAGAGCCTAGCTAGAGCCTTAGGCGATGCGTAGACGGAGTTTGAAGTCCGATCGAACCGAAACCCTAATTGGAATTTGCTCTCTGGACATTTTTGAAATTCAGGGATTTTTCAGAATTAAAAATATGCAGAAAAACCAGAAGGAAATTACAAGAATTACTGTGAAGTTCGATGACCTAATTCCATAAAAGTGCAGCGGAACCGCGGCATTAGCATGCTAATGCGGCGGTTCCGCGGCCCTTTTGTCTCTTCTCCCATTAAATTTTGCACAGTAATTCCTATTTTGCAGTGCTGGTGTTCCTGGGAATTTTTAATCTGAAATCAAGAGTTGAGTACTTTGGGTTGTATTAGGAGTTCGTACATTCGATCGGATTGTCAAACTTTGTCTATGTGTCTTTCCGGATAATTTTTTTGAATATGTTAAAAAGTTCGACCGGATATAAATACCCACCTTTTCCCCTGTCGGGAAATTTCCAAGTGTTGGATTTTTCCGTGGTTTAACGACGTTCTAAGTAGTGCAAGAAACGCGATGGTCCCTCTAGAAGACAACAAACCTTAACTCGATTATGTGATTGTCTTGAACTGCCATTTGAACCTTAGGGTTTGGGGCAGTACGGCGTGCCACATGTGAGGCGTTGGCTTGACCCTTCTACGGCTGGACCGTTGGTACTGAAGCATGAACTGAATGTCGTTAGACTTATTTCATGTGTTGAGCTGTATCGGGAAAACTTGGGTGCTCAATTGTTCGATCGGAAAGTTTAACGTTTTCTATTTATCCGGAATGTGATACAATAATTGGAATTCACAAGCAGTTATGAGATAACTGAATGAATGTTATAAACATAGCAGTTTAGTCTCACTTGATCGGTTGCCACGGAATTTTGATGTGATCAAAAGTCCGTCGCAATCACGTAGCGTACGCGGATACTCGCCGGGTAAACTTAATAGACAGCCTCACTCCATAGCCCCGACCAAGTGACTGTAGGAGAACCCCGTCGCCGAAAGCATCCGTTCGGGTGCTCGCGGTAGCGGTGTTCCGCCTTGGTGCACTTCGTCGACGGTATCGGGGGTGCAGCCGCCTACTATAGTTTGCGACGAGCATTCGATCAGGATGTCGGGAATCTTGTTGAATTGCCCGACTTGATATTGAAAAGTGTTTTCGATTATGAGACTAAAATGCGGGATTTATAATTGTTAGGCATGCGATGTCTAAGGAATTCATTTGATTAGGCATGCGATGTCTATGGAGGTTGCGGATTCCAACTGTTGTAGTTTTACACTTTCTTTTCTGTGACCGTAAGTGTAATATGTGATATCGCCGGTTTCGTTGCTATATGTCAACGAAAATTGGGATGCGCATATTTACTTACGTTGATGACATGTGATGTTATGTGTTGCTGGATATGTTATATTGGATCGTCGTGTTTGAATAGCCGGGGTTTTTTATGTGAGATGAGTGTTTTTTCATTTTCACTCATGCAAAAACTTGTATGTAATATTCTTTTATTGGGGTACTTCCAGGTTGCGGAAGATGTCACCGTTTGTATATTATTTACTTTTCCGCACTAGGATAGACCCAAGGAGGGAAGCACAAGTAACCGGGTTCTGGAGTCCAGTGGGAGACCAACTCGAGGAGTCGAGTCCGGGTCTCCTAACTCTAGAATTGGTAGGGTTGCTTGCCGCTCTCGTAGGGGTCTTGGGGTGTGGGTTTGGCTATTCATCGCGACCGTGGAATCCGTGTTTTATACTGGCTCGTATTGAAAACACGGATGTCCTAGTATATCCAATATTTCATATGATTCTTCTGCTGCGATATCTGTGATGTGATCATGTGATGTTCTGTGATGGATACTATATATAGTATATATGATATATTATATAGACGTTACTTATGTTTTACACCCGCGCTAGCCCTGCCCCGCTCTGCCGTTAGTTACCTAACCTAACGGTGCACGAGGGGACATCGAGGCGAATGCGGATGGCATAAGTGTACGTTATATTTATCTGTGATGTTTAGGTATTTTAAATGATGGGACTTCATTAATATGATTAATGAAAATAAAAGAAACCTAAAGATGTTGTAGAATCGAATTTCAAAAATAAAATAGGTAGCTACAGTTCTTGCTTTGCACAGCGGTATATATGATATATCCTGCACCTTATTCGACGAGGAAAGGACCGACGATCCCTTCACCGGGAGTGACTCCTTTAGCAATAACTGGCAGATGCTACACACTCGGTTTGTCTTTTGATTGATTTTAATAGTTTTTGCTTTGCACAGTGATGTATGTGATATATCCCGCACCTCATTCGACGAGGAAAAAACCGACGATCCCTTCACCGGGAGTGACTCCTTTAGCAAAACTAGAAAAGCCTCAAAAACACTCCATTTTAAAATCATTTGATTCTACAATGATATCAAGTTCATTACGCAATAGGTTTTTAGAAAAACCTGTCGTAGCCCTCCGTCATTTCAGATAAGTTGTATATAGTATTCGTGCTGCATTTGTTGGCTTTCGTCAAGGTGCAGTGTGCGGTAGCTATATGCTGCTTATCTGCTGCATACGATGCGATTGGATTAGGGTAGTCGTGCGGCTTTGTTGGCTTTCGTCAAGGGTCATGCGGGTGGGTTTAATTCAATCAAGAAATGTACGGGTTGAACTTGACTAGCGGGCTATGGTTTGTTGGCTTTCGTCAAGGT
Organism: Agapanthus africanus; assembly: GCA_030015575.1. Taxonomy (NCBI): domain Eukaryota; kingdom Viridiplantae; phylum Streptophyta; class Magnoliopsida; order Asparagales; family Amaryllidaceae; genus Agapanthus; species Agapanthus africanus. The sequence goes on from JASDDO010000026.1 coordinate 379,568,993, forward strand.
CATAGCACGTTAGGGGCAAAATATTATCGGGAATTTCAAGTGTTGAAATTTGCAATGAGATTGCATACCTTCTATGAGATAGTTGGATCCCGATACCCGCTGCGAGTAATTGTTACTCCTGGGAGAGTTTTACACATTACAATTAGCCGATCAAGTAGGTGTCTAGAAAGGTGTTAACGAGATTACGCCTCTGGGAAAACGAGGTTTACATTAATTAGGTTCGTGCGAAAGCACGGGGGACCTCCCTCAAAGTACCGACACTGGCCCGGCTGAAAGATTGGCGAACTTGTAGTGTGTAATTAATCCCGGTTAGTCTTTCCTTTTTGGGTTTGAAGGAAGATTTGATAAAAAGCAGTGGGAGCCATCCTGATTAGATAAAATAAAAACCAATCTATTCTTGAAAGAGCGCACGCTGAGTGTTTTCTTCTCTCTCTCTCCAGGTAGCGACCATATCACGCCTTAATTAAGATAATAATACGGATATTGACCGAACCCGCTTGTTATACTGAGCTGGGGAACGTTGGTCCCGCTCCAACTTATAATTGTTATAAGACAGAGCAGGAATTTGGGGAATACCAGATTTCCCATGCCGCCCAAACGAAGAGAGTGCATGCTGATGCATCATCTTCGGGTGTGTTCGTTACAAAGAACTGTTTCTCTGTATCCTCTACATCCTGGGTATGTGATACCGGATCAGGATCCCAGATATGTAATATGTTACATAGGGCTACAGAAAGGTAGAGGACTGAGAATGGGTGATAAGTTTCATGAGGCAGAAAACGGGGCAAGTGTTGCAGCCAAGTCTGTTGCTCACTGTCACCCTGTATTCCAAATACATTGATTCTGAACGAATGTTATTAGATACCGAACCTGATATACAAAATCATATCAGTCTCTTTATTAGTAAAGAAATGATAAAATTTTGTATTGTTGGATAATGTTTTGAACATTTCCTATATCAAAAGTTGATCGGTTCAGGCACGTTATCTAAAAGCATTGATGTTCTAAATCAAACTACAGTTCTTAGTATATGGAACACACACAAGAGGAAGAGTTCAGAAATGAACGAATCCTTCTTGAGGTATTGTAGACTAGGTCATATCAATGCGACCCGAATAGCTGAAGTTACATATAGATGCATATTTAAAACTGTTTGAATTTACATCTTGTGAAACTTGCCAGTCATGTCACAAAGATAAAATGACCTCAGCTCTGTTTACTGGAAACAGAGAAAGAGTTATTAAACTCTTGGGATGATACATGTTGATGTATGGCAGGTCCCCTGTCTACATATGCCAGGACCGGTTCTTTGTACTTCGTTACATTCTCTGATAATCTCTCAAGATTCAGACATATGTTCCTGTTGAAACACAAGTCCGAACCTTTTGAGATATTCACAGAATATAAGTTAGAAGTAGAGAACCAATACAGGTATAAGTATTATGTCCTTTGATGAGATCAAGGAGGAGAATACTTGAGCACGGAAATCCTGGACTATTCTAAAGGAGAATGAGATTCTCTCTCAGCATTACTCCTCCGAATACACCAAAGCACGTTGGTATATCGGGGCGGAGCAATCACACCCTATTTGATAAGGTGTGCTCTATGATGAGTACTACTGAGATACCTATTTCCTTTTGGGGGTTATGCACTTGAGAAGTTGCATACCTATTGAATATGGTTCCAGTCAAATCAGTTGCCTACCACTTCATATTTGATATGATAAGGGAAAAGCCCATCTCTTAAGTTAGTTAAGATTTGGGGTTGTCCAGCCTATGTCTGAAAAGCAAAATCCGGACAAGCTCGAGGCAAGGTCTGTAATGTAGAACTGGAAAGGTTCCAGCTATACAAACTACAGCAGATGATTTGGTAAAACCAAAAGATTCAATAGTTACCAACGAACCTCAGCCTCTCTGCCGATCTAGTAGGGTTCCTCACCCACCTGAGAGATACTTCAGTTTCTCTATGACAGTGGGAGCGAGGATTGCATCATGAGATGATGACCCAACTAGATTCGAGCTGGCCATCAGGAGTAAGACTCTGTAAGAATGGCTGGATGTTTAGCGATCTGAGATGGAATCCTTATACACCAACAAAGTATGGACTTTGGTTGCTATATCTGAAGGGTTAAATCCCCATCAAGAGCAAGTATATCTTGAGAAGAGATTACTTGGTGTAGATGGAAAAGTTGAGACTTTCAAAGCTAGACTTGTTAAAGCTTTTCGTCATCGACCAGGCGTGGATTATGATGAAACCTTTTTCAAGTAGCTATGCTTAAGTCCGTCCAGATCCTACTTGCCACGGCTACATACCATGACTACGATATCTAGCGGTTGGGTGCCATGACTGCTTTTCTAAATGATGTTTTAGAAAAGAACGTCTATAAGTACACAGCCAGAGGGCTTCGTAGACAGTGGGAGCAGCGGAAACGTGTACTCTAGGATAAAGCAGGCATCGCGGAGTTGGAACATCTGTTTTGATGGATTAGTCAAAGAAGTTGACATCATCAAAATGGTAGATGAACCTTGTATAAACAAAAAGGTAGTAGAGTACGTGGATGACATACTCTTGATAGGGAAGGAGTTTCCTATGCTACGCTCGATCAATCTCCGCTGATCACACTGATTCTCCACATAAGATCAAAGTGATACCTCCTAAATCCTGGGTTTTGGATCTATGAGATAGATCTAAATGGATATTAGGACACTCACTAGTTGTAGTGATATGGTATCAGTTGATCCTGGGGAGGATCACTGGAAGTGTTCCAGAGTGATAAAGACGACTGAGTGTTAGTCACAGGCATTGTCTTTACCCTCAGTAAAGGGACGGTATGTTGGAAGAGTTCCAAGCTAGATACCGTGGCATACTAGACGATAAAGGCTGGATACATCGCTACTTAAGATGCTACCAAAGTGGCTGTTTGGGTGTATATTGGTTCATGAGATGAACTACGTTCCAACCATTGTGAGACAATGGTGTTGTGGCTTATGCCAAGGAACGAAGGTCCCATCAGTGATCCAGATATATTCTAAGGCAGTATCACCGGATCATGGAGATGGTTGATCTCCAGGGGATCGAGGTCAGGAGAGTAGACTCAGAGGACAACACAGCGGATCCACTCACAAAGGCCTGTTCCCAGAGAGAGATTTTTATGAGATGGTTGAGTATGAGATACTACAACCACTGCTATCAGATGGCCCTAGTGCAAGTGGGAGATTGTTAGTTATATGTATGCCCTAGAGGCCATTACTGTACATTGGATGTATATTGTAGTGGATGCTTGGACATATATAGGGAGGACTTTCTTGCTCGACATGATAGTATGCTATCTGGTTGATCTTTACCTTAACGTGTACACTGATTGTCTCGATGATACATGTTGGTAAAGCCCTTAGGATGTGTACTTGACTATCTGGACTATGATGCGGATCATACTAGTGGGGACATGGTAGTCCATAAGTACATCCTTCAAAGTCCCTAGTCGTGGGTGTATCGAGACGGGGCATCGGTATACCAGAGTAGACTAGCGTATACCTTCTCAACCCATACAGATGGGCGATGGATGATCCCATATCCATTGGTGTTTGACATCAGAGATGATATACGGGTGCTCAGTAGAGACTGGGTACACTGGACGGACTCGCCGAGAACTCCCAGATGGTATTATACCTTACGTCAGATGGCAGTTCTCTGGTGACACTGGTACAGAGTAGTCTGTTGACCCGAGATCGTCATAGAGTCTTGTGTGGTTCCCACTGTGCTTTGATTTCCATCTTACCACGTCCAAGAGGGCATGCAAAACGGTGGTTTTTGGGTACAGTCCCGAGTCACATGGAGGCAATGAGCGATAGGAGGGAATTCGTCTCTCCCGGTATAGGGAGTTGATGTTGCGCTGTGTTCGATTGGCTATAACAGGAAATCCCTGGCCAGGGTTGCTGAGATTTACTGGTAAGTGTTACTAGTAATATGTTGATTTGTTATAGACCTCATATCGACACGACTTATCGAGCTACTGGGGTCTGACGTTTACCACCCCTAGGCGAGATATGCGACATATCAGATGATCAGACCGGACTGTGCGGTAAGTGTTACTGGTTGGATTCACAGGAGTATGAGCGGGCTTGCTCGTCGATCTTCTAATCGCTCAATACCCGGGTGGCCGTTACGTTTAGCAGACCGCTTGCGGCTTGTGGGTGTTTGATATGATCATCACCTGCTGCCGGCGTATTGACGAGTCTTTAGAGTCCTACACAGAGGTTTCCTAGCTCAAGCGAAACGAAATAGGAGCGCATATGAGATATGTGCGGGACCGAGAATAATGCGTGTATGTGATACCGTATTCTATTCTCGCGATGAATTTATCGATTGGTTGTATGCGATATAACCTAATTATCGATACATTGGATATTAGTCGGTTATATGCGATATGACCGGGTCGTTAAATCAAGTGTTGATTTAATAATTTAATGTATAATTATATATTTGATATATCACTTTACATTAACTAATATAGGTTCACTTAAATGGATTTTCTTACTAGAAGTTCACAAGTTGTATATGTGATATACTTTTGTGCACTTGATTGTATCATGTTTGATGATACATGTTTACTTGGTTAAGTGCAAAGAATTAAACCATGGTTAAACTAATGATGAGGGTTTTGTTTATCCATATTTATTTATTCATTTATTTGTTTATTTCATTTTGAAAAAGATAATGAGAATGGTGGCTTATTTTGTAGTTTTGTGGAAACTTCATGATATGTTGAAAGCTTGACCATTCTTGTTCTTTTCCTAAACCTAACCATTAACCCTAACCATGGTTTATTCTCTACACCTAACTAAGGTTAAGATTATGATAAGTATCATATTGGTTTTTATTTTAACTTATCATAATATTCATCTTCTTCTTCATCTTCTTCAATGAAGAAAGCTTGACTTCATCAATGGTGAATTGATAAAATGAGTGAGAAATCCAATTCTAAAGTGAACCCACTTCCTATTTCTTCATCCTCTACCTCTTGCCAAGTAGTATAGGGTGTTCTCTTCACAAGTTTCATGACTTGGTGAAGTGGGAGCTTGATCTAGTGATGCCTCGACGTAGATCATCTTCGGCATGAAGCCGACGACCTTGCCCGCCCATTTCTCTGATGAAGCCGACGCAAGAGCCCGGGTTTTCATTTGGACAGCGAGGAGACCTCGTTGCGGAGCTATGGAGGTGAAGGACCGGATCTACAAAGGTTGTATTTCCGTTCTTTATTAGTAAAGTAGTTTACTAGTTCTTGTTTCGCCTAAATTTCTAGTTAACGATCCGTATTAGGGTTTCTCGGCACCCATAATTTTTGAAATTGGCATGGTTGATGCCTTGTGAGACCTCATTAGAGTGCCTAGGAACCCTACAGATTTGATAAGAACCTAAAGATTCAATCTGGTTTAACATTCCATTGGCCACTCCGCAGATTTGGTGGGTAACCTCAGGCACCCGAGAGGTACTCCGGTAGCCTCAAGGACGGTGGCAGGGAGGTTCTTGTTTACCCAGACTTGCCATTGCTGTTGTTCCAGACTGTGAGACCCGACGGGAGGATGAGTATAGCGTCGTTCTAAACTAGCTTTAGAAGTGAACGTGTATATGACTCTGCCAGAGGCTTGTCGTAGTCAGTGGGAGCAGCGAAAGCATTGGTGGACATGTGGCTTATGTCTATTTATAGACTAAAGCAGATGTAGCGGAGATAGATCATCTATTTCTGACATGACAGTCATAGGTTTGACTTCATCAGAATAGGGGATGGATCTGTTGAGAAGGTAGTAGGGTGTGATGTCCTGGTATTTGGATGACATACACAGAGTAGGAAGTGATATTCCTATATTACGATCGGTTATACTTTGGTTGTCACACAATGGTTTCTCCACATAGGACTTGGATATTATATCAGACATTCTGGTTACTGGATCTATGGTTTTAGATCTAGATTTGGGTAGTTTCCCAATCTGGGTACTTAGACAGCATTCTAAGAGTATTTAGAATGGATGACTCCTGGCACGGTAGTGTACCAGCAGGTGATGGAGTCGCCCTCTCTAAAAGTGTCTTACTGACTAAAGAGGAGAGGGATGTGCATGATTGGCAGATCACTTGCTTAGGCAATTGAGTCAATCATGAGATGTCAAGTACCACACCAGATGTTATTTTGCGGTAGGTGCAACAAGTTGATATTGATCCAATCCTGGAGAAGCAGTCGGAAGCAGTTTTAGAACATAAGTGGATGTTCTAGGGATATGATAACGACAGCCTCATTCAGGGGACGGTTATCATTCCAGGTTTCAAAGGTGACAAGGACGACAGGGAGGTTGTCAGAGTTATAGTTTTCCCTCTGACGAGGGGTGGTATTATGGACAGGTGGTCTAGGAGGATACTGAGGGAGGCATGGCGCATGATACTGATTAAGTTCAGTTGACGATACGGTCTAAGAAGTTTGGATTTGGAGTTCATTTATGAGCTAAGCCCCATCAGACATCCAGACATATTCTAAGACAGGTATTGCACATTTCGGGAGATGGCTTTCTCCGCGAACTTGAGATATAGAGAGATATAGAAAGAAAGATCAAAGCGGATCCACTCGCTGAGGCTATTCCTTGAACGCAATATATTAACAAACGGGATTTGTGAGACTGACTAGTAGAGGAGTTGGGTGTTCGGTATCACACGGGCTGTGAGTATGCGACATCGCAATAATTAGCCTTGAGTGCAAGTGGGAGATTGTTGGAGATAGTGCCCTCAGAGTAAATTATTAGATCACAGGCACGTGATTGCAATGATTGAGGGAGGACCTGTCCCGGTAGGACAGTCTTACTCAAGATGATAGTATGCTATCTGGTTTATCTTTATCATCGTGTACTGCTTTAGGTGACCTTACTGGTCACTATTACACGTTGATAGAGCCCCTAGGATTCTTGCTTGACTGCCAGCAGTATGAGGGCGATCATATACGTGAGAGCTGGTAGTCTATAAGCACATCCTTAAAAGGTCCCTAGTCGTGGGAGTTTCGAGATAGGGCATCGATACTCCAGAGTAGACTAGTGTATGCAGTCGAGACCCCGACGAGGGGCGGTGGCCGGTCTCACAAGCCACTGGTGTCCGTTGGTTCACCTAAGATGTATACAGGTGCTCATTGGGTTATGAGTACACCGGACATGACTCACCGGGAACATGCTAGTTGGTCTTATACCTGACGTCAGATAGCAGTTCCCTGGTGACTTGTGTACAGGTTAGTTCATCGACCTGAGATTGTTATTTGTCTCGTGTGAGTTCCCACTGTGCTTTGATTACTACCCTACCACGCTCAAAGGAGATGTGCAAACAGGTTTTAGTTGGGTACAGTCCCGAGCCACATGGAGGCAGTGAGCGGATCTGCAGGGGTTCGTCTCTCCCGGTATTGGGGGTGAGGTCGCGCTGTGTCTAGGAGAGCCATTACACGAAGTCCTTGGCCAAGGCAGGAGATTTAGTGGTAGGTATTCCAGTAGTATCTCAGGGTGTTCTAGGCTACACTCTGACACGACTTGTACTGCTTTTGGGGGTCTGACTTTTACCACCCCCTAGGCCCGCCATGCGATGCTCATAGACGAACAGACCGGACGGTACGGATATTGTCACTGACAGGCTCAGTAGTGTGTCAGGATGAGTTCGCTCATCGACGTCCCTTTTGGTCAATAGCTGGTAGCCCGTCACGTATGGCTAATAACTCTGACGTGCTGGTGGCGAAATCCACAGCCATAGTATTGACGAGTCTTTAGAGTTCCCCACAGACAGTTGCTCAAGTTTCGGGCGAAACGATGTAGTGGCCGTATGGAGATACGGCAGGGTTCGATCAGATACGTGTGGTATTGCACGGATCATGATCGGACGGATAATACTAGCGGGCTTTGGTTTAAGCCGGATCCTAGTATTGTACAGTGTAGATTTGTCTCATTGCATTTGTATTCGGTCGGAATACAAATGCGGGTATGTATGTACAGTAGCGGGGTTTTCCTGTAATTTATTACGAGATCAGTTTTATGAAGCTGCCAGTTTGTTTTTCCGTTTCGGCCATATTTCTTTGTATCTTTCATTGGCTGAAGATTGGTGGAGGAGGGCTTATTTGCATTTGTGCAAATAAGCATTTTGGAGGGTGGTCTTTGCATATTATTGCTTCATGATGGTTGCACCATCATTTGACATCATTTCACTTTCTTTTAGTCATCATGGCTTGACTTGTGTAGTGATGATGGTTGGTAGAGTGTTGGTTTTGATTGGTGATCATTTCTTCACATGATAACCTTTTCTCTCTCTTGTTTTTGGATCCCTCTTGCATTATTGAGACACACTCACTCTTTCCTCTCTTTCCCCCTTCACCAAGTTTGGTCGGCCATGCTCTAAGGGGAGGGGCTGAAATTTTTGGTTATGGGATTTTGGTTCTCTTCATGTTTGCAAAATTCCCAACTTCATCCACAAAATTCCACATCTCATTCCTCCACCAAAAGGCAACTTCTAGCAACCTTTTGAGACATAGAGCACTACACTCATTCTACAGCACTTCTTGGGCACGTCGGCTCGCCAACTTCGTGCCCGAGTTGCCTCGGTCCAGAGGTGGGCCCGTAAAAGAACCCGGCGATGTGGTGCCCTTCCGACGAGGAGTTAAAGACCGGAGATTCCGCTAGGAGATCGGGACGACGACGAGAAGACCGAAGGACACGGATCGCTCGGTATATCTCTCTACCCGTTCTTTAGTTAACTAGGACTAGATTAATGGCACGATCCAGGTTTTTAGTGCGCGGTGGTGCCGGTTCAAAAAGTTAAAGTAAATCATTGCTTCCGCATTTTGGCCTCGGATTGACGGCCGGGGCGCCGCCGTGCACTTAGAAGTTTTGCCAAAGAGGTCACTCCCGGTGAAGGGATCTCGGCTCTTTCCTTATGGAATAAGGTGCAGGATATATCATATATATCGCTATTCAAAGCAAAAACTCCAAAAGCAATCAAAGGACAAACCGAGTGTTGTAGCATCTGCCAATTTTGCTAAAGAGGTCACTCCCGGTGAAGGGATCTCGGCTCTTTCCTCATCGAATAAGGTACAGGATATATCATATATATCGCTATGCAAAGCAAAAACTGTAGCTGCCCTTTTTGAAAATTTTGATTCTACAACATCTATTAGGTTTCTTTTCTTTCTTTAATCACATTAATGAAGTCCCGTCATCTAAGTCACCTAAACGTCACAGATAAATACGACGTACACTTATGCCATCCGCATCGCCTCGATGTCCCCTCGTGCACCATTAGGTTAGGTAACTAACGGCAGAGTGGGGCAGGGCTAGCGCGGGTGTAAAACATAAGTAACATCTATATAATATATCATATATACTATATACAATATCTATCACAACATATCAAATGATCACATCACAGATATCGCAGCAGAAGAAACATATGTAATAATGGATATACTAGAAGGTCCGTGTTTTATTTTGAGCCTCTATAAAAAACGGATTCCACGGTCGCGATGAATAGCCAAACCCATACCCCTAGACCCCTACGAGAGCGGCAAGCAACCCTTCCAATTCTATAGTTAGAAGACCCGGACTCGACTCCTCGAGTTGGTCGACTCTAGAACCCGGTTACTTGTGCTCTCCACCTTAGGTCTACCTAATGCGGAAAAGTAAATAATATACAATGGTGACATCATCCTCATCCCGGAAGTGCCCCAATAAAAGAATATTACATACAACGAATTTTACATGAATGAAAATAAAAACCCTCATCTCACATAAAACCCCCCGGCTATTCAGAACACGACGATCCAATATAACATATCCAGCAACACATAACATCTCATGTCATCAACGTAAGTAAATATGCACATCCCAATTGTCGTTGACATATAGCAACAAAATCGGAGATATCACATATTACACTTACGGTCGCAGAAAAGAAAGTGTAAAACTACTGTAGGGTTCCTAGGCACACAAATGAGGTCTCACAACAGATCAAACATGCCCAATTCAAATTTTTTCATGTGCCTACAAACCCTAATACGGATCGTTAACTAGATGATAAGTCGATGCATGAAAGTAAACAACTTTATTGCTAAAGGAAAGTGACTACAACCTTTGTGAATCCGGTCCTCCACTTCCTAGGCTCCGTGATGACGTCCCTCCGCTGTACCTATCGGAATCCGGACTCTGGCAAAGGTTCCGTCGGAGAAATGATCGGGCTAGGTCGTCGACTTCGATGCCGAAGATGATCTACGTCGAGGCAACTCAAGATCAAGCTCCAACTTCACCAAGTCATGAAACTTATGAAAAAAACACCCTATACTACTTGGCAAGTGGTAAAGGATGAAGAAATAGGAAGTGGGTTCACTTTAGAATTGGATTTCTCACTCTTTTTCTCATTTCACCATTGAAGCTAGCAAGCTTTTTGATGCTTGATGAAGATGATGAAGATGAAAGAATAAAAAGGATTAAGTTAAAAAGAAAATCCCTTTCATTCTTATCATAATCCAACCTTGGTTAAGTGTATAGAATGAACTAGGGTTAGTTGAATGGTTAGGTTTAGGAGATGAAGACAAAATGGTCAATTAGTCAAAGATGCATGAAGCATCAAGAAAGTTCTAGTATAAAAGCAACCATTTTGTTTTCCTTTTTCTTTTAACAAAAATAAATAGATAAATAAATAAGTGAAATGAAACCCTAACCATTCACTAAACATGGTTTAAGTCTTACACAAACCCAAGTTTGCATGTATCATCAAACATGATACAAACAAGTGCACAAAAATATATCACATATACAACTTGTGCATTTCAAGTGAGAAAGTCAATCTTAAGTGAACCAATACTAGTTAATGTAAAGTACTATATCAAATATATAATTATACATTAAATCATTAAATCAACACTTGATTCAATTATCCGGTCATGTCGCATATAACCGACTAGTATCCAATGTATCGACTTATCGAATCAATCTTCGATTCGATAACTAGGTTATATCGCATACAACCAATCGATACATTCATCGCGAGAATAGAATACGGTATCACATACATGCATTATTCTCGGTCCCGCACATATCTCATATGCGCTCCTATTTCGTTTCGCTTGAGCCAGGAAACCTCTGTGTAGGACTCTAAAGACTCGTCAATACGCCGGCAGCAGGTGATGATCATATCAAACACCCACAAGCCGCAAGCGATCTACTAAACGTAACGGCCACACGGGTATTGAGCGATCAGAAGATCGACGAGCAATCCCACTCACACTCCTGTGAATCCAACCAGTAACACTTACCGTACTGTCCGGTCTGTTCGTCTGATATGTCGCATATCTCGCCTAGGGGTGGTAAACGTCAGACCCCGGTAGCTTGATAAGTCATGCCGACGTGAGGTTCATAACAATCGTGAAACTACTGATAACTCTTATCAGTATATCACTGCAACCCTGGCCAGGGATTTCCTGTTATGGCCAGTCGTGCATAGCGCAACATCAACTCCCAATACCGGGAGAGACGAATCCCCTCCTATCGCTCATTGCCTCCATGTGAATCGGGACTGTACACAAAAACCACCTTTTTGGACGACTCAGTAGAGCCGTGGTAGGGTGGAAATCAAAGCACGGTGGGAGACACACAAGACTCTATGACGATCTCGGGTCAACAGACTAAGCTGTACCAGTGTCACCAGAGAACTGCCATCTGACGTGAGGTATAATACCATCTGAGAGTTCTCGGCGAGTCCGTTCAGTGTACCCAGTCTCCACTGAGCACCCGCATACCATCTCTGATGTCAAACACCAATGGATATGGGATCATCCATCGCCCATCACATGGGTCGAGAAGATATACGCTAGTCTACTCTGGAATATCGATGCCCCGTCTCGATATTCCCACGACTAGGAACATTGAAGAATGTACTCATGGACTACCCAGGCCTTACTAGTATGATCTGCATCATAGTCCTGGAAGTCGAGTACACATCCTAAGGGCTTTATCAACATGTAACAGAGAGACAGTAAGTATACATGTTAAGATAAAGAGCAACCAGATAGCATACTATGATGTCGAGCAAAAAAGTCCTACCTATATATGTCCTAGCATCCTCTACAATATACATCCAATGTACTGTAATGGCCTCTAGGGCATACATATAACTAACAATCTCCCACTTGCACTAGGGCCATCTGTAGCAGTGGTTACAGTATCTAATACTCAACCATCCCATATAAGTCTCTTTCTGGGAAAAAGCCTTCGTGAGTGGATCCGCCGTGTTGTCCTCTGAGTCTACTCTCCTAACCTCAATCACCCTGGAGATCAACTATCTCCATGATCAGGTGATGCTGCCTCAGAATATGTCTTGGTCACTGATGGGACCAGGGTTCATGGGCCAAAGCCACACATCCATTGTCATACAATGGTAGGAACCTAGTTCATCTTATAAACCAATATACACCCAAACTGCCTCTTTGGTAGTATCTTTGATAGTGATGTCACCAGCCTTATCGTCTAGTTTGCCACGGTATCTAGCTTGGAACTCTTCCAACATACCGTCCCTTTACTGAGGGCAAAGACAATGCCTGTGACTGACACTCAGTCGTCCTTATCACCCTGGAACCTTTCCAGTGATTCTCCCTAGGATCAACTGATACCATCTCACTATAGTTAGTGAGAATCCTAACATCCTAGATCTATCTCATAGATCCAAATCCCAAGATTTAGGAGGTATCAATTTGATCCTGCATGGAGAATCTTTATGATAAGTGGAGATTGACCGATCATAGTATAGGAAACTCTTTTCCTATCAAGAGTATGTCATCCACGTACTCTACGAGGATCATAACCATACTCCATACTACCTTTTTGTATATACAAGGTTCATCTACCATTTTGATGAAGTCAAACTCTTTGACTACCACATCAAAACAGACGTTCCAACTCCGCGATGCCTGCTTTATTATGTAAAGCAACTTGCACACGTTTCCGCTGCTCCCACTGTTTACGAAGCCCTCTGGCTGTGTTCTTATAGACGTTGTCTTCTAAATCATTATTTAGAAAAGTAGTCATGGCACCCAACCACCAGATATCGTAGTCATGGTATGTAGCAATGGTAAGTAGGATCTGGATGGACTTAAGCATAGTCCCCAGAAAAGGTTTCATCATTATCCACGCTTGGTTGATGACGAAAACCATTAACAAGTCTAGCTTTGAAAGTCTCAACTTTTCCATCTACACCAAGTAATCTTCTCAAGATATACTTGCTCCTGATGGGGATTTAACCCCTCAGATATCGTAACCAAAGTCCATACTTTGTTGGTGTATATGGATTCCATCTCAGATCGCTAAGCATCCAGCCATTCTTACAGAGTCCCTACTCTCGATGACCTGCTCGAATCTAGTTGGGTCATCATCTCATGATGCAATCCTCGCTCCCACTGTCATCGAGAAACCGAAGTATCTCTCAGGCAGGTGAGGAACCCTACTAGATCGGCGGAGAGGCTGAGGTTCGTCGGGGACTATTGAATCCTTTGGTTCTGTCAAATCATCAGCTGCAGTTTTGTATAGCTGGAACCTTTCCAGTTCTACAGAACTGACCTTGCCTTGATCTTGTCCGGATTTTTCTTTTGACATAGGCCGGACAATCCCAAATCTTAACTTACTTAAGAGATAGACTCTTCCCATACCATATCTTATATGGAATGGTAGGCACTGATTTGAATTGAACCCTATTCAATAGGTATGCAACTTCTCAAGTGCACAACCCTAAAAGGAAATAGGTAACTCAGTAGTACTCATCATAGAGCACACTATATCCAATATGGTGCGATTGCTCCACCCCGATACACCGTTGTGCTGTGGTGCATTCAGAGGAGTAACACTAAGGGAGAATCTCATTCTCCTTTAGAATAGTCCAGGAATGCCATGCACAAGTATTCTCCTCCCTGATCTTATCATAGGACATAATACTTATACCCATATTTTGGTTCTCTACTTCTAACTTATATTCTGTGAATATCTCAAAAGGTTCGGACTTATGTTTCAACAGGAACATATGACTGAATCTTGAGAGATCATCAGAGAATGTAGTGAATTACAAAGAACCAATCCTGGCATGTGTAGACAGGGGACCTTACATACATCATCATGTATCAGTCCCAAGAGTTTACTTATTCTTTCTCTATTTCCAGTAAACGGAGCTATGGTCATCTAATCTTTGTGACATGACTGGCAAGTTTCACAAGATGTAAATTCAAACTGATTTAAATATGCATCTAAAATGTAACTTCAGCCAGTCGGGTCGCATTGATATGACCTAGTCTACAATACCTCAAAAAGGATTCGTTCATTTCTGAACTCTTCCTCTTGTGTGTGTTCTCTATACTAGGAACTGTAGTTTGATTTAGAACATCAAAGCTTTTAGATAACGTGCCTGAACCGATCAACTTTTGATATAGGAAATGTTCAAAACAATATCCAACAATACAAAATTTTATCCTTCTTTACTAATAAAGAGACTGATATGATTTTGTATATCAGGTTCGGTAACTAATAGCATTTGTTCAGAATCAATGTACTGGTAATACAGGGTGACAGTGACCAACAGACTTGGCTGCAACACTTGCCCCGTTTTCTGTCTCATGAAACTTATCACCCGTTCTCAGTTCTCTGCCTTTCTGTAGTCCTATGTAACAGATTACATATCTGGGATCCTGATCCGGTATCAGATACCCAGGATGCAGAGGATACTGAGAAACAGTTCTTTATAATGAACACACCCGAAGGAGATGCATCTCATGCACTTTCTTCGTTTGGGCGGCATGGGAATCCTGGTATTCCCCTATTTCCTGCTCTGTCTTATAATAATTATAAGTTGGAGCAGGACCAATGTTCCCCAGCTCAGTATAACAAGCGGGTTCGGTCAATACATCCATATTATTATCTTGATTAAGGTGTGATATGGTCGCTACCTGGAGAGAGAGAGAGAAGAAAACACTCTGCGTGTGCTCTTGCAAGATTATATTGGTTATATATTTTATCTAATCAGGATGGCTCCCACTGTTTTTATCAAATCTTCCTTCAAACCCTAAAAGGAAAGACTAGCCAGGATTAATTACACTCTACAAGTTTGCCAATCTTTCAGCCAGGCTAGTGTCGGTACTTTGAGGGAGGTTCCCCGTGCTTTCGCACGGACCTAATTACAGTAAACCTCGTTTTCCCAGAGGCGTAACCCCGTTGACACCTACTTGATCAGCTAATTGCAAAGTGCAAAACTCTCCTAGGAGTAACAATTACTCGCAGTGTGTTTCGGGATCCAACTATCACATAGAAGGTATGCAATCTCATTGCAAATTTCAACACTTGAAACTCCCGATAATGGTTTTTACCCCTAGCACCTATGACCTTGGCTAAGGTCAACAAATCATAGGTACTAGTCAAGTTCTACCCGTCATTTCATGATTAATTAGACCCACCCACACGACCCTTGGCTAAGGTCAACAAAGCCACATGATTGTCCTAACTAATCGCATCATATGCTGTGTAGGAAGACATCACTTAGCTACCGTACACTGTGCCTTGACTATGGTCAACAAACACAGCACGAATACTAAGTACTCTACTTCCTAAAATGACGGAGGGTTGCGAATGGTTTTTTTTTTATGAAAACCTTTAACGCTTTGAACTTGATCTCGTTGCGGAATCAAATTGTTTTAAATGGAATGTTTTTGAGGCTTTTCTACTTTTGCTAAAGGGGTCACTCCCGGTGAAGGGATCGTCGACCCTTTCCTCGTCGAATGAGGTGCGGGATATATCATATATATCACTGTGCAAAGCAAAAACTATAGAAGCAATCAAAAAACAAACCGAGTGTGTAGCATCTGCCAGTTATTGCTAAAGGAGTCACTCCCGATGAAGGGATCTCGGTCCTTTCCTGATCGAATAAGGTGCAGGATGTTCTACAAGGAACACCGCGATGCAAAACAAGAACTGTAGCTACCTGTTTTATTTTGAAATTCGATTCCATAACATCTTTTAGGTTTATTTTCTTTCATTAATCTCATTAATGAATATCCCATCATTTAAGTCCACATAAACATCACAGATAAATATAACGTACGCTTATGCCATCCGCATTCGCCTCGATGTCCCGTCTACACCGTTAGGTTAGGTAACTAACGGCAGAGCGGGGCAGGGCTAGTGCGGGTGTAAAACATAAGCAACGTCTATATAATATATCATATATACTATATACCATATCTATCTGAACAAATCACATGATCACATCACAGATACCGCAGCAGAAAATATCATATGAAATATTGGATATACTAGGACGTCCGTGTTTTTAATACGAGCCAGTATAAAACACGGATTCCACGGTCGTGATGAATAGCCAATCCCACACCCCTAGACCCCTACGAGAGCGGCAAGCAACCCTACCAATTCTAGGGTTAGGAGACCCGGACTCGACTCCTCGAGATGGTCTCCCACTGGACCCTAGAACCCGGTTACTTGTGCTCCCCTCCTTGGGTCTATCCTAATGCGGAAAAGTAAATAATATACATCAACGGTGACATCTTCTGCAACCTAGAAGTTCCCCAATAAAAGAATATTACATACAAGTTTTTACATGAATGAAAAAATGAAAAACACTCATCTCACATAAAAACCCCCGGCTATTCAAACACAACGATCCAATATAACATATCCAGCAACACATAACATCACATGTCATCAACGTAAGTAAATATGCGCATCCCAATTGTCGTTGACATATAGCAACGAAACCGGCGATATCACATATTACACTTATGGTCACAGAAAAGAAAGTGTAAAACTACAACAGTTTGAATCCGCAACCTCTTTAGACATCACATGCCTAATCAAATGAATTCCTTAGACATCACATGCCTAACAATTATAAACCCCGCATTTCAGTCTCATTTATCGAAAACTCTTTTCAATATCGAGTCGGGCAATTCAACAAGATTCCCGGCATCCAGAACGAATGCTCGTCGCAAACTTTAGTGGACGGCCGCACCCCCGATACTGTCGACGAAGTGCACTAAGGCGGAACACCGCTGCCGCGAGCACCCAAACGGATGCTTTCGGCAACGGGGTTCTCCTACAGTCACTTGGTCGGGGCTATGGGGTGAGGCTGTCTATTAAGTTTATCCGGCGAGTATCCGCGTACGCTACGCGATTGCGACGGACTTTTGATCGCATCAAAATTCCGTGGCAACCGATCAAGTGATACTAAAGTGCTATGTTTATAACTCATTCAGTTATCTCATAACTACTTGTGAATTCCAATTATTGTATCACATTCCAGATAATTAGAAAATGTTAAACTTTCCGATCGAACAATCGAACACCCAAGTTTTCCCGAAACAGATCAACACATGAAATAAGTTTAAAAACATTCACTTCGTGTCTTAGTACCAACGGTCCAGCCGTAGAAGGGTCAAGCCAACGCCTCACATGTGGCACGCCGTATTGCCCCAATCCCTAAGGTTCAAAGGGCAGTTCAAGACAGTCACATAATCGAGTTAAGGTTTGTTGTCTTCTAGAGGGACCATCGCGTTACTTGCACTACTTAGAACGTCGTTAAACTACGGAAAAATCCAACAATTAGAAATTTCCCGGCAGGGGAAAAAGTGGGTATTTATATCCGGTCGAACTTTTTAACATGCTCTAAAAATACCCGGAAAAAACACAGACAAAATTAGACAGTCTGATCGAATCTCCGAACTCCCAATACAACCCAGAAAACTCAACTCTTGAGTTCAGATTAAAAATTCCCAGGAAAACCAGCACTACAATATAGGAATTACTGTGCAAAATTCAATGCAAGAGGAGACCGTACGGCCGCGGAACCACCGCACATGCCAGGCTAGTGCCGCGGTTCCGCGGCGGTTTAATTGAATTAGGCCCTCGTATTTTACAGTAATTCATATAAGACCCTCCTTATTTTTCTGCATATTTTTAATTCGAAAAAATTCCCGATTTCAAAAAATGTATAGAGAGCAATTTTGCATTAGGGTTTCGGTTCGATCGGACTTCTAACTCCGTCTACGCATCGCCTAAGGCTCTAGCTAGTCTCTGATACCACTGTAGGGTTCCTAGGCACACTAATGAGGTCTCACAACAGATCAAACATGCCCAATTCAAATTTTTTCATGTGCCTACAAACCCTAATACGGATCGTTAACTAGATGATAAGTCGATGCAAGCAAGTAAACAACTTTATTGCTAAAGGAAAGTGACTACAACCTTTGTAGATCCGGTCCTCCACTTCCTAGGCTCCGTGATGACGTCCCTCCGCTGTACCTATCGGAATCCGGACTCTGGCGAAGGTTTCGTCGGAGAAATGATCGGTCTAGGTCGTCGACTTCGATGCCGAAGATGATCTACGTCGAGGCAACTCAAAATCAAGCTCCAACTTCACCAAGTCATGAAACTTGTGAAGAAAATACCCTATACTACTTGGCAAGTGGTAGAGGATGATGAAATAGGAAGTGGGTTCACTTTAGAATTGGATTTCTCACTCTTTTTCTCATTTCACCATTAAAGCTAGCAAGCTTTTTGAAGCTTGATGAAGATGATGAAGATGAAAGAATAAAAAGGATTAAGTTAAAAAGAAAATCCCTTTCATTCTTATCATAATCCAACCTTGGTTAAGTGTAGAGAATGAACTAGGGTTAGTTGAATGGTTAGGTTTAGGAGATGAAGACAAAATGGTCACTTAGTCAAAGATGCATGAAGCATCAAGAAAGTTCTAGTATAAAAGCAACCATTTTGTTTTCCTTTTTCTTTTAACAAAAATAAATAGATAAATAAATAAGTGAAATGAAACCCTAACCATTCACTAAACATGGTTTAAGTCTTACACAAACCCAAGTTTGCATGTATCATCAAACATGATACAAACAAGTGCACAAAAATATATCACATATACAACTTGTGCATTTCAAGTGAGAAAGTCAATCTTGAGTGAACCAATACTAGTTAATGAAAAGTAATATATCAAATATATAATTATACATTAAATCATTAAATCAACACTTGATTCAATGATCCGTTCATGTCGCATATAACCGACTAGTATCCAATGTATCGACTTATCGAATCAATCTTCAATTCGATAACTAGGTTATATCGCATACAACCAATCGATACATTCATCGCGAGAATAGAATACGGTATCACATACACGCATTATTCTCGGTCCCGCACATATCTCATATGCGCTCCTATTTCGTTTCGCTTGAGCCAGGAAACCTCTGTGTAGGACTCTAAAGACTCGTCAATACGCCGGCAACAGGTGATGATCATATCAAACACCCACAAGCCGCAAGCGGTCTGCTAAACGTAATGGCCACCCTGGTATTGAGCGATCAGAAGATCGACGAGCAAGCCCGCTCACACTCCTGTGAATCCAACCAGTAACACTTACCGTACAGTCCGATCTGTTCGTCTGATATGTCGCATATCTCGTCTAGGGTTGGTAAACGTCAGACCCCAGTAGCTTGATAAGTCATGCCGACGTGAGGTCCATAACAATCATGAAACTACTGATAACTCTTACCAGTATATCACTGCAACCTTGGCCAGGGATTTCCTGTTATCGCCAGTCGTGCATAGCGCAACATCAACCCTCAATACCGGGAGAGACGAATCCCCTCCTATTGCTCATTGCCTCCTTGTGAATCAGGACTGTACCCAAAAACCACCTTTTTGCACGACTCAGTAGAGACGTGGTAGGGTGGAAATCAAAGCACAGTAGGAGACACACAAGACTCTATGACGATCTCGGGTCAACAGACTAAGCTGTACCAGTGTCACCAGAGAACTGCCATCTGACGTGAGGTATAATACCATCTGGGAGTTCTCGGCGACTCCGTTCAGTGTACCCAGTCTCCACTGAGCACCCGCATACCATCTCTGATGTCAAACACCAATGGATATGGGATCATCTATTACCCATCACATGGGTCGAGAAGATATACGCTAGTCTACTCTGGAATATCGATGCCCCGTCTCGATATTCCCACGACTAGTAACATTGAAGGATGTACTCATGGACTACCCAGGTCCCACTAGTATGATCTGCATCATAGTCCTGGAAGTCGAGTACACATCCTAAGGGCTTTATCAACATGTAACAGAGAGACAGTAAGTATACATGTTAAGATAAAGAGCAACCAGATAGCATACTAGCATGTCGAGCAAGAAAGTCCTACCTTTATATGTCCTAGCATCCACTACAATATACATCCAATGTACAGTAATGGCCTCTAGGGCATACATATAACTAACAACTACAACATATGGAATCCACAATCTCTTTAGACATCGTAAATCCGAAATATCACATACTTCGCATTTCATGCCTAACTATATGAATTCCACATATTGTATCACATTCCAAATAAATAGACAGTATTAAACTTTCCGATCGAATAGTCAAATACCCAAGATTTCGTAAATAGCACAAAACTTGAGCTGAGTTTAAAAAATTCCAGAATACGTCACAGTACCAATGGTCCAGCTGTAGAAGGGTCAAGCCAACGCCTCCCATGTGGCACGCCGTACTACCCCAAACCCTAAGGTTTAGAGGCGGTTCAGATGGTCACATAATCGAGTTAAGGTTTGTGTTCTTCTAGAGGGTCCATCGCGTTACATGCACGTTTTTCCGAAAGATTTAAACTCAAGAAAAATTCAACACTTGAAAGTTTTTCGTGTCGGGAAAAAGCGAGTTAATGATATCCGTTCGAACATTTTAATACTTTCTAAATTATCCGGAAAACAAAAAGAAATTAAACTTTCCGATCGAATCAACGAATTCAAAATAATCCCCAGAACACTCAACACTTGAGTCAGATTAAAAATACCCAGAAGAATGTACAAGTACCTACGGATATTACTGCACAAAACACTAACCCTAATTCTACAATTCCGCCGCGGAACCGCCGTGCAAGTAAGGTATTGCCGAGGTTCCGTGGCGCTTTGGTGGAATTGGGATGTCGTGTTTTAAAGTAACTCTTAGAATTCCCTGCTGATTTTTTTGAGTATTTTTAATGCAGAAAATCACATTTTTACAAAATTTCCAGAGAGGGGGTCTAGTTCGATATATCGGGGTTCGATCGGAGTTTTAACTTTGTATACACGTAGCCTAATGTTCTAGCTAGGCTCTGATACCACTGTAGGGTTACTAGGCACTCTAAAAAGGTTCTGCAAGGCATCAACCATGCCCGATTAAAATTTTAGCCGTGCTGAACAACCCTAAACAAGATCTTTGCTAGATAATTAGGGTTTCACATGCAAGTAAATACCATTTACGACTAAGTGAATATGAAATACAACCTTTGTAGATCGGTCCTTCACTTCATATGCTCCTTGTAGTAGTCCTTTCGCTGCAATCATCGTGCTCCCGGACTCTCGGACGGCTCCATGAGAAGATAGCAACGGTATTGCTTGAAGTTTTCGAGGCCAAAGATGATCTACGTCGAGGGAATACGAACTCAAGCTTCTACTTCACTAACTAGAGAATTAGTGAAGCAAACACCCTAAACTAAAGTGCTAGTCTAGTAGAGGATGATGAAATAGGAAATGGGTACACTTTAGAATTTCTTTTCTCACTATATTTCTCTCTCTTTTTCAAACCCTAGCAAGCATTTGAAGAAGGAAGAAGATGTGCTCAAAAATGAGAATGAAAAACTAATCAAGAGAGAGAGAGAGAGAGAACCATGGGTGAGTTTATATCATATATTAACTCATGTAAAGACATAACCATGGCTACATTATAATGGTTAGGTTAATTAATATCTCAAGTAATCCAAAACTAGTAGACTAAGTCAATGCAACCCTAAGCTTCATGAAGCTTCATGCATGTGAGCTCATCATCCACTAATTTTAGAATTACTTTAAATATAAAAACCTAACACTATAATTAGTATGGTATAAGTCTTATACACCCATGTAAGTTGTATCAACAACCATGATACAAAATGAACACAAATAAATATATATCACATATATATTAAGTTGTGCACAAGTGAGAAAAACAAATGCTTAAGTGAACCAATGTTAGTTAATGTAAATTAGTATATCACATATACAATTATACACTAAATTATTAAATCAACACTTGACTTAATAATCCGGTTATATCACATATAACCGACTAACATCCAATGTATCGACTTATAGAATCAACCCTTGATTCGATAACCTGGTTATATCACATATAACCGATCGATACAAACATCGCGAGAATAGAATACGGTATCACATACTCGCATTATTCTCGATCCCGCACATATCACATATGCACTCATATTTCGTTTTTCCTAAGCCAGTAAAACCTCTATGTAGGACTCTAAAGACTCGTCAATACGCCGGCAGTAGATGATGATCACATCAAGCACCCACAAGCCGTCAGCGGTACTAACTGGACGTAACGGCTACCCGGGTATTGAGCGATCAGAAGATCAGCAAGCAAGCCCGCTCCAACTCCTGCAAAAAGCCTGACAGTGACACTACCGTACAGTTTGGTCTCCTCGTCTGATATGTCGCATACTAAGTCTAGGGGTGTTAAACGTCAGATCCCAATAACCGATAAGTCGTGCCGATATGAGGCTCATAACGGGTCGAGAAACTACTGGTAACACTTACCAGTAAATCTTTAAACCAGCCCTGGCCAGGGACTTCCCTGTATGGCCAATCGACCACAGCGCAACATCAACCCCCAATACCGGAAGAGACGAAACCCCTCCTATCGCTCATTGCCTCCATGTGACTCGGGACAGTACCCAAAAACCACCGTTTTGCATGCCCTCTTTGACGTGGTAAGGTGGAAATCAAAGCATGGTAGAAATCACACAAGACTCTATGACGATCTCGGGTCTACAGACTAACCTGTACCAGTGTCACCAGAGAACTGCCATCTAACGTAAGGTATAATACCATCTGGGAGTTCTCGGCGAGTCTGTCCAATGTACCAAGTCTCCACTGAGCACCCGTATATCATCTCTGATTTCAAACACCAATAGATATGGGATCATCCATCGCCCATCTACATAGGTCAAGAAGGTATACGCTAGTCTACTCTGGTATATCGATGCCCCGTCTCGATACACCCACGACTAGAGACCTTGAAGGATGTACTTATGGACTACCATGTCCCCATTAGTATGATCCGCATCATAGTCCAGGTAGTCAAGTACACATCCTAAGGGCTATACCAACATGTAACAGAGAGACAATCAGTGTACACGTTAAGGTAAAGAGTAACCAGATAGCATACTATCATGTCGAGCAAGAAAGTCCTCCCTATATATGTCCAAGCATCCACTAAAATATACATCTCATGTATAGTAATGGCCTCTAGGGTATACATATAACTAACATAAAGACTAACCTGTACTCATGTCACCTGAGAACTTTCATCCGACGATAGGTATAGTACCATCTGGAAGTTCTCGGCAAGTCCGCCCGGTGTACTCACCCTTAGTGAGCACCTGTATACGACCTTAGGTACGAAAGACCAATGGTTCCGGGACCATACCATCGCCCATCGTCAGGCTCTAGAAACGTATACACTTGTCTACTTCGAAATATCGATGCCCAGTCTCGATACTCCCACAATCAGGGACCATTTAAGGATGTGCGTACCAACTACCCAGGTCCCACAAGTATGATCTCCTTCACAACGAAGGTTGTTTAGAAATAATCTTACGGGCTTTATCAACATGTATAAAAGAAATGTAATAGCAAGTAAAACATACACATGTTAAGATAAAGTCAAACCAGTTAGCATATTATCATATTGAGCAAGACTGTCATGTACATATATATGTCGAAGCATCCAGATGTATACATATACAATAATGGCCTCAAGGGCATACATATTCAACAATCTCCCACTTGCACTAATGCCATATATTGGCATACCGAGTATCCAACGTCTTCTCTAAGGCCAGCTATTGGCATACCGCATACCCAACATCTCAAAGAGTCTATCGAACTGTGCTTGAGGAAGGGCCTTGGTGAATGGATCCGCAGTGTTGTCTTTTATGTCCACTCTCCACATCTCGATCTCCCGGCGATCAATGATCTCCCTGATCAGGTGATACCGCCTTAAGATGTGCCTGGATTTCTGATGGGACCGTGGTTTCTTTGCAAAAGCTATAGCCCCATAGTTATCGCAATACAAAGGTATTAGGTCAACAATGGACGGAACTACCTGAAGTTCACTAAAGAACTTCTTTATCCCGACCGCCTCATTTCCGGCATTGCTCGCAGCAATGTATTCAGCCTCCATTGTCGAGTCTGCAACGGTATCCTGTTTGGAGCTCTTCCAACACACCGCCCCTCCGTTGAGGGTAAACACAAAACCCGAGACAGAATTGCTATCATCCTTGTCACTCTGGAAGCTTGAATCGGTACAGGAATCGACCTTTAGGTCTCCGTTACCGTAAACCAAGAACATATCCTTTGTCCTTCTCAGGTATTTAAGAATGTTCTTTACTGTTGTCCAGTGGTCCTCACCTAGGTTCGACTGATACCGGCTCACCACGCTTAGCGCATAAGGTACATCTAGCCTTATACATAGTATCGCATACATTATAGATCCTACCGCTGAAGCGTAGGGTATAGTGCTCATGCGAACCCTCTCCTCGTCAGTCTTGGGAGACATCTTCTTGGAGAGGATGATTCCGTGCAATGCGGGTATGTTACCACGCTTGGAATCTTCCATACTAAATCTTTTTAGTATGGTCTCTATATACCTGGACTGTGAAAGTCCCAGTAATCTCTTGGATCTATCTCTGTAGATCTTAATCCCCAGAATGTACGAGGCATCGCCTAGGTCCTTCATGGAGAACCTTTGTGATAAGAATAACTTGACCGATTGTAGCATAGGAATGTCATTTCCTATCAAAAGAATTCCGCCCACGTACAAGACT
This sequence comes from Agapanthus africanus, assembly GCA_030015575.1. NCBI lineage: Eukaryota > Viridiplantae > Streptophyta > Magnoliopsida > Asparagales > Amaryllidaceae > Agapanthus > Agapanthus africanus. The sequence goes on from JASDDO010000026.1 coordinate 379,593,978, forward strand.
AGGAACACGATAGTTCGTCCTACAAACTTCTTATAAATACAAGGCTCATCCTCGTTCCTGATGAAGCCAAATTCCTTGACTGTTTCATCAAAACAGATGTTCCAGCTCCACGATGCCTGCTTCAATTCATAAATGGATTTAAGCAACTTGCACACCTTTTCGCTACTCCCACTGTCTACATAACCTTCTTGCTGATCCATATAAACACACTCTTCCAAACTTCCGTTTAGAAATGTCTTTTTTACGTCCATCTGCCAGATCTCATAGTCGTGGAAGGCAGCAATGGGAAGTAGGATCCGAATGGATTTGAGCATAGCCACTGGAGAAAAGGTTTCGTCATAGTCAACACCTGGTCTTTGACGAAAACCTTTTGCAACGAGTCTAGCCTTATAGGTTTCCACATGCCCATCTACACCAAGTTACCTTTTGTAGATCCATTTGCATCCAACGGGTTTTACCCCAGGTGGAGCAATATCCAAGTTCCACACTTTATTGTTATACATGGACTCCATTTCGGATCGCATATTATCCAGCCACTTATCAGAGTCCCTACTGATAATGGCCTGCCTAAAACTGGTAGGGTCATCTTCTTCCAAGATGCAATCCTCTCGATCCCCGTCTATGAGAAAACCGTAGTATTTCTCGGGCGGATGAGAACTCCTAACAGATCTGCGGAGTGGCTGATTTTAGGTTTACCTAGCACCCTATGAAAGGTTTGGAAGCATCACATGTCACAAATATTAAATTTTTAAAGTGCTAAGTGAACACACAAAGAATCAATCCTAGAAAATTAGGGTTTCATAACTTTAACAACATCACAAGCAACAAAAGCTAGGGTTTTGAGAGTACAACCTTTGTAGCTCCCTACGCTAGACTTCTTGGCCACTTGAGGGTTGGAAAAGGGTTCGCTTGAGGTCTTCTAGTGTCCACGACGATCCACCCGAAGCTCCTTTGTCCAAGCTTACAACTTCACTTGATCAAGAGAAAGAAATGAAGCTAACACTCTAAACAAGTGGGCAAGACTTGTGTAGAATGATATTGTGGTGGATTTTCTCACTTCAAAATCCTAACTTGGTGAGTAAATTGCTCACTAGAGAAATCTAGAGAGCAAAAGAAGAAGGAGGAAGAAGATGATGGCCTTTTTATAACAAGAAAAAATATAATCTCTTATGAAAAATGAAAAATATATGTATATATATTTTTCACTTCTCATCTCAAACCATGGTTATATTATATGGATATTTATTTCACTTGAGTTAAAACAAAAGAGGAAGATTAACTCATGGTTAATAAGTAGGTGAGCATGGTTAGTTGAAGAAGAGTGTAGAATCAAACAATGAATTATCCTTTCCTTTTTCATTTTGTTTTAAAACAAATGCAATAATAATTCATATATATAAAACCATAGTGTGAGTCTTATATTGCCACCATTTTCTATGTATATACAACCATGAAGGATGATGTATGTATGTATGTGTGCATGCACATCCATATGTGCATGAATCAAGAAAGAATGCATACATGCATACATACATCCAAAAATACAAGAAAGGATTTCTAGTGAGAAACTAATGGTTAAATGATAAATCAACACTTGATTTATCAATCCGTCCATATCACATACGACCCAATCAAAAGCAAGCCGCCCGATTAATATACAGTATCTTATACGCGCATTTTAACCGGGTCCATGCGCATATCGCATACGCGCACCACAACGTTTCGCCTGGACTAGATAACTCCTTTGTGGGACTCTAAGACTCGTCAATATGCCGGCAGTGGGATGGTCACGTCGACCCCAATAACTCAATAAGTCGTGCCGGTGAATGGTCTATAACAGATCGAGAAACTACTGATAACACTTATCAGTAAATCTCAGTAGCCCTGGCCAGGGACTTACTGATATAACCAGTCAAGCACAGCACAGCATCAACTCCCAATACCGGGAGAGACGAAACCCGTCCTATCGCTCATCGCCTTCGTGTATCTCGGGACTGTACCCAACGGCCACTTGTTTGCACGACTCAGTAGAGCCGTGGTAGGGTGGTAATCAAAGTACGGTAGGAGAACACACAAGACTCTATGACGATCTCGGGTCTACAGACTAACCTGCACCAGTGTCACCTGAGAACTTCTATCCGACGATAGATATAATTCCATATAGGAGTTCTCGGCGAGTCCGTCCAGTGTACCCAGTCACTACTGAGCATGCGTATACGATCTCGATGTCAAACATCGATGAATGTGGGAACATCCATCGCCCATCATATGGGTCTAGTATCATATACGCTAGTCTACTCTGGTATATCGATGCCCCGTCTCGATACACCTGCGACTAGGGACATTCTAGGATATGCTTATAAACTACTGATGTCCCACTAGTATGATCTCCATCATAATCAAAGTAGTCAAGCCAATATCCTCAGGGCTTTATCAGCATGTATGAATGAATGAAAGCATGATCAAATCAACATGTCACATAAAGAATAACCAGATAGCATATTATCATGTCGAGCAAGAATGTACACTGAATATATATATATACTTGTATAAATACATCCACTATCACATAATGGCCTCTAGGGCATACATATATCCAAAAATCTCCCACTTGCACTAAGGCCAGTTATCGGCGTATCTCATACCCAACATCTTAAAAAGTCGCTCATGCTGCGGCTGAGGGAGGGCCTTGGTGAGTGGATCCGCGGCGTTATTCTTTGTGTCTACTCTCTTAATCTCGATTTCGCGGCGATCTACAATCTCCCGGATCAAATGAAAGCGCCTCAGGATGTGTCTGGACCGCTGATGCGACCTGGGCTCCTTGGCTAACGCCATAGCCCCATTATTATCACAATACAACGGTATTGGATCAATAATGATTGGAACTACTCCTAGCTCCGAGACGAACTTCCTCATCCAGACGGCTTCCTTGGCAGCATCATTCACAACAATGTACTCAGCTTCCATCGTTGAGTCTGCAACAGTATCCTTTTTGGAACTCTTCCAACTTACCGCCCCTCCGTTGAGGGTAAATACAAACCCAGAGATAGATTTGCTGTCGTCCTTATCGCTCTGGAAGCTCGAATCGGTAAAGGCCTCCATTTGGAGATCTCCATTTCCATACACCAAAAACAATTCTTTAGTCCTTCGCAAGTACTTAAGAATGTTCTTTACAGTTATCCAGTGATTCTCTCCTGGGTTGGATTGATACCTTCTTACAACACTAAGTGCATAAGCTACATCTGGGCGTGTATATAACATCGCATACATTATAGATCCTACTGCCGAAGCATAGGGTATAATGCTCATGCGAGCTCTCTCTCTTCATCGGTCTTTGGACAAGAATCCTTGGAGAGAGTGACTCCATGGCAAACGGGTAAGGCACCCCGCTTGGAGTCTTCCATACTAAACCTTTTTAGTATGGTGTTGATGTACCTGGTTTGGGACAATCCCAATAACTTTTTGGATCTATCCCTATATATCCTTATGCCCAGGATGTATGTGGCATCACCCAGGTCTTTCATGGAGAACCTTAGTGATAAGAAAGATTTAACCGACTGTAGCATAGGAATATCATTTCCTATCAGAAGAATATCATCCACGTACAATACGAGGATGTGACAGGTCTTCCTACAGCCTTCTTATAAACACAAGGTTCATCTGGATTTTTGATGAAATCAAACTCTTTGATAACATCATCGAAACAGATGTTCCAACCCCGTGATGCCTTCTTTAACCCATATATGGATTTAAGCAATCTACATGCTTTCCCGCTGCTCCCACTGTCAATGAAGCCCTCTGGCTGATCCATATAAACGCATTCTTCTAAATCTCCATTTAGAAATGCTGTTTTAACGTCCATCTGCCAGATTTCATAGTCATAGTGAGCAGCAATAGCAAGTAGGATCCGAATAGATTTAAGCTTGGCTACGGGCGAAAAAGTCTCGTCATAGTCCAAACCTGGTCTTTGACGAAAACCCTTCGCCACAAGTCTTGCCTTGTAGGTCTCTACCTGCCCATCTACACCAATCTTTCTTTTAAAGATCCATTTGCATCCCACAGGTTTTACCCCAGAGGGTACAACGTCCAAAGTCCAAACTTTTTTGGTGTACATAGACTCCATTTCGGATCTTATGGCATCCAGCCACTTCACAGAATCACCACTCGTGATAGCTTGCTGAAAACTGGTAGGATCATCATCCTCCATGATGCAGTCTTCTCTGTTACCATCAATGAGGAAACCGTAGTACCTCTCCGGTGGGAGAGAAGTCCTACCAGACCTACGGAGTGGCTGAGGTTCCTCAGTTTCTATTGCAACAGCCGGTTCAACCAAGTCGTCATTTGTAGTTTGTGTCTCTAGAACCTCTTCTAGATCCACCACCTTGCCATCATCTTTATCTGTAAAAAACTCTTTTTCTAAGAATGTGGCATACTGAGAAACAAATACCTTTTGTTCCTCCTTGTGGTAGAATAGATATCCATAAGAGTTCTTTGGATATCCCACAAAGTTACACATGACCGACCGTGTCTCGATTTTGTCCGGATTCTGCTTTTTAACATAGGCCGGGCAACCCCAAATCTTAATTCTCTTAAGAGATGGTCTCTTCCCATGCCATATCTTATATGGCGTGATAGATACGGTTTTGGTTGGAACCCTGTTCAAAAGAAACGCTGCAGTCTCCAATGCATGCCCCCAAAATGAGACAGGTAACTCAGCATCACTCATCATGGAACGGACCATATCTAATAGGGTATGATTCCGTCGTTCAGACACACCGTTGTGCTGTGGTGTGTAAGGGGAAGTGAGCTGAGAGAGAACCCCATTCTCTTTTAGGAAGTTTGCAAATTCTGTACTGAGGTACTCCCCACCTCGATCTGATCGAAGCATCTTGAAACTCAAGCCGGTTTGTTTTTCTACTTCTTGTTTATATTCAGTGAATTTCTCGAAAGCTTCGGACTTGTGCTTTAATAAAAATACATGACCGAATCTAGAGAAATCGTCAGTGAAAGTAATGAAGTAAGAAAAAACGTCTCTAGCCTGTGTAGACATTGGCCCACATGCATCACTATGTATGAGTCCTAGGAGCTCGGTAGCTCTTTCTCCGTGTCCGGTAAATGGAGTTTTGGTCATTTTACCCTTGATACAAGACTGGCAAGTCGCATAAGATTTATATTCAAAAGAGTTTAAATATCCATCTTTGTGTAACTTGTTTAGTCTTGTTTCGTTAATATGACCAAGTTTACAGTGCCAAAGAAAAGCTTCATTTAATTCTGAAAGCTTTCTTTTATTAGTGTGTTGTATACTGAAAACTGTGTGTTGATTTAGGACGTATATCCCGTTATTAAGTGTACCATACCTAACCAACATTTGATTCAGGTGAATGTTCATAACATTGTTTTGCAATACAAAATTATATCCTTCATTTTCTAACAAAGAAACAGATATTATATTACATAGCATACTTGGTACAAAATAACATGGGTTCAAAACCAATATACACCCAGATGGCAACCCCAAGTGATACTCTCCCACTGCGACTGTATGTACATTGGAACCATTTCCAACACGGAGAGTATGGTCACCTGTCTTCAAAACATTGCTATTTCTCAGCCCCAGCATAGAATTGCAAATGTGAGAACTTGAACCGGTATCTAATACCCAGGAAGCAGAGTTTATTGAAAAACAGTTTTCTGTCACAAACACACCTGAAGCGGAAGCATCCCCATGCTTCTTCTTGAGATTTAAGTACTCCGTACAGTTGCGCTTTCAATGTCCTGCTTTGTGGCAATGAAAACATTCGCCTTTCCCCGAGTCTCCGGTTTTGGACTTTTCCTTTCCCTTCACCTTTTTAACTCCACCCTTAGGATTGGTGGGCTTCTTCTTTTTCTTTCCTTTGGCCTTAGCCTTTGGGCGAGAAGAGGAAGATTGTCTAACAGTCATAACGGGAGTTTTCACTGATTTCAGTGTGCTCTCTGCACTCCTTAACATATTAAGGAGTTCAGGTAGTTCCCTCTCCATGTTGTGCATGTTGAAGTTAACTATGAACTGAGCAAAGGTGGAGGGGAGGGACTGCAGAATAATATCCTTATATTGTTCATTGTCCATCGTCCATCCAAGGTCCTCAAGCTCTTCTATAAGAGCTATCATCTTCAGAACATGGTCTCCTACTGATGTGCCAGGGGCCATTCGCATCTGAAATAATTTCTTTGATGCTTCGTATCGTAATACGCGAGATTGCTCTCCATACAACTCCTTTGTATGGAGGAATATGGTTTGAATGTACATAATCTCGTGCTGCTTTTGATGTGTGTTGTCTATCGATGCAAGCGTGAGGCATTTGGCCGTGGCACAGTCAGCGTCCCATGTCTTGCGGACTTCAATGTCCGCAACTGAGGATTTTGGACCTGGGGTGGGCGGGGCTGAAGCCGTGAGGACATATGATACTTTATCATAAGTCAAGGCTATTTTAAGATTCCTCAGCCAGTCTATATAATTGGTCCCATTCAGTTTGTTTTTATCTAGTAGAAGCTTGAGTCCAGTCATTGGTATCTGCCATTAAGAGAGAGAAAAGAATACACTCAGCGAAAGCTCTTGCATAGATCAGATTGGTTATTATCTTGTCTAATCGATGTTTCCCACTGCTTTAATCAAGTTTTTCTTTCAAACCTTAAAAAAAAAACTAGCCAGGATTAATTACAGTCTACAACTTCGCTAACCGTTCAGCCAGGCCAGTGTCGGTACTTGAGGGAGGTTCCCCGTGCTTTCGCACGGACCTAATTAAAGTAAACCTCGTTTTCCCAAAGGCATAGCCCCGTTAACACCTTTCTAGACACCTAATGAGTTAGCTAATTGTAAACTGCAAAAATCTCCTAGGAGCAACTATTGCCCACAGTGGGATCGGGATCCAACCATCATATGGAAGGTATGCAATCTCATTGCAAATCTCAACACTTGAAATTCCCGATGTGATTTTTACCCCTAGTGCTTATGACCTTAACTATGGTCAACAAATAATAAGTACCAGTCAAGTTCTACCCGTCATTTCTTGATCAATTAGACCCACCCATATGACCCTTAACTATGGTCAACAAAGTCGTATGAATGTCCTAATTAATCTGCATCATATGCAGTGTAGGAAGACATCACTTAGCTACCGTATACTACGCCTTAACTAAAGTCAACAAACGCAGCACGAATACTAAGTACTCTACTTCCTAAAATGACGAGGGTTGCAGATGATTTTTAAGAAAATCTTTAACGCTTTGAACTTGATATCGTCGTAGAATCAAATGGTTTTCAAAAGGAGTGGCTTGTGCTCCGCAGTTTTAAAATATAGCTTTTTCATAAAGAGCCGAGTAATTTTCAAATCTGATTCTACAAAATCTTTTTAGGTTTATTTTCTTTGCATTAATCATATTAATGTAGTCCCATCATTTAAGTCCTTAAGCCAATCACAGAAAAGAAACGAAAATAACACGTACGCTTATGCCATCCGCATTCGCCGCAATGTTCCGTTATGCACCGTTAGGTTACTTAACTAACGGCATACCGGGACGGGACTAGCGCGGGTGTAAAACATAAGCAACGTCTACTATATATCTCATATATAATATATCATTCGTCTCAGATATCACAGAACACAGGCAGCAGAAACATATATATAATGTGGGATATACTAGGACGTCCGTATTTAGTATTTAGCCAACAATAGAAAATACGGATTCCACAGTCGCGATGAATAGACAAGCCCACACCCCTAGACCCCTACGAGTGCGGCAAGCGACCCTACCAATCCTGGAGTTTAGGAGACCCGGTCTCGACTCCTCGAGATGGCCTCCCACTGAACCCCAGAACCCGGCCACTTGTGCTCCCCTCCTTGGGTCTATCCTAATGCGGAAAAGTAAATAATATACAACACTGGTGACATCAACCTCAACCCGGAAGTGCCCCAAATAAAAGAATATTACTTTACATTTGAATTTTACATGAATGAAAAATAAAACTCTCATCTCACATAAAAAAAAACCGGCTATTCAATCGCGACAATCCTGCACATCATATCTCAGCAACACATAATATCATATATCATCAACGTAATTAAGTATGCGTACCCCAATTGTCGTTGATGTATAGCAACGAAACCGGCGATATCGACATACTACACTTACGGTCACAGAAAAGAAAGTGTAAAACTACAATATTTGGAATCCACATTCTCTTTAGACATCATAAATGCGAAATATCACATACTTCGTATTTCATGCCTAACTATATGAATTCCACACATTGCATCACATTCCAGATAAATAGACAGTATTAAAGTTTTCGAACGAATGATCAAATACCAAAAATTCCCTAAAGCTCAACACTTGAGCGGAGTTCAAAAAATCCGGAGTGTGTCGCAGTAGTAGCGGTCCAGCCGTAGAAGGGTCAAACCAACGCCTCACATGTGGCACGCCGTACTGCCCCAAACCCAATGGTTCAAAAGGCAGTTCAAGACGGTCACATAATCGAGTTAAGGTTTGTTTTCTTCTAGAGGGTCCACCACAAAACTTGCACATATTTCCGAAAGATTTAAACCCCGTGAAAAGTGAGCAAACGACACTCGTTCGAACAATTCAATACTTTCTAATTATCCGGAAAAAACATGAAGTTAAAATTCCGATCGAATCAATGAACTCAAAACAATCTCCAGAACAAACAGCACTAAATTCTGATTAAAAATACCCCAAAAAATATACAAGCAGATAAAATAGTTACTGTACAAAAACGATACAATGATGCATCTGTACGGCCGCGGAACCGCGGCCTAAGCAGGCTTGTGCCGCAGTTCCGCGGTGGAAAGAACTGTTCATGGCATCGTTTTTTACATTTGTTCTTAGATTTACCTGCTCAATTTTTTGCATATTTTTAATTCTGGAAAACAACAGTTTTCAAAAAATGTCCAGAGAGTGTCCCGAAAATCCGTATTTCGGTTCGATCGGAGTTTTTACTTCGCTAAAGTGTCGCCTAATGTTCTAGGTCGGCTCTGATACCAATGTCAGGTTTACCTAGCATCCTATGAAACGTTTGGAAGCATCACATGTCACAAAGATTAAATTTTTAGAGTGCTAAGTGAACACACAAAGAATCAATCCTAGAAAATTAGGGTTTCATAACTTTAACAACATTACAAGCAACAAAAGCTAGGGTTTTAAGAGTACAACCTTTGTAGCTCCCTACGCTAGACTCCTTGGCCACTTGAGGGTTGGAGAAGGGTTCGCTTGAGGTCTTCTAGTGTCCACGACGATCCACCCGAAGCTCTTTTGTCCAAGCTTACAACTTCACTTGATCAAGAGAAAGAAATGAAGCTAACACTCTAAACAAGTGGGCAAGACTTGTGTAGAATGATGTTGTGGTGGCTTTTCTCACTTCAAAATCCTAACTTGGTGAGTAATTTGCTCACTAGAGAAATCTAGAGAGCAAAAGAAGAAGGAGGAAGAAGATGATGGCCTTTTTAGAACAAGAGAAAAGATAATCTCTTATGAAAAATGAAAAATATATGTATATATATTTTTCACTTCTCATCTCAAACCATGGTTATATTATATGGATATTTATTTCACTTGAGTTAAAACAAAAGAGGAAGATTAACTCATGGTTAATAAGTAGGTGAGCATGGTTAGTTGAAGAAGAGTGTAGAATCAAACAATGAATTATCCTTTCCTTTTTCATTTTGTTTTAAAACAAATGCAATAATAATTCATATATATAAAACCATGGTGTGAGTCTTATATTGCCACCATTTTCTATGTATATACAACCATGAAGGATGATGTATGTATGTATGTGTGCATGCACATCCATATGTGCATGAATCAAGAAAGAATGCATACATGCATGCATACATCCAAAAATACAAGAAAGGATTTCTAGTGAGAAACTAATGGTTAAATGATAAATCAACACTTGATTTATCAATCCGGCCATATCACATACGACCCAACCAAAAGAAAGCCGCCCGATTAATATACAGTATCTTATACGCGCATTTTAACCGGGTCCATGCGCATATCGCATACGCGCACCACAACGTTTCGCCTGAACTAGGTAACTCCTTTGTGGGACTCTAAGACTCATCAATACGCCGGCAGTGGGTGATGATCATATCAAGCACCCCCAAGCCACAAGCGGTCAGCTAAACGTAACGGCCACCCGGATATTGAGCGATCAGAAGAAAACAAGCGAACCTGCTACAACTCCCGTCGAGCCAACCAGCAACACTACAGTACAGTCCGGTCTCTTCGTCAAATATGCTGCATATCGAGCCTAGGGATGGTCACGTCGACCCCAATAACTCAATAAGTCGTGCCGGTGAATGGTCTATAACAGACCGAGAAACTACTGATAACACTTATCAGTAAATCTCAGCGGCCCTGGTCAGGGACTTACTGATATAACCAGACAAGCACAGCACAGCATCAACTCCCAATACCGGGAGAGACGAAACCCCTCCTATCGCTCATCGCCTTCGTGTGTCTCGGGACTGTACCCAACGGCCACCTGTTTGCACGACTCAGTAGAGCCGTGGTAGGGTGGTAATCAAAGTACAGTGGGAGAACACAAAAGACTCTATGACGATCTCGGGTCTACAGACTAACCTGCACCAGTGTCACCTGAGAACTTCTATCCGACGATAGATATAATTCCATATAGGAGTTCTCGGCGAGTCCATCCAGTGTACCGGTCACCACTGAGCACCCGTATACGATCTCGATGTCAAACATCGATGCATGTGGGAACATCCATCGCCCATCATATGGGTCTAGTATCATATACGCTAGTCTACTCTGGTATATCGATGCCCCGTCTCGATACACCTGCGACTAGGGACAATCTGTTAGTTGTATGTATGCCCTAGAGGCCAGTATTGTACAGATGATGTATATTATATTGGATGCTTGGACATATATAGAGATGACTTTCTTGCTCGATATGATAGTATGCTATCTGGTTGCTCTTTATCTTAACATGTACACTAGTCTCTTTAAACTGACTTATAGTTACATGTTGGTAAAGCCCTTAGGATGTGTACTTGACTACCTGGACTATGATGCAGATCATACTAGTGGGGACATGGTAGTCCATAAGTACATCCTTCAAAGTCCCTAGTCGTGGGTGTATCGAGACGGGGCATCGATATACCAGTGTAGACTAGCGTGTACGCTTCTCGACCCATGAGATGGGAGATGGATGATCCCATATCCATTGGTGTTTGACATCAGAGATCGTGTACGGGTGCTCAGTGGAGACTGGGTACACTGGACGGACTCGCCGAGAACTCCCAGATGGTATTATACCTCACGTCAGATGGCAGTTCTCAGGTGACACTTGTGCAGGTTAGTCTGTAGACCCGAGATCGTCATAGAGTCTTGTGTGATTCCCACTGTGCTTTGATCTCCACCTTACCATGTCCATGAGGGCATGCAAAACGGTGGTCTTTGGGTACATTCCCGAGTCACATGGAGGCAATGAGCGATAGGAGGGGTTTCGTCTCTCCCGGTATTGGGGGTTGATGTTGCGCAGTACTCGATTGGCCGTAACAGGGAAGTCCCTGGCCAGGGCTGATCAGAGACTTGCTGGTAAGTGTTACCAGTAGTTTCTCGACCCGTTATGAGCCTCACATCGGCATGACTTATCGGTTACTGGGGTCTGACGTTTACCACCCTTAGACTTGATATGCGACATATCAGACGAACAGACCGGACTGTACGGTAAGTGTTACTAGTTGGATTCATAGGAGTGTGAGCGGGCTAGCTCGTCGATCTTCTGATCGCTCAATACCCGGGTGGCCGTTACGTTTAGCAGACCGCTTGCGGCTTGTGGGTGCTTGATATGATCATCATCTGCTACCGGCGTATTGACGAGTCTTTAGAGTCCTACACAGGGGTTTCCTGGCTCAAGCGAAACGAAATAGGAGCGCATATGAGATATGTGCGGGACCGAGAATAATGCGAGTATGTGTTACCGTATTTCATTCTCGCGATGAATGTTTCGATTGGTTGTATGCGATATAACCTAGTTATCGAATCGTTGATTCGATAAATCGATACATTGTATACTAGTCGGTTATGTGCGACATGACCGGATCATTGAATCAAATGTTGATTTAATGATTTAATGTATAATTATATATTTGATATATTACTTTGCATTAACTAGTATTGGTTCACTTTAAAGGGATTTTCTCACTTGAAAAGCACATTGTATATGTGATATATTTTGTGTGCACTTGATTGTATCATGTTAGATGTTGCATGCTAACTTGTGTTTTGTGTAAAGATTAAACCATGGTTGTGTAATGGTTAGGGTTTCCTTTTTATTACTCATTTATTTATTTATTGATTTTGGAAAGGATTATGAAGAAAAATGGTGGCTTTCTTTGTATTTAGTTGAAGCTTCATGAAGGTTTGACTTTGTTACCATTTTGTCTTCATCCTTAACCCTAACCATTCTAACTAACCATGATCTATTCTCTACACTTTACCATGGTTAGCATATGATAAGTATTGATTTTATTTTCATTTTATAAACAACACTTATCATATTCTTTCTTCTTCATCATCATCTTCATCAAGAAAGAAAGCTTGATTCCATCAATGGCATCTTGTGCAAAAGTGTGAGAAATCCAATTCTAAAGTGAACCCACCTCCTATTTCTTCACCCTCTATCTCTTGCCAAGTAGTATAGGGTGTTTTCTTCACAAGTTTCACAACTTGGTGAAGTTGGAGCTTGATCTTGTGTAACCTCGACGTAGATCATCTTCGGCATCGTAGCCGACGACTTGTCCGCTCATTTCTCCGATGAAGCCGATGCTAGAGTCTGAGATCCGACTAGGACAGCGAGAGGACGTCTACGTGGAGCTAAGGAAGTGGAGAACCGGATCTACAAAGGTTGTAGCTTCTCACTTTTAGTTAAGATGTTAACTAGCTTAACTTTTCTCCTAAAATTCTAGTTGACGATCCGTATTAGGGTTTCTCGGCACTCATAAAATTTGAAATTGGCATGGTTGATGCCTTGTGAGACCTCTATAGTGTGCCTAGGAACCCTACAGTGGTATCAGAGACTAGCTAGAGCCTTAGGCGATGCTTAGATGATATTTGAAACCCGATCGAAACCGAAACCCTAAAACCAAATCGCTCTCTGGACTTTTTCTAAAAACTGGGTTTTTTCCATATTAAAAATGCTTAAAAAATTCAGCAGGAAGTTATAAGAATTACGGTGCAAAATTGGACAAATGATGCCTAGCTTCTGCGGCGGTTCCGCGGCGACATGATGACGTCAGCCCTCCAAATTTGCACAGTAATTCCTAATTTACAGTGCTGAGTTTTATGGGAATTTTTAATATTTATTCAAGAGTTGAATTTTCTGGGATGTTTTGGGAGTTCGCTGATTCGATCGGATTATCAGATTTTGTCTATGTGGCTTTCCGGATATTTTGGAATATGTTAAAAAGTTCGACCGGATGTAAATACCCAATCTTTCCCCTGCCGGAAAATATCCAAGTGTTGGATTTTTCTGTGGTTTAAGGACGTTCTGAGTAGTGCAAGTAACGCGATGGTCCCTCTAGAAGACAACAAACCTTAACTCGATTATGTGACCGTCTTGAACTGCCCTTTGAACCTTTGGGTTTGGGGCAGTACGGCGTGCCACATGTGAGGCGTTGGCTTGACCCTTCTACGGCTGGACCATTGGTACTGAGGCATGAAATGAATGTCTTTGAACCTATTTCATGTGTTGAACGGTTCCGGGAAAACTTGGGTGTTCGAATGTTCGATCGGAAAGTTTAATATTTTCTATTTATCCAGAATGGGATACAATAATTGGAATTCACAAACAGTTATGAGATAACTGAATCAATGTCATAAATCTAGCGGTTTAGTCTCACTAGATATTGAAATGAGTTTTCGGTAATGGGACTAAAATGCGGGGTTTATAATAGTTAGGCATGTGATGTCTAAGTATTTCATTTGATTAGGCATGCGATGTCTAAAGAGGTTGCGGATTCCAACTGTTGTAGTTTTACACTTTCTTTTCTGTGACCGTAAGTGTAATATGTGATATCGCCGGTTTCGTTGCTATATGTCAACGACAATTGGGATGCGCATATTTACTTACGTTGATGACATGTGTTGTTATGCGTTGCTGGATGTGTTATATTGGATCGTCGTGTTTGAATAGCCGGGGTTTTTTATGTGAGATGAGTGTTTTTCATTTTCATTCATGTAAAAACTTGTATGTAATATTCTTTTATTTGGGGCACTTCCAGGTTGCGGAAGCTGTCACCTTTTGTATATTATTTACTTTTCCGCATTAGGATAGACCCAAGGAGGGGAGCACAAGTAACCGGGTTCTAGGGTCCAGTGGGAGACCATCTCGAGGAGTCGAGTCCGGGTCTCCTAACCCTAGAATTGGTAGGGTTGCTTGCCGCTCTCGTAGGGGTCTAGGGGCGTGGGATTGGCTATTCATCACGACCGTGGAATCCGTGTTTTATACTGGCTCGTATTGAAAACACGGATGTCCTAGTATATCCAATGTTTCATATGTTTCTTCTGCTGCGATATCTGTGATGTGATCATGTGATGTTCTGTGATAGATACAGTATATAGTATATATGATATATTATATAGACGTTACTTATGTTTTGCACCCGCATTAGCCCTGCCCCGCTCTGCCGTTAGTTACCTAACCTGACGGTGTACGAGGGGACATCCAGGCGAATGCGGATGGCATAAGTGTACGTCGTATTTATCTGTGATGTTTAGGTGATTTAAATGATGGGACTTCATTAATGTGATTAAGGAAAGAAAAGAAACCTAAGATGTTGTAGAATCAAATTTTAAACAAAACAGGTAGCTACAGTTCTTGCTTTGCATAGCGGTATATATGATATACCCTGCACCTTATTCGATGAGGAAAGGGCCGAGATCCCTTCACCGGGAGTGACCCCTTTAGCAATAACTGGCAGATGCTACACACTCGGTTTGACTTTTGATTGCTTCTATAGTTTCTGCTTTGCACAGTGATATATATGATATATCCCGCACCTCATTCGACGAGGAAAGGGCCGACGATCCCTTCACCGGGAGTGACCCCTTTAGCAAAACTAGAAAAGCCTCAAAATCACTCCATTTCAAAACTTCATTTGATTCTACAACGATATCAAGTTCATTACGCAATAGGTTTTCAGAAAAACCTGTCGTAGCCCTCCGTCAATTCAGATAAGTAGTAGTTAGTATTCGTGCTACGTTTGTTGGCCTGCGTCAAGGCGTAGTGTGCGGTAGCTAACTAGTATTTATCTGCTTATGCATATGATGCAGATTAGATTAGGGTAGTCGTGCGACTTTGTTGGCCTGCGTCAAGGGTCGTGCGGGTGGGTTTAATTCAATCAGGAAATGACGGGTTGAACTTGACTAGCGCACTATGGTTTGTTGGCCTGCGTCAAGGTCATAGGACGCTAAGGGCAAAATATTATCGGGAATTTCAAGTGTTGAAATTTGCAATGAGATTGCATACCTTCTATGAGATAGTTGGATCCCGATACCCACTGCGAGTAAGAGTTACTCCTGGGAGAGTTTTACACATTGCAATTAGCTGATCAAGTAGGTGTCTAGAAAGGTGTCAACGGGGTTACGCCTCTGGGAAAACGAGGTTTACATTAATTAGGTTCGTGCGAAAGCACGGGGGACCTCCCTCAAAGTACCGACACTGGCCTGGCTGAAAGATTGGCGAACTTGTAGTGTGTAATTAATCCCGGCTAGTCTTTCCTTTTAGGGTTTGAAGGAAGATTTGATAAAAACCAGTGGGAGCCATCCTGATTAGATAAGATAATAACCAATCTGATCTTGCACGAGCATACGCTAAAGTGTTTTCTTCTCTCTCTCTCCAGGTAGCGACCATTTCATGCCCTAATCAAGATAATAAATATGGATGTATTGACCGATCCCGCATGTTATACTGTGCTGGGGAACGTTGGTTCCGTTCTTTTTTATAAGAGTTATAGGAATGAACAGGATATAGGGGAATACCAGGATTCCCATGCCACCCGAATGAAGAAAGTACATGTTGATGCATTTTCTTCGGGTGTGTTCGTTACAGAGAACTGTTTCTCCATTTGCTCTACGTCCTGGGTATTAGATACCGGGTCAGGATCCCATATATGTAATCAGTTACATGGGCTTAGGAAAGGTAGAGAGCTTGGAGAAGGTGATAAAGACATTAAAGTTGGAAATGGTGCAATTGTTGCAGCTAAGACTGTCGGGGAATATCACCTTGTATTACCAACTGGTAATACATTGGTTCTGAACGAATGCTATTACATGCCGAACCTGATATGCAACATTATATCGGTTTCTTTATTGAGTAAAGAGGGATATAATTTTGTATTACAGGACAATGTTATGAACATTTTCCGTAACCAAAAGTTGGTTGGATCAGGCACATTGTGCAATGCCATTTATGTTCTAAATCAATCAACAGTTCTGAGTATAACAAACACACACAAGAGGAAGAGTTCAGAACTGAACGAATCCTTCTTGTGGCATTGTAGACTGGGTCACATCAATGTGTCACGACTGGCTAAGTTGCATAAAGATGGATATTTGAATCCGTTCGAATTTTCATCTTATGACACTTGCCAGTCATGTCTCAACGGCAAGATGACCAAAACTCCGTTTACGGGACACGGAGAAAGAGTTACCGAACTCTTGGGACTTATACATAGTGATGTATGTGGTCCCATGTCTACACATGCCAGGGATGGTTCTTCGTACTTCATTACATTCACTGACGATCTCTCTAGATTCGGATATGTGTTCCTGATGAAACACAAATCAGAAGCTTTTGAGAAATTTAGAGAATATAAACAAGAAGTCGAGAACCAAACCGGAAAAAGTATTAAAATCCTTCGATCTGATCGAGGAGGAGAATACTTAAGCAATGAATTCCTGGACTTCCTAAAAGAGAATGGGATTCTCTCTCAGCTGACTCCTCCATATACACCACAGCACAACGGTGTATCAAAACGGAGGAACCGCACCCTATTAGATATGGTGCGCTCTATGATGAGCACAGCTGAGTTACCTATTTCCTTCTGGGGATATGCACTGGAAACAACTGCAGACCTATTGAATATGGTTCCCACCAAAACCGTGCCAACCACTCCATATGAGATATGGAAAGGAAAGAGACCATTTCTTAATTATGTTAAGATATGGGGTTGTCCGGCATATGTAAAAACGCAAAATCCGGACAAACTCGCGGCAAGGTCCATTTTGTGTAAGTTTATTGGATATCCCAAACATTCGCGCGGGTATATCTTCTACCACACCGAGGAACAAAAGGTGTTTGTTTCTCGACATGCCACCTTTTTAGAAAAGGAATTTCTTGAAAAAGAGATTAGTGGCAAGGAGGTAGAACTGGAAGAGGTTCCAGCAATACAGACTACAACAGAAGATTTGGTTGAACCAGAGGATTCAGTAGTTCCCGACGAACCTCAGCCTCTCCGCCGATCTAGTAGGGTTCCTCGCCCACCTGAGAGATACTACGGTTTTCTCATGGATGGTGGGAGCGAGGATTGCATCATGGAGGATGATGACCCAACTAGCTTCGAGCAGGCCATCATGAGCAGGGACTCAGTGAAATGGCTGGATGCTATGCGGTCTGAGATGGAATCCATATACACCAACAAAGTATGGACTTTGGAAGTTGCTCCTGAAGGGGTAAAACCCATTGGGAGCAAGTGGATCTTCAAGAAAAAACTTGGTGTAGATGGGAAAGTGGAGACTTTCAAAGCTAGACTTGTTGCAAAAGGTTTTCGTCAAAGACCAGGTATGGACTATGACGAAACCATTTCTCCAGTGGCTATGCTTAAATCCATCCGGATCATGCTTGCCATCGCTGCATATCATGATTACGAAATCTGGCAAATGGATGTTAAGACCGCCTTTCTAAATGGTGATTTAGAAGAGTGCGTGTACATGACTCAGCCAGAGGGCTTCGTAGACAGTGGGAGCAGCGGGAAGGTGTGCAAGCTGCTTAAATCCATTTATGGATTAAAGCAAGCATCGCGGAGTTGGAACATCTGCTTTGACGTCGTTATCAAAGAGTTTGATTTCGTCAAAAACCCAGATGAACCTTGTATTTACAAGAAGGTGGCAGAGAGTAAGGTTGTCTTCCTCGTATTGTACGTGGACGACATACTCTTGATAGGAAATGATATTCCTATGCTGCAATCGGTCAAGCTCTTCTTATCACAAAGATTCTCAATGAAAGATCTTGGTGATGCCTCCTGCATATTGGGAATTAGGATCTATAGAGATAGATCCAAACGGATATTGGGATTGTCCCAATCCAGGTACATTGACACCATACTAAAGAGGTTTAGTATGGAAGAATCCAAACGTGGGAACTTACCCACGATCTCTGGAGTCACTCTCTCCAAAGAGATGTCTCCCAAGACTGATTTGGAGAGAGCTCGCATGCAAGGGATACCCTATGCTTCGGCTGTAGGCTCTATCATGTACGCGATGCTGTGTACCAGACCCGATGTAGCATACTCACTAAGTGTAGTGAGCAGGTATCAAGTTGATCCTGGAGAGAGTCACTGGACAGCTGTGAAGAGCATCCTCAAGTACTTGCGAAGGACTAAAGAGATGCTCTTGGTGTATGGTAACGGAGAACTCCAAATGGAGTCCTTTACCGATTCGAGCTTCCAGAGTGATAAGGACGACTCTAAGTCGCAGTCGGGATTTGTCTTTACCCTTTACGGAGGGACGGTTAGCTGGAAGAGTTCCAAGCAGGAAACCGTGGCAGACTCGACGATGGCGGCTGAATACATCGCTGCCAACGATGCTGCTAAAGAGGCTGTCTGGATCAAGAAGTTCATTACTGAGCTTGGTGTGGTTCCATCCATTGAGCATCCAATACCTTTGTATTGCGATAACAATGGAGTAGTGGCTTTGGCCAAGGAACCCAGGTCCCATCAGCGATCCAGGCATATTCTGAGGCGGTATCACCTGATCCGGGAGATAGTTGATCGCCGGGAGATCGAGGTCAGGAGGGTTGACACGAAGAACAACACGGCGGATCCACTCACGAAGGCCATTCCCCAGATACAGTTTGAGAGACTATTCGGGATGCTCGGTATGCGATACTACAGCAGCTGGCCCTAGTGCAAGTGGGAGATTATTAGTTGTATGTATGCCCTAGAGGCCAGTATTGTACAGATGATGTATATTATATTGGATGCTTGGACATATATAGAGATGACTTTCTTGCTCGATATGATAGTATGCTATCTGGTTGCTCTTTATCTTAACATATACACTAGTCTCTTTAAACTGTCTTATAGTTACATGTTGGTAAAGCCCTTAGGATGTGTACTTGACTACGTGGACTATGATGCAGATCATACTAGTGGGGACATGGTTGTCCATAAGTACATCCTTCAAAGTCCCTAGTCGTGGGTGTATCGAGACGGGGCATCGATATACCAGTGTAGACTAGCGTGTACGCTTCTCGACCCATGAGATGGGCGATGGATGATCCGATATCCATTGGTGTTTGACATCAGAGATCGTGTACGGGTGCTCAGTGGAGACTGGGTACACTGGACGGACTCGCCGAGAACTCCCAGATGGTATTATACCTCACGTCAGATGGCGGTTCTCAGGTGACACTTGTGCAGGTTAGTCTGTAGACCCGAGATCGTCATAGAGTCTTGTGTGATTCCCACTGTGCTTTGATCTCCACCTTACCACGTCCATGAGGGCGTGCAAAACGGTGGTCTTTGGGTACAGTCCCGAGTCACATGGAGGCAATGAGCGATAGGAGGGGTTTCTTCTCTCCTGGTATTGGGGGTTGATGTTGCGCAGTACTCGATTGGCCGTAACAGGGAAGTCCCTGGCCAGGGCTGATCAGAGATTTGCTGGTAAGTGTTACCAGTAGTTTCTCGACCCGTTATGAGCCTCACATCGGCACGACTTATCGGTTACTGGGGTCTGACGTTTACCACCCCTAGACTTGATATGCGACATATCAGACGAACAGACCGGACTGTACGGTAAGTGTTACTGGTTGGATTCACAGGAGTGTGAGCGGGCTAGCTCGTCGATCTTCTGATCGCTCAATACCCGGGTGGCCGTTACGTTTAGCAGACCGCTTGCGGCTTGTGGGTGCTTGATATGATCATCATCTACTACCGGCGTATTGACGAGTCTTTAGAGTCCTATACAGGGGTTTCCTGGCTCAAGCGAAACGAAATAGGAGCGCATATGAGATATGTGCGGGACCGAGAATAATGCGAATATGTGTTACCGTATTTCATTCTCGCGATGAATGTTTCGATTGGTTGTATGCGATATAACCTAGTTATCGAATCGTTGATTCGATAAATCGATATATTGTATACTAGTCGGTTATGTGCAACATGACCGGATCATTGAATCAAATGTTGATTTAATGATTTAATGTATAATTATATATTTGATATATTACTTTGCATTAACTAGTATTGGTTCACTTTAAAGGGATTTTCTCACTTGAAAAGCACATTGTATATGTGATATATTTTGTGTGCACTTGATTGTATCATGTTAGATGTTGCATGCTAACTTGTGTTTTGTGTAAAGATTAAACCATGGTTGTGTAATGGTTAGGGTTTCCTTTTTATTACTCATTTATTTATTTATTGATTTTGGAAAGGATTATGAAGAAAAATGGTGGCATTCTTTGTATTTAGTTGAAGCTTCATGAAGGTTTGACTTTGTTACCATTTTGTCTTCATCCTTAACCCTAACCATTCTAACTAACCAAGATCTATTCTCTACACTTTACCATGGTTAGCATATGATAAGTATTGATTTTATTTTCATTTTAAAAACAACACTTATCATATTCTTTCTTCTTCATCATCATCTTCATCAAGAAAGAAAGCTTGATTCCATCAATGGCATCTTGTGCAAAAGTGTGAGAAATCCAATTCTAAAGTGAACCCACCTCCTATTTCTTCACCCTCTACCTCTTGCCAAGTAGTATAGGGTGTTTTCTTCACAAGGTTCACAACTGGTGAAGTTGGAGCTTGATCTTGTGTAACCTCGACGTAGATCATCTTCGGCATCGTAGCCGACGACTTGTCCGCTCATTTCTCCGATGAAGCCGATGCTAGAGTCCGAGATCCGACTAGGACAGCGAGAGGACGTCTATGTGGAGCTAAGGAAGTGGAGAACCGGATCTACAAAGGTTGTAGCTTCTCACTTTTAGTTAAGATGTTAACTAGCTTAACTTTTCGCCTAAAATTCTAGTTGACGATCCGTATTAGGGTTTCTCGGCACTCATAAAATTTGAAATTGGCATGGTTGATGCCTTGTGAGACCTCTATAGTGTGCCTAGGAACTCTACACAATCTAGGATATGCTTATAAACTACTGATGTCCCATTGGTATGATCTCCATCATAATCACAGTAGTCAAGCCAATATCCTCAGGGCTTTATCAACATGTATGAATGAATAAAAGCATGATAAAATCAACATGTCAGATAAAGAATAACCAGATAGCATACTATCATGTCAAGCAAGAATGTACACTGAATATATATATATATATATATATACATGTATAAATACATCCACTATCACATAATGGCCTCTACGGCATACATATATCCAACAGCTGAGGCTCGTCTGGGATCATTGAATTTTCTGGTTCTACCAAATCCTCAGTTTGAGTTTGTGGTTCCGATATTTCATCTAGTTCTACCATGCTCCCACTTATTTCTTTTGCAAGAAATTTCCATTCTAAAAAATGACGTGACGAACAACGAACACCTTCTGTTCCTCAGTATGGTAGTATCCCAGAGAATTTTTAGGATATCCCACAAACTTGCACAAAACAGACCGTGCCTGCAGCTTGTCCGGATTTTGTACCTTTACATAGGCCGGACAACCCCATATCTTAATACGTTCAAGATATGGTATTTTACTACTCCATATTTCATATGGAGTCTTAGGCACTGATTTAGACATAACCTGATTCAACACGTACGCTACGGTTTCAAGCGCAAGTCCCCAGAATGAAAGAGATAACTCACCGCCACTCATCATGGAGAGAACCATGTCCAATAGGGTACGGTTCCTCCGCTCCGATACGACGTTGTGTTGTGGTGTATACGGAGGAGTAAGCTGAGAGAGAATACCATTCTCTATTAGAAAGTCCCTGAATTTAGTGCTCAAATACTCCCCTCCTCTATCAGATCGGAGGATCTTGATACTTTTGCCAATCTGGTTCTCTACTTCGTTTCTGAATTCTTTGAATTTCTCAAAAGCTTCAGATTTGTGTTTCATCAGATACACATATCCGAACCTAGAGAGATGGTCAGTGAATGTGATGAAGTACGAGAACCCACCCTTGAATGTATAGACATTGGACCATATACATCACTGTGTATGAGTCCCAAGAGCTCTGCTGCTCTTTCTCCGTGTCCGGTGAACGGAGATTTGAGCATTTTTCCTTTGAGACAAGATTAACAAGTTTCAGAATATAAAAATTCGAACGTATCAAAAGTCCATCTTTATGCAACTTACTCAGTCTTTTCTCTCCGATATGATCAAGTCTACAATGCTACAAGTAGGATTCGTTAACATCTGAACTCTTTCTCTTGCGTGTGTTTGGTACACTGAGAACTGTGTTTTGATTAAGAACATGGATACCATTACATAGTGTACCTTCTGCAACCAATACCTAATTAAGATAAATGTTCATGATATTTCTATCAAAAACAAACTTATATCCATCTTTATCAAGTAAAGAAACTGATATGATATTGCAAACTATGGAAGGTACATAGTAGCAATTGTTCAAAATCATAGTATTGCTATTTGGCAATGCTAGGTGATATTCACCGACGGCAGGAGCATCAACTTGTGCTCTGTTCCCTACTCTGAGGGATATATCGCCAAGTCCAACCATCCTACTTTTTCTCAGTCCACGTAATAAATTACAGATATGAGATCCCGATCCGGTATCGAGTAACCAGGAGGTAGGACTTACCGAAAAACATATCTCAATAACAAGAACGTCTAAAGAAGACCCAATTGTATGTTTCTTCTTCGATGGGGTCACCAAGGAATTCAAACAATCCTCTTTCCCTTGCTCACACTCATGATAGTTGTCATAAGTTAGAGCCGAACCGACGTTCCCTAGCCCCGAATAAGAATTCGGATCGGTCAAGCGATACATTTTATTATCTTGATTAGGGCGTGAAATAGTTGCTACCTAGAGAGAAAGAAAAGAAACACTCAGCGTGCGCTCTTGCAAGATTAGATTGGTTATTTAGTTTATCTAATCAGGATGGCTCCCACTGTTTCCTCGAACTCTTCTATAAACCTAAAAAGAAGAATTAGTTGGCATTAATTGCACGTCACAATACTTGCTTAACCTTTCGGCCAGGCTAGTGTTGGTACTTCGAGGGTGGTTTTCCAACGCTTTTGCGAAGTTCCTTAATTACATAACCTCTTTTACCAGGAGGCATAGCCCCGCTAACATCGTTCTAGTCACCTACTTAGTTTATAGCCTTGATTGTTAAGTGAGAAAATCTCCCAAGAGTAATCCTACTCATCAGTGGGATCGGGATCCAACTATCATCGCATGATAACCTAGATGGAAGCCACCACACTCCAGAAAGTATGCAACACTAGCATGTTTCCTGTATATTTGAAACTCCCGATGTGGTTTTTTCCCCTAACAACTTTATGACCTAGACAATGCCAACATATCATAAGCCGCTAGTCAAGTTCGGCCGGTCATTATCTTGATTAACTTAGAACCACCCGCATAACACTTGACAATGCCAACATAGCTATGCGACTGTCCTAAATAATCGGAAACAAAGTTACAAACAAGCAATACTCAGCTACCAATCACTATGCCTTGACAATGCCAAAATACGTAGCTCGAATACTAAGTAGTACTTGTAGGAAATGATGGAGGGATACGGCTGGGTTTTTGGCGAAAAATCCGTTAACGTAATGAACTTGATATCGTTGAAGGAACCTGATAGCTTTGAAAATGAGTGGTTTAAGCTCCGCTTTTTGAAAATTTCTGGTTTTGAAAAACTGAGTAATCTACAGTATAGACTTTTGCTCAAGAGGTCACTCCCCGCGAAGGGATCTCGGTTCTTGCCTCCAGGAATGAGGTGCAGGATATTCACAACCGAATACCACTATGCAAAGCGAAAGAATATAACTGTAGTTTTTCGAAATTTGTTCCAATAACATCCTTTTAGGTTTCTTTTCTTGCATTAATCAAAATTAATGCGGTCCCATCATTTAACTTATCACACCAGAAAAGAACAAAAATATGATGATGTATATGCCATACGCATTAGCCACGGGGCCCCGTCATCACCCGTTAGGTTACTTAACTAAAGACAGAGCGGGGGCTGGACTAGCGCGGGTGCAAAACATATACAACATCTACTAGTATATATATAAGTATATATAACATTCGTCCCATGCATGATAATAAGCAACATCGCATAATCTCACCCAACAATTCAGAAAGGTGGATAATCTTAGAGCCCCGGGTTTTATTTGTGCCGCAAATAAAACCTGACGTTCCCGGTCATGTGGATAGCCTGTGTATTGAAAACCTGGACCCCTAAGAGCTCGGTAAGTTGCCCGCCAATCCCAGAAGTGAGGCAACCCCCTTCAAAAAAGTGAATGGGTTACCCAGCACTTCATGGAATCCGGTAACTTGGGCGCCTCTCCGTGGGTCATCCTATACCCCCTATGAGTGCAATGAATAGCCCGCCAATTCTAGAATGAAGCCCCCTCCATCTCAACACCATGAGATGCGGGCTCGTTGCCTTCTAGAACCCGGCTATTCATGCACTGCACCGTGGGCTAATCTTAGTGTAGAATATGAAAATAATATGTACAAATGGTGACATCGACCTCAACTCGGTCGTTCCCCAAACAAATAATATACAACCCGGCAAAGACGGCAGTCCACATGTCGGACGCTCGCCCGGCAATAACAAATGTATGAATGAATACAAACTGTACTAAATCATTGCACCACCAGCTATCCACCACGACAATCCAAACACATTATCAGCACAATCACAGAACATCAACGTGAATGTCACGTTCGCAAACTCGTCTAAAAGGAGTTATTGCAGATGGACGGGTTTACCGATCAAATGACATTCACGGTCGCAGGTGCTAATCTAAGTACTGATAACAATTAAACATTTTTTAAAATATAATGACTACGAAACACTCCGAATTGCCCCAAACTGAAAAACAACTGAACATCAAACTTGGGCAAAAACAAACAACACCTGAAACCCAAACTCCGCGAGATAAGAACACAGACCAACACACGAGGCAATCCACCACAAGAAAACTGGTAAGGCCATATTTTTTAAAGGTTTGGCCGGCCAAAACTTGGTAGAATTGATTCGTTTTTGTTCAGGGTTCATCTCACAGTCAAAGGATCACTCTGCACTTGCTTAAAAAAAATTTTGAAGCCTCCGAAAAATCGACAGAAACTTAGAGTTTGGTTTCAATGTTATGGAGTTGTTTCGGTTTCATTGTTTTAACATTGTTTAAACTTGCTAGTGTAGGGTTTATGGGCTGGCTCTGATACCATGTTGGGTTACCTTAACGCCCTAGCCATCGAACGTGGCGGTTTGCGGAACAAATTTTTTTCTTACGAGTTAAAAACGACGCAAAGTCAACCCAATGAGAACCTGGATCTTTCCATAAACCTATCTAGCCAAACTAGGAGTGCTATCTACTATGGAAAGAATTCTCAACAAACGACCCAAGTCATGTGCTCCAAGTGGCCACCTCGAACTTGTTTGATCTACATTTCCGGTTCCATCGGTCCTCCGGGATCGAGCTTCTTCTCCGACCCTCCTTTGTCGTAGTTGATCCACCCGAGAGATGTGATCGATGGTTTTAGCTCCACACTATATGTCAAGTGGAGAAACTAGAGAACTTGGGTTGCTAAACCAAGTAGTTTAGGATGTAGTGTGATGATCTAAGTGTTTTGCTATCTCTTTCTTGCCTCTTCATTTGTTTCTCAACTCATGAGAAGGGTAGCGAAGAGGAAGATGATGAAGGTGGAGGAAACTCAAGAGGAAGGAGGATGTGAAGAAAAATGGGAGCTCAAGAATAATGAAGCATCCATGTGAGAGAAATTCAACACAAATGGTTTTGTGTATGAATATCTTGAATAAACAATCAACAACCATACTTCAATAGTAACTACAAATGAATTAAAATTTTATTCGTTAACTATTGAAGCATAGTAACCCACTTTACACTTCATTTTCATTTATCAAATAAATAGAAAAAGCATAATGAGGTGGACACCCTCTAGAAGGTAATCTGTAATAAAATACGGATTACAGTCAGCTGTATATATATACCTGTATTCGGATAAAAACACGAATGCCCAAAGAGATAGAATAACACGAAGAACGAAATACTAGAATATACATATATGTATATAATCAAATCAACACCTGATTTAATTATCCGGTTCAAACCCGAGCCGGCTTGTAACGTTTTGAAAATCGTTTCGGTGAAATTTCGGAAAATCGGTAAAATAAGGGGGGTTTCCGTAAAAAGTCAAAATATAAATATCTTTGTTATAAAATTAAATATACATATTTTATCTATATAATTGCTATTAATTGGTGTTTATTGAGCCACTGGTGAGATTTCAAATTTTCTGAATTTTTTTTCTGAAATTAATTATTTTAATATTATTTTAAGCCGTCAGTAATACATTTAATTAGGGAAAATTACAAATTGGACTGCGTTGAAACAAATTTTGTGCATTATAACAGATTAAACAAAATTTTATCATGTGGTTTTTGAAATGAAATGGTTTGCCAAAACGGTTTAGAAAATATCGAAGAAAAAGACTTTTTCGGTGAAATTAGTGTTAATGGGAATTGGGGTAATACATTTATCCTTTTCCCTAACCCACACACCCATACCTCACCCTCTCTCCCCCTACACATGTGGCCAGCCCCACTTTGACAGCCCCTCCCACTTTTTCTCTCTCCAATCACCTCCTTTTGTATAGAAAAGAAAAGAAAAGAAAAGAAAGTGATTAAAGTAAAAGGGTAGACTTTGACTTTCCCCCACTTTCTCCACCTCACTCTCTATCCTCCCTCACCCCTCCCCACAATTCTGGCCAAATTTTCTGGCCTCAAAACAGCAGCCCCCCTCCCACTTCTCCTCTCTTTTCCATCAAAACAATTGTCAAAAAATCAAGTAAAACCTCACCGAAATCCAAATCCGATTCCTACCCATTTTCCCTCATCTTCTTTAGCATGGATCTTGGTGCAAGGATTCCAAATTAGAGGTCTAGATTTGAAGTTTGATTCATGGTTGTGAGGTATAACTTTTGACCCATTGTTCTTTTTGGTTTAAATTCCTTATTGAAGCTTGTTAGGTGCTTAATTTCGGTTTAATTGAAAGTTGTGTGTTTGCAAGAGAATGTTTAGATTAGGGTTTGTGAAAAATCTAGTTAGGGTTTTGTGTTGTGAGACTATGGTTGTGGGAGGTATTTGCCATATTAATATTTTGCTAAATCAAATTAAGTTGCTAATTTGCTTTTGGTTGATTTAAATTGTGATATTTATATAAATTGTAAACTAGGTTTTTAAAATAATTATATTCTTGTGAGATAAAATTCAAATTAAGGTTTCATGTCATTATAAATATTATATTGAGTGGTTTAATACTTTTAGTTCATGAAAATCCAAGCTAAATTATTGTTTGTGCATTTTTGCTATAAAATTGTTAAATTTGGGTATATCTAGAATTTTGGGGTTAATGAAATTTATTGGGATTAAATTATGGAAATTATTTTTATGACTTATTTAAGATATTTAATAAGTATTATGGTTGCTATATTAGTTTAAACGTCGAGTTTTGTACTAAAGCGGGTAATTTTTGCTTGCTAGATTTTCGGAAAAATGGCTTTTAAGGTGAATTTGGGGGTTTTTGTGAATTTTAACCTATTTTATATTATAATTAGTGTTCGTGAATGCGCAAATGAGAGTGTTTGGGTTTTTCTCAATGGTTTGACGTTTGTACATCGATATCGAGGGTTGGTTTGGCTATTCTTGCATGCGTAGGCGATAGGTTTTGACCTATGCGTGATACGCGTGCCGATTTGATTTTCGTATGCCGTTTCGATTTCGAATTTGGATTTAATGCGATACGGTGCGTTATGATATGTAGGTACCCCATGTGGACTTCGAGACAACAAGCAACCGCGTGGCGACATCGGCACCGGCGAGCAAGGACCAGGTGAGTAGATTTATATCATCGGGGAGAAGTCGGGTGGATGGCGTATAGCACCCCCGCAGTTCGTGGTGATGTATACGAATACGTATACAGACATATATTTTGATTATATATTTTTTGTTGATTTGAGACTTGATGATAAAGGTAGATTTTAGGTGTTCATGGATTAGTTTAGTGTTAGTTGCGAAACCCTAGAGTAGTTGTTACACCCACACACGTGCACACACACATGCATACATCTATGTTATTACCTATGCGTATATGGGGAGATGTGTTTATGTGTTCACCTGGGTATGGGACTAGGTGTTCACATACTGGATTTGCGGATGATACTTAGGATTGAGATGAGTCGATGAGATTTGAGTTGAGGCCGTGAGATCGGTGATATGGCAGGATTCGTACTTGAGATACGTCCTGATGTTATAGCGGATCTTTGGATGACAATGCCATGTGAATAGTAATATTAGTAGTGTACTAGACGTAGGTCAGTACCCCAGATGATGATCTTGATAAAGAGGATACCAGATGAACAGTGTGATGAGTATGATATTGACTCGTACCCAGATTTGGGGATGCCGTATGACGGATTTACATACGAGCTATATATTGATGATTGATCCGCACTCTTGACTTGGGATGTCTGATTATAGATATGGTATCGGATATGATATTATTGAGGTGAGATCACCGACTAATACATATACAGGTATGTATACGTATCGACTCAGATGTTAGGCGGTTTCCTTACCTGTAGTTTAGCTTGTTAGTTCAGCCGTATAGTTTAGTGTAGTTGTTAGACTAGATTAGACTCCTACCTATTTCAAAACTAACGAATCGTGGGTATTTTAAAAGACAGGTCAAGGGATTCTACGGATATTTCAAAAGACGTATCTTTTCTTAAAAACACCGTAGCCCTTATTTTCAAAACACCGCGATTCGTGTTATTTCAAAAGGCACTATTATAAGACTTATATTAGGGTAATGCAGTTTAGTTATCGTTGTGTCTAGTATTCAGCTCCCGCATATTATTGTTGTTGCTCCGCATCGCATACTTATTGTAATTAATATTTCATTATTGATATCATGCCGTTAGCACACCATCACCATTACCGATGATGCGTATGTACCATGTACACTTACTTACAGGCTCACACACATCTTCATCGGTAATTGCCATGTCACGTACACTTAGAAAATACTATTACATTGACATAGCCTGTTAGCTAATAGTTTAGACATAATATTAGTGTACTTGCCTTATATGCTAGTTTAGACATTGTAGTTATTACCTGCTACTTCATGCATACTGTTATTCATTGTTATGCCGCATTCATGGATTCTCATGCATATATTCACTATTTTACGTGCTATTGAGATTTTGGATTCGGATTTCCATGAGATTTTCTGGATTTAGGGAAAAACCGAAAAACTTATACAAACTTCTTCTCTCTCTTTTTAAATGAAAAGCACGGTTTTCCCATGATGTATGAGTCGTCCACCATGACTTTGCTGATGGATTTCGAGACTCGATTCGAGGAGACGGATGAACGGTTTCGGATACATAGTGGACCCGGTATGGTACCCCAGGAAAAGAACCGCATGATGATGACGATGTGACCTGGCAGGGGAGCACTACCTACCGGTGATTTTACCCGACGCGTCGGATATCCAAAGGATACCGTCGTGGTCTTGAGATTGATGGTAGGGGCCGGTCTGGACTGACGGCGCCCTAGATAGTGAGATTGACATACAGAGATTTTGAGATATTGAGGTACAGAGATTGCGACACAAAGATATCGAGAGATTTGGATACTTGTTTTGTGTCGATGCTAGGCACTGTTTATGCTGATTTCATTTATGATACCTCGTTTTTAAAAAGATACAGAAATCTCACTAATTTATGACCGCAGTTTTCATCAATACATGCATTCTGTTTCATGCATTCATACATCATCCGTATGATATATTGCTACCTGAGGCACTGACACAGGCACATGGGATTACACTCGGGTTAGATATTTACCCTAGCCATTGTTATAGGCCGCATGTTATATATTTGAGGATATATTATGATCGTTGACCTAGGATTGTGTTGTTCATGTGATTTCTGTTCGTAGATGTTTTTCTACTCACGAGTTGGCAACTCACCCCCGTTGTGCCACAGTTTCTTGCAGGTTTTGCCGTACAGGTTTCATTACGGCTTTGCTGGCACTGCTTCTTTCGGGTGACTTGCTAGTAGGTGGGTTTATTGGTATCGTACCCATCATATTACTTTGTATAATATTATTCAATTGATCTAGTAAATTCCATCAACCAAACATGTATTTATTTTGAGATAGGGACCAATGATGTTATTCGTTCGACCTTAGAGTCGCGCGTTATATTTATGTGGATTTCTTATGGTTTTGAGTTTCCTTTTGAGTTTTGATCCTCACCCTTGGCATTGTATATTATATTACTTGTGTGGTTGTGACCGTCGATTGGCGAAGAGCTAGCTCCCGCTTGGGGATGCCTTTTATTGATTTCGTATACTATTCATGTTGTATCCCGTTTGGGGGCCAGTATTTATAAAGGAGACTCTGCCGAAATTTTCAAGAAATATTTGATATTTTTAAGAACGCATAATTCGGCTTATGCTAATAAAACTACTTGATTTTAATTGGTTTTTCCTTCACTCTACTACTTTTCTTGGTTTGGATTTCTGGGTTTTCGGCTTATTTAGATTACGTACGCCTCGAGACGTTTCGTAGTTTAAGTGCCGGTCATGTTCCGTACTTTTGGGACGTGACAAAGTTGGTATCAGAGCGTTAGGTTTTACCTTCGGAGCGTAGGATGACCCTTGGTTGATGGAATAGGTGACTAAAGTAGAGTGACGTACCGTGGGTATGTTCCGCGGCATACTTACGATACGCTACTCCACTTAAGAAGCTTTAGGATGTACATTTCTTTGTTCAGTATTATATTCATTCCTGATTTAGCCTCATCGGTACCAGTTATGGTTTGCTGCCATAATTCCGGGCAGGGAGAGCTACGGCTAGAGTTGCGGTCAGCATGAGCTCGTCACGAGCGAGGACTGACCGGGGCATAATTCCGGCGACACACGATTGCGGAGAAGTGTATTTTTATTGTGTTTTCGCGCTACGAGCGTTGGGTGGATTGCTGTATGAGATTACTCAGACGTGCAGATCAGCCCGAGAGGATTGAGCCAATGACAGAGGCCAACCAGATTTTGATGACCGTTGGTGTATTGCTTATTCATGATGATTGAGGCACTGTTCAGCGTGCAGACGAGTGAGCCAGTCATTGCTGCGAACGACGAGATATCGCCCCAGATGTTGGAGCTATTGAAGGACGAGTTGTACTAATAGAAGATAGAAGGTCGCTAGTCACCCGAGGATGAATGACTAGGACAGGTGGTTCGTTCGCCTACCCC
The DNA here is from genome assembly GCA_030015575.1 of Agapanthus africanus. Taxonomy (NCBI): domain Eukaryota; kingdom Viridiplantae; phylum Streptophyta; class Magnoliopsida; order Asparagales; family Amaryllidaceae; genus Agapanthus; species Agapanthus africanus. The sequence goes on from JASDDO010000026.1 coordinate 379,625,784, forward strand.
GATGCTAGGTCATCAGATAGATTGATTCCAGCTAGAGACGACTTCACGCGGAGACGTTGAGAGTTGACAGAGACGATCGACTGTCAGCAACCTATTATTCCAAGTTTAAAGTATTCGGAAAGGCATGCAGGCAATTCTATGGACCCTCTAGAAGAATGAAACCCTAACTCGACTTAATGACCGTGTGAAAGCCTTTGAACCTTAGGGTTTGCGGCAGTTCCGCGGCGCCATTAGTGAGTCTTGGGTTTGCCCTTCTACGGCTGGACCATCGATGCTGTGGTACGTACTCGATACTGTTGAACTGTACCCAAGATGTTGAGCTCTTGGGGGATTATGAGGTTTTGACGAATCGATCGGATGGTTCGACTTCATTCGGATGCCAGGTGGTGAGATGCATTTCTTAGGAGACTCCAGATATGAGGATAGTCGTAGGAGCTCATTCCATGCAGCCACGACGAGACGAGTCCGAAGCAATCGACATTAAAGAAAGTGGAGTAAAGGGGTCCGTACAAGATCTGGATAAGATGACGTTCCACTCCACCGACATCAGAGATGCGATACGCATGCCGATGCATTGTACTTGGATATACCTTCCGGAAGGAGTTGCGATGAGTATGCAGCCGTTCCGGAACGAGAACAGATCTAGTAAGGGACGATGACTTCCGGACAGTTCGGCAGAGACGAGATTTGGGAGAGATCTCGATAGGACCTTTCTGGAATAAATTACGAGAAGACTTGGACCCAGGAGTGGTCATGTTATGCACACCGGCAGACCAGAGTTCAAGATCGTCGACGAGACATGCTATGAGTGACCACGACAGTTGGCCAGAGATTCTTGGAGGATGTGCTTGAGCGGGACTATTCCTCCATATTTGATTTCGGTATTTTCGACGATCTATTCGCATGACTGATTTTGATGATTGAGTTTCATGATATTTGTTTTCATGTACCATGGTTGCACCTACTGAGTATTTACGATTTTTGCACAGTTGTTGCACTTGATATTATTTTCGTGCCTTGTTTTCGCATGTTTATGATTTTATGGGTTTCATACAGTTGAGTTGATTTTGTGCGTATGTACGCAAACGATTTGGTTTTTGCACTCGGTATAGTTCATATATGCTTGCAGTGCAGTGTTACGTATATTGTGCATTTAGATGCACTGGACTTCGATTTCGATTGTGATATTCGATATTTGTTTTGTGCACCTTGTCCACCTGATTGGATTTTGCGCATATTCGGCGCTTGATATTGGATTTCATGATTTCGTGCACGATGGATGCACCTGATTTGGATTTTCGCGCATGTTGGGCGCATGTTTTGAGGTGCGATTTTGGTGTACACCAGATGCACTAAATCGAGATTCTTCGTGCATGTCAGATGCACCTGATTTTGCTGTCAGGCACCTACGTTGCCTATGACAGATTTTCGTGCACACCCGATGCACTTAGACCTTGTTTCTGTGCACACGTTGGCACATATATTGATTTTGATTTCCGTGCGCACCAGACACACGTAGTATTCGTACGCATATTTTGGGATTGATTTCTTATAGAGCAGTACGTTTTATGATATTTGCTATGTGTTTTCGTACTGAGCAGGACTAGTCAGAGGACAGTACCTGAATGTATTTTGCATGCATTGATAGCTATCGAAGGGAATTCCAAAAAGAGAGCTATAGTCTCAGTATTTACCTACGTGTCTGATATGACACGAAACGTTTTAAACAAGAAAACCCTTCCAAATTGTTTCCCAAAATGACGGAACGTACAGTTCAAACAAAAGGTATATATGTATATGATTATTTTCTTATGATAGACGTCCGCCACTGTGCAGTGTTATGCGCATTACACAGCGACTTTAAGAGATTTGGCATGCATTCCCTTCAGATATTTACATATATAGATTTGATATTTACGTGTATAGTTTCGAGTTATATCATATTGGTTTTGTATTGGATTTGACTTTTGTGTCTTTACCATGACTCCGATGATTGCGGGATGCTTGACGGAGTTTTGATTTTGATTTATATGCTCATTTTTCATGTGCATGCGCTGCGCTACGATTTGTTTTATGTATTTACGATTTCGGTGCCCCGGCGACTTGATGGTTTTGCTTAGAAGTTTTAGTATTTGGGGGGAGTTTTAATTTAAATTCGGAGACCAAATTTCTTTAAGGGGGGACCGAATTTATTTTATAAAGTGAGATATAACCTATATCAGTTGATGATTGGGTAAAGATGCCGATCAACATTACTCAACTTAGGATTGCATCCAGATATGAGTAACCTGAAAGAGAATCAAGTTCTCAAAAACCATTACTATCAACTGAATATCAAACACAAGTATCTACATATTCGATCACTTTGTAGAATCCTGATACTTGCAACACATGGTTCTCTACTTTATTCTTGTACCTATAACTTCTCAAAACATGGACCTTGTATTACTACGAAATACTTGTTTAAAACTAGAGAAGTCACAAGTAAACAGAATATAGTATGAGTACCAATCCCTCAGACTTAATGGACACTGGACAACATACAATACTTTGTATAAGTCCTCTAAGTTGAATAGCTCAAACCTTGTGCGTCGTAGGCTGAAAACTGTACTTATGCTTAAGAAGAATTACACTGCTGTTGAATGCTCCTTACCCAATCGTCAACTGATATAGGTAAATGTGTTCGACATAATTTCAAAAAGTTATATCTCACTTTATAAAATAAACGTACAGATATATCAGTTTGAAATTGGTGCATAACAACGGATATTCAAAACCAAATATTTGCCGTCAGGCAAAACCCCAGGTGATTTCCTCAAATATCACCAATTACAACGAATTTCGATATAATGAGAATATAATCACCTAATTCCCAATAACTTACTCCTACTCATCATCTGTAAAACCACACAGATGTGAGAATCAAACCTGGTAAATACATACACTGGAGTAAGGATCTAATTGGGAAATCAGTTTTCAATTAACAACGCACAGTGAAACTGAAACATGAAAATGTTTCGAAGGGGTATCCGGGTATTCCTAGTAATGCTTCTTCCATTATCCAAATTCATGACTGTAACCGTATATTTCCTTTCCATCTCTACAAATCCCTTTATTTGTCTTTAGTCAATACCTTCTGTACACCACCCTTAGGCTAAATGGTTTTCTTCCTTCCCTACTGTTCGGCACCAGCCTATGGTTTAGAAGAAGACTATCTAATAAGCGTAATAGGTGTACTCTCCTAATCGTAGGAGCCCTCGCTACCTGAGTGAAGGTAAAGATAAAAGACAACTGAATAATCCTTATTCTATTTCTCTTGAACCAGAATCCATTCTCAAACTTGAAGAAGTTCATTCGAGTTCGTATATAACTATACGATGGATTGTGCAATAAATACGGATCTTCGTAGTAATACGTGGTGTTCTGGAGAAATTCAAAGGTGAATTAGGAGTGGCGATGAAATTCGCAGTTTGGTCGTGAATGATAGCAGTCGCAATTTACTTTGCCCTTTTTCTATTCCCTTTATTTGTCTTTACTTATTACCTTCTGTACACCACACTTAGGCTAATTGGTTTTCTCCCTTCCCCAACTTTCGGCACCTGCCAATGGTTTGGAAGAAGACTATCCAATGAGCGCAATAGGTGTACCCTCTCCTAATCCTAGGAGTCCTCACAACCTAAGAGAAGGTAAATGGAAATGGCTACTGAATAGTCCTATTCATTTTCTCCTGAAATGGAAACTAACCTCGAATCTGAAACAAGTTTCTTCGAGTTCGTATATAACTATACGATGGTCATATACAATAAATGTGGATCTTCATAGTAATACGGAATGTTCTGGAGAAAAGCAAAGGGTAAAAGTAGGAGTGACAATGAGGTATGCAAATCTGACAATCCAAAAGTCAGTGTGTCTTAAAAAGGTTCGGTTAACTTGGTTTATGAGTTCTAGTTTAGGGTCGGGACATGGTCGCCGCCAAATAGAGAGAGAAAAGAAACACAGCGTGCACTCTAATCTAGATCAGAATGGTTAATCATTTTATTTAATCAGGATGTCTCCCACTGTATCCTCAAATTCTTCTCCAAACCTGAAAGAAGAATTAGTCGGGATCACCCGAGGAGTAAACCAACTCATCAGTGGGAATCGGGATCCAACTATCATCGCATGATAACGTGATGGAATTCACTCATGTTATCACACTCCAGAAGGTATGCGCATGCCTGGAAAGTTTCCTGTGTATTTGAAACTCTCTATGTGATTTTTACCCCATGTTCTTATGACCTTGACGAAGGCCAACAAATTATAAGTCACATGTCAAGTTCTACCCGTCATTGTCCAGGTTAATTTGAACTCACCGGTACATAACTTTGACCAAGGCCAACAAAGCAGTACGACTGTCCGAAACCAACACATCTATCTATGCAACAGAAAAGTAACAAGAAGCTACCATAAACTATGCCTTTTCGAAGGCCAACAAACATCGCATGAATACTAAGTGCTACCCGTCTGAAATGACGGAGGGCTACGAATGGTTTTTGGCGAAAAACCTTTAACGTAATGAATATGATATCGTTGAAGGAACTAGATAGCTTTTTACAAATATATAGTGGCGAAAACTGTAGGGTTCTTTAGGGCGGTAGCAAGATTTCGGGAGGCATCGTCCATGCCATTTTCAAATTTTTACCGTACTAAAGAACCCTAACCCTAGAATCTTAACTAGAGATTTAGACGAACTAGCAATGCAAACAACTTTACATCTAAGTGAATGAGGAATACAATCTTTGTAGACCGGTCCTTCACTGATAAAGCTCCGTGTAGTAGTCCCTTCGCTCCAAGTAGTGAACACCCGAACACTAGTAAGGGTTCACATGAAGAAATGAACAAGCTAGCTTGAAGTCTTCGAGGCCGAAAATGATCTACGTCGAGGAGACTCGAGCACATACTACCTCTTCACTAATGGTAGATTAGTGAAGCAAACACCCAAACTAAATGGCTAATATAGTAGAGGATGATGAAATAGAAAATGGGCTCACTTTAGATTTATTTTTCTCACATTATTTCTTCACCATTTGAAAAGTTAGCAAGCTTTCTCATGAGGAAGAAGAAGATGAAGTGGATATGAGAATGAAACTCATATGAGGTGAGAATTGCAACCATGGGTGAGTTAGTGTCATACACTAACTCATGTAGAGAATCAACCATGGGTGATTATAATGGTTAGGTTAATAAATATCTACAAGTGAAACAAAATGAGTGGACTTGGTCAATGTTTCCACAAGCTTCTACAAGCTTGTAGCCACGACAAAAATCCATCCATTTTTGAATTACTTAGATAAATATAAACCCTACATTATATCAAGCATGGTGTAAGTCTCATACACCCATGTTGCACGGCATCAAACATGACACAAATAAATGTACATTAATATATATCACATATATACTATATGCACACAAGTGAGAAAAAGAAATATTTAAGTGAGCTAATATTAGTTGATGTAAATTAATATATCACAAATATAATTATACATTAAATCATTAAATCAACACTTGTTTTAATAATTCGGCTATATCACATACAACCGACTAATATCTAATGTAACAATCTATCGAATCAACACTTGATCCGATAACCCGGCTATATCACATATAACCGACCGATATCACATATCGCGAGAATAGAATGCGGTATCACATACGCCCATTAATATCGGTCGCGTACATATCACATATGTGCTTCTACTTCGTTTCGCATGAACCAGGAAACATCTGTGCATGACTTTAAAGAATCGTCAATACGCCGACAGTAGGTGATGATCATATCAAACACCCACAAGCCGCAAGCTGTCTGCTAAACGTAACGGCCACCCGGGTATTGAGCGATCAGAAGATCACCAAGCAAGCATGCTCATACTCCTGTGAATCCAATCAGTAACACTACCGTATAGTCCGGTCTCTTCTGTAGGACTACGGTAGCGCCCCGGCCGTCTATCCGAGGCCAAAATGCGGAAACAAAGATTTTCTTGACTTTAAACCGGCACTACCGCATTCTAAAAACCCGGATCGTAACCATTAACCTAATGCTAGCTAACATGAGAATGGGTAAGAAGCTATACCGAGCGATCTGTGTCCTTCGGTCTTCGGCCTCCACTCCGATCTCCTCGCGGAATCTCCGATCTTCATCTCCTCGTCGGAAAGGGCACCACATCGAGAAGTCTTTTTACGGGCTCCCGCTTCATCCGAAGCAACTCGGGCGTGGAGTGTGCTAGCCGACGCGTCCAAGGTGTTGTTGTAGAGAATGTTTGTGATCACTTTGTCTCTTGCATCCATGGCTTTGGATGGAGGTTGAAGTGTTGCCATTGATGGAAGCAAAAAGCTAGAAGAAGAAGAAGAAGAACAAGAGCTTTTCTTTTTCTTTTCTTTTCTCTTGTTGTAATGAGAGTGAGAGTGAGAGATTATCAAAATACAAGACCAATAATACCAACCATGGCAGCCCCTCTCTCTCTCCATCTCATTTCAACACATAAAACAATTCATTAATGTGACACATTTGCTAAGAAAGAGACCATGACTCATGATACAAGTCCATGTCACATTAATGCATTGTCATGATGATTTCTAGCTCATTATTTCCTTAAGCAAATATTAATCCAAATGTTTTCCATAATAAAGAAAATCCGGCAACATCTAAAGTAAACTCGTGACGGATCACAAGGATACCCCTCTCCTGTATATACATACGTGCACCCGCATTCCGACTGAATGCGAATGCGATGAGACTATAGTAATCCAACAAATCTAATACTAGGATCCGGCTTAAACCAAACCCCACTAGTATGATCCGTCCGATCATGATCCGTGCAATACCGCACGTATAAGATCGAACCCTGCCATATATCATACGGCCTCTACAACGTTTCGCCCGAAACTTGAGAAACTGTCTGTAGGGGACTCTAAAGACTCGTCAATACTTTGGCTGTGGATTTAACCACTAGCACGTCAGATGTATTAGCCGTACGTAACGGGCTACCAAGTATTGACTAAAAGGGACGTCGATGAGCGAACTCATCCTGACGCCCTACTGAGCCTGTCAGTGACAATATCCGTACAGTCCGGTCCGTTCGTCTATGAGTATCGCATGGCTGTCTTAGGGGGTTGGTAAAAGTCAGACCCCTATAAGCGGTACAATTCGTATCGGAGGTTAGCCCAGAACACCCTGAGATACTACTGGAATACCTACCAGTAAATCTCCTGTCTCGGCTGAGGGCTTTGTGTAATGGCTCTCCTAGACACAGCGCGACCTCACCCCTAATACCGGAAGAGACGAACCCCTACAGATCCGCTCACTGCCTCCATGTGGCTCGGGAATGTACCCAACTAAAACTTGTTTGCACGACTCCTTTGAGCCGTGGTAGGGTAGTAATCAAAGTACAGTGGGAACTCATATGAGACAAATGACGATCTCAGGTCGATGAACTAACTTGTACACATGTCACCAGGGAACTGCTATCTGACGTCTGGTATAATCCCAATTAGCATGTTCCCGGCGAGTCCTGTCCGGTGTACTCATAACCCAATGAGCACCTGTATACATCTTAGGTGAACCAACTGACACTAGTGGCTTGTGAAACCGGCCACCATCTCTCATCGGGGTCTCGACTGTATACACTAGTCTACTCTGGAGTATCGATGCCATGTCTCGAAACTCCCATGACTAGGGATCTTTTAAGGATGTGCTTATAGACCCCAGCTCCCGCGTATATGGTCGCCCTCATACTGCTGGCAGTCAAGCAAGAATTCTAGGGGCTCTATCAACGTGCAATAGTGATCTGTAAGGTCACCTAAAGCAGTACATGATGATAAAGATAAACCAGATAGCATACTATCATCTTGAGTAAGACGGTCCTACCGGTATAGGTCCTCCCTCAATCATTGCAATCTCGTTCCTGTGATCCAATAATTGGCTCTGAGGGCACTATATCCAACATCTTCATCTGATATGTCGCATATCGAAGCCTGGGGTGGTAAAACGTCAGACCCCAATAGCTTGATATGCCATGCCGATGCAAGGTCCATAATGGTTCGAGAAACTACTGATAACACTTACCAGTAGATCTCAGTAACCCTGGCCAGGGATTTCCTATTATGGCCAATCGATCATAGCGCAACATCAACCCCTAATACCGGGAGAGATGAATCCCCTCCTATCGCTCATTGCTTCCTTGTGACTCGGGACTGTACCCAAAAACCACCTTTTTGCATGATCTCTTGAACGTGGTATGGTGGAAATCAAAGAACAGTGGGAATCACACAAGACTCTATGACGATCTTGGGTCGACAGACTAACATGTACCAGTGTCACCAGAGAACTGCTATCTGACGATAGGTATAATACCATCTAGGAGTTCTCGGCGAGTCCATTTAGTGTACCAAGTCTCCACTGAGCACCCGTATACCTTCTCTTATGTCAAACACCAATAGATATGGGATTATCCATCGCCCATCATATGGGTCAAGAAGCGCATATGCTAGTCTACTCTGGAGCATCGATGCCCTGTCTCGATACTCCCACGACTAGGAACAATTGAAGGATGTACTTACCGACTACCTCAGCCCCACTAGTATGATCTGGATCATAATCCTGGTAGTCATGTACTCATCCTAAGGCCTTTATCAACATGTAATAGAAAGACAATAAGTGTACAAGTTAAGATAATGTGCAACCAAATAGCATACTATCATGTCGAGCAAGAAAGTCCTCTCTATATATGTCCAAGCATCCACTACAATATACATCACATGTACAGTAATGCCTCTAGGGCATACATATAAATAACAATCTCCCACTTGCACTAAGGCCATTTGTTGCAGTATCTCATACTCAACGTCCTATAAAAGTCTCTCTAGGGAAAGGCCTTTGTGAGTGGATCTACCATGTTATCCTTCGCGCCAACTCTCCTGACCTCGATCCCTTGGAGATCAACCATCTTCCTGATCAGGTGATACTTGCCTCAGAATATGTCTGGAAAGCTGATGGGACCAGCGTTCCTAGACCAAAGCCACAACTCCAATGTTGTCTCAATAACAGTTATTGGATTCTCAATGGTAGGAACCATGTTCATATCATGAACAAGAAATGCCCACTTTGGCAGCATCGTCGATAGCGATGTATTCAGCCTTTATCGTCTAGTAATGGTTTAGTTGGCTCGTATTACCAACGACCAGGGACCTGTATAGGATGTTGCTTACAGACTACCCAGCCCCCACTAGTGTGACCGCCATCACGACGCTGGTAATCAAGCAAAGATCCTATGGGCTCTACTAATATGTATAAGTGATACGTTACAAGAAACATATGCACATATTAAAGTAGACACAAACCAAGTAGCATACTACCATTTTTAGCAAGACTGTTATATACAACTTTGAATATCCCAAGCTTCCATTAAGTATTATACAACCTAGTATGATACAATAATGGCCCCTAGGGCATATACACTAACACTTCCGCTGCTCCCATTGACTACGACAACCCTCTGGCAGAATCATATAGATGTACACTTCTAAAGCTAGTTTAGAACAACGCTATACTCATCCTCCTGCCGAGTCTCACAGTCTGGAACAACAGCAATGGAAAGTATGGGTAAACAAGAACCTCCCTGTCACCGTCCTTGAGGCTACCGGAGTACCACTTGGGTGCCTGAGGTTACCCACCATATCTGCGGAGTGGCCAATGGAATGTAAAACCATATTGAATCTTTAGGTTCATATCAAATTTTCAGTAATCCTCTGCGGTTTTGGAATCACTTCCAGTTCTACCATACTCCCACTACTGTTTTTTTTGAAAAAATCCATTTTGCTTAAAACTGTGGCGAATCAAGAACAATATCGCTATTGATCTTCCAGATGGTAGAAAGTCAACCCTCGTCACAGCCCGGGTCAACCCATAAATAGCCATTACAGAAACGTGCCTTGAGTTATCCAGAGTCTGGTTTTAACCATAAGCCGGACAACTCCCCGTACCTTAACATCGCTAAGATATGAACTGTTCTATATCTAATACAGCAAACAGAGGCACTGATTTAATTGAACCAGATTCAAATCATGCAGCTGTCTCCAGTGCATGTCAACTAAATGGAGATAGGCCGATCAACGTTATTCAACTTAGGAGTGCTTCCAATTATGAGTAACCTGAAAGAGAAGCAAGTTCTCTTAAAACCATTACTATCAACTGAATACCATACACAAGTATCTACATCTTCGATCACCTTGAAGAATCCTGATACTTGCAATACCTTGTTCTCTACTTTATTCTTATACCTATAACTTCTCAAAACTTGGACCTTGCATTTCTACGAAACACATGTCTAAGAACTAGAGAAGTCACAAGTAAACAGAATATAGTACGAGAGACAACCCCTTTATCCTCATGGACACTGGACAACATATATTACTCTGTATAAGTCCCTTGAGTCTAATAACTCATTCCCTGTGTGTCGTAGGTTGAAAACTGTACTTATGGTTAAGAAGAATTACACCGCTGTTTAATGCTCCTTACCTAACCATCAACTGATATAGGTAAATGTCACCGACATAATTTCAAAAGGTTATATCTCACTCTATAAAAATAAACGTACAGATATATCAATTTGAAATTGGTGCATTAGAACGGATATTCAAAACCAAATATTTGCCGTCCGACAAATAGCCTAGGCGATTTCCTCAAATAACACCAATTACAACGAATTCCGATATAATGAGGATGATCACCTAATTCCCAATAACTTACTCCCACTCATCATCTGTAAAACCATACAGAGGTGAGAATCAAACCTGGTAAATACATACCCTGGAGAAAGGACTAATTGGGAAATCAGTTTTCTTTTGACAGTACACAGTGAAACTGAAACATTGAAATGTTTCGTAGGGGTATCCGGGTATTCCTAGTAATGCCTCTTCCATTATTAGATTCACAACTGTAACCGTATGTTTGTTTGCCATCTCTCTAAATCCCTTTATATGTCTTTAGTCATTACCTTCTGTACACCCTCTTAGGCTAAATGGTTTTCTTCCTTCCCTACCGTTTGGCACCATCCTATGGTTTGGAAGAAGACTATCCAATAAGCATAATGGGTGTACTATCCTAATCCTAGGAGCACTCGCAATGCGAGAGAAGGTAAAGATAAAAGACAACTGAATGAAACCTCATTCCTATTTCTCCTAAACCAGAATCCATCCCCGAACTGGAACAAGTTCCTTTCGAGTTCGTATATAACCATACGATGGAGTATCCAATAAACTGTGGATCTTCGCAGTGATACGGAGTGTTCTGGAGAAATACAAAGGTGAAGTGGGAGTGGTAATGAAATACTTGGTTTGGTCGTGAATAGCAGTCGCAATTTACTTTTCCCTCCTTCTAATCCCTTTATTTGTCTTTACTTAATACCTTCTGTACACCTTAGTTAGGCTAATTGGTTTTCTTCATTCCCTACCGTTCGGCACCAGCCTATGGTTTGGAAGAAGACTATCCAATTTACGTAATAGGTGTACCGTCCTAATCCAAGGAGCACTCGCAACCTGAGAGAAGGTAAAAGAAAAAGACAACTGAATAGTCTTATTCGTTTTCTCCAGAACCGGAAACTATTCTCGAATAAATTCTTTCGAGTTCGTATATAACCATACGATGGTTTTATCCAATTGAAGTGGATATTCGTAGTAATACGGGGTGTCCTGGAGAAAGGGGTAAAAGTAGGAGTGGCAATGAGGTTTGCAACTCAGACATTCCAAAAGCCAGTGTTTAATAAGGTTCGGTTAATTTGGTCACTGAGTCATAGTCAAGGGTCGGGTCATGGTCGATGCCAAAGAGAGAGAGAAAAGAAACACTCAGCGTGCACTCTAACCTAGATCAGAATGGTTATCACTTTATCTAATCAGGAAACCTCCCACTGTAACCTCAAATTCTCCTCCAAACCTGAAAGAAGAATTCGTCAGGATCACCCGAGGAGTAAACCAACTCATCAGTGGGAATCAGGATCCAACTATCATCGCATGACAACGTGACGGAATCCACTCACGTTATCACACTCCAGAAGGTATGCTCATATCTGGCAAGTTTCAGTTTCTTTAAAAACTCTGGATGTGATTTTTACCCCAAGCGGCTTATGACCTTGACTAGGTCAACAAAGCATAAACCGCAAGTCAAGTTCAACCCGTCATTATTCTGGATTGCATTAAACCCACCCGTACGTGCCCTTGACTAGGTCAACAAAGCCGCACGACTGTCCTAACCAATCCCATTTATGCAACAAACAAGTACCACTTAGCTACCGAACACTACGTCTTGACTAGGTCAACAAACGCAGCACGAATACTAAATAATAGTCGTATGAAATGACGGAGGGCTACGGCTGGTTTTTGGCGAAAAACCTTTAACGTAATGAACTTGATATCGTTGAAGAAACTGCATAGCTTTTTATAAAAATATAGTGACGAAAACCTTTGCTAAAGAGGTCACTCCCGGTGAAGGAATCTCGGCTCTTTCCCCATAGAATGAGGTGCAGGATATTCCAACTGAATACTACGATGCAAAGAAAAAAGTAATTGGCTATATAGTGAAGTTATTACCCTGACGCAAACTTCTGTCCAAGGGGTCACTCCCGGTGAAGGGATCTCGGCCCTTGCCTCGTCGACTGAGGTGCTGGATATTCATAACCGAATACCACTGTGCAAAACAAAAGAGAACATCCTTGCAATAACAGCTTTTTGAAAAATTGTTCCAACAACATCAGAATTTGTTTGTTTAGCTTGCATTGATCCGAATCAACTCAGTCCCATCAATTGATCACACCAATTAAGAATGAAAATAATGATGTACGTATATGCCAGCCGCATTCGCCACTGGGTCCCGTCATCACCCGTTAGGTTACTTAACTAACGACAGAGCGGGGACTGGACTAGCACGGATGTAAAACATATACAACATCTACTAGTATATATATCAATATATAATATTCGCTCAAGGCATGATAAAATGCAACATCACAGAAATGTAATAAGCATCACAGAACAATACAGATAATCTGGAAGCCCCGGGTTTCACAGAGCTGCTGCTGAAACCCAACGTTCCCCTGGTCGTGTGGATAGCCTGTGCAATGAAATCCTAGACCCCTACGGGTGCGGCAAGTTACCCGGCAAAACCTGAAGTGAGGCAGCCCCCTTCAACGACGTGAATGGACCACCCAGCACTTCACGGAATCCGGTAACTTAGGCACCCCTCCTTGGGTCAACCTGTACCCCCTACGAGTGCGGCGAATAGCCCGCCAATTCTAGAGTGAGGCCCCCTCCGTCTCAACGCCATGAGATGCGGGCCCATTGCCCTCTAGAACCCGGCTATCCGTGCACCCCTCCCCGGGGCAATCCTAGTACAGAAAGTAAAATATACATACAACGGGTACATCGACCTCAGCCCGGTCGTGCCCCAAAAGAATAATATACAAATACGCAGTGACGGAAGTCCACATGTCGGACGCTCGCCCCGCAATATCAAATGTACATATAAAACGAAACTGTACTACCATTGCATCCAGGCTATCCACCACGACAATCCGCAATATCACATCACAACACAGAACATCAACGTGATTGTCACGTTCGCAAATCCGTCTAAAAGGGCTATAGCAGTTAGACAGGATTTACCGATCAAATGACATTCACGGTCGCAGATATAATGTAAATAATGTGAACTAACATATTTAAATTTTCGATCGACAAAAGTTCCCGGAGTGGGCCCCAAGCACAATTCCCAGTATTCAAACAAATCTGGGCCCAAACTAAAAATACCAGAAACCACAATTTCAAGTCAGAGAACACTGTACAAAATTTGGTGCATTGAAGAGACAAAACGGCGGCGGAACCGCGGCCAAAGCATGGGTAAGGCCGCGGTTCCGCGGCGCAATACTAACATCACTTCACCAAATTTTTCCTGATGTCTTATAAAAGCCTGCACATATTTCTGCAATACACCAAATAATTTTTTGACAACAAAAAAAAAATTCGACAGAAACTGCACATTTTGAAATCGCGGTTTCGGAATTTTTGTTCGATCGAAGTTCTAAATACGTTAGAGCAAGCTAGTTAAGGTTAATGGCATGGCTTGATACCATGTAGAACTACGGTAGCGCCACGGCCGTCTATCCGAGGCCAAAATGCGGAAACGAAAATTTTCTTGACTTTAAACCGGCACTACCGCATCCTAAAAATCCTTATCGTAACCATTAACCTAATGCTAGCTAATATGAGAATGGGTAAGAAGGTATACTGTGCGATCCGTGTCCTTCGGTCTTCGGCCTCCACTCCGATCTCCTGCGGAATCTCCGGTCTTCATCTCCTCGTCGGAAAGGGCACTACATCGAGAAGTCTTTTTACGGGCTCCCGCTTCATCCGAAGCAACTCGGACGCGAAGTGTGCTAGCCGACGCGTCCAAGGTGTTGTAGAGAATGTTTGTGATCAATTTGTCTCTTGCATCCATGGCTTTGGATGGAGGTTGAAGTGTTGCCATTGATGGAAGCAAAAAGCTAGAAGAAGAAGAACAAGAACAAGAGCTTTTCTTTTTCTTTTCTTTTCTCTTGTTGTAATCAGAGTGAGAGTGAGAGATTATCAAAATACAAGACCAATAATACCAACCATGGCAGCCCCTCTCTTTCTCCATCTCATTTCAACACATAAAACAATTCATTAATGTGACACATTTGCTAAAAAAGAGACCATGACTCATGATACAAGTCCATGTCACATTAATGCATTGTCATGATGATTTCTAGCTCATTATTTCCTTAAGCAAACATTAATCCAAATGTTTGCCATAACAAAGAAAATCCGGTAACATCTAAAGTAAACTCATGACGGATCACAAGGATACCCCTCACCTGTATATATATACATGCACCCGCATTCCGACTGAATGCGAAAGCGATGAGACTAAAGTAATCCAACAAATCTAATACTAGGATCCGGCTTAAACCAAATCCCACTAGTATGATCCGTCCGATCATGATCCGTGCAATACCGCACGTATAAGATCGAACCCTGCCATATATCATACGGCCTCTACAACGTTTCGCCCGAAACTTGAGAAACTGTCTGGGGGGACTCTAAAGACTCGTCAATACTTTGGCTGTGGATTTAACCACTAGCACGTCAGAGGTATTAGCTGTACGTAACGGGCTACCAAGTATTGACTAAAAGGGACGTCGATGAGGGAACTCATCCTGACGCCCAACTGAGCCTGTCAGTGACAATATCCGTACAGTCCGGTCCGTTCGTCTATGAGTATCGCATGGCAGGCCTAGGGGGTTGGTAAAAGTCAGTCCCCCATAAGCGGTATAAGTCGTGTCGGAGTGTAGCCCAGAACACCCTGAGATACTACTGGAATACCAACCAGTAAATATCCTGCCTTGGCCGAGGGCTTTGTGTAATGGCTCTCCTAGACACAGCGCGACCTCACCCCCAATACCGGGAGAGACGAACCCCTGCAGATCCACTCACTGCCTCCATGTGGCTCGGGACTGTACCCAAGTAAAACCTATTTGCACGACTCCTTTGAGCTGTGGTAGGGTAGTAATCAAAGTACAGAGGGAACTACACGAGACAAATGACGATCTCAGGTCGATGAACTAACCTGTACACATGTCACCAGGGAACTGCTATCTGACGTCTGGTATAATCCCAACTAGCATGTTCCCAGCGAGTCCTGTCCGGTGTACTCATAACCCAATGAGCACCTGTATACATTTTAGGTGAACCAACTGACACCAGTGGCTTGTGAGACCGGCCACCGCCCCTCGTCGGGGTCTCGACTGTATACACTAGTCTACTCTGGAGTATCGATGCCCTGTCTCGAAACTCCCACGACTAGGGACCTTTTAAGGATGTGCTTATAGACCCCAGCTCCCACGTATATGATCGCCCTCATACTGCTGGCAGTCAAGCAAGAATCCTAGGGGCTCTATCAATGTGCAATAGTGACCTGTAAGGTCACCTAAAGCAGTACACGATGACAAAGATAAACTAGATAGCATACTATCATCTTGAGTTAGACTGTCCTACCGGTATAGGTCCTCCCTCAATCATTGCAATCACGTGCCTGTGATCCAATAATTGACACTGAGGGCACTATATCCAACATCTTCATCCGATATGTCGCATATCGAAGCTTGGGGTGGTAAAACGTCAGACCCCAATAGCTTGATAAGCCATGCCGATGCAAGGTCCATAACGGTTTGAGAAACTACTGATAACACTTACCAGTAGATCTCAGTAACCCTGGCCAGGGATTTCCTATTATGGCCAATCGATTATAGCGCAACATCAACCCCCAATACCGGGAGAGATGAATCCCCTCCTATCGCTCATTGCCTCCTTATGACTCGGGACTGTACCCAAAAACCACCTTTTTGCACGATCTCTTGAACGTGGTATGGTGGAAATCAAAGAACAGTGGGAATCACACAAGACTCTATGACGATCTCGGGTCGACAGACTAACATGTACCAGTGTCACCAGAGAACTGCTATCTGACGATAGGTATAATACCATCTAGGAGTTCTCGGCGAGTCCATTTAGTGTACCAAGTCTCTACTGAGCACCCATATACCTTCTCTGATGTCAAACACCAATAGATATGGGATCATCCATCGGCCATCATATGGGTCAAGAAGCGCATACGCTAGACTACTCTCGACCATCAATGCCCCGTTTCGATACTCCCACGACTAGGAACAATTGAAGGATGTACTTACCGACTACCTCAGCCCCACTAGTATGATCTGCATCATAATCCTGATAGTCATGTACTCATCCTATGGCCTTTATCAACATATAATAGAAAGACAATAAGTGTATAAGTTAAGATAAAGTGCAACCAGATAGCATACTATCATGT
Source organism: Agapanthus africanus (assembly GCA_030015575.1). Classification (NCBI taxonomy): domain Eukaryota; kingdom Viridiplantae; phylum Streptophyta; class Magnoliopsida; order Asparagales; family Amaryllidaceae; genus Agapanthus; species Agapanthus africanus. The sequence continues at coordinate 379,642,720 of JASDDO010000026.1, forward strand.
CGAGCAAGAAAGTCCTCTCTCTATATGTCCAAGCATCCACTACAATATACATCACATGTACAGTAATGGCCTCTGGGGCATACATATAAATAACAATCTCCCACTTGCACTAAGGCCATTTGTTGCAGTATCTCATACTGAACGTCCTATAGAAGTCTCTCTAGGGAAAGGCCTTTGTGAGTGGATCTACCATGTTATCCTTCGCGCCAACTCTCCTGACCTCGATCCCTTGGAGATCAACCATCTCCCTGATCAGGTGATACTTGCCACAGAATATGTCCGAAACGCTGATGGGACCAGCGTTCCTAGACCAAAGCCACAACTCCAATGTTGTCTCAATAACAGTTATTGGATTCTCAATGGTAGGAACCATGTTCATATCATGAACAAGAAATGCCCAGACAGCCACTTTGGCAGCATCGTTGGTAGCGATGTATTCAGCCTTTATCGTCTAGTCTGCCACGGTTAGCTTGGAACTCTTCCAACATACCGTCCCTCCACTGAGGGTAAAGACAATGCCTGTGACTGACTCTCAGTAGACCTTATCACTCTGGAAGCTCGAACCATGAAAATTCATTTAGTGCTTCTCAAGTAATTAAGAATGTCCTCCACAGCTGTCCAGTGATTCTCCCAAGATCCGATTGATTCCTGATCACTACACCTAGTGATTTAGCAACATCTGGTATAGTACATAACATCGCACACATGATAGAGCCTACTGCCGATGTATAAGGTATCCCTTGCATGCGGACTCTCTCCAAATCAGACATAGAAGACATCTTTTTGGGGAGAGTGATTCCTGAGTATGTGGGCGAACCACCACCCTTAGAATCCTCCATACTAAACCCCTTTAGTATGTTGTTAATGTACCTGGATTTGGGACTCTCCCAACATCCACTTAGATCTATCACCATAGACCATAATCCACAAGATGTAGTAGGTATCATCCAGATCTTCCATAGAGAATCCTCGTGATATGAGGAGCTTGACCGAGTGTAGCATAGGAAACCATTTCCTATCAAGAGTATGTCATCTACGTACAATACGTGGAAGACAACCTTCTTGTATATACAAGGTTCATCTATCTTTTTGATGAAGTCAAACTCTTTGACTGCCATATCAAAACAGATGTTCCAACTCCGCGATGCGCGCATTGATCCTGATGGAGTTATGCATAGCTTTGAAAGTCTCAACTTTTCCATCTACACCAAGAATCTTTTCAAGATCTATTTGCTACCAATGGATTTTACCCCTTCAGGTGCAACATTCAAAGTCATACTTTGTTGGTGTACATGGATTCCATCTTTGATCGCATAGCATTGTCACGACCCGCAGGGTACGGAACGTGACTGGCACTTAAGTTACGAAACGTCTCAAGGCGTCCGTAAAATAAGCAAGCCAAAGCCCAGAAATCAAAACAAAATAAGCGGAAGAGTGAAGGAAAACCAATCAATTGAAAGCGAGTTTATCAAATAAGTCATATCAAGCCTTTTTAAAAACAATATCAATTTTTCCGAAAATTTCGGCAGAGTCTCCTTTGTAAATACTGGCCCCCAAAATGGGTACAACAAGAATATACATAAATACAAAAAAATAAGGCGTCCCCAAGCGGGAGCTAGCTCTTCGCCACAAGGCGTTCACAAATCCCACGCAATGTAAATCAGCAATGTGCATAAATAAACATAAGAAGCACAAGTAAAATATCATGTCGACTCAAGTGAGCTCGACCCCAAGATGCAGCATAAAAATTCCACAAATCTCACAGTCTCATCTCTAGGTCAATATACAACAGTACTGATAGATACAGTAGATGGAGTACACTAGATACAATGAATGTACAAGGAGGAAGACAAAATAAACATATAACCTACCTACTAGCAAAAGCCTCGAGTCCAGGCAAAGTAGGCAAAAGAAGCTAGTGTGCCCGCCGCTACTGTGCTGACGGAGAGGACCTGCAAAAAGACTGTGGCACAACGGGGGTGAGTTGCCAACTCATAAGTAATAAATAACATCTATAGAGGCTATCGCAAGCATGCACACAAGCATCCTAGCATCTATAATACAGATATGGCAGGATATACTAGCAGGTATGTATTCAACATGAATGTACTAGCAGGTATGAATGCAATATGAATCAACTCGTGATCTGAGTATATAGGTACAAGAAGTCATATTTTTCTTTTAGGAATCTCTTTTCTTTTAAAATATCAGCACAATACCAATAGAATCAACAAGAATCCGAGTCCAGCATCGACACCTCAAAACTATCTCAATCTCATGTATCCATATCATAGTATCACTGGCCTCAGCCATCCGGCTGACCCATCTCAAATGTCAATATCTCGTCATCTCGCGGCCACGGTCGGTATCCTCTGGATATCTGCCGTGCCAAATAAAAGTCACCGGTAGATAGTCCATCCCCTGCCAGGCTCATCGTCTACGACTCAAACTTCTTGCCCCGGGTTACCTTATCGGGCCCACCATGTACCTGAGACGGTTCATCCAACTCCTCGAAACGGGTCTCGAAAACCACAGCAAACTCATGGTGGACGATATTTACGTCACTAGAAAACCGCAATTTGCATATTTTAAAAAGGGTAATAAGTTTTAGAAATTTTGCGGCTTTCCCCCGAAATCCAGAAATATCATAAATCTCAAGAAATCCTCATAAGTGCATATGTCAATGATAATGAATGCATATGGTATCACTAATCAAATTGCAATGTATGATTAATAGACTAGGCATGAACAATAATGTAATGAGATACATGCACATGAATAGCAATTCTACAATTTTATTTTAAGGATTTAATGCAATAGCACAGGTTTACGCATCAATATGGTGACAATGTTCTAGATTATAAGTTACCTAGTGTCGAGGCATGGCAATTACCAGGGCGTGTGTGTACACATGAATAGTGCTCGTGCTGCATATAAAAATCCTGGCAATGGTGCAGGTGTCCTATGGAACGAGTTCACATATGTAGGTAAAACATAGATCATGAATGTAGCAGATAACATGCAAGTATTATACCCCTAATTACTAACATTACTAAGAATCTTTTAAAATTACTAAAACTATCGGGCGACTTGCGCCATCCAAACGATAGTCCCCCGAAGATGTTACATCTACTCACTGGAATCCCCAGCTAGCTATGTCGAATCACCGCTTTCCCTTTTCGTACCGCGTCCGAAGTCTCCGCGACCGATCCTGGAATTTGCACCAATACAAAACATAAGGTTACATATCAGGAAACGACGCAAATCCCCAAACTAAAATATCAACGTTCACAAGCTAGGCACAACGTGCACAAGGTGCGCGGAACACACACGAAAATCACAAAAACTAACTATAATCGTCGTTTTGGGGCGCCCGGCAAAACTAAAACCCGATCATACAAAATTCCGCATTCACATACCTTACAAGTCGTAGGATATGCTAAAAATATAATCAAGATATCACAATAATTCATCACATAATTTTTATAAAAACCTAGCAAGCAAAAAGGATTTCCAAATTCGTGCAAACTTCGCAGATTTGCAATAAAGTGCTCACATTATCACACAACATCCAAGTTAAACCATTAGCAATCCATTAAAATTACATTAACCCCTTTTCAAAGCTTCAAATCCTATTTCCAATCATCAAACCCTTTCTTGATTTTTTCAAAATGAGCATGACAACCAAATTAACACTAAAAGAAAACTAGATTAACACAATTGAAACCCACTTAAGCAAAGTGACCACTTAGATTAGGCTAACAAAATAACTAAACAACAAAATAGATTTAATTAACCAGTAATGGTTTCTACAACCCTAGTTTAAACTCAAGCCATGAAGTTTAACAACCTAGAATGAAAATAGCACTAATATTAACACTAAAACAACTTAACCAAAAGAATTTAATTAGGTAAAAATTATACCTCAAATCTAGAGATCTAGCAAGAAAAATTGCCTCCAAGGATGGCCTTCTAGCATCCAAGATCCATGCAAGAAAGGCTAAGGAGAATGGATGAAGAATTGGAATTAAATTGTGAGATTTAGTTTTGATTTTGGAGCAATTATTTTGATGAAATTTGAGAGAGAATGAGAAGAGGAAATGGATGGGATTTCTGCAGAATTCTCGGCCAGAGGGAGAGGTGAGGGATGGTGTGGGTGTTGGGGAAAAAGGTCCAAGTCAACCCTCTCATATCAATGTACAACATACTTCCAAATTAACATTTTTAAAACACTTCATTTCTTTCAAGGTTGAAGTCAAACAAGAGGGGAAAAAACACATGGGCTGCTATGGGTAGGGCCGGCCAAGTGGAGAGGAGAGAGTGTGAGAGATCATACAAAAAAAATTTATGCAAAAAGACCCCCACAATACCATATTTGCAAGTTTTAGTTCAATTTATTTAAATATTAATTTTCCTTTAATTATAAACCATTAGAACATGGAAATAACATACTAAAATTTATATTACTCACTAGATTTTAGTTGCCATGGTTCTATAGATTAAAATTAGCCCATTCAAATTTGTATTTATCGCTAAATTAATGTATTTTTAACAGCTTAAAATAATATTAAAAATAGTAAAATAGGGAAAAATTTTTAAATGACCAGCAATTTATAAGTAACTCAGTAGCTACTAAAAACTAGCAATTACCTATCCAAATTAGGTATAATTAGGCCTAAACTGCAAAATAACTATAATGACGATTTACGGAAAAATACCAAATTTTCACCGATTTTCGGGAAAACACCAAAACGACTTTTCAAGGCGTTACAAGCATCCATCCATTTCACAGAGTCCCCACTCGTGATGGCCTGCCTGAACCTAGCTGGTTCATCATCTACCATGATGCAATCCTCGCTCCCACTGTCACCGAGAAGACCGTAGTATCGCTTAAGTGGATGAGGACCCTACCAGATCCGCGGAGAGGCTGAGGCTCGTTGGAGACTATTGAATCCTTTAGTTTCACCAAATCATCAGCTGTTAGTTTGTCTAGCTGGAACTCCTTCCAGTTCTACCTCATAACCACAAATTTCTTCACAAGAAATTCCTTATCTAAAAAGGTAGCATGCTGAAACAAAACACCTTTTGCTCCTTAGTCAGGTAGAAAATATGCCCTCGCAAATGTTTGGGATATCCTGACAAACTTATACAGAACTGACCTTGCCTCGAGTTTGTCCGGATTTTGCTTTTCAACATAGGCCAGAAAACCCCATATCTTAACTCGTTTAAGACATAGTCTCTTCCTATTTTATATCTCATATAGAGTGGTAGGCACTGATTTGGATGGAACCCCATTCAATAGGTATGCATCTTCTCAAGTGCTTAACTCCAAAAAGAAACATGTAACTCAGCTGTACTCATCATAGAGCGCGTCATATCGCATAGGGTGTGAAACCTCCGCCCCGATACACCGTTGTGTTGTGGTGTATACGAAGGAGTAAGATGAGAGAGAATCACATTCTCCTTTAAATAATCCAAGAACTCAATGCCCAAGTATTCTCCTCCTCGATCACATCGAAAGACTATAATACTTCTACCCGTCTGGTTCTCAACTTCAAGCTTATATTCCTTGAATTTCTCAGAATCTTCAGATTTTTGTTTCAACCATAACATATCTCCGAATCTTGAGAGATCGTCGATGAATATAATGAAGTATAAAGAACCAATCCTGGAATTTGTAGACATAGGACCGAATACATCATCATGTATCCGTCCCAAGGGTTCAGTAACTCTTTCTCTGTTTCCAGTAAACGGAGAATTGATCATTTTACTTTTGAGACAAGACTGGCAAGTATCATAAGATAAAAATTCGAACAGATTCTCATATTCATCCTTATGTAACTTAGCTGGTCGTGTCGCATTGGTATGACCTAGTCTACAATGACACATATAGAATTCGTTCATTTATGAACTACTCCTCTTGTGTGTGTTCTAGATACTTTGATCTGTGGTTTATTTAGAACGTATATGCTATTATATAAGTGCCCGATCCAATCAACTCTTGATTCAGGAAAATGGTCACAACATTATCCTCCTATATAGAATTATATCCTTCTTTAACTTAATAAAGAAACTGATGTAATGTTGTATATCAGGTTCGGTATTTATTAACATTTATTCAGAATCAATGTATTAATACAAGGTGATATTTACCAACTGATTTGGCTGCAACAATTGCACCATTCACTAACACTTAGAGGCATATCACCCTTTCCCAGTTCTCTACCTTTCTGTAGCCCATATAACAGATTACATATGTGGGATCCTAATCCGGTATCTTATACCTAGGACGTAGAGGATACTGAGAAACAGTTCTTTGTAATAAACACACCCGAAGAATATGCATCAACATGCATACCGTCTATATAATATAATTGATTTGGAGAGAGATCGCGTGCAAGGGATACCTTATACATCGGCAGTAGGCTCTATCATGTGTGCGATGTTATGTACTATACCAGATGTTGCTAAATCACTAGGTGTAGTGATCAGGAATCAATCGGATCTTGGGAGAATCACTGGACAGCTGTGGAGGACATTCTTAATTACTTGAGAAGCACTAAATGAATTTTCATGGTTCGAGCTTCCAGAGTGATAAGGTCTACTAAGAGTCAGTCACAGGCATTGTCTTTACCCTCAGTGGAGGGACGGTATGTTAGAAGAGTTCCAAGCCAACCGTGGCAGACTAGACGATAAAGGCTGAATACATCGCTACCAACGTGGAAGGCTGAATACATCGCTAGCCCTGCCCCGCTCTGCCGTTAGTTACCTAACCTAACGGTGCATGACGGACATCGAGGCCAATGCGGATGGCATAAGTGTACGTCGTATTTATCTGTGATGTTTAGGTGACTTAAATGATGGGACTTCATTAATGTGATTAATGAAAGAAAAGAAACCTAAAAGTTGATGTACAATCAAATTTTCAAAAAGGGTAGCTACAGTTTTTTCTTTGCATAGTGATATATATGATATATCCCGCACCTTATTCGATGAGGAAAGAGCCGAGATCCCTTCACCGGGGGTGAATCCCTTCACCGGGAGTGACCTCTTTAGAAAAACTGGCAGATGCTACAACACTCGGTTTTTCTTTTGATTTCTTTTAGAGTTTTCCTTTGCATAGTGATATATGATATATCCCGCACCTTTTTCGATGAGGAAAGAGTCGAGATCCCTTCACCGGGAGTGACCTCTTTAACGAAACTAGGAAAACCCTAAAAAACACTCCTTTTCAAAATTCACTTGTTTAGTATTTGTGCTGCGTTTGTTGGCCTATCAAGATCATTACGCAATAGGTTTTCAGAAAAACCTATCGTAGCCCTCCGTCATTTCAGAACTGTTTAGTATTTGTGCTGCGTTTGTTGGCCTTTGTCTAGGCGTAGTGTGCGGTAACTGAATGTTGCTTATCTTCTTATGCATATGATGCAGATTGTTTTAGGGTAGTCTTACGACCTTGTTGGCCTTTGTCAAGGGTCGTGCGGGTGAGTTTGTTTCAATCAAGAAATGACGGGTTGAACTTGACTAGCATCCTATGATTTGTTGGCCTTTCTCATGGTCATAGGGGTTAGGGGCAAAATGTTATCGGGAATTCAAGTGTTGAAATTTGCAATGAGATTGCATACCTTCTATGAGATAGTTGGATCCCGATACCCACTGCGAGTAATTTGTTAGTTATATGTATGCCCTAGAGACCATTATTGTACATGAGATGTATATTGTAGTGGATGCTGGGACATATATAGGTAGGACTTTCATGCTCGACATGATAGTACGCTATCTGGTTGCTCTTTATCTTAACATGTAAACTTACTGTCTCTCTATTACATGTTAATAAACCCCTTAGGATGTGTACTCGACTTGCAGGACTATGATGCAGATCATACTAGTGGGGCCTGGGTAGTCCATGAGTACATCCTTCAATGTTCCTAGTCGTTGGAATATCGAGACGGGGCATCGATATTCCAGAGTAGACTAGCATATATCTTCTCGACCCATGAGATGGGCGATGGATGATCCTATATCCATTGGTGTTTGACATCAGAGACGGTATGCGGGTGCTCAGTGGAGACTGGGTACACTGGACGGACTCGCCGAGGACTCCCAGATGGTATATACCTCACGTCAGATGGCAGTTCTCTGGTGACACTGGTACAACTTAGTCTGTTGACCCGAGATCGTCACAGAGTCTTGTGTGTCTCCTACTGTGCTTTGATTTCCACCCTACCATGGCTCTACTGAGTCATGCAAACAGGTGGTTTTTGGGTACAGTCCCTATTCATATGGAGGCAATGAGCGATAGGAGGGGATTCGTCTCTCCCTGTATTGGGTGTTGATGTTGCGCTATGCTCGACTGGCCATAACTGGAAATCCCTGGCCATGGTTGCAGTGATTTACTGGTAAGTGTTATCAGTAGTTTCATGCTTGTTGTGGACCTTACATCGGCATGAATTATCAAGCTACCGAGGTCTGACGTTTACCACCACTAGGCGAGATATGCGACATATCAGACGAACAAACCAGACTGTACGGTAAGTGTTACTTATTGGATTCACAGGAGTGTGAGCAGGCTTGCTCGTTGATCTTCTGATCGCTCAATACCCGGGTGGCCGTTACGTTTAGCAGACCGCTTGCGGCTTGTGGGTGTTTGATATGATCATCACCTACTGCCGGCGTATTGACGAGTCTTTAGAGTCCTACACAGGGGTTTCCTGGCTCAAGCGAAATGGAGTAGGAGCGCATATGTGATATGTGCGGGACCGAGATTGATACGATATGAGATACCGTATTCTATTCTCGCGATTTGTATCATCGGACGGTTATATGAGATATAGCTGGGTTACCGAATCAAGTGTTGATTCGATACGTTGATACACTAGATATTAGTCGGTTATATGCGATATGACTGGATCGTTAAATCAAGTGTTGATTTAATGATTTAATGTATAATTATATATTTGATATATTACTTTACATTAACTAGTATTGGTTCACTTAAGATTGATTTTCTCACTTGATGTGCACAAGTTGTATATGTGATATATGTTTGTGCACTAGTTTGTATCATGATTGATGATACATGCAAACATGGGTGGGTGTGTGACGTACACCATGTTAATTATAATTTAGGTTTTTATTTATCTTAACTATTCAAAATGGTGGCTTCTTTTGTCATGGCTTGAAGCAACTTTGACAAAGTCCACTCATTTTGTCTTGATTAAGATATTCATTAACCAAACCATTATAATTAACTATGGTTTAGTCTCTACAAAGGTTAGCTCACCCATAGTTGCATTATGATAGACTTCACATGATAATTCTTTTCATATAATTCATTCTCTTTTCTTTCTTCTTCTTCTTCTTCAAGAAGAAGAAAAGCTTGCTAGAAAATTTTTAGGTGAAGAAAAAGAGTGAGAAATCCAAATCCAAAGTGAACCCACTTCCTATTTCATCATCCTCTACTACTTGCCATATAGTTTAGGGTGTTCTCTTCACAAAGTTTTTGACCTAGTGAAGATGGAGCGTAAGTTTGAGTCTGCTCGACGTAGATCATCTTCGGCCTCGAAGCCAACGACCTAGCCCATTCATTTCTCCGAGGAAACCATCGCTAGAGTCCGGGATCCCGATGATCGCAGCGAAGGGACGTCAACACGGAGCTTTAGAAGTGAAGGACCGGATCTACAAAGGTTTTAATCTCTTTCACTTGTAGTTAAAGAGTTTAACTTGCTAGTTTTCGCATAATCTCTAGTATATGATCTTGGTTAGGGTTGTTCGGCACGGGCATTTTTTGAATTGGGCATGGTTGATGCCTTGTAGAACCTTGTTAGAGTGCCTAGGAACCCTACAGTGGTATCCGAGCCAGGTTAGAGATTTAGGCGAAGTCTAGACGAAGTTAGAAGTCCGATCGAACTCCGACACACCCTAATGTACCCCTCTCTGGACATTTTCTAAAAATGTGATATTTTCTGCATTAAAAATACTCAGAAAAACAAGCAGGGAAAACTAAGAATTACTATGAAGTACGGACCACTAATTCACTTATTCGGCCGCGGAACCGCCGCCAAATCCTTGGTTTGGCCATGGTTCCGTTGCCAAAATTTTGAATTAGTCCCTGTAACTTCATATATTTATTCTTAGGTCATTTCTTGTCATTGTTTTCTGGTAATATTTTAATTCCACTCAAGTGTTGAGTTTTCAAGGGTTGTATTGGGGACTCGTTGATTCGATCGGATAATTTAACTTTGTTTAGTTTGTCCGGGTAATTTTTAGAACGTGTTAAAAGGTTCGAACTGATATCAATAACTCACTTTTTCCCCTGCCGGAAAATTTCCAAGCGTTGGATTTTTCCGTAGTTTAAAAACGTTCTAAGTCGTGCAAGTAACGCGATGGACCCTCTAGAAGACAACAAACCTTAACTCGATTATGTGACCGTCTTGAACTACCTCTGAACCTTAGGGTTAGGGGCAGTACGGCGTTGCCACATGTGAGGCGTTGGCTTGACCCTTCTACGGCTGGACCATTGGAACTGTGGCATGTGATGGATAATTTTTTGAACTCCGCTCAAGTGTTGAGCTATTTGGGAAATCTTGGGTGTTTGTTTATTCAATCGGAAAGTTTAACATTGTCTATTTATCTGGAATGTGATACAATATTTAGAATCCACAAGTAGTTATGAGATAACTAATTTGAATGTTATAAATCTAGCACTTTAGTCTCATTTGATCGGTTGCCACGGGATTTTGATGTGATCAAAAGTCCGTCTCAATCACATAGCGTACGTGGATACTCGCCGGGTAAACTTAATAGACAGCCACGCCCCATAGCCCTGACCAAGTGACTGTAGGAGAACCCCGTCACCAAAAGTATCCGTTCGGGTGCTCGCGGCAGCGGTGTTTTGCCTTAGTGTACTTCGTCGACGGCATCCGGGGGTGCGGCCGTCAACTAAAGTTTGCGACGAGCATTCGATCAGGATGTCGGGAATCTTGTTGAATTTCCCGACTTGATATTGAAAAGAGTTTTCGATATTGAGGATAAAATGCGGGGTTTATAATAGTTAGGCATTTGATGTCTAAGGAATTCATTTGATTAGGCATGCGATGTCTAAAGAGGTTGCGGATTCCAACTGTTGTAGTTTTACACTTTCTCTTCTGCGACCATAAGTGTAATATGTGGTGTATCGCCAGTTTTGTTGCTATACATCAACGACAATTGGGATACGCATATTTACTTACGTTGATGATATGTGATGTTATGTGTTGCTGGATATGTTATATTGGATCGTCGTGTTTGAATAGCCGGGTTTTTTTATGTGAGATGGGAGTTTTTGTTTTTCATTCATGTAAAATTCATTGTATGTAATATTCTTTTATTGGGGCACTTCCGGGCTGAGGATGATGTCACCATTGTATATTATTTACTTTTCCGCATTAGGATAGACCCAAGGCGGGGAGCACAAGTAACCGGGTTCTAGGGTCCAAAGGGAGACCATCTCGAGGAGTCGAGTCCGGGTCTCCTAACTCTAGAATTGGTAGGGTTTCTTGCCGCTCTCGTAGGGGTCTAGGGGTGTGGGATTGTCTATTCATCACGACCGTGGAATCCGTGTTTTATACAGGCTCAAAATAAAATACGGACGTCCTAGTATATCCAATATTTCATATGATATTTTCTGCTGCGTTATCTGTGATGTGATCATGTGATATGTTCAGATAGATACTCTATATAGTATATATGATATATTATATAAACGTTGCTTATGTTTTAAACCCGCACTAGCCCTGCCCCGCTCTGCCGTTAGTTACCTAACCTAACGGTGTAGACGGGACATCGAGGCGAATGCGGATGGCATAAGTGTACGTTGTATTTATCTGTGATGTTTAGGTGGACTTATATGATGGGACGTTCATTAATGATATTAATGAAAGAAAATAAACCTAAAAGATGTTGTAGAATCGAATTTCAAAAATTAGGTAGTTCTAGTTGTTGCTTTGTATAGTGGTGTTCCTTGTAGAACATCCAGCACCTTATTCGATAAGGAAAGAGCCGAGATCCCTTCACCGGGAGTGACCTCTTTAGCTATAACTAGCAGATGCTACAACCTTCGGTTTGTCTTTTGATTGCTTTTCTAGTTCTTGCTTTGCATAGTGGTATTGTGAATATCCTACACCTCATTCGACGAGGAAAGAGCCGAGATCCTTTCACCGGGAGTGACCTCTTTAGCGAAACTAGCAAAAGCCTCAAAAGCACTCCATTTAAAACCATTTGATTCTGCAGCGAGATCAAGTTCAAAGCGTTAAAGGTTTTCTTAAAAACCATCCGCAACCCTTCGTCATTTTAGGAAGTAGAGTACTTAGTATTCGTGCTGTGTTTGTTGACTTTAGTTAAGGCACAGTGTACGGTAGCTAAGTGATGTCTTCCTACATAGCATATGATGTGATTAGTTAGGACAGTCGCGTGACTTTGTTGACCTTAGTTAAGGGTCATGTGGATGGGTCTAATTAATCACGAAATGACGGGTAGAGCTTGACTAGTGCTTGTGATTTTTTGACCATAGGTCATAATTGTTAGGGTTAAAAACCATTATCGGGAGTTTCAAGTGTTGAAATTTGCAATGAGATTGCATTCCTTCTATATGATAGTTAGATCCTGATACCCACTATGAGTAATTGTTACTCCTGAGAGAGTTTTGCACTTTACAATTAGCCGATCAAGTAGGTGTCTAGAAAGGTGTCAACGGGGTTACGCCGCTGGGAAAACGAGGTTTATTTTAATTAAGTCGTGAAAGCACGGGGAACCTCCCTCAAAGTACCGGCACTGGCCTGGCTGAAAGATTGGCGAACTTGTAGAGTGTAATTAATCCCGGCTGGTCTTTCCTTTTAACGTTTGAAGGAAGATTTGATAAAAACAGTGGGAGCCATCCTGATTAGATAAATATATAACCAATCTAATCTTGCAAGAGCGCACGCAGAGTGTTTTCTTCTCGCTCTCTCCAGGTAGCGACCATGTCACGCCTTAATCAAGATAATACTATGGATGTATTGACCGAACCCGCTTGTTATACTGAGCTGGGGAACGTTGGTCCCGCTCCAACTTATAATTCTTATAAGACCGAGCAGGAAATAGGGGAATACCAGGATTCCCATGCCGCCCAAACGAAGAACGTGCATGCTGATATATCTTCTTCGGGTATGTTTATTACAAAGAACTGTTTCTCAGTATCCTTTACGTCCTTTGTATGAGTTACTGGATCAGGATCCCAAATATGTAATCTGTTACATCGGCTATAGGTAGGTAGAGAACTGAGAACGGGTGATAAATTTCAAAAGTTAGAAACGGTGCAAGTGTCACAGCCAAGTCTGTTGATAGTTATCACCCTATATTACTAGAATACATTGATTCTGAATGAATGTTATTAGATACCGAACCTGACATACAACATCATATCAGTCCCTTTATTAATTAAAGAGGATATAATTTTGTATTGTTGGATAATATTTTGCACATTTCCTATATCAAAAGTTGATCGGTTCAGGCACGTTATCTAAAACCATATACATTCTAAATCAAACTACAATTCCTTACATACAAAACACACACAAGAGGTAGAGTTCAGAAATGAACGAATTCTTCTTGAGGTATTGTAGACTAGGTCATATCAATGCGACCCGACTAGCTAAGTTACATTTAGATGCATATTTAAATCGGTTTGAATTTACATCTTGTGAAACTTGCCAATCATGTCACAAAGATAAGACGACCATAGCTCCGTTTACTGGAAACAGAGGAAGGGTTAGTGAACCCTTGGGAACGATACATAGTGATATATGTAGGTCCCCAGTCTACATATGCCAGGACTGGTTCTTTGTACTTCCTTACATTCACTGATGATCTCTCAAGATTTGGACACATATTCCTGTTGAAACACATGTCTGAAGCTTTTGAGAAATTCAAAGAATATAAGTCAGAAGTAGAGAACCAATACAGGTATAAGTATTATGTCCTTTGATGAGATCAGGGAGGAGAATACTTAGGCATGGAGATCCTGGACTATTCTAAAGGAGAATGAGATTCTCTCTCAGCATTACTCCTCCGTATACACCATAGCACAACGGTGTATCGGGGTGGAGCGATCTCACCCTATGAGATATGGTGCGCTCTATGATGAGTACTACTGAGTTACCTATTTCCTTTCGGGGTTATGCACTTGAGAAGATGCATACCTATTGAATTGGATTCCAATCAAATCAGTGCCTACCACTCCATATGAGATATGGTGTGGGAAGAGCCCATCTCTTAAGTAAGTTAAGATTTGGGATTGTCCGGCCTATGTCAAAAGCAAAATCCGGACAAGATCGAGGTAAGGACAGTTCTGTAGAACTGGAAAAAGTTCCAGCTATACAAACTACACCTGATGATTTGATGGAACCAAAGGATTCAATAGTCACCGACGAACCTCAGCCTCTCCGCCAATCTAGCAGGGTTCCTCACCTTCCTGAGAGATACTATGGTTTCTCGATGACAGTGGGAGCGAGGATTGCATCATGAGATGATGACCCAACTAGTTTCGAGCAGACCATCAAGAGTAGGGACTCTGTAAGAATGGCTGGATGCTTAGCGATCTGAGATGGAATCCATGTACACCAACAAAGTATGGACTTTGGTTGCTATATCTGAAGGGTTAAATCCCCATCAGGAGCAAGTATATCTTGAGAAGATTACTTGGTGTAGATGGAAAAGTTGAGACTTTCAAAGCTAGACTTGTTAAAGGTTTTCATCATCGACCAGGCGTGGATAATGATGAAACCTTTTCCAGTGCCTATGCTTAAGTCCATCCGGATCCTACTTGCCATTGCTGCATACCATGACTACGATATCTGGTGGTTGGGTGTCATGACTGCTTTTCTAAATATAGATTTAGAAGCGAGCGTCTATAAGAACACAGCCAGATGGCTTCGTAAACAGTGGGAGCAACGGAAACGTGTGCAAGATGCTTTGTGTGATAAAGCAGGCATCGCGGAGTTAGAACATCTGTTTTGATGTGGTAGTCAAAGAGTTTGACTTCATCAAAATAGTAGATGAACCTTGTACATACAAAAAGGTAGTAGAGAGTAAGGTGGTCATCCTCGTATTATACGTGGACAACATACTCTTTATAGGAAAAGAGTTTCCTATGCTACGCACGGTCAATCCCCTCTTATCACAAGGATTCTCCAAATAGAATAAAGGTGATACCTCCTAAATCCTGGGTTTTGGATCTATGAGATAGATCTAAATGGATATTAGGATTCTCACTAGGTGTAGTGAGATGGTATCAATCAATCCTGGGGAGAATCACTGGACAGCTTCAAGGGTGGTAAGGTTGACTGAATGTCAGTCACAGGCATTGTCTTACCCTCAGTGGAGGGACGGTATGTTGGAAGTGTTCCAAGCTAGATACCCTGGCAAACTATAGGATAAAGGATGGTGACATCGCTATCAAAGATAATACCAAAAAGGCAGTTTGGGTGTATATTAGTTCATGAGATGAACTAGGTTCTTACCATTGTATGACAATGGAAGTGTGGTTTTGACCCAGGAACCACGGTCCCATCAGTGTCCCAGACATATTCCAAAGCAGTATCACCTGATCATGGAGATAGTTGATCTCCAGGGCGATCGAGGTTAGGAGAGTAGACTCAGAGGACAACACGGCGGATCCACTCACAAAGGCCTTTTCCCAGAGAGAGACTTTTATGGGATGGTTGAGTATGGGATACTGCAACCACTGCTACAGATGGCCCTAGTGCAAGTATGAGATTGTTAGTTATATGTATGCCCTAAAGGCCATTACTGTACATGAGATGTATATTGTAGTGGATGCTGGGACATATATATGTAGGACTTTCTTGCTCGACATGATAGTACGCTATCTGGTTGCTCTTTATCTTAACATTGTTAGTTATATGTATGCCCTAGAGGCCATTACTGTACATACGATGTATATTGTAGTGGATGCTAGGACATATATAAGGAGGACTTTCTTGCTCGACATGATAGTATGCTATCTGGTTGTACTTTATCTTAACATGTACTCTGATTGTCTCTATATTACATGTTGATAAAGCCCTTAGGATATGTACTCGACTATTGGGACTATGATGAGATCATACTAGTGGGGCCACGGTAGTCGACGAGTACATCCTATAACTGTTCCTAGTCGAGGGTGTATCGAGACAGGGCATCGATACACCAGAGTAGACTAGCGTATACGCATCTTGACCCATATGATGGGCGATGGATGATCCCATATCCATCGGTGTTTGACATCAAGGATGGTGTACGGGTGCTCAGTGGAGACTGGGTACACTGGACGGACTCGCCGAGAACTCCCAGATGGTATTATACCATACGTCAGATGGCAGTTCTCCGGTGACACTGGTACAGAGTAGTCTGTTGACCCGAGATCGTCATAGAGTCTTGTGTGGTTCCCACTGTGCTTTGATTTCCATCATACCACGTCCAAGAGGGCGTGCAAAAAGGTGGCTTTTTGGTACAGTCCCGAATCACATGGAGGCAATGAGCGATAGGAGGGGATTCGTCTCTCCCGGTATAGGGAGTTGATGTTGTGCTGTGTTCGATTGGCTATAACCGGAAATCCCTGGCCAGGGTTGCTGAGAT
Source organism: Agapanthus africanus (assembly GCA_030015575.1). NCBI lineage: Eukaryota > Viridiplantae > Streptophyta > Magnoliopsida > Asparagales > Amaryllidaceae > Agapanthus > Agapanthus africanus. Next base: position 379,659,370 of record JASDDO010000026.1, read on the forward strand.
TTACTGGTAAGTGTTATCAGTAGTTTCTCGAACTATTATAGACCTCATATCGACACGACTTATCAAGCTACTGGGGTCTGACGTTTACCACCCCTAGGCGAGATATGCAACATATCAGACGACGAGACCGGACTGTACGGGAGTGTTACTGTTTGGATTCGCAGGAGAATGTACAGGCTTGCTTGTTGATCTTCTGAGCGCTCAATACCTGTTAGTTATATGTATGCCCTAGAGGCCATTACTGTACATTGGATGTATATTGTAGTGGATGCTGGGACATATATAGGGAGGACTTTCTTGCTCGACATGATAGTATGCTATCTGGTTGACCTTTACCTTAACGTGTACACTGATTGTCTCTCTGTTACATGTTGGTAAAGCCCTTAGGATGTGTACTTGACTACCTGGACTATGATGCGGATCATACTAGTGGGGACATGGTAGTCCACAAGTACATCCTTCAAAGTCCCTAGTCGTGGGTGTATCGAGACGGGGCATCGATATACCAGAGTAGACTAGCGTGTACCTTCTCGACCCATACAGATGGGCGATGGATGATCCCATATCCATTGGTGTTTGACATCAGAGATGATATACGGGTGCTCAGTAGAGACTGGGTACACTGGACGGACTCGCCGAGAACTCCCAGATGGTATTATACCTCACGTCAGATGGCAGTTCTCTGGTGACACTGGTACAGAGTAGTCTGTTGACCCGAGATCGTCATAGAGTCTTGTGTGGTTCCCACTGTGCTTTGATTTCCATCTTACCACGTCCAAGAGGGCGTGCAAAACGGTGGTTTTTGGGTACAGTCCCGAGTCACATGGAGACAATGAGCGATAGGAGGGGATTCGTCTCTCCCGGTATAGGGAGTTGATGTTGCGCTGTGCTCGATTGGCTATAACAGGAAATCCCTGGTCAGGATTGCTGAGATTTACCGGTAAGTGTTACCAGTAGTTTCTCGAAATGTTATAGACCTCATATCGACACGACTTATCGAGCTATTGGGGTTTGACGTTTACCACCCCTAGGCAAGATATGCGACATATCAGGCGATCAGACCGGACTGTGCGATAGTGTTACTGGTTGGATTCACTGGAGTGTGAGCGGGCTTGCTCGTCGATCTTCAGATCGCTCAATACCCGGGTGGCCGTTACGTTTAGCAGTCCGCTTGCGGCTTGTGGGTGTTTGATATGATCATCACCTGCTGCCGGCGTATTGACGAGTCTTTAGAGTCCTACACAGAGGTTTCCTGGCTCAAGCGAAACGAAATAGGAGTGCATATGAGATATGTGCGGGACCGAGAATGATACCAGTATGTGATACTGTATTCGATTCTCGCGATATGTGACATTGATCAGTTATATGCGATATAGCCGGGTTATCGGATCAAGTGTTGATTCGATAAGTTGTTACTGTTGATATTAGTCGGTTATATGCGATATGACCGGATCATTAAATCAAGTGTTGATTTAATGATTTAATGCATAATTATATATTTGATATATTACTTAGTATTAACTAGTATCGGTTCACTTAAGATGGATTTTCTCACCCCGGATGTGCGCATTGTATATGCGATATATTTTTGTGCACTTGATTGTATCATGTTTGATGATGCATGCAACATTGGTTAGTGTAAAGAATTAAACCTAGGTTAAGTAAATGGTTAAGGTTTCTATTTATTTGTCCATTCATTTATCTTTTTATTTGGATTAAAATGAAATGACAAAAGAAAACAAGATGGTTATCATTCTTTCTTTCTTTCCTGAAGCTTGATGAAGCTTCATGAAGCTTTGACCATATGACCATTTTGTCTTTTTGCTTAACCCTAACCATTGCATTAAACCATGATTAGTTCTCTACACTTAACTATGGTCATGTTATGATAAGGATTGATTATTCCTTTCTTTTTTAATTAACTTATCATAACATAATTCTTCTTCTTCTTCCTTTCTTCACTTGAAGAAAGCAAGCTCCATCAATGGTGATTGATGGAAATGAGTGAGAAATCCAATTCTAAAGTCTACCCACTTCCTATTTCTTCATCCTCTACCTCTTGCCAAGTAGTAGAGTGTGTTTCCTTCACAAGTTTTCATGACTTGGTGAAGATGGAGCTTGATTTAGCGATGCCTCGACGTAGATCATCTTCGGCATGGAGATCGACGACCTAGCTCGCCATTGTTGGAGATAGTGCCCTCAGAGTCAATTATTAGGTCACAGGTACGTGATTGTAATGATTGAGGGAGGACCTATCCCGGTAGGACAGTCTTACTCGAGATGATAGTATGCTATCTGGTTTACCTTTATCATCGTGTAATGCTTTAGGTGACATGACACGTCGCTATTACACGTTGATAGAGCCCCTAGGATTCTTGCTTGACCACCAGCAGTATGAGGGCGATCATATAAGTGGGAGCTGGGGGTCTACAAGCATATCCTTAAAAGGTCCCTAGTCGTGGGAGTTTCGAGACCGGGCATCGATACTCCATTAGTAGACTAGTGTATACAGTCGAGACCCCGACGAGGGGCGGTGGCCGGTCTCACAAGCCACTAGTGTCAGTTGGATCACCTAAGATGTATACAGGTGCTCATTGGGTTATGAGTACACCGGACAGGACTCGCCGGGAACATGCTAGTTGGTCTTATACCTGACGTCAGATAGCAGTTCCCAGGTGACATGTGTACAGGTTAGTTCATCGACCTGGGGATCGTCATTTGTCTCGTGTGAGTTCCCACTGTGCTTTGATTACTACCCTACCACGGCTCAAAGGAGTCGTGCAAACAGGTTTTAGTTGGGTACAGTCCCGAGCCACATGGAGGCAGTGAGCGGATCTTCGGGGGTTTCGTCTCTCCCGGTATTGGGGGTGAGGTCGCGCTGTGTCTAGGAGAGCCATTACACGAAGTCCTTGGCCAAGGCAGGAGATTTACTGGTAGGTATTCCAGTAGTATCTCAGGGTGTTCTGGGCTACACTCCGAAACGACTTGTACCGCTTTTGGGGGTCTGACTTTTACCAACCCCCTAGGCCCGCCATGCGATGCTCATAGACGAACGGACCGGACTGTACGGATATTGTCACTGACAGGCTCAGTAGGGTGTCAGGATGAGTTCGCTCATCGACGTCCCTTTTAGTCAATAGCTGGTGGCCCGTTACGTATTGGCTTATACCTCTGACGTGCTAGTGGTTAAATCCACAGCCATTGTATTGACGAGTCTTTAGAGTCCCCCACACTTTCAGTTACTCAGTTTTCGGGCGAAACGCTGTAGAGGCCGTATGGAGATATGGCAGGGTCCGATCAGATACGTGCGGTATTGCACGGATCAGGATCGGACGGTTTGTACTAGTAGCCGTATAGGTATATGGCAGGGTTCGATCAGATACGTGCGGTATTGCACGGATCAGGATCGAACGGATATTACTAGCCGGCTTTGGTTTAAGCCGGTCCTAGTTTAGTACAGTGTAGATTTTGTCTTTTTGCATTTGTATCCGGACGGAATACAGATGCGGGTGTGTATGCACAGTATCGGGGTTTTCCTGTAATTTATTACGGGACCAGTTTTCTGGAGTTGCCAGTTTGCATTCCGTTCCGGCCGGTTTTTCCTTTGTTCTTTCCCGGCCGGACTTTTCCGATGGAGGGGGTAATTTGCAGTTTTGCAAATTATTTTTGTGGAGGGGTTTTCTTGCATAATGGTTTGATTATGATAGGTTTTGAATCTTTCATCCATGCTTGCATTTAATATGATTTGATGAAGGTATGGGTGAGTTTACTTGAAGCATGGTTGATGTTGTGGTCACCTCTTCTTTGTTCCTACACTCACTCTCCTTCTTGGTTTTAATTTTGGTTGATTTCTTTTTCCATCCATCATTCTCACCCCATTACATTGGCCGGCCACTTTAGTGAGAGGGAGAGGAAAAATGAGAGATTCATTTTGTGCTTCATTTTGATCATCTCATTTGGCTTGCAAAATTGGTAGCTTCATTTCCCTCCAAAGTTCAATCTTCATTCCTCCATCCAAAGGCAACAAACCCCAAAGAGACAAGTAGCCTCTACACTACACTTCCTACAGCAAATCTTGGACGCGTCGATTCGCCAGCTTCACGCCCGAGTTGCCTCGGTATTGAGGTGGGAGCCCGTAAAAGCTACAGGCGATGTGGTGCCCTTTCCGACGAGGAGGAGACGGACGGAGATTCCGCGAGGAGATCGGAGTGGAGATGAAGACCGGAGGACTCGGATCAGTCGGTACAACATTTCTACACTCTTTACTGTTTGTTAGTTTAGCAATAATGGCAGATCCGGGTGAAAGTATACGATAGCGCCAAGTTAAACAGTTTTATTCCGCATTTGGCGTCTGTAGACTGCCGGGGCGCTAACGTAGACTTACAGTGGTATCAGAGCCTCACCATTTTGCTATGCTAACTTGTGCTAACGCGTTTAAAACTTCGATCCGACCGGAAATCGAAAACTACAAAAATCCAAGCCGACAGTTTCTGTTGTTTTTAAACGGTCTCAAAAATTATTTCTGGATATCTTAAAAATCAGAGCAGGAACTTCTAAGAGTGACGACAAAATTTGGGGTCGTGATCCCTCGAAGCCGCCGCGGAAGCGCGGCCAAACCCATGGTTTGGCCGCGCAACCGCGGCCACGTGGGGAGCACGTGCTCCCAAATTTTGTCAGGTTGTTCTCACTGGGATTTTGGGGTTTTTGATATATATCGTTTTTGCCCAGATTTTGTTACTGTTCACCAGTAAGTCGTGGGGCCCACTTCTTGATATTTTGTCGATCGAAATTTAAACACGTTAGTTTTCACAGTATTTACATTATATCTGCGACCGTGAATGTCACTCGATCGGTAAATCCGGTCTAACTGCTATAGCCCGGTTAGACGGATTTGCGAACGTGATTTTCACGTTGATGTTCTATGTATTTGCTGTGATGTTGCGGATCGGTCGTGGGGGATAGCCTGGATGCAATGCTAGTACAGTGTTGTTGTATTATGTACATTTGATATTGCGGGGCGAGCGTCCGACATGTGGACTGCCGTCACTGCCTGTTTGTATTATTCTTTTGGGGCACGACCTGGTTGCGGTCGATGTACCCGGTGTATGTATATTTTACTTTCTGTACTAGGGTACCCCGCGGAGGGGTGCACGGATAGCCGGGTTCTGGAGGGCAACAAGCCCGCATCTCATGGCATTGAGACGGAGGGGGCTTCAGTCTGGAATTGGCGGGCTATTCGCCGCACTCGTAGGGGGTACAGGTTGACCCAGGAGGGGTGCCCAAGTTACCGGATTCCGTGAAGTGCTGGGTGGTCCATTCACGGCGCTGAAGGGGGCTGCCTCGCTTCAGGTTTTGGCGGGTGACTTGCCGCGCCCGTAGGGGTCTAGGTTTTCATTGCACAGGCTATCCACACGACCAGGGGAACGTCGGGTTTCAGTAGTGGCTCTGTGAAACCCGGGGATCCCAGATATCTGTATTGTTCTGTGATGTTGTACATTTCTGTGATGTTGCATTTCTATTCACGCCTTGAGCGAATATAATATATTGGTATATATATTAGTAGATGTTGTATATGTTTTACATCCGCGCTAGTCCAGTCCCCGCTCTGTCGTTAGTTAGCTAACCTAACGGGTAATGACGGGACCCAGTGGCGAATGCGGATGGCATATACGTACATCAGTATATTTTCGTTCTTTTTGGTGTGATCAATTGATGGGACTGCATTGATTCGGATCAATGCAAGTTAAACAAACCTAATTTGATGTTGTTGGAACACTTTTCAAAAAGCTGTTATTGCAAGGACGTTCACTTTTGTTTTGCATCGTGGTATTCAGTTGGAATATCCTGCTCCTCAGTCGACGAGGCAAGGGCCGAGATCCCTTCACCGGGAGTGACCCCTTGGACAAAAGTTTGCGTCAGGGCATTAACTTCACTATAGCCGATTACTTTTGCTTTGCACCGTGGTATTCAGTTGGAATATCCTGCACCCCATTCTACGGGGAAAGAGCCGAGATCCCTTCACCGGGAGTGACCTCTTTAGTAAAGGTTTTCGTCACTATATTTTCTAAAAAGCTATCCGTTCCTTCAAACGATATCAAGTTCACTACGTTAAAGGTTTTCGCCAGAAACCATTCGTAGCCCTCCGTCGTTTCATATGGGTAGTCAATAGTATTCAAGCTGTGTTTGTTGGCCTTAGTCAAGGCACAGTGTTTGGTAGCTGTTGGGTATTCATATGTTGCATAGATAGATGCGTTGGTTTGGGACAGTCGTATAGCCTTGTTGGCCTTAGTCAAGGGCTTGTACGGGTGGGTTCAAATCAACCTGGACAATGACGGGTAGAACTTGACATGTGACTTATGATTTGTTGGCCTTAGTCAAGGTCATAAGAGCATGGGGCAGAAATCACATCGGGAGTTTCAAAAGTACTGAAACTTGCCAGATATGCGCATACCTTCTGGAGTGTGATACCGTGAGCGGATTCCGTCACGTTGTCATGCGATGAGAGTTGGATCCCGATTCCCACTGATGAGTTGGTTTACTCCTCGGGTGACCCCGACTGATTCTTCTTTCAGGTTTGGAGGAGAATTTGAGGTACAGTGGGAGGTTTCCAGATTAGATAAATTGGTAACCATTCTGATCTAGGTTAGAGTGCACGCTGAGTGTTTCTTTTCTCTCTCTCTTTGGCAGCGACCATTGACCCGACCCTAAGACTTTGACTCAGTGACCAAGTTGACCGAACCTTCTTTACACTGGCTTTTGGATTGTCAGAGTTGCAGACCTCATTGCCACTCCTACTTTTACCCTTTTCTCCAGGACACCCCGTATTACTACGAACGTCCACTTCCATTGGACAAAACCATCGTATGGTTATATACGAACTCGAAGGAATTTATTCGAGGATGGTTTCCGGTTTTGGAGAAAACGGATAGGATTATTCAGTTGTCTTTTCCTTTTACCCTCTCTCAGGTTGCGAGTACTCCTTGGTTTAGGAGTAGTACACCTATTACGCAAATTGGATAGTCTTCTTCCAAACCATAGGCTGGTGCCGACCGGTAGGGAATGAAGAAAACCAGTTAGCCTAAACGGTGTACAGAAGGTATTAAGTTCAGACAAAACAAGGGATTAGTAAGAGGGCAAAGTAAATTGCGACTGCTATTCACAACCGAACCAAGTATTTCTTCGCCAATCCTAAATCACCTTTGTATTTCTCCAGGACACTCCGTATCACTACGAAGATCCCATTTTATTGGATAATCCATCGTATGGTTATATACGAACTCGAAAGGAACTTGTTCCAGTTCGGGGATGGATCCTGGTCCAGGAGAAATAGGAATAAGGTTTATTCGGTTGTCTTTTATCTTCACCCTCTCTCATTGCGAGTGTTCCTAGGATTGGGACAGTACACCCATTATGCTTATTGGATAGTCTTCTTCCAAACCATAGGCTGGTGCCGAACGGTAGGGAAGGAAGAAAACCATTTGGCCTAAAAGGGTGTGCAGAAGGTAAAGACTAAAGACATATGAAGGGATTTGGAGAGGTGGCAAAGAATTATACGGTTACAGTCGTGAATCTAGAAGAGGCATTACTAGGAATACCAGGATACCCCATTGGAACATTTCAATGTTTCAGTTTCACTGTGTAATGTTAAAGGAAAACTGATTTTCCGATTAGATACTTACTCCAGGGTATGTATTTACCAGGTACGATTCTCACATCTGTATGGTTTTACAGATGATGAGTGGGAGTAAGTTATTGGGAATTGGGTGATTATCCTCATTATATCGGGATTCGTTGTAATCGGTGATATTTGAGGAAATCACCTGGGTTGTTTGCCGGTCGGCAAATATTTGGTTTTGAATATCCGCTGTTATGCACCAATTTCAAATTGATATATCTGTACGTCTATTTTCATAGAGTGAGATATACCTTTCTGAAATTATGTCTATGACATTTACCTATATCAGTGGATGGTTAGGTAAGGAGCATTAAACAGCGGTGTAATTCTTCTTAACCATAAGTACAGTTTTCAACCTACGACACACAGTGAATGAGTTATCAGACTCAAGGGACTTATACAGAGTATTGTATGTTTTCCAGGGTCCATCAGGACAGAGGGGTTGGTCCTCGTACTACATTCAGTTTACTTATGACTTCTCTAATTTTTAGACAGGTGTTTCGTGGAAACACAGGGTCCGAATTTGGAGAAGTTATAGGTATTTGAATAGAGTAGAGAACCAGGTATAGCAAGTATCGGGATTCTTCAAAGAGATCGAAGATGTAGATACTTGTGTATGGTATTCAGTTGATAGTAATGATAAAGAGATCTTGCTTCTCTTTCAGGTTACTCATAATTGGAAGTATTCCTAAGTTGAGTAACGCTGATCGGCCTCCTTCCATTTAGTTGACATGCGCTGGGGACAGCTGCATGATTTGAATCTGGTTCAATTAAATCAGTGCCTCTGTTTCTATATTGGATATAGAACAGTTCATATCTTAACGATGTTAAGGTACGGGGAGTTGTCCGGTTTATGATTAAAACCAGACACTGGACAACTCAAGGCACGTTTCTGTAATGGCTGTTTGTGGGTTGACCCAGGCTATGACGAGGGTTGATTTTCTACCATCTGGATGAACAATAGCGATATTGTTCTAGACTCGCCACAGTTTTATTAAAAATGGATTTTTTCAGAAAACAGTAGTGGGAGTATGGTAGAACTGGAAGTGATTCCAGAACCACAAACGATTACTGAAGATTTGATAAGGAACCTAAAGATTCAATCTGGATTGACATTCCATTGGCCACTCCGCAGATAAGGTGGGTAACTTCAGGCACCCGAGAGGTACTACGGTGGCCTCAAGGACGGTGACAGGGAAGTTCTTGTTTACCCACAATTACCAATGCTATTGTTCCAGGCTGCGAGACCCGGCGGGAGGATGAGTATAGCGTCGTTCTGAACTCGCTTCAGAAGTGTACGTGTATATGACTCTGCCAGAGGGTTGTCGTAGTCAGTGGGAGCAGCGGAAGCATTGGTGGACAGGTTGCTTATGTCTATTTATAGACTAGAGCAGATGTAGCGGAGATAGATCATCTATTTCTGACGTGACAGTCATGGGTTTGACTTCATCAGAATAGGGGATGGATCTGTTGAGAAGGTAGTAGGGTGTGATATCCTGGTATTTGGATGATATACACAGAGTAGGAAAAGAAACTCCTACACTACGATCGGTTATACTTTGGTCGTCACACAGTGGTTTCTCCACAAAGGACTTGGACATTATATCAGACATACTGGTTACTAGATCTATGGTTTTAGATCTAGATTTGGGTGGTTTCTCAATCAGGGTACCTTGACAGCATTCTAAGAGTATTTAGAATGGACGACTCCTAGCACGGTAGTATACCTGCAGGTGATGGAGTCACCCTCTCCAAAGGTGTCTTACAGACTAAAGGGGAGAGGGACGTGCATGATTGGCAGATCACTTGCTTAGGCAATTGAGTCAATCATGAGATGTCAAGTACCACACCAGATGTTGTTCTTGCACTAGATGCAATAAGTTGACATTAATCCAATCCTGGAGAAACAGTCGGAAGCAGTTTTAGAACATAAGTGGATGTTCTAGGGATATGATAACGACAGCCTCATTCGGGAAACAGTTATCATTCCAGGCTTCCAAGGTGACATGGACGACAAGGAGGTTGTCAGAGTTATAGTTTTCCCTCTGACGAGGGGCAGTATTTTGGACAGGTGATCCAAGGCAATACTGAGGGAGGCATGGCGCGCAGGATACTGATTAAGTTCAGTTGACGATACAGTCTAAGAATTTTGGATTTGGAGTTCATTTATGAGCTATGTCCCATCAGACATCCAGGCACATTCTAAGACAGGTATTGCTCATTTCGGGAGATGGGTTTCTCCGCGAACTTGAGATATAGAGAGACATAGAAAGAAACTACTAAGCGGATCCACTCACTGAGGCTATTCCTCGAACGCAATAGTTCCGCAAACGAGCTTTGTGAGACTGACTAGTAGAGGAGTTGGATGTTCGGTATCACACGGGCTGTGAGTATGCGACATCGCAATAATTAGCCTTGAGTGCAAGTGGGAGATTGTTGGAGATAGTGCCCTCAGAGTCAATTATTAGGTCACAGGTACGTGATTGTAATGATTGAGGGAGGACCTATCCCGGTAGGACAGTCTTACTCGAGATGATAGTATGCTATCTGGTTTACCTTTATCATCGTGTAATGCTTTAGGTGACATGACACGTCGCTATTACACGTTGATAGAGCCCCTAGGATTCTTGCTTGACCACCAGCAGTATGAGGGCGATCATATAAGTGGGAGCTGGGGGTCTACAAGCATATCCTTAAAAGGTCCCTAGTCGTGGGAGTTTCGAGACCGGGCATCGATACTCCATTAGTAGACTAGTGTATACAGTCGAGACCCCGACGAGGGGCGGTGGCCGGTCTCACAAGCCACTGGTGTCAGTTGGATCACCTAAGATGTATACAGGTGCTCATTGGGTTATGAGTACACCGGACAGGACTCGCCGGGAACATGCTAGTTGGTCTTATACCTGACGTCAGATAGCAGTTCCCAGGTGACATGTGTACAGGTTAGTTCATCGACCTGGGGATCGTCATTTGTCTCGTGTGAGTTCCCACTGTGCTTTGATTACTACCCTACCACGGCTCAAAGGAGTCGTGCAAACAGGTTTTAGTTGGGTACAGTCCCGAGCCACATGGAGGCAGTGAGCGGATCTTCGGGGGTTTCGTCTCTCCCGGTATTGGGGGTGAGGTCGCGCTGTGTCTAGGAGAGCCATTACACGAAGTCCTTGGCCAAGGCAGGAGATTTACTGGTAGGTATTCCAGTAGTATCTCAGGGTGTTCTGGGCTACACTCCGACACGACTTGTACCGCTTTTGGGGGTCTGACTTTTACCAACCCCCTAGGCCCGCCATGCGATGCTCATAGACGAACGGACCGGACTGTACGGATATTGTCACTGACAGGCTCAGTAGGGTGTCAGGATGAGTTCGCTCATCGACGTCCCTTTTAGTCAATAGCTGGTGGCCCGTTACGTATTGGCTTATACCTCTGACGTGCTAGTGGTTAAATCCACAGCCATTGTATTGACGAGTCTTTAGAGTCCCCCACACTTTCAGTTACTCAGTTTTCGGGCGAAACGCTGTAGAGGCCGTATGGAGATATGGCAGGGTCCGATCAGATACGTGCGGTATTGCACGGATCAGGATCGGACGGTTTGTACTAGTAGCCGTATAGGTATATGGCAGGGTTCGATCAGATACGTGCGGTATTGCACGGATCAGGATCGAACGGATATTACTAGCCGGCTTTGGTTTAAGCCGGTCCTAGTTTAGTACAGTGTAGATTTTGTCTTTTTGCATTTGTATCCGGACGGAATACAGATGCGGGTGTGTATGCACAGTATCGGGGTTTTCCTGTAATTTATTACGGGACCAGTTTTCTGGAGTTGCTAGTTTGCATTCCGTTCCGGCCGGTTTTTCCTTTGTTCTTTCCCGGCCGGACTTTTCCGATGGAGGGGGTAATTTGCAGTTTTGCAAATTATTTTTGTGGAGGGGTTTTCTTGCATAATGGTTTGATTATGATAGGTTTTGAATCTTTCATCCATGCTTGCATTTAATATGATTTGATGAAGGTATGGGTGAGTTTACTTGAAGCATGGTTGATGTTGTGGTCACCTCTTCTTTGTTCCTACACTCACTCTCCTTCTTGGTTTTAATTTTGGTTGATTTCTTTTTCCATCCATCATTCTCACCCCATTACATTGGCCGGCCACTTTAGTGAGAGGGAGAGGAAAAATGAGAGATTCATTTTGTGCTTCATTTTGATCATCTCATTTGGCTTGCAAAATTGGTAGCTTCATTTCCCTCCAAAGTTCAATCTTCATTCCTCCATCCAAAGGCAACAAACCCCAAAGAGACAAGTAGCCTCTACACTACACTTCCTACAGCAAATCTTGGACGCGTCGATTCGCCAGCTTCGCGCCCGAGTTGCCTCGGTATTGAGGTGGGAGCCCGTAAAAGCTACAGGCGATGTGGTGCCCTTTCCGACGAGGAGGAGACGGACGGAGATCCCGCGAGGAGATCGGAGTGGAGATGAAGACCGGAGGACTCGGATCAGTCGGTACAACATTTCTACACTCTTTACTGTTTGTTAGTTTAGCAATAATGGCAGATCCGGGTGAAAGTATACGATAGCGCCAAGTTAAACAGTTTTATTCCGCATTTGGCGTCTGTAGACTGCCGGGGCGCTAACGTAGACTTACAGCCATTTCTCCGATGAAGCCGACGCTAGAGCCCGGGGTTCGACTTGGACAGCGAGGAGACTTCATTGCGGAGCTATGGAGGTGGAGCACCGGATCTACAAAGGTTGTATTTCCGTATTCTAGTAGTTAAGTGTTAACTAGTTTTGTTTCGCCTAGAAATCTAGCCAACGATCCGTAGTTTAGGGTTTCTCGGCACCGTAAAACATTGAAATTGGCATGGTTGATGCCTTGTGAGACCTCATTAGGATGCCTAGGAACCCTACAGTGGTATTAGAGCCTAGCTAGAGCCTTAGGCGAAGTCTAGACGGAATTTGAAACCCGAACGAACCCGAAACCCAACTCAAAACATGCTCTCTGTCCTCTTTCTAAAATCTGGGATTTTTCAACATTAAAAATATGCAGAAAATCAAGCATGGTTTTCTAGGAATTACTGTAAATTTCGTGGACCTAATTCAACTATCCCACCGCGGTTCCGCGGCATGAGCAAGGCTCATGCGGCGGATCCGCGGCCGTACGGCCACAGTATTTAAATTATTTTGCACAGTAATTCTTAGTTTCCAGTGGTGATTTTTCTGGGAATTTTTAATATTTTTTCAAGAGTTGAATTTTCTGGGGTTGTTTTGGGGATTCGGTGTTTTGATCGGAGTATCAAATTTTGTCTATGTGGCTTTCCGGATAAATTATAGAATATGTTAAAAAGTTCGACCGGATATAAATACCCAATTTTTCCCCTGTCGGGAAATTTCCAAGTGTTGGATTTTTCCGTAGTTTAAAGACGTTCTAAGTAGTGCAAGTAACTCGATGGACCCTCTAGAAGACAACAAACCTTAACTCGATTATGTGACCGTCTTGAACTGCCCTTTGAACCTTCGGGTTTGGGGCAGTACGGCGTGCCATATGTGAGGCGTTGGCTTGACCCTTCGACGGCTGGACCGTTGGTACTGAGGCACGAACTGAATGTTTTTAGGCTTGTTTCATGTGTTGATCTGTATCGGGAAAACTTGGGTGTTCGATTGTTCGATCGGAAAGTTTAACATTTTCTAATTATCTGGAATGGGATACAATAATTGGAATTCACAATAAGTTATGAGATAACTGAATGAATGTTATAAACATAGCGCTTTAGTCTCACTTGATCGGTTGCCACGGAATTTTGATGTGATCAAAAGTCCGTCGCAATCACGTAGCGTACGCGGATACTCACCGGGTAAACTTAATAGACAGCCTCACTCCATAGCCCCGACCAAGTGACTGTAGGAGAACCCCGTCGCCGAAAGCATCCGTTCGGGTGCTCGCGGTAGCAGTGTTCCGCCTTGGTGCACTTCGTCGACGGTATCGGGGGTGAAGCCGCCTACTAAAGTTTGCGACGAGCATTCGATCAGAATGTCGGGAATCCTGTTGAATTGCCCGACTTGATATTGAAAAGTGTTTTCAATGATGAGACTAAAATGCGGGGTTTATAATTGTTAGGCATGCGATGTCTAAGTAATTCATTTGGTCAGGCATGCGATGTCTGAGGTGGTTGCGGATTCCAACTGTTGTAGTTTTACACTTTTTTTTCTGTGACCGTAAGTGTAATATGTGATATCGCCGGTTTCGTTGCTATATGTCAACGACAATTGGGATGGACATATTTACTTACGTTGATAACATGTGATGTTATGTGTTGCTGGATATGTTATATTGGATCGTCGTGTTTGAATAGCCGGGGGTTTTTATGTGAGATGAGTGTTTTTCATTTTCATTCATGTAAAAACTTGTATGTAATATTCTTTTATTGGGGCACTTCCAGGTTGCGGAAGATGTCACCGTTTGTATATTATTTACTTTTCCGCACTAGGATAGACCCAAGGAGGGGAGCACAAGTAACCGGGTTCTGGAGTCCAGTGGGAGACCAACTCGAGGAGTCGAGTCCGGGTCTCCTAACTCTAGAATTGGTAGGGTTGCTTGCCGCTCTCGTAGGGGTCTAGGGGTGTGGGTTTGGCTATTCATCGCGACCGTGGAATCCGTGTTTTATACTGGCTCGTATTGAAAACACGGACATCCTAGTATATCCAATATTTCATATGTTTCTTCTGCTGCGTTATCTGTGATGTGATCATGTGATGTTCTGTGATAGATACAGTATATAGTATATATGATATATTATATAGACGTTACTTATGTTTTACACCCGCACTAGCCCTGCCCTGCTCTGCCGTTAGTTACCTAACCTAACGGTGCACGAGGGGACATCGAGGCGAATGCGGATGGCATAAGTGTACGTCGTATTTATCTGTGATGTTTAGGTACTTAAATGATGGGACTTCATTAATGTGATTAATGAAATAAAAGAAACCTAAGATGTTGTAGAATCGAATTTCAAAAATAAAACAGGTAGCTACAGTTCTTGCTTTGCACAGAGGTATATATGATATATCCTGCACCTTATTCGATAAGGAAAGGACCGAGATCCCTTCACCGGGAGTGACTCCATTAGCAATAACTGGCAGATGCTACACACTCGGTTTGTCTTTTGGTTGCTTTTAAGTGTTTTTGCTTTGCACAGTGATATATATGATATATCCCGCACCTCATTCGACGAGGAAAGGACCGACGATCCCTTCACCGGGAGTGACTCCTTTAGCAAAACTAGAAAAGCCTCAAAAACCACTCCATTTTCAAAATCATTTGATTCTACAACGATAACAAGTTCATTACGCAATAGGTTTTCAGAAAAACCCGTCGTAGCCCTCCGTCATTTCAGATAAATGGTAGTTAGTATTCGTGCTACGTTTGTTGGCCTACGTCAAGGCGTAGTGTGCGGTAGCTAACTAGTATTTATCTGCTTATGCATATGATGCAGATTGGATTAGGGTAGTCGTGCGACTTTGTTGGCCTGCGTCAAGGGTCGTGCGGGTGGGTTTAATTCAATCAGGAAATGACGGGTTGAACTTGACTAGCGCACTATGGTTTGTTGGCCTGCGTCAAGGTCATAGGACGCTAGGGGCAAAATTATCGGGAATTTCAAGTGTTGAAATTTGCAATGAGATTCCATACCTTCTATGAGATAGTTGGATGCCGATACCCGCTGCGAGTAAGAGTTACTCCTGGGAGAGTTTTATACATTACAATTAGCCGATCAAGTAGGTGTCTAGAAAGGTGTCAACGGGGTTACGCCTCTGGGAAAACGAGATTTACATTAATTAGTTTGTGCGAAAGCACGGGGGACCTCCCTCAAAGTACCGACACTGGCCTGGCTGAAAGATTGGCGAACTTGTAGTGTGTAATTAATCCCGGCTAGTCTTTCCTTTTAGGGTTTGAAGGAAGATTTGATAAAAAGCAGTGGGAGCCATCCTGATTAGATAAAATAATAACCAATCTATTCTTGACAGAGCGCACGCTGAGTGTTTTCTTCTCTCTCTCTCCAGGTAGCGACCATATCACGCCTTAATCAAGATAATAATACGGAATATTGACCGAACCCGCTTGTTATACTGAGCTGGGGAACGTTGGTCCCGCTCCAACTTATAATTGTTATAAGACAGAGCAGGAAATTGGGGAATACCAGATTTCCCGTGCCGCCCAAACGAAGAGAGTGCATGCTGATGCATCATCTTCGGGTGTGTTCGTTACAAAGAACTGTTTCTCTGTATCCTCTACATCCTGGGTATATGATACCGGATCAGGATCCCAGATATGTAATTTGTTACATAGGGCTACAGAAAGGTAGAGGACTGAGAACAGGTGATAAGTTTCATGAGGCAGAAAACGAGGCAAATGTTGCAGCCAAGTCTGTTGGTCACTGTCACCCTGTATTACAAATACATTGATTCTGAACGAATGTTATTAGATACCGAACCTGATATACAAAATCGTATCTATCTCTTTATTAGTAAAGAAATGATAAAATTTTGTATTGTTGGATAATGTTTTGAACATTTCCTATATCAAAAGTTGATCGGTTCAGGCACGTTATCTAAAAGCATTGCTGTTCTAAATCAAACTACAGTTCTTAGTATACAGAACACACACAAGAGGAAGAGTTCAGAAATGAACGAATCCTTCCTAAGGCTTTGTAGACTAGGTCATATCTATGCGACCCGACTGGCTGTAGTTACATGTAGATGCATATTTAAATCAGTTTGAATTTACATCTTGTGAAACTCGCTAGTCATGTCACAAAGATAAGATGACCATAGCTCCGTTTACTGGAAACAGAGAAAGAGTTAATGAACTCTTGGGATGATACATGTTGATGAATGTAGGTCCCCTGTCTACACATGCCAAGACCGGTTCTTTATACTTCATTATATTCTCTGATAATCTCTCAAGATTCAGACATATGTTCCTGTTGAAACACAAGTCCGAACCTTTTGAGATATTCACAGAATATAAACGAGAAGTAGAAAACCAGAATACGGGTATAAGTATTATGTCCTTTGATGTGATCAAGGAGGAGAATACTTGAGCACGGAATTACAGGACTATTCTAAAGGAGAATGAGATTCTCTCTCGGCATTACTCCTCCGGATACACCATAGCACGATGGTATATCGGGGCGGAGCAATCACACCCTATATGATATGGTGTGCTCTATGATGAGTACTACTGAGTTACCTTTTTCCTTTTGGGAGTTATGCACTTGAGAAGATCCATACCTATTGAATAGGGTTCGAATCAAATCAGTTGCCTACCACTTCATATGTGATATGGAAAGGGAAGAGCCCATATCTTAAGTTAGTTAAGATTTGGGGTTGACCGGCCTATGTCTAAAAGCAAAATCCGGACAAGCTCGAGGCAAGGCCTGGAAAGGTTCCAGCTATACAAACTGCAGCTGATGATTTGATAAAACAAAAGGATTCAATAGTTACCAACGAACCTCAGCCTCTCCGCCGATCTAGTAGGGTTCCACACCCACCTGAGAGATTTCGATTTCTCTATGACAGTGGGAGCGAGGATTGCATCATGAGATGATGACCCAACTAGTTTCGAGCTGGCTATCTAGAGTAAGACTCTATAAGAATGGCTGGATGCTTAGTGATCTGAGATGGAATCCTTATACACCAACAAAGTATGGACTTTGGTTACTATATCTGAAGGGTTAAATCCCCATCAGGAGCAAGTATATCTTGAGAAGATTACTTAGTGTGCATGGAAAAGTTGAGACTTTCAATGCTAGACTTGTTAAAGGTTTGCATCATTGACCAGGTGTGGATCATGATGAAACTTTTTCTAAGGATCTATGCTTAAGTCCATCCAGATCCTACTTGCCACGGCTACATACCATGACTACGATATCTGGTGGTTGGGTGTCATGACAGCTTTTCTAAATGATGTTTTAGAAGAGGGAGTCTATAAGTACACAGCCAGAGAGCCTCGTAAACAGTGGGAGCAGCGGAAACGTGTGCAAGATGCTTTATAGGATAAAGCAGGCATCGCGGAGTTGGAACGTCTGTTTTGAAGAAGTCAAAGAGTTTGACATCATCAAAATGGTAGATGAACCTTGTATAAACAAAAAGGTAGTAGGGAGTATGGTGACGATCCTCGTAGAGTACGTGGATGACATACTCTTGATAGGGAAGTAGTTTCCTATGCTACGCTCGATCAATCTCCGATTATCACAAAGATTCTCCATATAGGATCAAAGTG
This sequence comes from Agapanthus africanus, assembly GCA_030015575.1. NCBI lineage: Eukaryota > Viridiplantae > Streptophyta > Magnoliopsida > Asparagales > Amaryllidaceae > Agapanthus > Agapanthus africanus. The sequence continues at coordinate 379,677,312 of JASDDO010000026.1, forward strand.
ATACCTCCTAAATCCTGGGTTTTGGATCTATGAGATAGATCTAATTGGTTGTTAGGATTCTCACTAGTTGTAGTGAGATGGTATCAATCGATCCTGGGAAGAATTACTGGAAGTGTTCCAGGGTGATAATGACGACTGAGTGTCAGTCACAGGCATTGTCTTTACCCTCAGTAAAGGGACGGTATGTTGGAAGAGTTCCAAGCTAGATACCGTGACATACTAGACGATAAAGGCAGGATACATCGCAACTTAAGATGCTACCAAAGAGGCTGTTTGGGTGTATAATGGTTCATGAGATGAACTATGTTCCTCCCATTGTGTGACAATGGAGTTGTGGCTTATGCCAAGGAAAGCAGGTCCCATCAGTGATCCAGACATATTCTAAGGCAGTATCACCTGATCGTGGAGATGGTTGATCTCTAAGGGATCGAGGTTAGGAGAGTAGACTCAGAGGACAGCACGGCGGATCCACTCACGAAGGCCTATTCCCAGAGAGAGACTTTTATGGGATGGTTGAGTATGAGATACTACAACCACTGCTACAGATGGCCCTAGTGCAAGTGGGAAATTGTTAGTTATATGTATGCCCTAGAGGCCATTACTGTACATTGGATGTATATTGTAGTGGATGCTGGGACATATATAGAGAGGACTTTCTTGCTCGACATGATAGTATGCTATCTGGTTGACCTTTACCTTAACGTGTACACTGATTGTCTCTCTGTTACATGTTGGTAAAGCCCTTAGGATGTGTACTTGACTACCTGGACTATGATGCGGATCATACTAGTGGGGACATGGTAGTCCACAAGTACATCCTTCAAAGTCCCTAGTCGTGGGTGTATCGAGACGGGGCATCGATATACCAGAGTAGACTAGCGTGTACCTTCTTGACCCATATGATGGGCGATGGATGATCCCATATCCATCGGTGTTTGACATCAAGGATGGTGTACGGATGCTCAGTGGAGACTGGGTACACTGGACGGACTCGCCGAGAACTCCCAGATGGTATTATACCTCACGTCAGATGGCAGTTCTCTGGTGACACTGGTACAGAGTAGTCTGTTGACCCGAGATCGTCATAGAGTCTTGTGTGGTTCCCACTGTGCTTTGATTTCCATCTTACCACGTCCAAGAGGGCATGCAAAACGGTGGTTTTTGGGTACAGTCCCGAGTCACATGGAGACAATGAGCGATAGGAGGGGATTCGTCTCTCCCGGTATAGGGAGTTGATGTTGCGCTGTGCTCGATTGGCTATAACAGGAAATCCCTGGCCAGGGTTGCTGAGATTTACTGGTAAGTGTTACCAGTAGTTTCTCAAAATGTTATAGACCTCATATCGACACGACTTATCGATCTATTGGGGTCTGACGTTTACCACCCCTAGGCAAGATATGCGACATATCAGACGATCAGACCGGACTGTACGGTAGTGTTACTGGTTGGATTCACTGGAGTGTGAGCGGGCTTGCTCGTCGATCTTCAGATCGCTCAATACCCGGGTGGCCGTTACGTTTAGCAGACCGCTTGCGGCTTGTGGGTGTTTGATATGATCATCACCTGCTGCCGGCGTATTGACGAGTCTTTAGAGTCCTACACAGAGGTTTCCTGGCTCAAGCGAAACGAAATAGGAGTGCATATGAGATATGTGCGGGACTGAGAATGATACCAGTATGTGATACTGTATTCGATTCTTGTGATATGTGACATTGATCGGTTATATGCGATATAGCCGGGTTATCGGATCAAGTATTGATTCGATAAGTTGTTACTGTTGATATTAGTCGGTTATATGCGATATGACCGGATCATTAAATCAAGTGTTGATTTAATGATTTAATGCATAATTATATATTTGATATATTACTTTGCATTAACTAGTATCGGTTCACTTAAGATGGATTTTCTCACTCGGATGTGCGCATTGTATATGCGATATATTTTTGTGCACTTGATTGTATCATGTTTGATGATGCATGCAACATTGGTTAGTGTAAAGAATTAAACCTAGGTTAAGTAAATGGTTAAGGTTTCTATTTATTTGTCCATTCATTTATCTTTTTATTTGGATTAAAATGAAATGACAAAAGAAAAGAATATGGTTATCATTCTTTCTTTCTTTCATGAAGCTTGATGAAGCTTCATGAAGCTTTGACCATATGACCATTTTGTCTTTTAGCTTAACCCTAACCATTGCATTAAACCATGATTAGTTCTCTACACTTAACTATGGTCATGTTATGATAAGGATTGATTATTCCTTTCTTTTTTAATTAACTTATCATAACATAATTCTTCTTCTTCTTCCTTTCTTCACTTGAAGAAAGCAAGCTCCATCAATGGTGATTGATGGAAATGAGTGAGAAATCCAATTCTAAAGTCTACCCACTTCCTATTTCTTCATCCTCTACCTCTTGCCAAGTATTAGAGTGTGTTTCCTTCACAAGTTTTCATGACTTGGTGAAGGTGGAGCTTGATTTAGCGATGCCTCGACGTAGATCATCTTCGGCATGGACATCGACGACCTAGCTCGCCATTTCTCCGATGAAGCCGACGCTAGAGCCCGGGGTTCGACTTGGACAGCGAGGAGACTTCATTGCGGAGCTATGGAAACCGGATCTACAAAGGTTGTATTTCCGTATTCTAGTAGTTAAGTGTGAACTAGTTTTGTTTCGCCTAGAAATCTAGCCAACGATCCGTAGTTTAGGGTTTCTCGGCACCGTAAAACATTAAAATTGGCATGGTTGATGCCTTGTGAGACCTCATTAGGATGCCTAGGAACCCTACAATACCTGGGTAGCTGTTACGTTTAGCTGACCGCTTGCAGCTTGTGGGTGTTTGATATGATCATCACCTACTGCCGGCGTATTGACGATTCTTTAGAGTCGTACACAGAGGTTTCTTGACTCAGGCAAAACGGAGTAGGAGCACATATGTGATATGTGCGGGACCGAGGATAATGCGATATGTGATACCGTATTGTATTCTCACGATATTTGATATCAGCCGGGTCATCGGATCAAGTGTTGATTCAATGAATCGGTACGGATAAATATTAGTCGGTTATATGCGATATAGCCGGATTGTCGGATCAAGTGTTGATTCGATAATTTAATGTATAATAATATATATGATATATTAAATTACATTAACTAATATTAGCTCACTAAAAGATTCTTTTTCTCACTAGGGTAATACATTGATATATATGCGATATATGTTAATTGTATTATTTTATTTGGTTACAATAAATATTATATATGTGATATATAATATTGTAACATGATATGATAAATAATGCAACATGTTTAGTAGAGATTAAACAAGATTAGGGTTTGATTTGGGTTAATGATTTCTAGATGATTCTAGAAGGTTTTTGTTTTGTCATGGAAAAGATATTTACTTATGACTCATTCTTAACTCAACCCAAAACCCTAACCCTTGGTTAATTCTCTACAATGGTTAAGTGAACCATGGTTGCATAATTGATCATTATCTCCTTTTCCTATTCATCACAAAAGGATTATTATTATGTTCATCTTCTTCTTCCTTCATTCTTTCATGAAAAACCTTGCTTGATTTTTCAAAAGTGATGAATAAATATGAGAAAAAGATAAATAAAGAGAGCAAAAATCCTACTTCATCATCCTCATCTTCCCTTGCCATTTAGATGAGGGTGTTCACATCATTTCAGGAGTGTTAGCTTGTGTTAAAGAAACTTCAAGGTAGATCATCTTAGTATCGAAGATCGGAAGCAAAGGTTGCATCTTTCTCTTCGTGGAACCTCTCGAGAGTCCGGATCCCGATGATCGCAGCGAAGGGACCACAACACGGAGCATATGAAGTGAAGGACCGGATCTACAAAGGTTGTAATCCCTCTCACTTAGTGTTAAAGTGTTTAGCATGCTAGTTTTCGCCTAATCTCTAGTTTAAAGTTCCGTATTCGGGTTGTTCGGCACGGCTAAATTTTTAATCGGGCATGGTTGATGCCTCGTAGACCCTTGTGCGTGTGCCTAGCAACCCTACAGTGGTATCAGAGCCAAGCTAGAACTTTAGGCGAAGTCTAGACGAAGTTTGAAGTCCGATCGAACCCGGAAAACCGGAACAAACCCCTTCTCTGGAAATTTTCTGAAAATTTGGATTTTTGTGAATTAAAAATTGCCAAAAAATTCAGCAGGGAATTTGATGAATTACTGTGAAGCACGTGCCATTGATTCCACAGAAGAGCCGCGGAACCGCGGCGCCACCCTGGCTTGTGCGGCGGTTCCGCGGCCAAAGTACTGAATCACTGCACGTGCTTTGCACAGTAATTAGTAACTTTATGTGCTGAGTCTTCTGGAAATTTTTATTTTTACTCAACAGTTGAGTTTTTCTGGGGTTGTTTTGGGGATTCGAATATTCGATCGGATTGTCTAATTTTGTCTATGTGTTTTGTCCGGATAACTTTTAGAAACTGTTAAAAAGTTCGAACGGATATCAATAACTCACTTTTTCCCCTGTCGGAAATTTTTTCAAAAGTTGGATTTTTTCTCGTGTTTAAGAATGTTCTAAGTCATGCAAGTAACTCGGTGGACCCTCTAGAAGACAACAAACCCTAACTCGATTATGTGACCGTCTTGAACTGCCTTTTGAACCTTTGGGTTTGGGGCAGTACGGCTTGCCACATGTGAGGCGTTGGCTTGACCCTTCTACGGCTGGACCATTGGTACTGTGGCATGTGATGGACGTTTTTAAACTGATTTCAAGTGTTGAGATACATTGGGGAAATCTTGGGTGTTTGATGATTCGATCGGAAAGTTTAACTTTTTCTATTTTTCTGGAATGTGATACAATAATTGGAATCCACAGGTAGTTATGAGATAACTGATTTGAATATTATAAACATAGTAGTTTAGTCTCAGTTGATCGGTTGCTACGGAATTTTGATGTGATCAAAATTCCGTCGCAATCACGTAGCGTACGCGGATACTCGCCGGGTAAACTTAATAGACAGCTACGCCCCATAGCCCCGACCAAGTGACTGTAGGAGAACCCCGTCACCGAAAGCATCCGTTCGAGTGCTCACGGCAGCGGTGTTCCGCCTTAGAGCACTTCGTCGATGGCATCTGGGTGTGCGGCCGTCTACTAAAGTTTGCGACGAGCATTCGATCAGGACATCGGGAATCTAGTTGAATTCCCCGACTTGACATTGAAAAGAGTTTTCGATAATGAGACTAAAATGCGGGGTTTATAATTGTTAGGCATGCGATGTCTAAGGAATTCATTTGGTTAGGCATGCGATGTCTAAAGAGGTTGCGGATTCCAACTGTTATAGTTTTACACTTTCTTTTCTGTGACCGTAAGCGTAGTATGTGGTGTATCACCGGCTTCGTTGCTATACATCAACGACAATCGGGATACGCATACTTGTTTACGTTGATGATATGAGATATTATGTGTTGCTGTGATATGTTGTATTGGATCGTCGCGTTTGAATAGCCGGGGGTTTTATGTGAGATGAGAGTTTTTTCTTTTTCATTCATGTAAAATTCATTTGTATGTAATATTCTTTTATTGGGGCACTTCCAGGTAGCGGAAGCTGTCACCGTTGTATATTATTTACTTTTCCGCATTAGGATAGACCCAAGGCGGGGAGCACAAGTAACCGGATTCTAGGGTCCAGTGGGAGACCATCTCGAGGAGTCGAGACCGGGTCTCCTAACCCTAGAATTGGCAGTGTTACTTGCCGCTCTCGTAGGGGTCTAGGGATGTGGGTTTGGCTATTCATCGCGACCGTGGAATCCGTGTTTTATACAGGCTCGTATTGAAAACACGGACGTCCTAGTATATCCAATATTTCATATATGTTCTTCTGCTGCAATGTTCTGTGATGAGATCATATTACTGCCTGAGACGAATGTTTATATTTTATATATATGAGATATATGTTATATTGCAGATTTCGTTTCAAAAGAGATGCTTGTGAAGCATATTAAAATGGGACTTCATTAATGAGATTAATGAAATAAAAGAAACCTAAGATGTTGTAGAAACTTGTTTTAAAAACTGGTAGCTCTAGTTCTTGCTTTGCATAGCGGTGGTCCTTGTAGAACATCCAGCACCTTATTCGATAAGGAAAGGACCGAGATCCCTTCACCGGGAGTGACTCCTTTAGCAATAACTGGCAGATGCTACAAACTCGGTTTGTCTTTTGATTGCTTCTATAGTTTCTGCTTTGCATAGTGATATTTGTGAAATATCCTGCACCTTATTCGATGAGGAAAGGGCCGACGATCCCTTCATCGGGAGTGACCCCTTTAGCAAAACTAGAAAAGCCTCAAAAACACTCCATTTAAAATCACTCGATTCTATAACGATATCAAGTTCATTACGCAAAGGGTTTTCTGAAAAACCCGTCGTAGCCCTCCGTCATTTCAGATAAGTACTTCATAGTATTCGTGCTGCGTTTGTTGACCTTGTCAAGGCGTAGTGTGCGGTAGCTATTTATGCTTCTCTGCATAAGCATATGATGCGATTGGATTAGGGTAGTCGTGCGACTTTGTTGACCTTGTCAAGGGTCGTGCGGGTGGGTTTAATTCAATCAGGAAATGACGGGTTGAACTTGACTTGCGGTCTATGGTTTGTTGACCTTGTCAAGGTCATAGATCGCTTGGGGCAAAATATTATTGGGAATTTCAAGTGTTGAAATTTGCAATGAGATTGCATACCTTCTATAAGATAGTTGGATCCCGATACCCGCTGCGAGTAAGAGTTACTCCTGGGAGAGTTTTACAAATTACAATTAGCCGATCAAGTAGGTGTCTAGAAAGGTGTCAACGGGGTTACGCCTCTGGGAAAACGAGGTTTACTTTAATTAGGTTCGTGCGATAGCACGGGGGACCTCCCTCAAAGTACCGACACTGGCCTGGCTGAATGATTGACGAACTAGTAGCGTGTAATTAATCCCGGCTAATCTTTCCTTTTAGGGTTTGAAGGAAGATTTGATTAAAACAGTGGGAGACATCCTGATTAGATATATTAGATAACCAATCTAATCTTGCAAGAGCATACGCTGAGTGTTTTCTTCTCTCTCTCTCCAGGTAGCGACCATATCACGCCTTAATCAAGATAATAATACGGATATACTGACCGAACCTGCTTGTTATACTGAGCTGGGGAATGTTGGTCCCGCTCCAACTTATAATTGTTATAAGACAGAGCAGGAAATTGAGGAATACCAGATTTGCCGTGCCGCCCAAACGAAGAAAGTGCATGTTGATGCATCATCTTCGGGTGTGTTCATTACACAAAACTGTTTCTCAGTATCCTTTACGTCCTGGGTATGTGATACCGGATCAGGATCCCGTATATGTAATCTGTTACATAGGCTACAGATAGGTAAAGAACTGAGAACGGGTGATAAGTTTCATGAGACAGAAAACGGTGCAAGTGTTGCAGCCAAGTCTGTTGGTCACTATCACCCTGTATTACCAGAATACATTGATTCTGAACAAATGTTATTAGATACCGAACCTGATATACAAAATCATATCAGTCTCTTTATTAGTAAAGAAAGGATATAATTTTGTATTGTTGGATAATGTTTTGAACATTTCCTATATCAAGAGTTGATCGGTTCAGGCACGTCATCTAAAAGCATTGTCGTTCTAAATCAAACTACAGTTCTTAGTATACGGAACACACACAAGAGGAAGAGTTCAGAAATGAACGAATCCTTCTTGAGGTATTGTAGACTAGGTCATATCAATGCGACCCGACTAGCTAAGTTACATATAGATGCATATTTAAATTAGTTTGAATTTACATCTTGTGAAACTTGCTGGTCATGTCATAATGATAAGATGACCACAGCTCTGTTTATTGGAAACAGAGAAAGAGTTAGTGAACTCTTGGGATTGATACATGTTGATGTATGTAAGGTCCCCTGTCTACACATGCCAAAATCGGTTCTTTCTACTTCATTACATTCTATGATAATCTCTCAAGATTCAGACATATGTTTCTGTTGAAACACAGGTCTGAAGCTTTTGAGATATTCACAGAATATAAGTTAGAAGTAGAGAACCAACAAATACGGGTAAAAGTATTATGTCCTTTGATGTGATCAAGGAGGAGAATACTTGAGCACGGAATTCCTGGACTATTCTAAAGGAGAATGAGATTCTCTCTCAGCATTACTCCTCCGTATACACCACAGCACGTCGGTGTATCGGGGTGGAGCCATAGCACCCTATGTGATATGGTGTGCTCTATGATGAGTACTACTGAGTTTCCTATTTCCTTTAGGGAGTTATGCACTTGAGAAGCTGCATACCTATTGAATAAGGGTTCAAATCAAATCAGTTGCCTACCACTTCATATGTGATATGGAAAGGGAAGAGCCTGTATCTTAAGCTTGTTAAGATTTGGGGTTGTCCGGCCTATGTCTGAAAGCAAAATCCGGACAAGCTCGAGGCAAGATCTGTTATGTAGAACTGGAAAGGTTCCAGCTATACAAAATGCAGCTGATGATTTGGTAGAACCAAAGGATTCAATAGTTTCCAATGAACCTCAGCCTCTCCGCCGATCTAGCAGGGTTCCTCACCCACCTGAGAGATACTTTGGTTTCTCTATGACAGTGGGAGCGAGGATTGCATCATGAGATGATGACCCAACTAGTTTCGAGCTGGCCATCAGGAGTGGGACTCTGTAAGAATGGCTGGATGCTTATCGATATGAGATGGAATCCTTATATACCAACAAAGTATGGACTTTGGTTGCTTTATCTGAAGGATTAAATCCCCATCAGGAGCGAGTATATCTTGAGAAGATTACTTGGTGTGCATGGAAAAGTTGAGACTTTCAAAGCTAGACTTGTTAAAGGTTTGCATCATAGACCAGGTATGGATTATGTTGAAACCTTTTCTAAGGATCTATGCTTAAGTCCATCCAGATCCTATTTGCCACGGCTACATACCATGACTACGATATCTGGTGGTTGGGTGTCATGACTGCTTTTCTAAATGATATTTTAGAAAAGAGCGTCTATAAGTACACAGCCAGAGGGCTTCGTAGACAGTGGGAGCAGCTGAAACGTGTGCAAGATGTTTTATATGATATAACAGGCATCGCGGAGTTGGAACATCTGTTTTGATGTGGTAGTCAAAGAGTTTGACTTCATCAAAATGGTATATGAACCTTGTATATACAAAAAGGTAGTAGGGAGTATGGTGGTGATCCTCGTAGAGTACGTGGATGACATACTCTTGATAGGGAAGGAGTTTCCTATGCAATGCTCGGTCAATCTCCGCTTATCACAAGGATTCTCCATATAGGATCAAAGTGATACCTCCTAAATCCTTGGTTTTGGATCTATGAGATAGATCTAATTGGATGTTAGGATACTCACTAGTTGTAGTGAGATGGTATAAATCGATCCAAGGGAGAATCACTGGAAAGGTTCCAGGCTGATAAGGACGACTGAATGTCAGTCGCAGGCTTGTCTTTACCCTCCGTGGAGGGACGGTATGTTGGAAGAGTTCCAAGCTAGATACCGTGACATACTAGACGATTAAAGGCAAGATACATCGTTACCAAGGATGCTACCAAAAGAGGCAGTCTGGATATTTATAAGTTCGTAAGATGAACTTCGTTCCTACCATTGTGTGACAAAGGAGTTGTGGCTTCAGCCAAGGAACTACCGTCCCATCAGAAATCCAGATATAATTCTTAGGCAGTATCACCTAATCTTAGGCAGTATCACCTAATCATGGAGATGGTTGATCTCCAGGGAGATCGAGGTTAGGAGAGTAGACACAGAGGACAACAGCGCGAATCCACTCATAAAGGCCTTTTTCCCAGTAGAGACTTTTATGGGATGGTTGAGTATGAGATACTTCAACCGCAGCTAATTGTTGGGTATGCGATACCATAACAGATGGCCCTAGTGCAAGTGGGAGATTGTTAGTTATATGTATGCTCTAGAGGCCATTACTGTACATATGATGTATATTGTAGTGGATGCTAGGACATATATAAGGAGGACTTTCTTGCTCGACATGATAGTATGCTATCTGGTTGTACTTTATCTTAACATGTACTCTGATTGTCTCTATATTACATGTTGATAAAGCCCTTAGGATATGTACTCGACTACTGGGACTATGATGAGATCATACTAGTGGGGCCACGGTAGTCGACGAGTACATCCTATAACTGTTCCTAGTCGAGGGTATATCGAGATAGGGCATCGATACACCAGAGTAGACTAGCGTATACGCATCTTGACCCATATGATGGGCGATGGATGATCCCATATCCATCGGTGTTTGACATCAAGGATGGTGTACGGGTGCTCAGTGGAGACTGGGTACACTGGACGGACTCGCCGAGAACTCCCAGATGGTATTATACCATACGTCAGATGGCAGTTTTCCGGTGACACTGGTACAGAGTAGCCTGTTGACCCGAGATCGTCATAGAGTCTTGTGTGGTTCCCACTGTGCTTTGATTTCCATCATACCACGTCCAAGAGGGCGTGCAAAAAGGTGGCTTTTGGGTACAGTCCCGAATCACATGGAGGCAATGAGCGATAGGAGGGGATTCGTCTCTCCCGGTATAGGGAGTTGATGTTGTGCTGTGTTCGATTGGCTATAACCGGAAATCCCTGGCCAGGGTTGCTGAGATTTACTGGTAAGTGTTATCAGTAGTTTCTCGAACTGTTATAGACCTCATATCGACACGACTTATCAAGCTACTAGGGTCTGACGTTTACCACCCCTAGGCGAGATATGCAACATATCAGACGACGAGACCGGACTGTACGGGAGTGTTACTGTTTGGATTCGCTGGAGAATGTACAGGCTTGCTTGTTGATCTTCTGAGCGCTCAATACCTGGGTAGCTGTTACGTTTAGCTGACCGCTTGCAGCTTGTGGGTGTTTGATATGATCATCACCTACTGCCGGCGTATTGACGATTCTTTAGAGTCCTACACAGAGGTTTCTTGACTCAGGCAAAACGGAGTAGGAGCACATATGTGATATGTGCGGGACCGAGGATAATGCGATATGTGATACCGTATTGTATTCTCGCGATATTTGATATCAGCCGGGTCATCGGATCAAGTGTTGATTCGATGAATCGGTACGGATAAATATTAGTCGGTTATATGCGATATAGCCGAATTGTCGGATCAAGTGTTGATTCGATAATTTAATGTATAATAATATATATGATATATTAAATTACATTAACTAATATTAGCTCACTAAAAGATTCTTTTTCTCACTCGGGTAATACATTGATATATATGCGATATATGTTAATTGTATTATTTTATTTGGTTACAATAAATATTATATATGTGATATATAATATTGTAACATGATATGATAAATAATGCAACATGTTTAGTAGAGATTAAACAAGATTAGGGTTTGATTTGGGTTAATGATTTCTAGATGATTCTAGAAGGTTTTTGTTTTGTCATGGAAAAGATATTTAGTTATGACTCATTCTTAACTCAACCCAAAACCTTAACCCTTGGTTAATTCTCTACAATGGTTAAGTGAACCATGGTTGCATAATTGATCATTATCTCCTTTTCCTATTCATCATAAAAGGATTATTATTATGTTCATCTTCTTCTTCATTCATTCTTTCATGAAAAACCTTGCTTGATTTTTCAAAAGTGATGAATAAATATGAGAAAAAGATAAATAAAGAGAGCAAAAATCCTACTTCATCATCCTCATCTTCCCTTGCCATTTAGATGAGGGTGTTCACATCATTTCAGGAGTGTTAGCTTGTGTTAAAGAAACTTCAAGGTAGATCATCTTAGTATCGAAGATCGGAAGCAAAGGTTGCATCTTTCTCTTCGTGGAACCTCTCGAGAGTCCGGATCCCGATAATCGCAGCGAAGGGACCACAACACGGAGCATATGAAGTGAAGGACCGGATCTACAAAGGTTGTAATCCCTCTCACTTAGTGTTAAAGTGTTTAGCATGCTAGTTTTCGCGTAATCTCTAGTTTAAAGTTCCATATTCGGGTTGTTCGGCACGGCTAAATTTTTAATCGGGCATGGTTGATGCCTCGTAGACCCTTGTGCGCATGCCTAGCAACCCTACAAACATGTAAACTTACTGTTTCTCTATTACATGTTGATAAAGCCCTTAGGATGTGTACTCGACTTGCAGGACTATGATGCAGATCATACTAGTGGGGCCTGGGTAGTCCATGAGTACATCCTTCAATGTTCCTAGTCGTTGGAATATCGAGATGGGGCATCGATATTCCAGAGTAGACTAGCATATATCTTCTCGACCCATGAGATGGGCGATGGATGATCCCATATCCATTGGTGTTTGACATCAGAGACGGTATGCGGGTGCTCAGTGGAGACTGGGTACACTGGACGGACTCACCGAGAACTCCCAGATGGTATTATACCTCACGTCAGATGGCAGTTCTCTGATGACACCGGTACAGCTTAGTCTGTTGACCCGAGATCGTCATAGAGTCTTTTGTGTCTCCCACTGTGCTTTGATTTCCACCCTACCATGGCTCTACTGAGTCGTCCAAACAGGTGGTTTTTGGGTACAGTCCCGATTCACATGGAGGCAATGAGCGATCGGAGGGGATTCGTCTCTCTCGGTATTGGGGGTTGATGTTGCGCTATGCTCGACTGGCCATAACTGGAAATCCCTGGCCAGGGTTGCAGTGATTTACTGGTAAGTCTTATCAATAGTTTCACGCTTGTTGTGGACCTTACATCGGCATGACTTATCAAGCTACTGGGGTCTGACGTTTACCACCCCTAGGCGAGATATGCGACGTATCAGACGAACAGACCGGACTGTGCAGTAAGTGTTACTGATTGGATTCACAGGAGTGTGAGAAGTCTTGCTCATTGATCTTCTGATCGCTCAATACCCGGGTGGCCGTTACGTTTAGCAGGCCGCTTGCGGCCTGTGGGTGTTTGATATGATCATCACCAACTGCCGGCGTATTGACGAGTCTTTAGAGTCCTACACAGGGGTTTCCTGGCTCAAGCGAAACGGAGTAGGAGCGCATATATGATATGTGCGGGACCGAGATTGATACGATATGAGATACCGTATTCTATTCTCGCGATTTGTATCATCGGACGGTTATATGAGATATAGCCGGGTTACCGAATCAAGTGTTGATTTGATACGTTGATACACTAGATATTAGTCGGATATATGCGATATAACAGGATCGTTAAATCAAGTGTTGATTTAATGATTTAATGTATAATTATATATTTGATATATTACTTTACATTAACTAGTATTGGTTCACTTAAGATTGATTTTCTCACTTGATGTGCACAAGTTGTATATGTGATATATGTTTGTGCACTAGTTTGTATCATGATTGATGATACATGCAAACATGGGTGGGTGAGTGACATACACATAATTTAGGTTTTTATTTATCTTAATTATTCAAAATGGTGGCTTCTTTTGTCATGGCATGAAGCTTCATGAAGCTTGAAGCAACTTTGACAAAGTCCACTCATTTGGTCTTGATTAAGATATTCATTAACCAAACCATTATAATTAACTATGGTTTAGTCTCTACAAAGGCTAGCTCACCCATGGTTGCATTATGATAGACTTCACTTGATTATTCTTTTCATATAATTCGTTTTCTTTTCTTTCTTCTTCTTCTTCTTCAAGAAGAAGAAAAGCTTGCTAGAAAATTTTCAAGTGAAGAAAAAGAGTGAGAAATCCAAATCCAAAGTGAACCCACTTCCTATTTCATCATTCTCTACTACTTTCCATTTAGTTTAGGGTGTTCTCTTCACAAAGTTTTTGACCTAGTGAAGATGGAGCTTGAGTTTGAGTCTCCTCGACGTAGATCATCTTCGGCCTCGAAGTCAACGACCTAGCCTGTTCATTTCTCTGAGGAACCATCGCTAGAGTCCGGGATCCCGATTATCGCAGCGAAGGGACGTCAACACAGAGCTTTAGAAGTGAAGGACCGGATCTACAAAGGTCGTAATCCCTTTCACTTGTAGTTAAAGAGTTTAACTTGCTAGTTTTCGCATAATCTCTAGTATACGATCTTGGTTAGGGTTGTTCAGCACGGCCATTTTTTGAATTGGGCATGGTTGATGCCTTGTAGAACCTTGTTAGAGTGCCTAGGAACCCTATATAATTGTTACTCCTGGGAGAGTTTTACACAGGAAAATTAGTCGATCAAGTAGGTGTCTAGAAAGGTGTCAACGCGGTTATGCCTCTTGGAAAACGAGGTTTATTTTAATTAGGTCCGTGTGAAAGCACGGGGAACCTCCCTCAAACTACCGACACTGGCCTGGCTGAAAGATTGGCGAAATTGTAGGGTGTAATTAATCCGGGCTTGTCTTTCATTTTAGGGTTTGAAGGATGATTTGATAAAAACAGTGGGAGGCATCCTCATTAGATATAATAATAACCAATCTGATCTTGCAAGAGCATAAGCTAAAGTGTTTTCTTCTCTCTCTCTCCAGGTAGCGACCATATCATGTCTTAATCAAGATAATAATATGGATGTATTGGCCGAACCCGCATGTTATACTGTGTTGGGGAACGTTGGTTCCGTTCTTTCTTATAAAAGTTATAAGACTGAACAGGATATAGGGGAATACCAGGATTCCCATGCCACCAGAATGAAGAAAGTACATGTTGATGCATTTTCTTCGGGTGTGTTCGTTATAGAGAACTGTTTCTCCATTTGCTCTACGTCCTGGGTATTAGATACCGGGGCAGGATCCCATTTATGTAATCAGTTACATGGGCTGAGAAAAGGTAGAGAACTTGGAAAAGGTGATAAAGACATAAGGGTTGGAAATGGTGCAATTGTTGCAGCTAAAACCGTCGAGGAATATCACCTTGTATTACCAACTGGTAAGACATTGATTCTGAACGAATGTTATTACATGCCGAACCTGATATGCAACATTATATCAGTTTCTTTGTTGAGTAAAAAGGGATATAATTTTTTATTACAAGATAATGTTATGAACATTTTCCTGAACCAAAAGTTGGTTGGATCAGGCCCGTTGTGCAATGGCATTTATGTTCTAAATCAATCTATAGTTCTGAGCATAACAAACACACACAAGAGGAAGAGTTCAGAATTGAACGAATCCTTCTTGTGGCATTTTAGACTAGGTCACATCAATGCGACACGGCTAGCTAAGTTGAATAAGGATGGATATTTGAATCCGTTCGAACTTTCATCTTATGACACTTGCCAGTCATGTCTCAAAGTCAAGATGACCAAAACTCCGTTTACGGGACACGGAGAAAGAGTTACTGAACTCTTGGGACTGATAAATAGTGATGTATGCGGTCCCATGTCTACACATGCCAAGGATGGTTCTCGTACTTCATTACATTCACTGACGATCTCTCTAGATTCGGATATGTGTTCCTGATTAAACACAAGTCAGAAGCTTTTGAGAAATTTAGAGAATATAAACAAGAAGTAGAGAACCAAACCGGGAAAAGTATTAAAATCCTTCGATCTGATCGAGGAGGTGAATACTTGAGCAATGAATTCCTGGACTTGCTAAAAGAGAATGGGATTCTCTCTCAGCTAACTCCTCCATATACACCACAGCACAATGGTGTATCATATCGGAGGAACCGCACCCTATTAGATATGGTGCGCTCTATGATGAGCATAGCTAAGTTACCTATTGTTAGTTATATGTATGCTCTAGAGGCCATTACTGTATATAGGATGTATATTGCAGTGGATGCTGGGACATATATAGGGAGGACTTTCTTGCTCGACATGATAGTATGCTATCTGGTTGCTCTTTACCTTAACGTGTACACTGATTGTCTCTCTGTTACATGTTGGTAAAGCCCTTAGGATGTGTACTTAACTACCTGGACTATGATGCGGATCATACTAGTGGGGACATGGTAGCCCATAAGTACATCCTTCAAGGTCCCTAGTCGTGGGTGTATCGAGACGGGGCATCGATATACCAGAGTAGACAAGCGTATACCTTCTCGACCCATACAGATGGGCGATGGATGATCCCATATCCATTGGTGTTTGACATCGGAGATAATATACGGGTGCTCAGTGGAGACTGGGTACACTAGACGGACTCGCCGAGAACTCCCAGATGGTATTATACCTTACGTCAGATAGAAGTTCTCTGGTGATACTGGTACAGGTTAGTCTGTAGACCTGAGATCGTCATAGAGTCTTGTGTGATTCCCACTGTGCTTTGATTTCCACCTTACCACGTCCAAGAGGGCGTGCAAAATGGTGGTTTTTGGGTACAGTCCCGAATCACATGGAGGCAATGAGCGATAGGAGGGGATTCGTCTCTCCCGGTATATGGAGTTGATGTTGCGATGTGTTCGATTGGCTATAACCGGAAATCCCTGGCCAGAGTTGCTGAGATTTACTGGTAAATGTTACCAGTAGTTTCTCGAACTGTTATAGAACTCATATCGACACGACTTATCGAGCTAATGGGGTCTGACGTTTACCACCCCTAGGCGAGATATGCGACATATCAGACGACGAGACCGGACTGTACGGTATGTGTTACTGGTTGGATTCACAGGAGTGTGAGCGGGCTTGCTCGTTGATCTTCTGATCGCTCAATACCCGGGTGGCCGTTACGTTTAGCAGACCGCTTGCGGCTTGTGGGTGTTTGATATAATCACTCCCTGCCGGCGTATTGACGAGTCTTTAGAGTCCTACATAGAGGTTTCCTGGCTCAAGCGAAACGAAATTGGAGTGCATATGAGATATGTGCAGGACCGAGAATAATGCGTGTATGTGATACCGTATTCTATTCTCGCGATGAATGTATCGATTGATTGTATGCGATATAACCTAGTTATCGAATCGAGGATTGATTCGATAAGTCGATACATTGGATATTAGTCGGTCATATGCGATATGACCGGATCGTTAAATCAAGTGTTGATTTAATGATTTAATATATAATTATATATTTGATATATTACTTTACATTAACTAGTATTTGTTCACTTAAGATGGATTTTCTCACTTGTTATGCACATTGTATATGTGATATATTTTTGTGCACTTGTTTATATCATGTTTGATGATATATGCAAAGTTGGGTGTGTGTGTGCGCTTTAAACTATGATTAAGTTAATGGTTAGGGTTTGAAATATTTATTTATTTATTCATTTTGGAAAAGATGAAATGGTGGCTTTTTTTTTCTTTCTTTGCTTGAAGCTTCTTGAAGCTTCAAAGCATCTTTGAAAGTCCACCACTTTGTCTTCATCCTAAACCTAACCATTATACCTAACCCTAGTTTATTCTCTACACTTAACCAAGGTTGCATTATGATAACTTCACTTGATATATCATTTGAATTATTATTCTCTCAACATATTCTTTATTCTTCTTCTTCTTCTTCAAGTAGAAGAAACCTTGCCACCATTAATGGTGTTTTGAGAAAAAGAGTGAGAAATCCAAATCCAAAGTGAACCCACTTCCTATTTCTTCATCCTCTACCACTTGCCAAGTAGTATAGGGTGTTTTCTTCACAAGTTTCATGACTTGGTGAAGTTGGAGCTTGATCTTGAGTTGCCTCGACGTAGATCATCTTCGGCATCGAAGTCGACGACCTAGCCCGATCATTTCTTCGACGAAACCATCGCTAGAGTTCGGGATCCGATGATCGCAGCGGAGGTACATCATCACGGAGCTAAGGAAGTGGAGGACCGGATCTACAAAGGTTGTATTAGTCTCTTTCACTTTAGAGTAAAGTTGTTTACTTGCATAGTTATCGCCTTAAACTCTAGTCAACGATCGCATTAGGGTTTCTCGGCACCGGAAATTTTTGAATTTGGCATGCTTGATGCCTTGTGAGACCTCCTTAGAGTGCCTAGGAACCCTATAGTGGTATCAGAGCCTAGCTAGAGCCATAGGCGATGTGTATACGATGTTAGAAACCCGATCGAACCCGATACGTCCAAGTTTACCCCCTCTCTGTACAATTTTCAAAACTGTGGATTTTTCCCAATTAAAAATGCTCAGAAAATTGTGCAGGGAAATATAAGACTAACTGTAAAAAACGAGACTGTAACTCACTTAAACGGCCACGGAACCGCGGCAATGACATGCCATTGGCGGCGGTTCCGCGGCGAAATTGATGAGTTAGGGTTTCAATTTTATACAGTTTTCCCCGTATGTGATTCCTGAAGTTTCTGGGCACTTTTAATTATACTCAACAGTTGAGTTTTCTGGGGTGAATTGGGGACTCATTGATTTGATCGGATATTTTTAACCTCGTTTATGGTTTTCCGGGTATTAAAGAACATGTTAAAAAGTTCGACCGGATATAAATACCCACTTTTTCCCCTGTCAGGAAATTTTCAAGTGCTGGATCTTTCCGTGGTTTAATAACGTTCTAAGTAGTGCAAGTAATGCGATGGACCCTCTAGAAGACAACAAACCTTAACTCGATTATGTGACCGTCTTGAACTGCCTTTTGAACCTTCGGGTTGGAGGCAGTACGGCGTGCCACATGTGAGGCGTTGGATTGACCCTTCTACGGCTGGACCGTTGGTACTGAGGCATGACTGGATGTTTTAAAACTAATTTCATGTGTCGAGCTGTTTCGGGAAAACTTGGGTGTTTGACTGTTCGATCGGAAAGTTTAACATTTTCTGTTTATCTGGAATGTGATACAACAATTGGAATTCACAAGTTGTTATGAGATAACTAAATGAATGTTATAAATCTAGCGGTTTAGTCTCACTTGATCGGTTGCCACGGAATTTTGAAGCGATCAAAAGTCCTATGCAATCACGTAGCATACACGGATACTCGCCGGATAAACTTACTAGACAGCTACACCCCATAGCCCCGACCAAGTGACTGTAGGAGAACCCCGTCACCGAAAGCATTCGTTTGGGTGCTCGCGGCAGCGGTGTTCCGCCCTAGTGCACTTCGTCGACGGTATCGGGGGTGCGGCCGCCTGCTAAAGTTTGCGACGAGCATTCGATCAGGATATCAGGAATCTTGTTGAATTGCTCGACTTGATATTGAAAAGTGTTTTCGATAATGAGACTAAAATGCGGGGTTTATAATTGTTAGGCATGCGATGTCTAAGGAATTCAATTGATTAGGCATGCGATGTCTAAGGAGGTTGCGGATTCCAACTGTTGTAGTTCTACACTTTCTTTTCTGTGACCGTAAGTGTAATATGTGATATCGCCGGTTTCGTTGCTATAAGTCAACGACAATTGGGATGGGCATATTTACTTACGTTGATGACATGTGGTGTTATGTGTTGCTGGATATGTTATATTGGATCGTCGTGTTTGAATAGCCGGGGGTTTTTATGTGAGATGAGTGCTTTTCATTTTCATTCATGTAAAAATATGTATGTAATATTCTTTTGTTAGGGCACTTCCAGGTTGCGGAAGATGTCACCGTTTGTATATTATTTACTTTTTCGCACTAAGATAGACCCAAGGAGGAGGGCACAAGTAACCGGGTTCTGGAGTCCAGTGGCAGACCAACTCGAGGAGTCGAGTCCGGGTCTCCTAACTCCAGAATTGGTAGGGTTTCTTGCCGCTCTCGTAGGGGTCTAGGGGTGTGGGTTTGGCTATTCATCGCGACCGTGGAATCCGTGTTTTATACTGGCTCATATTGAAAACACGGATGTCCCAGTATATCCAGTATTTCATATATGTTTCTTCTGCTGCGATATCTGTGATGTGATCATGTGATGTTCTGTGATAGATACAGTATATAGTATATATGATATATTATATAGACGTTACTTATGTTTTACACCCGTGCTAGCCCTGCCCCGCTCTGCCGTTAGTTACCTAACCTAACGGTGCACGAGGGGACATCGAGGTGAATGCGGATGGCATAAGTGTACGTCGTATTTATCTGTGATGTTTAGGTGACTTAAATTATGGGACTTCATTAATATGATTAATGAAACAAAAAAAACCTAAGATGTTGTGGAATCGAATTTTCAAAAACAGGTAGCTACAGTTCTTTCTTTGCATCACGGTGTTCCATGTAGAACATCCTGCAACTTATTCGATAAGGAAAGGGCCGAGATCCCTTCACCGGGAGTGACCCCTTTAGCAATAACTGGCAGATGCTACAACCCTCGGTTTGTCTTTTGATTGCTTCTATAGTTTCTGCTTTGCATGGTGATATATATGATATATCCCGCACCTCATTCGACGAGGAAAGGTCCGACGATCCCTTCACCGGGAGTGACTCCTTTAGAAAAACTAGAAAAGCCTCAAAAGCACTCCATTTTAAAATCATTTGATTCTACAACGATATCAAGTTCATTACGCAATAGGTTTTCAGAAAAACCTGTCGTAGCCCTCCGTCATTTCAGATAAGTCCTACTTAGTATTCGTGCTACGTTTGTTGACCTCCATCAAGGCGTAGTGTGCGGTAGCTAACTAGTATTTATCTGCTTATGCATATAATGCAGATTGGATTAGGGTAGTCGTGCGACCTTGTTGACCTCCGTCAAGGGTCATGCGGGTGGGTTTGATTCAATCAAGAAATGACGGGTTGAACTTGACTAGTAGCCTATGGTTTGTTGACCTCCGTCAAGGTCATAGGGTGCGAGGGGCAAAATTATCGGGAATTTCAAGTGTTGAAATTTGCAATGAGATTGCATACCTTCTATGAGATAGTTGGATCCCGATACCCGCTGCGAGTAAGAGTTACTCCTGGGAAAGTTTTACACATTACAATTAGCCGATCAAGTAGGTGTCTAGAAAGGTGTCAACGGGGTTACGCCTCTGAGAAAACGAGGTTTACTATAATTAGGTCCGTGCGAAAGCACGGGGAACCTCCCTCAAAGTACCGACACTGGCCTGGCTGAAAGATTGGCGAACTTGTAGTATGTAATTAATCCCGGCTAGTCTTTCTTTTAGGGTTTGAAGGAAGATTTGATAGAAACAGTGGGATCCATCCTGATTAGATAAAATAATAACTAATCTGATCTTGCAAGAGCGCACGAAGAGTGTTTTCTTCTCTCTCTCTCCAGGTAGCGACCAGATCACACCTTAATCAAGATAATAATACGGATATTTGACCGAACCCTCTTGTTATACTGAGCTGGGGAGCATTGGTCCCGCTCCAACTTATAATTGTTATAAGACAGAGCAGGAAATTGGGGAATACTAGATTTCCCGTGCCGCCCAAACGAAGAAAGTGCATGTTGATGCATCATCTTCGGGTGTGTTCGTTACAAAGAACTGTTTCTCTGTATCCTCTACGTCCTGGGTATTTGATACCGCATCAGGATCCTAGATATGTAATCTGTTACATAGGGCTACAGATAGGTAGAGAACTGAGAACGGATGATAAGTTTCATGAGACAGAAAACGGTGCAAGTGTTGCAGCCAAGTCTGTTGGTCACTGTCACGCTGTATTCCAAATACATTGATTCTGAACGAATGTTATTAGATACCGAACCTGATATACAAAATCATATCAGTCTCTTTATAAGTAAAGAAATGATAAAATTTTGTGTTGTTGGATAATGTTTTGAACATTTCCTATATCAAAAGTTGATCGGTTCAGACACATTATCTAAAAGCATTGATATTCTAAATCAAACTACGGTTCTTAGTATATAGAACACATACAAGAGGAAGAGTTCAGAAATGAACGAATCCTTCTTGAGGCATTGTAGACTAGGTCAGATCAATGTGACCCGACTAGCTAAAGTTACATTTAGATGCATATTTAAATCAGTTTGAATTTACATCTTATGAAACTTGCCAGTCATGTCACAAAGATAAAATGACCATAGCTCTATTTACTGGAAGCAGAGAAAGAGTTAGTTGAACTCTTGGGATGATACATGTTGATGTATGTAGGTCCCCTGTCTACACATGCCAAGACCGGTTCTCTGTATTTCATTACATTCTCTGATAATCTCTCAAGATTCAGATATATGTTCCTGTTGAAACACAAGTCCGAACCTTTTGAGATATTCACAGAATATAATTTAGAAGTAAAGAACCAAAACGGGTAAAAGTATTATGTCCTTTGATGTGATCAAGGAGGAGAATACTTGAGCGCGGAATTCTTGGACTATTCTAACAGAGAATGAGATTCTCTCTCAGCATTACTCCTCCAAATACACCATAGCACGATGGTATATCGAGGAGGAGCAACTGCACCCTATATGATATGGTGTTCTCTATGATGAGTACTACTGAGTTTCCTATTTTCTTTAGGGAGTTATGCACTTATGAAGTTACATACCTATTGAATAGGGTTCCGATCAAATCAGTTGCCTACCACTTCATATGAGATATGGAAAGGGAAGAGCCCATATCTTAAGTTTGTTAAGATTTAGGGTTGTCCGGCCTATGTCTAAAAGCAAAATCCGGACAAGCTCGAGGCAAGGTCTGTTATGTATAACTGGAAATGTTCCAGCTATACAAACTGCAGCTGATGTTTTGGTAGAACCGAAGGAATCAATAGTAACCAACGAACCTCAGCCTCTCCGCCGATCTAGTAGGGTGCCTCACCCACCTGAGAGTTACTTCGGTTTCTCTATGACAGTGGGAGCGAGGATTGCATCATGAGATGATGACTCAACCAGTTTTGAGCTGGCCATCAGGAGTGAGACTCTGTAAGAATGGCTGGATGTTTATCGATCTAAGATGGAATCCTTATACACCAACAAAGTATGGACTTTGGTTGCTATATATGAAGGGTTAAATCCCCATCAGGAGCAAGTATATCTTGAGAAGATTACTTGGTGTAGATGGAAAAGTTGAGACTTTCAAAGCTAGACTTGTTAAAGGTTTTCGTCATCGACCAGGTGTGGATAATGATGAAACCTTTTTTCAGTGCCTATGCTTAAGTCCATCCAGATCCTACTTGCCACGGCTACATACCATGACTACGATATCTGGCTGTTAGGTGCCATGACTGCTTTTCTAAATGATGTTTTAGAAGAGAACGTCTATAAGTACACAGCCAGAGGGTTTCGTAAATAGTGAGAGCAGCGGAAACATGTGCAAGATGTTTTATGTGATGAAGCAGGTATCGCGGAGTTGCAACATCTGTTTTGATGAGTTAGTCAAACAGTTTGACATCATCAAAATGGTAGATGAACCTTGTATATACAAAAAGGTAGCAGGGAGTATGGTAGTGATCCTCGTAGAGTACGTGGATGACATACTCTTGATAGGGGAGGAGTTTCCTATGCTGCGCTCGGTCAATCTCCGCTTATCACAAAGATTCTCCAAAAAGGATCAAAGTGATACCTACTAAATCCTGGGTTTTGGATCTATGAGATAGATCTAATTGGATATTAGGATACTCACTAGTAGTTGTGAGATGGTATCAATTGGTCCTGGGAAGAATCACTGGAAGTGTTCCAGGGTCATAAGGACGACTGAAAGTCAGTCACAGGCATTGTCCTTACCCTCAGTAAAGGGACGGTATGTTGGAAAAGTTCCAAGCTAGATACCGTGGCATACTAGACGATAAAGGCTGGATACATCGCTACTTAAGATGCTACCAAAGAGGCAGTTTGGGTGTATATTGGTTCATGAGATGAACTAGGTTCCTACCATTGTGTGACAATGGAAGTGTGGCTTTAGCCCAGGAACCCCGGTCCCATCAGTGACCCAGACGTATTCTGAGGCAGCATCACCTGATCATGGAGATAGTTGATCTCCAGGGTGATCGAGGTTAGGAGAGCAGACTCAGAGGATAACACGGCGGATCCGCTCACGAAGGCCTATTCCCAGAGAGAGACTTTTATGGGATGGTTGAGTATGAGATACTACAACCACTGCTACAGATGGCCCTAGTGCAAGTGGGAGATTGTTAGTTATATGTATGCCCTAGAGGCCATTACTGTACATAGGATGTATATTGCAGTGGATGCTGGGACATATATAGGGAGGACTTTCTTGCTCGACATGATAGTATGCTATCTGGTTGCTCTTTACCTTAACGTGTACACTGATTGTCTCTCTGTTACATGTTGGTAAAGCCCTTAGGATGTGTACTTGACTACCTGGACTATGATGCGGATCATACTAGTGGGGACATGGTAGTCCATAAGTACATCCTTCAAGGTCCCTAGTCGTGGGTGTATCGAGACGGGGCATCGATATACCAGAGTAGACTAGCGTATACCTTCTCGACCCATACAGATGGGCGATGATATGTAGGGTTCCTAGGCACTCTAAGGAGGTTCCACAAGGCATCAACCATGCCAAATTCAAAAATTTCCGGTGCCGAGAAACCCTAATGTGATCGTTGACTAGAGTTTAAGGCGAAAACGATAACTAGTTAACAACTTAACTAAGAGTGAACGGAAAATACAACCTTTGTAGATCCGGTCCTCCACTTCCTTAGATCCATGATGATGTCCCTCCGCTGCGATCATCGGATCCCGGACTCTAGTGATGGTTTCGTCGAAGAAATGATCGGGCTAGGTCGTCGACTTCGATGCCGAAGATGATCTACATCGAGGCAACACAAAATCAAGCTCCAACTTCACCAAGTCATGAAACTTGTGAAGAAAACACCCTATACTACTAGGCAAGTGGTAGAGGATGAAGAAATAGGAAGTGGGTTCACTTTGGATTTGGATTTCTCACTTGGAATCATCACTTGACATTTTTGAAGCAAGCTTTTCTTTTCTTTCTCATGAAGAAGAAGAAGAAGAAGAAAAGAATATCAATTAATTGAAAATGAAAAATCATGTGAAGAGTTATCATAATGCAACCATGGGTGAGGCTAACTCATGTAGAGAATGAACTAGGGTTAAGCTAAATGGTTAGGGTTTAGGAAGAAAACAAAATGGTAAGACTTATTCAAAGATGCTAGAAAAGTCATGAAGCTTCTTGCCAAAAATAAGAAAAGCCACCATTTTGTTTTTCCAAAAATGAATAAAGAAAAGAAAATAATACCTTAACCATTAACCTAAACCATGGTTTAATGCATACACACCCAAGTTTGCATGCATCATCAAACATGATACAAACTAGTGCACAAAACTATATCATATATATACAATGTGCACATTCAAGTGAGAAAATAATCTTAAGTGAACCAATACTAGTTAATGTAAAGTAATATATCAAATATATAATTATACATTAAATCATTAAATCAACAGTTGATTTAACGATCCGGTCATATCGCATATGACCGACTAATATCCAATGTATCGGCTTATCGAATCAATCCTTGATTCGATAACTAGGTTATATCGCATACAACCAATCGATGCATTCATCGCGAGAATAGAATACGGTATCATATACACGCATTATTCGCGGTCCCACACATATCTCATATGCGCTCCTATTTCGTTTTGCTTGAGCCAGGAAACTTCTGTGTAGGACTCTAAAGACTCGTTAATACTCCGGCAGCAGGTGATGATCATATCAAGCACCCACAAGCCGCAAGCGGTCTGCTAAACGTAACGGCCACCCGGGTATTGAGTGATCAGAAGATCGATGAGCAAGCCCGCTCAGACTCCTGTGAATCCAACCAGTAACACTTACCGTACAGTCCGGTCTGATCATCTGATATGTCGCATATCTCGCCTAGGGGTGGTAAACGTCAGACCCCAATAGCTTGATAAGTCGTGTCGGTATGAGGTCTATAACAGTTCGAGAAAC
Source organism: Agapanthus africanus (assembly GCA_030015575.1). NCBI lineage: Eukaryota > Viridiplantae > Streptophyta > Magnoliopsida > Asparagales > Amaryllidaceae > Agapanthus > Agapanthus africanus. Next base: position 379,702,973 of record JASDDO010000026.1, read on the forward strand.
TACTGATAACACTTACCAGTAAATCTCAGCAACCCTGGCCAGGGATTTTCGGTTATAGCCAATCGAACACAGCGCAACATCAACTTCCTATACCAGGAGAGACGAATCCCCTCCTATCGCTCATTGCCTCCATGTGATTCGGGACTGTACCCAAAAACCACCTTTTTGGATGCCCTCTTGGACATGGTAAGGTGGAAATCAAAGCACAGTGGGAATCACACAAGACTCTATGATGATCTCTGGTCTACAGACTAACCTGTACCAGTGTCACCAGAGAACTGCCATCTGACGTAAGGTATAATACCATCTGGGAGTTCTCGGCGAGTCCGTCCAGTGTTCCCAGTCTCCACTGAGCACCCGTATATCATCTCTGATGTCAAACACCAATGGATATGGGATCATCCATCGCCCAACTGTATGGGTCGAGAAGGTATATGCTAGTCTACTCTGGTATATCGATGCCCCGTCTCGATACACCCACGACTAGGGACCTTGAAGGATGTACTTATGGACTACCATGTCCCCACTAGTATGATCTGCATCATAGTCCAGGTAGTCAAGTACACATCTTAAGGGCTTTACAAACATGTAACAGAGAGACAATCAGTATACACGTTAAGGTAAAGAGCAACCAAATAGCATACTATCATGTCGAGCAAGAAAGTCCTCCCTATATATGTCCAAGCATCCACTACAATATACATCCTATGTATAGTAATGGTCTCTAGGGCATACATATAACTAGCAATCTCCCTCTTGCACTAGGGCCATCTGTAGCAGTGGTTGTAGTATCTCATACTCAACCATCCCGTAAAAGTCTCTCTCTGGGAAAAGGCCTTTGTGAGTGGATCCGCCGTGTTGTCCTCTGAGTCTACTCTCCTAACCTCGATCACCCTGGAGATCAACCATCTCCACGATCAGGTGACACTGCCATAGAATATGTCTGGATCACTGATGGGACGGGCGTTCCTTGGCATAAGCCACAACTCCATTGTCACGCAATGGCAGGAACTAAGTTCATCTCATGAACAAATATACATCCAGACTGCCTCTTTGGTAGCATCTTAAGTAACGATGTATCCAGCCTTTATCGTCTAGTATGCCACGGTATCTAGCTTGGAACTCTTCCAACATACCGTCCCTTTACTGAGGGTAAAGACAATGCCTGTGACTGACATTCAGTCGTCCTTATCACCCTGGAACCTTTCCAGTGATTCTCCCCAGGATCAATTGATACCATCTCACTACGACTAGTGAGTATCCTAACATCCAATTAGATCTATCTCATAGATCCAAAACCCAGGATTTAGGAGGTATCAATTTGATCCTATATAGAGAATCCTTGTGATAAGCGGAGATTGACCGAGCGTAGCATAGGAAACTCCTTCCCTATCAAGAGTATGTCATCTACGTACTCTACGAGGATCACCACCATACTCCCTACTACCTTTTTGTTTATACAAGGTTCATCTACCATTTTGATGATGTCAAACTGTTTGACTAACTCATCAAAATAGATGTTCCAACTCCGTGATGCCTGCTTTATCACATAAAACATCTTGCACACGTTTCCGCTGCTCCCACTGTTTACGAAGCCCTCTGGCTGTGTACTTATAGACGTTCTCTTCTAAAACATCATTTAGAAAAGCAGTCATGGCACCCAACCGCCAGATATCGTAGTCATGGTATGTAGCCGTGGCAAGTAGGATCTGGATGGACTTAAGCATAGCTACTGGAAAAGGTTTCATCATTTTCCATGCCTGGTTGATGACGAAAACCTTTAACAAGTCTAGCTTCGAAAGTCTCAACTTTTCCATCTACATCAAGTAATCTTCTCAAGATATACTTGCTCCTGATGGGGATTTAACCCTTCAGATAAAGCAACTAAAGTCCATACTTTGTTGGTGTATAAGGATTCCATCTCAGATCGATAAACATCCAGCCATTCTTACAAAGTCCCACTCCTGATGGCCAGCTCGAAACTAGTTGGGTCATCATCTCATGACGCAATCCTCACTCCCACTGTCAAAGAGAAACGGAAGTATCTCTCAGGTGGGTGAGGATCCCTACTAGATCGGCGGAGAGGCTGAGGTTCGTTGGTAACTATTGAATCCTTTGGTTCTTCCAAATCATCAGCTGCAGTTTGTATATCTGGAACCATTCCAGTTCTACATAACAGACCTTGCCTTGAGCTTGTCCGGATTTTGCTTTTAGGCATAGGCCGGACAACCCCAAATCTTAACTAACTTAAGATATGGGCTATTCCCTTTCCATATCGCATATGAAGTGGTAGGCAACTGATTTGATTTGAACCCTATTCAATAGGTATGCAGCTTCTCAAGCGCATAACTCCCAAAATGAAATAGGAAACTCAGTAGTACTCATCATAGAGCGCACCATATCATATAGGGTGTGATTGCTCCGCCCCGATACAACGTCGTGCTGTGGGGTATTCGGAGGAGTAATGCTGAGAGAGAATCTCATTCTCCTTTAGAATAGTCCAGGAATTCCATGCACAAGTATTCTCCTCCCTGATCTCATCATAGGACATAATACTTATACACGTATTTTGGTTCTCTACTTCTAACTTGTTAGTTATATGTATGCCCTAGAGGCCATTACTGTACATACGATGTATATTGTAATGGATGCTTGGACATATATAGGGAGGACTTTCTTGCTCAACATGATAGTATGCTATCTGGTTGTACTTTATCTTAACATGTACTCTGATTGTCTCTATATTACATGTTGATAAAGCCCTCAGGATATGTACTCGACTACTGGGACTATGATGAGATCATACTAGTGGGGCCACGGTAGTCGACGAGTACATCCTATAATTGTTCCTAGTCGAGGGTGTATCGAGACAGGGCATCGATGCACCAGAGTAGACTAGCGTATACGCATCTTGACCCATATGATGGGCGATGGATGATCCCATATCCATCGGTGTTTGACATCAAGGATGGTGTACGGGTGCTCAGTAGAGACTGGGTACACTGGACGGACTCGCCGAGAACTCCCAGATGGTATTATACCATACGTCAGATGGCAGTTCTCCGGTGACACTGGTATAGAGTATTCTGTTGACCCGAGATCGTCATAGAGTCTTGTGTGGTTCCCACTGTGCTTTGATTTCCATCATACCACGTCCAAGAGGGCGTGCAAAAAGGTGGCTTTTGGGTACAGTCCCGAATCATATAGAGGCAATGAGCGATAGGAGGGGATTCGTCTCTCCCGGTATAGGGAGTTGATGTTGTGCTGTGTTCGATTGGCTATAACCGGAAATCCCTGGCCAGGGTTGCTGAGATTTACTGGTAAGTGTTATCAGTAGTTTCTCGAACCGTTATAGACTTCATATCGACACGACTTATCGAGCTACTCGGGTCTGACGTTTACCACCCCTAGGCGAGATATGCAACATATCAGACGACGAGACCGGACTGTACGGGAGTGTTACTGTTTGGATTCGCAGGAGAATGTACAGGCTTGCTTGTTGATCTTCTGAGCGCTCAATACCTGGGTAGCTGTTACGTTTAGCTGACCGCTTGCAGCTTGTGGGTGATTGATATGATCATCACCTACTGCCGGCGTATTGACGATTCTTTAGAGTCCTACACAGAGGTTTCTTGACTCAGGCAAAACGGAGTAGGAGCACATATGTGATATGTGCAGGACCGAGGATAATGCGATATGTGATATCGTATTATATTCTCGCGATATTTGATATCAGCCGGGTCATCGGATCAAGTGTTGATTCGATGAATCGGTACGGATAAATATTAGTCGGTTATATGCGATATAGCCGGATTGTCGGATCAAGTGTTGATTCGATAATTTAATGTATAATAATATATATGATATATTAAATTACATTAACTAATATTTGCTCACTAAAAGATTCTTTTTCTCACTCGGGTAATACATTGATATATATGCGATATATGTTAATTGTATTATTTTATTTGGTTACGATAAATATTATATATGTGATATATAATATTGTAACATGATATGATAACTAATGCAACTTGTTTAGTGGAGTTTAAACATGATTAGGGTTTGGATTAGGGTTAAGCTTTCTAGATGTTTCTAGAAGGTTTTCTTTTTGTCATGATAAAGATATTTACAAGTGACTCATGCTTTAACCCAACCCAAACCCTAACCCTAGTCAATTCTCTACAATGGTTAAGTCAACCATGGTTGCATTATTCTTCATATTAATCCTTTCTTATTCATCACAAAAGAAAATGGATCACTATTCTTCTTCTTCCTTCATTCTTTCATGAAAAAGCTTGCTTGATTTTTCCAAAGTGATGAATAAATATGAGAAAAAGATAAATAAAGAGAGCAAAAATCCTACTTCATCATCCTCATCTTCCCTTGCCATTTAGATGTGGGTGTTCACATCATTTCATGAGTGTTAGCTTGTGTTAAAGAAACTTCAAGGTAGATCATCTTAGTATCGAAGATCGGAAGCAAAGGTTGCGTTTTTCTCTTCGTGGAACCTCTCGAGAGTCCGGATCCCGATGATCGCAGCGAAGGGACCACAACACGGAGCATATGAAGTGAAGGACCGGATCTACAAAGGTTGTAATCCCTCTCACTTAGTGTTAAAGTGTTTAGCATGTTAGTTTTCGCCTAATCTCTAGTTTAAAGTTCCGTATTCGGGTTGTTCGGCATGGCTAAATTTTTAATCGGGCATAGTTGATGCCTCGTAGACCCTTGTGCGCGTGCCTAGCAACCCTACAGTGGTATCAGAGCCAAGCTAGAGCTTTAGGCGAAGTCTAGACGAAGTTTAAAGTCCGATCGAACCAGGAAAACCCGATGTAACCTAGTTTCTGGAAATTTTTTAAAACTGTGATTTTTTCCAAATTAAAAATGCTCAAAAAAATCAGCAGGGAAATACAAGAGTTACTGTGAAGCACGTGCGCCTGATTCCACCTAAGAGCCGCGGAACCGCCGCACATGCCATGCATGTGCCGCGGTTCTGCCGCGCTTTTGTCACTGTACTGTTTGAAATTTTCACAGTAATTCTTGTCTTTTAGTGTTGTATTTTCTGGGAATTTTTAATATTTATTCAATTGTTGAACATTCTGGGTTGTATTGGGGATTCGATGATTCGATCGGTAACTTTAACTGCGTCTTTTGTGTTTTGTCCGGGTAATTTATAGAAACTGTTAAAAAGTTCGAACGGATATCAATAACTCACTTTTTCCCCTGTCGGAAAATTTTTCAAAAGTTGGATTTTTCCTCGTGTTTAAGAACGTTCTAAGTCGTGCAAGTAACGCGGTGGACCCTCTAGAAGACAACAAACCTTAACTCGATTATGTGACCGTCTTGAACTTCCCTTTGAACCTTAGGGTTTGGGGCAGTACGGCGTGCCACATGTGAGGCGTTGGCTTGACCCTTCTACGGCTGGACCATTGGTACTGTGGCATGTAATGAATGTTTTTAAACTGATTTCAAGTGTTGAGATATATTGGGGAAATCTTGGGTGCTTGATGATTCGATCGGAAAGTTTAACTTTTTTTATTTATCTGGAATGTGATACAATATTTGGAATCCACAGGTACTTATGAGATAACTAATTTGAATATTATAAACATAGCAGTTTAGTCTCAGATGATCGGTTGCCACGGAATTTTGATGTGATCAAAAGTCCATCGCAATCACGTAGCGTACGCGGATACTCGCCGGGTAAACTTAATAGACAGCCACGCCCCATAGCCCCGACCAAGTGACTGTAGGAGAACCCCGTCACCGAAAGCATCCGTTCGAGTGCTCACGGCAGCGGTGTTCCGCCTTAGAGCACTTCGTCGACGGCATCTGGGGGTGCGGCCGTCTACTAAAGTTTGCGACGAGCATTCGATCAGGACATCGGGAATCTAGTTGAATTGCCCGACTTGACATTGAAAAGAGTTTTCGATAATGAGACTAAAATGCGGGGTTTATAATTATTAGGCATGTGATGTCTAAGGAATTCATTTGGTTAGGCATGTGATGTCTAAGGAGGTTGCGGATTCCAACTGTTGTAGTTTTACACTTTCTTTTCTGTGACCGTAAGCGTAGTATGTGGTGTATCGCCGGCTTCGTTGCTATACATCAACGACAATCGGGATACGCATACTTGCATACGTTGATGATATGAGATATTATGTGTTGCTGTGATATGTTGTATTGGATCGTCGCGTTTGAATAGCCGGGGGTTTTATGTGAGATGAGAGTTTTTTCTTTTTCATTCATGTAAAATTCATTTGTATGTAATATTCTTTTATTGGGGCACTTCCAGGTAGCGGAAGCTGTCACCGTTGTATATTATTTACTTTTCCGCATTAGGTAGACCCAAGACGGGGAGCACAAGTAACCGGGTTCTAGGGTCCAGTGGGAGACCATCTCGAGGAGTCGGGACCGGGTCTCCTAACCCTAGAATTGGCAGTGTTACTTGCCGCACTCGTAGGGGTCTAGGGATGTGGGTTTGGCTATTCATCGCGACCGTGGAATCCGTGTTTTATACAGGCTCGTATTGAAAACACGGACGTCCTAGTATATCAAATATTTCATATATGTTCTTCTGCTGCAATGTTCTGTGATGAGATCATATTACTGCCTGTGACGAATGTTTATATTATATATATGAGATATATGTTATATTGCAGATTTCGTTTCAAAAAGAGATGCTTGTGAAGCATAATAAAATGGGACTTCATTAATGAGATTAATGAAATAAAAGAAACCTAAGATGTTGTAGAAACTTGTTTATAAAAACTGGTAGCTCTAGTTCTTGCTTTGCATAGCGGTGTTCCTTGTAGAACATCCAGCACCTTATTCGATAAGGAAAGGACCGAGATCCCTTCACCGGGAGTGACTCCTTTAGCAATAACTGGCAGATGCTACAAACTCGGTTTGTCTTTTGATTGCTTCTATAGTTTCCGCTTTGCACAGTGATATATATGATATATCCCGCACCTCATTCGACGAGGAAAGGGCCGACGATCCCTTCACCGGGAGTGACCCCTTTAGCAAAACTAGAAAAGCCTCAAAAACACTCCATTTAAAATCACTCGATTCTACGACGATATCAAGTTCATTACGCAAAGGGTTTTCTGAAAAACCCGTCGTAGCCCTCCGTCATTTCAGATAAGTATTGGTTAGTATTCGTGCTGCGTTTGTTGACCTTAGCCAAGGCGTAGTGTACGGTAGCTGATTAGTGCTTATCTGTATAAGCATATGATGCGATTGAGTTAGGGTAGTCGTGCGACTTTGTTGACCTTAGCCAAGGGTCGTGCGGGTGGGTTTAATTCAATCGGGAAATGACGGGTTGAACTTGGCTAGCACTTATGATTTGTTGACCTTAGCCAAGGTCATAAGATGCTAGGGGCAAAATATTATTGAGAATTTCAAGTGTTGAAATTTGCAATGAGATTGCATACCTTCTATAAGATAGTTGGATCCCGATACCCGCTGCGAGTAAGAGTTACTCCTGGGAGAGTTTTACACATTACAATTAGTCGATCAAGTAGGTGTCTAGAAAGGTGTCAACGGGGTTACGCCTCTGGGAAAACGAGGTTTACATTAATTAGGTTCGTGCGAATGCACGGGGGACCTCCCTCAAAGTACCGACACTGGCCTGGCTGAAAGATTGGCGAACTTGTAGCGTGTAATTAATCCCGGCTAGTCTTTCCTTTTAGGGTTTGAAGGAAGATTTGATTAAAACAGTGGGAGACATCCTGATTAGATATATTAGATAACCAATCTAATCTTGCAAGAGCATACGCTGAGTGTTTTCTTCTCTCTCTCTCCAGATAGCGACCATATCATGCCTTAATCAAGATAATAAAACGGATATATTGACCGAACCCGCTTGTTATACTGAGCTGGGGAACGTTGGTCCCGCTCCAACTTATAATTGTTATAAGACAGAGCAGGAAATTGGGGAATACCAGATTTCCCGTGCCGCCCAAACGAAGAAAGTGCATGTTGATGCATCATCTTCGGGTGTGTTCATTACACAGAACTGTTTCTCAGTATCCTTTACGTCCTGGGTATGTGATACCGAATCAGGATCCCGTATATGTAATCTGTTACATGGGCTACAGATAGGTAGAGAACTGAGAACGGGTAATAAGTTTCATAAGACAGAAAATGGTGCAAGTGTTGCAGCCAAGTCTGTTGGTCACTGTCACCCTGTATTACCTGAATACATTGATTCTGAACAAATGTTACTAGATACCGAACCTGATATACAAAATCATATCAGTCTCTTTATTAGTAAAGAAAGGATATAATTTTGTATTGTTGGATAATGTTTTGAACATTTCCTATATCAAGAGTTGATCAGTTCAGGCACGTTATCTAAAAGCATTGACGTTCTAAATCAAACTACAGTTCTTAGTATACAGAACACACACAAGAGGAAGAGTTCAGAAATGAACGAATCCTTCTTGAGGTATTGTAGACTAGGTCATATCAATGCGACCCGACTGGCTGAAGTTACATATAGATGGATATTTAAATTAGTTTGAATTTACATCTTGTGAAACTTGCCGGTCATGTCACAAAGATAAGATGACCACAGCTCTGTTTGTTGAAAACAGAGAAAGAGTTAGTGAACTCTTGGGATTGATACATGCTGATGTATGAAGGTCCCCAGTCTACACATGCCAAGACCGGTTCTTTCTACTTCATTACATTCTCTGATAATCTCTCAAGATTCAAACATATGTTTCTGTTGAAACACAGGTCTGAACCTTTTGAGATATTCACAGAATATAAATTAGAAGTAGAAAACCAAAATACGGGTATAAGTATTATGTCCTATGATGTAATCAAGGAGGAGAATACTTGAGCACGGAATTCCTGGACTATTCTAAAGGAGAAAGAGATTCTCTCTCAGCATTACTCCTCCGTATACACCACAGCACGTCGGTGTATCGGGGTGGAGCCATAGCACCCTATGTGATATGGTGTGCTCTATGATGAGTACTGCTGAGTTTCCTATTTCCTTTAGGGAGTTATGCACTTGAGAAGCTGCATACCTATTGAATAAGGGTTCAAATCAAATCAGTTGCCTACCACTTCATATGTGATATGGAATGGGAAGAGCCTGTATCTTAAGCTTGTTAAGATTTGGGGTTGTCCGGCCTATGTCTGAAAGCAAAATCCGGACAAGCTCGAGGCAAGATCTGTTATGTAGAACTGGAAAGGTTCCAGCTATACAAAATGCAGCTAATGATTTGGTAGAACCAAAGGATTCAATAGTTTCCAACGAACCTCAGCCTCTCCGTCGATCTAGCAGGGTTCCTCACCCACCTGAGAGATACTTTGGTTTCTCTATGACAGTGGGAGCGAGGATTGCATCATGAGATGATGACCCAACTAGTTTCGAGCTGGCCATCAGGAGTGAGACTCTGTAAGAATGGCTGGATGCTTATCGATCTGAGATGGAATCCTTATACACCAACAAAGTATGGACTTTGGTTGCTTTATCTGAAGGGTTAAAACCCCATCAGGAGCGAGTATATCTTGAGAAGATTACTTGTTGTACATGGAAAAGTTGAGACTTTCAAAGATATGCTTAAGTCCATCCAGATCCTACTTGCCACGGCTACATTCCATGACTACGATATCTGGTGGTTGGGTGTCATGACTGCTTTTCTAAATGATGTTTTAGAAAAGAGCGTCTATAAGTACACAGCCAGAGGGCTTCGTAGACAGTGGGAGCAGCGGAAACTCGTGCAAGATGTTTTATATGATAAAACAGGCATCGCGGAGTTGGAACATCTGTTTTGATGTGGTAGTCAAAGAGTTTGACTTCATCAAAATGGTATATGAACCTTGTATATACAAAAAGGGTAGTAGAGAGTATGGTGGTGATCCTCGTAGAGTACGTAGATGACATACTCTTGATAAGGAAGGAGTTTCCTATACTACGCTCGGTCAATCTCCGCTTATCACAAGGATTCTCCATATAGGATCAAAGTGATACCTACTAAATCCTAGGTTTTGGATCTATGAGATAGATCTAATTGGATGTTAGGATACTCACTAGTTGTAGTGAGATGGTATCAATCGATCCTGGGGAGAATCACTGGAAAGGTTCCAGGGTGATAAGAACGACTGAATATCAGTCGCAGGCTTGTCTATACCCTCAGTGGAGGGACGGTATGTTGGAAGAGTTCCAAGCTAGATACCGTGACATACTAGATGATTAAAGGCAAGATACATCGTTGCCAAGGATGCTGCCAAAGAGGCAGTCTGGATATATATGTTCATAAGATGAACTTCGTTCCTACCATTGTGTGACAATGGAGTTGTGGCTTCAGCCAAGGAACTACCGTCCCATCAGAAATCCAGATATAATTCTTAGGCAGTATCACCTGATCATGGAGATGGTTGATCTCCAGGGAGATCGAGGTTAGGAGAGCAGATACAGAGGACGACAGCGCGGATCCACTCACAAAGGCCTTTTTCCCAGTAGAGACTTTTATGGGATGGTTGAGTATGAGATACTACGACCGCAGCTAATTGTTGGGTATGCGATACCATAACAGATGGCCCTAGTGCAAGTGGGAGATTGTTAGTCATATGTATGCCCTAGAGGCCATTACTGTACATACGATGTATATTGTAATGGATGCTTGGACATATATAGGGAGGACTTTCTTGCTCAACATGATAGTATGCTATCTGGTTGTACTTTATCTTAACATGTACTCTGATTGTCTCTATTTTACATGTTGATAAAGCCCTCAGGATATGTACTCGACTACTGGGACTATGATGAGATCATACTAGTGGGGCCACGGTAGTCGACGAGTACATCCTATAATTGTTCCTAGTCGAGGGTGTATCGAGACAGGGCATCGATGCACCAGAGTAGACTAGCGTATACGCATCTTGACCCATATGATGGGCGATGGATGATCCCATATCCATCGGTGTTTGACATCAAGGATGGTGTACGGGTGCTCAGTAGAGACTGGGTACACTGGACGGACTCGCCGAGAACTCCCAGATGGTATTATACCATACGTCAGATGGCAGTTCTCCGGTGACACTGGTATAGAGTATTCTGTTGACCCGAGATCGTCATAGAGTCTTGTGTGGTTCCCACTGTGCTTTGATTTCCATCATACCACGTCCAAGAGGGCGTGCAAAAAGGTGGCTTTTGGGTACAGTCCCGAATCATATAGAGGCAATGAGCGATAGGAGGGGATTCGTCTCTCCCGGTATAGGGAGTTGATGTTGTGCTGTGTTCGATTGGCTATAACCGGAAATCCCTGGCCAGGGTTGCTGAGATTTACTGGTAAGTGTTATCAGTAGTTTCTCGAACCGTTATAGACTTCATATCGACACGACTTATCGAGCTACTCGGGTCTGACGTTTACCACCCCTAGGCGAGATATGCAACATATCAGACGACGAGACCGGACTGTACGGGAGTGTTACTGTTTGGATTCGCAGGAGAATGTACAGGCTTGCTTGTTGATCTTCTGAGCGCTCAATACCTGGGTAGCTGTTACGTTTAGCTGACCGCTTGCAGCTTGTGGGTGATTGATATGATCATCACCTACTGCCGGCGTATTGACGATTCTTTAGAGTCCTACACAGAGGTTTCTTGACTCAGGCAAAACGGAGTAGGAGCACATATGTGATATGTGCAGGACCGAGGATAATGCGATATGTGATATCGTATTATATTCTCGCGATATTTGATATCAGCCGGGTCATCGGATCAAGTGTTGATTCGATGAATCGGTACGGATAAATATTAGTCGGTTATATGCGATATAGCCGGATTGTCGGATCAAGTGTTGATTCGATAATTTAATGTATAATAATATATATGATATATTAAATTACATTAACTAATATTTGCTCACTAAAAGATTCTTTTTCTCACTCGGGTAATACATTGATATATATGCGATATATGTTAATTGTATTATTTTATTTGGTTACGATAAATATTATATATGTGATATATAATATTGTAACATGATATGATAACTAATGCAACTTGTTTAGTGGAGTTTAAACATGATTAGGGTTTGGATTAGGGTTAAGCTTTCTAGATGTTTCTAGAAGGTTTTCTTTTTGTCATGATAAAGATATTTACAAGTGACTCATGCTTTAACCCAACCCAAACCCTAACCCTAGTCAATTCTCTACAATGGTTAAGTCAACCATGGTTGCATTATTCTTCATATTAATCCTTTCTTATTCATCACAAAAGAAAATGGATCACTATTCTTCTTCTTCCTTCATTCTTTCATGAAAAAGCTTGCTTGATTTTTCCAAAGTGATGAATAAATATGAGAAAAAGATAAATAAAAGAGCAAAAATCCTACTTCATCATCCTCATCTTCCCTTGCCATTAAGATGAGGGTTTTCACATCATTTCATGAGTGTTAGCTTGTGTTAAAGAAACTTCAAGGTAGATCATCTTAGTATCGAAGATCGGAAGCAAATGTTGCGTTTTTCTCTTCGTGGAACCTCTCGAGAGTCCGGATCCCGATGATCGCAGCGAAGGGACCACAACACGGAGCATATGAAGTGAAGGACCGGATCTACAAAGGTTGTAATCCCTCTCACTTAGTGTTAAAGTATTTAGCATGTTAGTTTTCGCCTAATCTCTAGTTTAAAGTTCCGTATTCGGGTTGTTCGGCACGGCTAAATTTTTAATCGGGCATGGTTGATGCCTCGTAGACCCTTGTGCGCGTGCCTAGCAACCCTACATAACTTATATTCTGTGAATATCTCAAAAGGTTCGGACTTGTGTTTCAACAGGAACATAGATCTGAATCTCGAAAGATCATCAGAGAATTTAATGAAGTACAAAGAACCGGTCCTGGCATGTGTAGACAGGGGACCTTGCATACATCACTATGTATCAGTCCCAAGAGTTCATTAACTCTTTCTCTATTTCCAATAAACAGAGCTATCGTCATCTTATCTTTGTGACATGACTGGCGAGTTTCACAAAATGTAAATTCAAACTAATTTAAATATGCATCTTTATGTAACTCCAGCTAGTCGGGTCACATTGATATGACCTAGTCTACAATACCTCAAGAAGGATCCGTTCATTACTGAACTCTTTTTCTTGTGTGTGTTCCGTATATTAAGGACTGTAATTTGATTTAGAACATCAATGCTTTTAGATAACGTGCCTGAACCGATCAACTTTTGATATAGGAAATGTTCAAAACATTATCCAACAATACAAAATTTTATCATTTCTTTACTAATAAAGAAACAGATATGATTTTGTATATCAGGTTCGGTATCTAATAACATTCGTTCAGAATCAATGTATTTGTAATACAGGGTGAGAGTGACCAACAGACTTGGCTGCAACACTTGCCCCGTTTTCTGCCTCATGAAACTTATCACCCGTTCTCAGTTCTCTACCTTTCTGTAGCCCTATGTAACAAATTATATATGCGGGATCCTGATCCGGTATCAAATACCCAGGACGTAGAGGATACTGAGAAACAGTTCTTTATAACGAACACACCCGAAGATGATGCATCAACATGCACTTTCTTCGTTTGGGTGGCACGGGAAATCTGGTATTCCCCAAAATCCTGCTCTGTCTTATGAGTTAGAGCGGGACCAACGTTCCCCAGCTCAGTACAACAAGCGGGTTCGGTCATTATATCCGTTTTCTTATCTTGATTAAGGCGTGACATGGTCGCTACCAGGAGAGAGAGAGAAGAAAACACTCTGCGTGCGCTCTTGCAAGATCAGATTGGTTATTATTTTATCTAATCAGGATGGCTCCCACTGTTTTTATCAAATCTTTCTTCAAACCCTAAAAGGAAAAACTAGCCGGGATTAATTACACGCTACAAGTTCGCCAATCATTCAGCCAGGCCAGTGTCGGTACTTTGAGGGAGGTTCCCCGTGCTTTCGCACGGACCTAATTACAGTAAACCTCGTTTTCCCAGAGGCGTAACCCCGTTGACACCTTTCTAGACACCTACTTGATCGGCTAATTGTAATGTGTAAAACACTCCCAGGAGTAACAATTACTCGCAGTGGGTATCGGGATCCAACTATCTCATAGAAGGTATGCAATCTCATTGCAAATTTCAACACTTGAAATTCCCGATAATTTTGCCCCTAGCACCCTATGACCTTGACGAAGGTCAACAAACCATAGGCTACTAGTCAAGTTCAACCCGTCATTTCTTGATTGAATTAAACCCACCTGCACGACCCTTGACGCAGGCCAACAAAGTCGCACGACTACCCTAATCCAATCTGCATCATATGCATAAGAAGATAAATAATAGTTAGCTACCGCACACTACGCCTTGACGCAGGCCAACAAACGTAGCACGAATACTAACTACTACTTATCTGAAATGACGGAGGGCTACGACAGATTTTTCTGAAAACCTATTGCGTAATAAACTTGATATCGCTGTAGAATCAAATGATTTTAAAATGGAGTGTTTCTGAGGCTTTTCTAGTTTTTCTAAAGGGGTCACTCCCGGTGAAGGGATCGTTGGCCCTTTCCTCGTCGAATGAGGTGTGGGATATATCATATATATCACTGTGCAGAGCAGAAACTATAGAAGCAATCAAAAGACAAACCGAGGGTTGTAGCATCTGCCAGTTATTGCTAAAGGAGTCACTCCCGGTGAAGGGATCTCGGTCCTTTCCTTATCGAATAAGATGCAGGATGTTCTACAAGGAAGACCGCGATGCAAAGCAAGAACTGTAGCTACCTGTTTTATTTAGAAATTCGATTCCACAACATCTTAGGTTTCTTTTCTTTCATTAATCACATTAATGAAGTCCCATCATTTAAATCACCTAAACATCACAGATAAATACGACGTACACTTATGCCATCCGCATTCGCCTCGATGTCCCCTCGTGCACCGTTAGGTTAGGTAACTAACGGCAGAGCAGGGCAGGGCTAGCGCTGGTGTAAAACATAAGTAACGTCTATATAATATATCATATATACTATATACTGTATCTATCACAGAACATCACATGATCACATCACAGATATCGCAGCAGAAAATATCATATGAAATATTGGATATACTTGGACGTCCGTGTTTTCAATACGAGCCAGTATAAAACACGGATTCCACGGTCACGTGAATAGCCAAACTGTAAGTCCACGTTGCGACCCCCGGTTCTTACGGGGAGGCGGAAACGGTATAAAAATCAAATTTTTAGCGCATGGGGCAACATGGACTAACAAAGTCGGGATCTTTTCCTAAACTAAAACTAGCAAACATGCTAAAGAGAGTTAGCTACTCGGAAAGATGGTTATACCTAAACTTGAACTCCTTCTTCAAACTTTGTAGAGGTTGATGGTTCTTTCCTCATCGCCTTCTTCCGTCAAAGATGGATCCACCTGAGGGTTCAACCTTCGGGCTCTTCCTCGAACTTTGAGTGAACTAGAATCTCCGGCTTGCTAAACCCTTGATCCTAGAGTGAGTAGAGAGTGTCTAGGGGTTGTTTTCTTTTCAAGGAGAGGGATTCTCAACACATGAGAAGGATTCTCCTTAAGCTTGAGGAAGAAGAAGATGAAGTGAGGAGAGAGAATGATTATGATAGAATGAGCTCTCTTTTTCCTTTTTGCAACCATATCAAAAGAAAAAGAATTATCTAATTAGTAATAATAATTCAAATGAGAATAGTTGATGGTTGTTTTGGAATGACCACTATCATACTTCATTAAATGAATGTTGGCAAGAATCAAGGAGCATCCTTGCAAAATAATGATGATGGTCAAACATTCAACCATGGTCAACAAGTCAACCATGGTCAACAAGTCAACAAAACCAACCATAACATAATTTCATTTAATTACTATTATTAATAGATATCTCACTAATTCATTAGGGTTTGGAAAAAAGACGACTGTCAACTGTGCATGCGCACCCGTTCCGAAACCCTAATGAAAAACCTCTTCTTCCGCCTCAAACAACTGTGCATACACACCCGCATTCTTGTTCCGAGGAACATGAATACTGAGAGATAAAAGTAACCACAAAACATATACCAGTAACCGGCTCAAACCAGAGCCCGCTGGCAATATCCGTCCTGACTCCAAACGTGCACAAGTGCGTGGATGAGAACGAACCCTGTCGCAAAACCATGCGACCTCTACTCTGTTTTGCCCAGAGGCGAATACCCTATGTGTGGGACTCTAAAGACTCGACACTACGCTGGCAGTGGGTTTAACCACAGACCGCAAGCGGCACTAGCTGTGCGTAACGGTCCCCAGGTAGATGCCGACAAGAAGGCTGACGAGGTGAACCCCATCTGAACTCCTACTGAGTCTGAGTGTGACATTCTCCGTACAGTCCGGTCTGTTCGTCTGATACATCGCATGTTGGGCCTAGGGGGCGGTAAAACGTCAGTCCCCCAATAGCGGTACAAGTCGTGTCGGAGTGAAGCCCAAAACACCCTGAGATAATACTGGAAGCCTACCAGTATACCTCGCTTGCCCTGGCAAGGGACTACTCGTGTAATGGCTCTCCTAGACACAGCGCGATGTCAACCCCCAATACCGGGAGAGACGAATCCTGTCTAACCGTCACTGCCTCCAAGTGCTTCGGGACTGCACCCAACCACTACCTGTTTGCACGACTCCTTTGAGCCGTGGTAGGGTAGTGATCAAAGTGCAGTGGGAACACACTCGAGGCGAAGTGCCAGTGTCAAGTCAGCGGACTAAGCTGTACTCATGTCACCTGGGAACTGATAACTGACGATAGGTATAATACCAACCTCTCAGTCCCCGACGAGTCCTGTCCAGTGTACTCGTAACCCAACGAGCACCCGTATACTATCTCCAGTACGACGTACTGATGGCTGTGGGACAGACCATCTCCCACACTGGGATGAGAAGCGCATACGCTAGTCTACTCCGGAGTATCGATGCCCTGTCTCGATAGTCCTGCGACTAGGGACCTGTATAAGGATGTGCTTATAGATTACCCAGCCCCCACTAGTGTGACTGCCATCACAACGCTGGTAATCAAGCAAAGATCCTAAGGGCTCCACTAATGCGTATAGGTGATATCGCAAAATAAACACATGTACACATTGAAGTAGAAACAAACCAAGTAGCATACTACTATATTGAGCAATATTGTTTATACAAGGTGAATATCCCAAGCTTCCATTAAGCAATATACAAACTAGTATGATACAGTAATGGCCTCTAGGGCATATACACTAACAATCTCCCACTTGCACTAAGGCCATGTACTGGCGTATCGAAGACCTATCATCTCGATCAGCCGCTCGAACTGAGTCTGGGGTAGGGCCTTGGTGAATGGATCTGCAGTGTTTTCTTCTGAAGCAACCCTCCGAACCTCGATCTCCTTGCGATCCACGATCTCCCTGATCAGGTGATACCGCCTCAAGATGTGCCTGGATCTCTGATGGGACCTGGGTTCCATCGCTAAAGCTATAGCCCCGTTGTTGTCGCAATACAGAGGTATTGGGTCAACAATGGACGGAACCACCTGAAGTTCTTTCAAGAACTTCCTCATCCAGACAGCTTCTTTTGCGGCATCAGATGCAGCGATGTATTCCGCTTCCATCGTCGAGTCTGCAGCGGTTTCCTGTTTGGAACTCTTCCAACACACCGCCCCTCCATTGAGGGTAAAGACAAAACCCGACATGGACTTGGAATCGTCCTTGTCACTCTGGAAGCTGGAGTCAGCAAAGGCCTCGATCTGGAGGTCTTTTCCGCCATACACCAAGAACATCTCCTTAGTCCTCCTCAGGTACTTGAGAATGTTCTTTACTGCTATCCAGTGTTTCTCCCCAGGGTTTGACTGATACCGGCTTACTACACTCAGTGCATAAGCTACATCCGGTCTGGTACACAACATCGCATACATTATAGAGCCTACCGCAGAAGCGTAGGGTATAATAGACATGCGATCCCTCTCCAAATCAGTCTTGGGAGACATCTCTTTAGAGAGGGTGATCCCGTGACAAGCCGGTAGGTTACCGCGCTTGGAATCTTCCATACTGAATCTTTTAAGTACGGTGTGAAAGTCCTAATATCCTCTTGGATCTATCACGATAGATCCGGATCCTCAGGATGTATGAGGCATCACCCAGGTCTTTCATGGAGAACCTGTGTGACAAGAATCCCTTGACAGATTGTAGCATAGGAATGTCATTTCCTATTAAGAGAATGTCATCCACGTATAAAACGAGGAATACTACAGTTCTCGCTACAAATCTACTATAGATGCATGGCTCATCTGGATTTTTGATAAAGCCAAATTCCTTGACCGTCTCATCAAAACAGATGTTCCAACTCCGCGATGCCTGCTTTAGTCCATAGATGGACTTAAGCAACTTGCACACCTTTCCGCTGCTCCCACTCTGAATGAAACCCTCTGGCTGATCCATATAGACACACTCCTCTAAATTTCCATTTAGAAAAGCGGTTTTTACGTCCATCTGCCAAATCTCATAATCGTGGAAGGCAGCAATGGCAAGAAGGATCCGAATGGATTTCAGCATAGCCACTGGAGAAAAGGTTTCGTCATAGTCCAAGCCAGGTCTTTGACGGAAACCCTTTGCTACAAGTCTAGCTTTATAGGTCTCAACCTGTCCATCTACACCAATCTTCCTTTTGAAGATCCACTTGCATCCTACGGGTTTTACCCCGTCTGGAGCAATGTCCAACGTCCATACTTTGTTGGTGTACATGGACTCCATTTCGGTCCGCATTGCATCCAGCCATTTTACCGAGTCAATGCTCTGAACGGCTTGCTGGAAGCTAGTAGGCTCATCATAATCTATGATGCAATCCTCTCTATCCCCGTCTATGAGAAAACCGTAGTATCTCTCGGGCGGATGAGACTGCCTACTACTCCTGCGGAGCGGCGTAGGAATGTCCTGTTCTTTTGAACTTACTGGCTCTTCCAAGCTTTCAGTAATAGCTTGTGGTTCTGGAATTTCTTCCAGTTCTATTGCGTTCCCACTTATCTGGGTTTCCAAAAACTCAGTTTCCAAGAAGCGGGCATGTTGAGAAACAAAAACCTTTTGTTCCTCAGCGGAATAGAACAGATACCCCCTGGAGTTCTTTGGGTATCCCACAAACTTACACTGTACTGAACGTGCCTCGAGCTTGTCCGCATGCTGCTTTTTTACAAAAGCTGGACATCCCCATATCTTAAGGTACTTAAGACAGGGTTTCTTCCCACTCCACATCTGATATGGAGTGGTAGGCACAGTCTTGGTGGGAGCCTTGTTCAAGAGATATGCAGCTACTTCTAGTGTATAGCCCCAGAAAGATCGCGGTAACTCAGCCTTACTCATCATGGAACGAACCATATCCAATAGGGTTCGATTCCTCCTTTCCGATACACCGTTATGTTGCGGAGTGTATGGAGGAGTACGCTGAGAGAGAATTCCATTCTCTTTTAAATAGTCCAGCAACTCGGCACTCAAGTATTCACCACCTCGATCCGATCTTAGAATCTTAATACTTTTGCCTGTTTGTTTTTCAACTTCATTCTTGTAATCCCGAAATTTCTCAAAGGCCTCGGATTTGTGCTTCATTAAGAAGACATGTCCATACCTAGAGAAATCGTCTGTGAAAGTAATGAAGTATGAATAACCGCTTCGTGCATGTGTAGACATTGGACCACACACGTCACTGTGTATGAGTCCCAAGAGCTCGCTCGCTCTTTCTCCGTGTCCAGTGAACAGAGTCTTTGTCATCTTTCCCATGAGACAAGATTCACAAGTGGCATAAGACTGATACTCGAACGGATCCAAGTATCCTTCTTTATGTAACTTAGTCAACCGTGTCTCATTAATGTGACCCAGTCTACAATGCCATAAGAAAGCCTGATTGATATCTGGAGACTTTCTTTTGTGTGTATTCTGGACATTGAAAATCTGTGGTTGGTTTAATACGTATATACCATTGCTCAGTGTACCTGACCCAATCAGAACTTGATTAAGGTGAATGTTTACAACATTACTTACAAACGCAAATTCATAACCTTCTTTAGAAACCAAAGATACAGAAATGATATTACAAGTTGCGTTGGGTACAAAAAAGCAATTACGCAAAACCAAAACATGCCTATCTGACATTCCCAGGTGATAATCCCCCACGGCTTTAGCATCCATGCTAGCTCCGTTCGCAACTCTGAGGGTCATGTCACCTGCCTTCAAAAACCTACGGTTTCTCAACGCCTGCAAAGAATTACAGATATGAGATCCTGATCCGGTATCCAATACCCAGGAAGTAGAGTTTATAGAAAGACAGTTTTCAATAACATACACACCTGAAGCTGAAGCCGCAACCTGCTTCAGTTCCTGTGTCCTGGCCTTCCAAGCCCTACAATCTTTCTTCCAGTGTCCACTCTTGTGACAATAGAAGCATTCCTCTTTACCCACAAGCTTCCCCGCTATCTTTGTTGCCTTTTCCTTTCCCTTCGTACCCACTTTACTAACACCGCCTCTTGGTTTGGCGGGGGCTTTCTTCCTCTTTCCCTTGGCTTTCGCCTTGGACCTAGAGGAAGAAGATCCTCCTACAAACAAAGCGGGTGTTTCCCTACCCTTCTGTAGGGTGCCCTCTGCGCTCCTCAGCATGTTGAGAAGTTCTGAAAGTTCAACTTCCTTTTCTTGTAAGTTGAAGTTCAGTATAAACTGGGCGTAAGTGGATGGAAGGGACTGGAGAATTAAATCCGTATAGAGTTCACTGTCCAACGTGGTCCCAAGTTCCGCGAGCTCCTCAGTGTAGCCAATCATCTTAAGCACGTGGTCCGCTACCGATGATCCGACGGCCAACTTTGTCGAAAATAACTTCTTCGACACTTCGTATCTTGCGATACGAGACTGATCTCCATACAGTTCTTTTGTATGGAGAAATATGGACTCGAGGTCCATATTCTCATGCCTCCTCTGATGTTCGTTGTCCATAGAGGCAAGCACGAGGCACCTGGCCTTCGCGCAATCAATCTCCCAAGTCTTACGGATTTCCTTATCCACGACGCTGGAGGTGGGACCTGGGACGGGGGGAGCTTTGGTGGTAAGAAGATACCCCAGCTTGTCGTAAGTGATTGCCAATTTTACATTCCTGAGCCAATCTTTGTAGTTTGGCCCTGTCAGTATGTTTTTATCTAGAAGTAACTTAAGTCCAGTCATTTCGAATTTGGTCGCTGCAGGGGGGAGAGAAGAAACACTTTAGCACGATGCTCTTGCAAGTTTAGAATGGTTTTTAATTTGTCTAAACAGGATGGCTCCCACTGTCTCTCGAATCCCTCCTCAAACCACAAAGGAAGAATTAGCCGGGATCAATCCCACCGCACAATACTTGCTTAACCGTTCAGCCAGGCCAGTGTCGGTACTTCGAGGGAGGTTTTCCAACGCTTTCGCGAAGTTCCTTAATTTAAGAACCTCTTTTCCCTGGAGGCGTAGCCCCGCTAACACCTTTCTAGGCACCTACTAGGTTTATAGCATTGATCGTTTAGTGAGAAATTTCCCGAGGAGTAGCATATACTCACAGTAGGATCGGGATCCAAATATCATCGTGTGACGAAACTGAAGGAATCCTACCAGAATCATCACACTCAAAATGGTATGCAAATCTAGCAAGTTTCAGTACTTATGAAACTCCCGATGTGGATTTTTGCCCCATGCTCTTATGACCTTGACGAAGGTCAACAAATCATAAGTCACATGTCAAGTTCTGCCCGTCATTATCCAGGTTAATTTGAACCCACCCGTATATACCCTTGACGAAGGTCAACAAGGCAATACGACTGTCCCAAACCAACGCATCTATCTATGCTACATATGAACACCCAACAGCTACCAATCTCTATGCCTTGACGAAGGTCAACAAACATAGCTTGAATACTATTGAATATTCATACGAAACGACGGAGGGCTACGAATGGTTTTGGCGAAACCGTGAACGTAGTGAACTTGATATAATCGATGGAACGAGATAGCTTTTAGAAGGAGTGGCTCAAGCTCCGCATTTTAAAAGTTAGTTTTGAAAAGAACCGAGTGGTTTTTCGAAAGTGTTCCAACGACTTTAACTTGGTTTATTATCTTGCATTAGTTCTTTTAATGCGTGATATTCTTGCATTAGTTCTTTTAATGCGTCCCATCATTTAATCCTACCATTGCAGAAAACAACCAAAATATGACGTACGCTTATGCCATTCGCATTCGCCACGGGGTCCCGTCATTACCCGTTAGGTTACTTAACTAACGACAGAGCGGGGGCTGGGCTAGCGCGGCTGTAAAACATAAGCAACGCCTAAATATAAAGCAATGATAGACATTACAGATCACAGATGAATACATTGGATATACTAGGAATCCGCAATCCGTTCGAGCCTGCAACGAAAAGCGGATTACACGGTCGCGGTGAATAGCCAAAACCCCATCCAAGACCCCTACGGATGCGGCAAACTACCCGCCAAGTACCCGGTAGTTTGTGCACCCCTCCATGGGTCTATCCTAGGAGCAAAAACAGTAAAAAGAATTATACAATGACGGCTACAACCCCGACCCGGTTGTGCGGCCATACAAATAATATTATTACATCAATTTACATTTACAAATGAATGAAAGAAAAACAAAAGCTCATCTCACATCCACCCCGGCTATTCACCCGCGACAGTCCAACACATTCATATACACATTCCAATATCAAACACAGATCACAGAGATGTATAACCCCGACTAATCGACTTATAGCGATTAGCCGACGTTCAATACATACAAACATCACAGATATAACCAATATAGCCAAAGTGTAGCGAAGTTCGAAAAAAATACGGATTTATAGGACCCCAAAAGTAAATTTCTTTTCTGGAAAATCTGGGCACATATAACATATTTGAAAAATCCCAAAACCCTACCAGAAGAACACTGCACAAAACAGGATCGCATGAAGAGGCTAAACGGCGGCGGATCCGCGGCGAAGAGAATATCTGAGGCCGCGGATCCGCGGCGGTTTGAATGAATCATGGGATCGTTTTTCGTGGGTGTTCTCACAAAACCCTGAGACGATTTTAGGAGTAAAAAGTTTTACTTTTAGAGCACAAAAAATTTCAACAGAAACTTAGGGTTTTAGATTTCCGGTTTTTGTGATTTTTCGGTTTTGAACTTCCATACACTTCGCTACCAAGCTAGTTTAAGTTTAGGTAGGCTCTGATACCACTGTAAGTCCACGTTGCGACCCCCGGTTCTTACGGGGTGGCGGAAACGGTATAAAAATCAAATTTTTAGCGCATGGGGCAACATGGACTAACAAAGTCGGGATCTTTTCCTAAACTAAAACTAGCAAACATGCTAAAGAGAGTTAGCTACTCGGAAAGATGGTTATACCTAAACTTGAACTCCTTCTTCTTCAAACTTTGTAGAGGTTGATGGTTCTTTCCTCGTCGCCTTCTTCCGTCAAAGATGGATCCACCTGAGGGTTCAACCTTCGGGCTCTTCCTCGAACTTTGAGTAAACTAGAATCTCCGGCTTGCTAAACCCTTGATCCTAGAGTGAGTAGAGAGTGTCTAGGGGTTGTTTTCTTTTCAAGGAGAGGGATTCTCAACACATGAGAAGGATTCTCCTTGAGCTTGAGGAAGAAGAAGATGAAGTGAGGAGAGAGAATGATTATGATAGAATGAGCTCTCTTTTTCCTTTTTGCAACCATATCAAAAGAAAAAGAATTATCTAATTAGTAATAATAATTCAAATGAGAATAGTTGATGGCTGTTTTGGAATGACCACTATCATACTTCATTAAATGAATGTTGGCAAGAATCAAGGAGCATCCTTGCAAAATAATGATGATGATCAAACATTCAACCATGGTCAACAAGTCAACCATGGTCAACAAGTCAACAAAACCAACCATAACATAATTTCATTTAATTACTATTATTAATAGATATCTCACTAATTCATTAGGGTTTGGAAAAAAGACGACTGTCAACTGTGCATGCGCACCCGTTCCGAAACCCTAATGAAAAACCTCTTCTTCCGCCTCAAACAACTGTGCATACACACTCGCATTCTTGTTCCGAGGAACATGAATACTGAGAGATAAAAGTAACCCCAAAACATATACCAGTAACCGGCTCAAACCAGAGCCCGCTGGCAATATCCGTCCGGACTCCAAACGTGCACAAGTGCGCGGATGAGAACGAACCCTGTCGCAAAACCATGCGACCTCTACTCTGCTTTGCCCAGAGGCGAATACCCTCTGTGTGGGACTCTAAAGACTCGACACTACGCTGGCAGTGGGTTTAACCACAGACCGCAAGCGGCACTAGCTGTGCGTAACGGTCCCCAGGTAGATGCCGACAAGAAGGCTGACGAGGTGAACCCCATCTGAACTCCTACTGAGTCTGAGTGTGACATTCTCCGTACAGTCCGGTCTGTTCGTCTGATACATCGTATGTCGGGCCTAGGGGGCGGTAAAACGTCAGTCCCCCAATAGCGGTACAAGTCGTGTCGGAGTGAAGCCCAAAACACCCTGAGATAATACTGGAAGCCTACCAGTATACCTCGCTTGCCCTGGCCAGGGACTACTCGTGTAATGGCTCTCCTAGACACAGCGCGATGTCAACCCCCAATACCGGGAGAGACGAATCCTGTCTAACCGTCACTGCCTCCAAGTGCTTCGGGACTGCACCCAACCACTACCTGTTTGCATGACTCCTTTGAGCCGTGGTAGGGTAGTGATCAAAGTGCAGTGGGAACACACTCGAGGCGAAGTGCCAGTGTCAAGTCAGCGGACTATGCTGTACTCATGTCACCTGGGAACTGATAACTGACGATAGGTATAATACCAACCTCTCAGTCCCCGACGAGTCCTGTCCAGTGTACTCGTAACCCAACGAGCACCCGTATACTATCTCCAGTACGACGTACTGATGGCTGTGGGACAGACCATCTCCCACACTGGGATGAGAAGCGCATACGCTAGTCTACTCCGGAGTATCGATGCCCTGTCTCGATAGTCCTGCGACTAGGGACCTGTATAAGGATGTGCTTATAGATTACCCAGCCCCCACTAGTGTGACTGCCATCACAACGCTGTTAATCAAGCAAAGATCCTAAGGGCTCTACTAATGCGTATAGGTGATATCGCAAAATAAACACATGTACACATTGAACTAGAAACAAACCAAGTAGCATACTACTATATTGAGCAAGATTGTTTATACAAGGTGAATATCCCAAGCTTCCATTAAGCAATATACAAACTAGTATGATACAGTAATGGCCTCTAGGGCATATACACTAACACAAACCCACACCCCTAGACCCCTACGAGAGCGGCAAGCAACCCTACCAATTCTAGAGTTAGGAGACCCGGACTCGACTCCTCGAGTTTGTCTTCCACTGGACTCCAGAACCCGGTTACTTGTGCCCTCCTCCTTGGGTCTATCCTCGTGCGGAAAAGTAAATAATATACAAATGGTGACATCTTCCGCAACCTGGAAGTGCCCCAATAAAAGAATATTACATACAAGCTTTTACATGAATGAAAATGAAAAACACTCATCTCACATAAAAAAAACCCGGCTATTCAAACACGACGATCCAATATAACATATCCAGCAACACATAACATCACATGTCATCAACGTAAGTAAACATGCGTATCCCAATTGTCGTTGACATATAGCAACGAAACCGGCGATATCACATATTACACTTACGGTCACAGAAAAGAAAGTGTAAAACTACAACAGTTGGAATCCGCAACCTCCTTAGACATCGCATGCCTAATCAAATGAATTCCTTAGACATCGCATGCCTAACAATTATAAACCCCGCATTTTAGTCTCATTATCGAAAACACTTTTCAATATCAAGTCGGGCAATTCAACAAGATTCCCGACATCCTGATGGAATGCTCGTCGCAAACTTTAGTAGGCGACCGCACCCCCGACGCCGTCGACGAAGTGCACCAAGGAGGAACACCGCTGCCGCGAGCACCCGAACGGATGCTTTCGGCGACGGGGTTCTCCTACAGTCACTTGGTCGGGGCTATAGAGCGTGGCTATCTATTAAGTTTTACCGGCGAGTATCCGCGTACGCTACGAGATTGCGACGGACTTTTGATCACATCAAAATTCCGTGGCAACCGATCAAGTGAGACTAAACTGTTGTGTTTATAACATCCAAATCAGTTATCTCATAACTACTTGTGGATTCCAAATATTGTATCCCATTCGAGATAAATAGAAAATGTTAAACCTTCCGATCGAATATTCAAACACCCGAGTTTTCCCAAAATAGCTCAACACATGAAACAAGTTTAAAAACATCTAGTTCATGCCTCAGTACCAACGGTCCAGCCGTAGAAGGGTCAAGCCAACGCCTCACATGTGGCACGCCGTACTGCCCCAAACCCGAAGGTTCAAAGGGCAGTTCAAGACGGTCACATAATCGAGTTAAGCTTTGTTGTCTTCTAGAGGGTCCATCGCGTTACTTGCACTACTTAGAACGTCTTTAATCCACGGAAAGATCCAACACTTGGAAATTTCCCGACAGGGGAAAAAGTGGGTATTTATATCCGGTCGAACTTTTCAACTTTTTCTAAAATTATCCGGAAAAACACATAGACAAAGTTAAAATTTCCGATCGAATTATCGAGCCCCCAATACAACCCAGAAAACTCAACTCTTGAGTATATATTAAAAGTATCCAGAAGACACAAGAAACACCTACAGAGATAACTGCAGGAAATGCACAGCCCGATCATCACAGACGGCCGCGGACCGCCGCAACAAGTGGGTCAACGCCGCGGTCCCGCGGCAGTACTGTAGACTTAGGTTATCGTTTTCTGCAATTTTTCTTAGACTTTCCTGCTCATTTTTCTGCATATTTTTAATTTGGAAAAAACCCAGTTTTGAAAAAATGTACAGAGAGTGGTTTTGAATTAGGGTTTCGGTTCGATCGGACTTCTAATATCGTCTACACTTCGCCTAAGGCTCTAGCTAGGCTCTGATACCACTGTAGGGTTCCTAGGCACTCTAAGAAGGTTCCACAAGGCATTAACCATGCCAAATTCAAAAATTTCCGGTGCCGAGAAACCCTAATGCGATCATTGACTAGAGTTTAAGGCGAAAACGATAACTAGTTAACAACTTAACTAAGAGTGAACGGAAAATACAACCTTTGTAGATCCGGTCCTCCACTTCCTTAGATCCATGATGGTGTCCCTCCGCTGCGATCATCGGATCCCGGACTCTAGCGATGGTTTCGTCGATGAAATGATCGGGCTAGGTCGTCGACTTCGATGCCGAAGATGATCTACATCGAGGCAACACAAGATCAAGCTCCAACTTCACCAAGCCATGAAACTTGTGAAGAAAACACCCTATACTACTAGGCAAGTGGTAGAGGATGAAGAAATAGGAAGTGGGTTCACTTTGGATTTGGATTTCTCACTTAGAATCATCACTTGACATTTTTGAAGCGAGCTTTTCTTTTCTTTCTCATGAAGAAGAAGAAGAAGAAAAGAATATCAATTAATTGAAAATGAAAAATCAATTGAAGAGTTATCATAATGCAACCATGGGTGAGGCAAACTCATGTAGAGAATGAACTAGGGTTAAGCTAAATGGTTAGGGTTTAGGAAGAAAACAAAATGGTAAGACTTATTCAAAAATGCTAGAAAAGTCATGAAGCTTCTTGCCAAAAATAAGAAAAGCCACCATTTTGTTTTTCCAAAAATGAATAAAGAAAAGAAAATAATACCTTAACCATTAACCTAAACCATGGTTTAATGCATACACACCCAAATTTGCATGTATCATCAAACATGATACAAACTAGTGCACAAAACTATATCATATATATACAATGTGCACATTCAAGTGAGAAAATAATCTTAAGTGAACCAATACTAGTTAATGTAAAGTAATATATCAAATATATAATTATACATTAAATCATTAAATCAACAGTTGATTTAACGATCCGATCATATCGCATATGACCGACTAATATCCAATGTATCGGCTTATCGAATCAATCCTTGATTCGATAACTAGGTTATATCACATACAACCAATCGATACATTCATCGCGAGAATAGAATACGGTATCATATACACGCATTATTCTCGGTCCCACACATATCTCATATGCGCTCCTATTTCGTTTTGCTTGAGCCAGGAAACCTCTGTGTAGGACTCTAAAGACTCGTCAATACTCCGGCAGCAGGTGATGATCATATCAAGCACCCACAAGCCGCAAGCGGTCTGCTAAACGTAACGGCCACCCGGGTATTGAGCGATCAGAAAATCAACGAGCAAGCCCGCTCACACTCCTGTGAATCCAACCAGTAACACTTACCGTATAGTCCGGTCTGATCATCTGATATGTCGCATATCTCGCCTAGGGGTGGTAAACGTCAGACCCCAATAGCTTGATAAGTCGTGTCGATATGAGGTCTACAACAGTTCGAGAAACTACTGATAACACTTACCAGTAAATCTCAGCAACCCTGGCCAGGGATTTCCGGTTATAGCCAATCGAATACAGCGCAACAGCAACTCCCTATACCGGGAGAGACGAATCCCCTCCTATCGCTCATTGCCTCCATGTGATTCGGGACTGTACCCAAAAACCACCGTTTTGCACGCCGTCTTGGACGTGGTAAGGTGGAAATCAAAGCACAGTAGGAATCACACAAGACTCTATGACGATCTCGGGTCTACAGACTAACCTGAACCAGTGTCACCAGAGAACTGCCATCTGACGTAAGGTATAATACCATCTGGGAGTTCTCGACGAGTCCGTCCAGTGTACCCAGTCTCCACTGAGCACCCGTATATCATCTCTGATGTCAAACACCAATGGATATGGGATCATCCATCGCCCATCTGTATGGGTCGAGAAGGTATACGCTAGTCTACTCTGGTATATCGATGCCCCGTCTCGATACACCCACGACTAGGTACCTTGAATGATGTAATTATGGACTACCATGTCCCCACTAGTATGATCTGCATCATAGTCCAGGTAGTCAAGTACACATCCTAAAGGCTTTACCAACATGTAACAGAGAGACAATCAGTGTACACGTTAAGGTAAAGAGCAACCATATAGCATACTATCATGTCGAGCAAGAAAGTCCTCCCTATATATGTCCAAGCATCCACTACAATATACATCCTATGTATAGTAATGGCCTCTAGGGCATACATATAACTAACAGGATGATCCCATATCCATTGGTGTTTGACATCGGAGATGATATACGGGTGCTCAGTGGAGACTGGGTACACTGGACGGACTCGCCGAGAACTTCCAGATGGTATTATACCTTACGTCAGATGGCGGTTCTCTGGTGACACTGGTACAGGTTAGTCTGTAGACCCGAGATCGTCATAGAGACTTGTGTGATTCCTAGTGTGCTTTGATTTCCACCTTACCACGTCCAAGAGGGCGTGCAAAACGGTGGTTTTTGGGTACAGTCCCGAATCACATGGAGACAATGAGCGATAGGAGGGGATTCGTCTCTCCCGGTATAGGGAGTTGATGTTGCGCTGTGTTCGATTGGCTATAACCGGAAATCCCTATCCAGGGTTGCTGAGATTTACTAGTAAGTGTTACCAGTAGTTTCTCGAACAGTTATAGACCTTATATCGACACAACTTATCGAGCTAATGGGGTCTGATGTTTACCACCCTTAGGCGAGATATGCGACATATCAGACGACGAGAACGGACTGTACGGTAAGTGTAACTGGTTGGATTCACAGGAGTGTGAGCGGGCTTGCTCGTTGATCTTCTGATCGCTCAATACCCGGGTGGCCGTTACGTTTAGCAGACCGCTTGCGGCTTGTAGGTGTTTGATATGATCATCACCTGTTGCCGGCGTATTGACGAGTCTTTAGAGTCCTACACAGAGGTTTCCTGGCTCAAGCGAAACGAAATAGGAGCGCATATGAGATATGTGCAGGACCGAGAATAATGCGTGTATGTGATACCGTATTCTATTCTCGCGATGAATGTATCGATTGGTTGTATGCGATATAACCTAGTTATCGAATCGAGGATTGATTCGATAAGTCGATACATTGGATATTAGTCGGTCATATGCGATATGACCGGATCGTTAAATCAAGTGTTGATTTAATGATTTAATGTATAATTATATATTTGATATATTACTTTACATTAACTAGTATTTGTTCACCTAAGATGGATTTTCTCACTTGTTGTGCACATTGTACATGTGATATATTTTTGTGCACTTGTTTATATCATGTTTGATGATATATGGAAACTTGGGTGTGTGTTTATGCTTTAAACTATGATTAGGTTAATGGTTAGGGTTTGAATTATTTATTTATTTATTTATTTATTCATTTTGGAAAAGAAGAAATGGTGGCTTTTTTTTCTTTCTTTGATTGAAGCTTCTTGAAGCTTCAAAGCATCTTTGAAAGTCCACCACTTTGTCTTCATCCTAAACCTAACCATTATACCTAACCCAAGTTTATTCTCTACACTTAACCAAGGTTGCATTATGATAACTTCACTTGATTTATCATTTGAATTATTATTCTCTCAACATATTCTTTCTTCTTCTTCTTCTTTTTCAAGAAGAAGAAACCTTGCTACCATTAATGGTGTTTTGAGAAAAAGAGTGAGAAATCCAAATCCAAAGTGAACCCACTTCCTATTTCTTCATCCTCTACCACTTGCCAAGTAGTATAGGGTGTTTTCTTCACAAGTTTCATGACTTGGTGAAGTTGGAGCTTGATCTTGAGTTGCCTCGACGTAGATCATCTTCGGCATCGAAGTCGACGACCTAGCCCGATCATTTCTTCGACGAAACCATCGCTAGAGTGCGGGATCCGATGATCGCAGCGGAGGGATATCATCACGGAGCTAAGGAAGTGGAGGACCGGATCTACAAAGGTTGTATTAGTCTCTTTCACTTTAGAGTAAAGTTGTTTACTTGCATAGTTATCGCCATAAACTCTAGTCAACGATCGCATTAGGGTTTCTCGGCACCGGAAATTTTTGAATTTGGCATGATTGATGCCTTGTGAGACCTCCTTAGAGTGCCTAGGAACCCTACACCTATTTCTTTCTGGGGGTATGCGCTGGAGACAGCTGCATACCTATTGAATCAAGTTCTATCTAAATCTGTACCTACCACACCATATGAGATATGGAGTAGGAAGAGACCACGTCTTAAACGAGTTAAGATATGGGGTTGTCCGGCCTATGTCAAAAGGCAAAATCCGGACAAACTCGAGGCACGGTCAGTTCTATGCAAGTTTGTGGGACATCCCAAACATTCACATGGATATCTTTTCTACCATGGCGAGGAACAAAAGGTGTTTGTTTCTTGACATGCCACCTTTTCAGAAAAGGAATTTCTTGCAAAGGAAATTAGTGGCAACAAGGTAGAACTGGAAGAAATTCCGGCTACACAAACTGAAACTGAAGATTTAGTGGAACCAGAGGATTCGGATGTTCCCAACGAACATCAACCTCTCCGCCGATCTAGTAGGGTTCTTCACCCACCTGAGAGATACTACGGTTTTCTCATGGACGGTGGAAGCGAGGATTGCATCATGGAGGATGATGACCTAACTAGCTTCGAGCAGGCCATCACGTATGGTGTCTCGGTGAAATGGCTGGATGCAATGCGGTCCGAGATGGAATCCATGTACACCAAAAAAGTATGGACTTTGGAAGATGCTCCTGAAAGGGTAAAACCCATTGGGAGAAAGTGGATCTTTAAGAAAAAACTTGGTGTAGATGGGAAAGTGGAGACTTTCAAAGCTAGACTTGATGCAAAGGGTTTTTGTCAACGACCATGTGTCGATTATGACGAAACCTTTTCTCCAGTGGCTATGCTTAAATCCATCCGGATCATGCTTGCCATCGCTGCATATCATGACTACGAAATATGGCAAATGGATGTTAAGACAGCCTTTCTAAATGGTGATTTAGAAGAGAGCGTGTACATGGCTCAGACAGAGGGCTTCGTAGCTAGTGGGAGCAGCGGGAAGATGTGCAAGCTGCTTAAATCCATTTATGGATTAAAGCAAGCATCGCGGAGTTGGAACATCTGCTTTGATGTCGTTATCAAAGAGTTTGATTTTGTCAAAAACGTAGATGAACCTTGTATATACAAGAAGGTGGCAGAGAGTAAGGTTGTCTTCCTCGTATTGTACGTGGACGACATACTTTTGATAGGAAATGACATTCCTGTGCTGCAATCGGTCAAGCTCTTCTTATCACAAAGATTCTCAATGAAAGATCTAGGGGACGCCTCCTACATCTTAGGGATTAAGATCTATAGAGATAGATCTAAAAGGATATTGGGATTATCCCAATCCAGGTATATTGACATACTAAAGAGGTTTAGTATGGAAGAATCCAAGCATGGGTTTTTACCCACGATCTAAGGACTCACTCTCTCCAAAGAGATGTCTCCCAAGACTGATTTTGAGAGAGGTCGCATGCAAGGGATATCTTATGCTTTGGCAGTAGGCTCTATCATGTATGTGATGCTATATACCAGACCCGATGTAGCACACTCACTAAGTGTAGTGAGTAGGTACCAAGCAGATCCTGGAGAGAGTCACTGGACAGTTGTGAAGAGCATTCACAAGTACTTACGAAGGACTAAAGAGATGCTCTTGGTTTGTGGTAATGGAGAACTCCAAGTGGAGTCTTTTACCGATTCGAGCTTCTAGAATGATAAGGACGACTCTAAGTTTCACTCGGGATTTGTCTTTACCCTCAATGGAGGGGCGGTATACTGGAAGAGTTCGAAGCAGGAAACCGTGGCAGACTCGAAGATGGAGGCTGAATACATCGCTGCCAACGATACTGCCAAAGAGGGTATCTGGATCAAGAAGTTCATACCTGAACTTGTAGTGGTTCCATTAATTAAGGATCCAATACCTTTGTACTGTGATAACAATGGAGCTGTGGCTTTGGCCAAGGAACCCAGATCCCATCAGCGATCCAGGCATATTCTGCGGCGGTATCACCTGATCCGGGAGATAGTTGATCGCCGGGAGATCGAGTTCAGGAGGGTTGACACGAAGAACAACTCAGCGGATCCAC
Organism: Agapanthus africanus; assembly: GCA_030015575.1. Classification (NCBI taxonomy): domain Eukaryota; kingdom Viridiplantae; phylum Streptophyta; class Magnoliopsida; order Asparagales; family Amaryllidaceae; genus Agapanthus; species Agapanthus africanus. The sequence continues at coordinate 379,736,074 of JASDDO010000026.1, forward strand.
TCACGAAGTCCATTCCCCAGATACAGTTCGAGAGACTCTTCAGGATGCTCGGTATGAGATACTACAACAGCTGGCCCTAGTGCAAGTGGGAGATTGTTAGTTGTATGTATGTCCTAGAGGACAGTATTGTACTTATGATGTATATTATATTGGATGCTTGGACATATATAGAGAAGACTCTCTTGCTCGACATGATAGTATGCTATCTGGTTGCTCTTTATGTTAACATGTATACTTGTCTCTTGATACTGTCTTATGGTTACATGTTGGTAAAGCCCTTAGGATGTGTACTTGACTACCAGGACTATGATGCAGATCATACTAATGGGGCTATGGTTGTCCATATGTTCATCCTTTAATGTCCCTAGTCGTTGGTGTATCGAGACGGGGAATCGATATACCATAGTAGACTAGCGTATACGCTTCTCGACCCATGAGATGGGCGATGGATGATCCCATATCCATTGGTGTTTGGGATCAGAGAGGGTATACGGGTGCTCAGTGGAGACTGGATACACTGGACGGACTCGCCGAGAACTCCCAGATAGTATTATACCTCACGTCAGATGGCAGTTCTCTAGTGACACTTATACAGGTTAGTCTGTAGACCCGAGATCATCATAGAGTCTTGTGTGATTCCCACCGTGCTTTGATTTCCACCTTACCACGTCTAAGAAGGCGTGCAAAATGGTGGTTTTTGGGTGCAGTCCCGAGTCACATGGAGGCGATGAGCGATAGGAGGGGTTTCGTCTCTCCCAGTATTGGGAGTTGATGTTGCGCTGTGCTCGATTCGCCATAACAGGGAAGTCCCAGGCCAAGGCTGATTTAGAAATTTACTGGTAAGTGTTACCAGTAGTTTCTCTACCAATTATGAGCCTCACATAGGCTGACTTATCGGTTATTGCGGTCTGACGTTTACCACCCCTAGACTTGATATGCGACATATCAGACGAGGAGACCGGACTGTACGGTAGTGTTACTCTCAGGCTTTTGCAGGAGTTGGAGCGGGCCTGCATGCTGATCTTATGATCGCTCAATACCCGGGTAGCCGTTACGTCCAGCTAGTACCGCTGACGGCTTGTGGGTGCTTGATGTGATCATCACCTACTGTCGGCTATTGACGAGTCTTTAGAGTCATACACAGTGGTTTTACTGGATCAGGCAAAACGAAATAGGAGCACATATGTGATATGTACGGGACCGAGAATAATGCATGTATGTGATACCGTATTCTATTCTCGCGACTTTTGTAACGGTCGGTTATATGTGATATAGCCAGGTTATCGAATCAAGGGTTGATTCGATAAGTCGATACAATGGATGTTAGTCGGTTATATATGATATAGCCAAATTATTAAGTCAAGTGTTGATTTAATAATTTAGTGTATAATTGTATATTAGATATACTAATTTACATTAACTAACATTTGCTCACTTAAGAATTTATTTTCTCACACGTGCACACTTAATATATATGTGATATATATTAATTTGTGTTTTGTTTTTGTATCATGATTGTTGATACAACATACATGGGTGTATGAGACTTACACCATGCTAATTGTGATATTGGGTTTTAATATTGAAAGTAAAAACAAAATTAGTGGATTATTAGTTTAATGCATGAAACTAGTGGAAGCTTGTGGATGCTTTGACTAAGTCCATTAGTTTTGTTTTACTTAAGATATTTAGTAACCTAACCATCACAATTAGCCATGGTTATGTCTCTCCATGAGTTAGTATATGATACTCACTCACCATGGTTCACTCTCTCGCTTGATTATTTTTATTCTCTTCTCGTTTGTTCATCTTCTTCCTCAAGCTCAAAAAGCTTTCTAGGGTTTGATAAAGTGAGAAAGTATTGTGAGAAAAATAATTCTAAAGTGAGCCTACTTCCTATTTCCTCATCCTCTACTAGATTAGTACTTTAGTATAGGGTGTTTGCTTCACTAATCCTTTAGTTAGTGAAGTAGAAACTTGAGATAGTATTCCCTCGACGTAGATCATCTTCGGCCTCGAAGACTTCATGCAAGAACGTTCCATTCGCCATGTGAAGCCATGCAAGTTCGGGAGTTCTATCAATGCAGCGAATGGACAATTACAAGGAGCTTATAAAGTGAAGGACCGATCTACAAAAGTTGTCTTTCTAGTTCACTTAGTTGTAAATGGTTTACTATAGTTTCCGTATGCTTTTCTAGTTAACGATTCTAGTTTAGAGTTCCTTGAAATGGCAAAATTTTGAAAAATGGCATGGACGATGCCTCCCGAATGCTTGCTGCCGTCGATAGGAACTCTACAGTGGTATCAGAGCCTAGCTATGGAATTATACGGAAATGTTAGATTACGAATACGAAACGAACTCCGAAACTTGAAACCCAAAATTCCACCTCCTGTCGATTTTCAAACGAGCTCTAAAAATTTTGCAAACAAGTACAGAATGTAGTATTGGACATTATAAGAACGCAGAAGAAAATTGGATGCCTCTCGCCGGATTTTAGCCGATATTTGAGGAAATCACCTGGGTTTTGCCGGAAAGCAAATATTTGGTTTGAATATCCGTCGTTATGCACCAATTTCAAACTGATATATCTGTATGTTTATTTATAAAGTGAGATATAGCTTTTGAAATTATGTCTATGACATTTACCTATATCAGTTGATGGTTGGGTAAGGTGCATTCAACAACGGTGTAATTCTTCTTAACCATAGTACAGTTTTCAACCTACAACGTACAGGGTTTGAGTTATTAAACTCGGTGGATTTATACAGAGTATTGTATGTTGTCTCATGTTTATTAGGACAAAGGGGTTGGTACTCGTACTATATTCTGTTTACTCATGACTTCTTTAGTTTTAGACAAGAATTTTGTAGAAATACTAGGTACAAATTTTGAGAAGCCATAGGTATAAGAATAAAGTAGAGAACCATATGTTACAAGTATCAGTATTCTTCAATGTGATCGAAGATGTAGATACTTGTGTAAGGTATTCCGTTGTAAGTAATAATTTTGAGTGCATACTTCCCTTTCAGGTTACTTATATCTAGTTTCACTCCTAGATGAGTAATGCTGCTTGGCCTCATTCCATTTGGTTGATATGCACTGGAGACAGCTGCATGATTTTGAATCTGGTTCCAATTAAATTAATGCCTTTGTTTCTATATTGGTTATAGAATGGATTCATATCTTAACGATATTAAGGTATATGGAGTAGTCCGGCTAATTCTTAAAAACAGAATCTGGACAAACTTAAGGCACGTTTCAGTAATGGCAGTTTGTGGGTTATCCCGGGCATTGACGAGGGTTAACTTTCTACCATCTGGAAAATCAATAGTTATATTGTTCTTGACTCGCCACAGTTTTAGTAAAATGGATTTGTTTTCCAAGAAAACATTTGTGGGAGTATGGTAGAACTGGAAGTGATTCCACAACCATAAAGAATTACTAAAAATTTAATAGAACCTGAGGATTCAATTGATTTCGACAATCCATTAGCCATTCCGCAGATTTGGTGGGTAACCTTAGGCACCCGAAAGGTACTTCGGTCTTCTCAGAAACGGTGACCGGGAGGTTCTTGTTTACCCAAACTTGACACTACTGCTGTTCAAGACTATGAGACCCGGAAGGAGGATGAGTATAACGTCGTTCTAAACTAGATTTAGAAGTGCACGTGTATATGACTCTGCCAGAGGGTTGTTGTAGTCAGTGGTAGCCGCGGAAGCATAGTGGACAAGTAGCTTATGTCTATTTATAGACTAAAGCAGATATAGCGGATATAGATCATCTAGTTTTGATGTGACAGTCATAGAGTTTGACTTCATCAGAATAAAAGATGGATCTAGATTTGAGGAGGTAGTAGGGAGAGATGTCCTCGTATTTAGATGACATGCTCTAGATAGGAAGTGATATTCCTATACTACGATCAGTTATACTGTGGTTGTCACAAGGAGTTTCTCCACATAAGATCTGGATAAAATATCAGGGATTCTGGTGACTAGATCTATGGTTTTAGATCTAGATTTGGGAAGTGTCCCAATTCGGGTACTTGACACTATTCTAAAGTGTTTTAGAATGGACGACTCATGGCGAGGTGGTGTACCCGCAGGTGATGGAGTCACCCTCTCCAAAGAGATGTCTTCTAGACTGGTGAGGAGAGGGATTTGCATGATTGGCATATCACATGCTTAGGCAATTGAGTCAATCATGACATGTCAAGTACAACACCAGATATTGTTTTTGCACTGGCTGCAAGAAACATATATTAATCCAATCATGGAGAAACATTAGGAATCAGTTATGAACATAAGTGAATGTTCTTGGTATATGGTAATAGCAGCCTCCATCAGGAGGCGGTTATTATTTCAAGCTTCCAAGGTGACCTTGATGAAAGAGTGGCTGTCAGAGTTATAGTTTTCTCACTTCTGAGGGGCAGTATGTTGGACGGGTGGTCCAAGCGGATACTGAGGCAGGCATGGCGCAGGATACTGATTAAATCCAGTGGATGATATAGTCTAAAGAAGTTTGTTGGATTTGGAGTTCATTGATGAACTGAGCCCCATCAGATATCGAAACAAATTCTAAGCTAAGGTATTGCTCATTCCGGAAGATGGTCTTTCTCTGCAAAGTTGAGATATAGAGAGATAAATATAGAAACACTGGAGCGGATCCACTCACTGAGGCTATTTCTCGAACGCAAAAATTTCACAAACGGGCTTTGTGAGACTGATTAGTATAGAAGTTGGGTGTTCGGTATCACACAGGCTGTGAGTATGCTACATCGCAAAAATTAGCCTTAAGTGAATATGGGGGATTGATGGCTATAGTGCCCTCAATTCAATTATTGAAGCGCAGGTACGCGATTGCGATGATTGAGGGAGGACCAATACCGGTAGAACAATCTTACTCAAGATTACAGTATGCTATATGGTTTGTCCTTATCATCATGTAAGGCATTGGGTGGCACTATAGATCACTATTACATGTTGATAGAGCCCATATGATTCTTTCTTGACTACCAGCATTTTGATGGCGATCATATAAGTGCGAGCTGGGTGGTCTATAAGCACATCCTTAAAATGTCCCTAGTCGTAGGAGTATCGAGACTGGACATCAGTACTCCTGTGTAGACTAGTGTATACATATCCAAACCTCGACAAGGGGCGATGGCCGGTATCACAATCCATTGGTGTATGTTCGTCACCTATGATAGTATACAGGTGCTCATTGGGTTATGAGTACACTGGACAGGACTCGCCGGGAACATGCTAGTTGGTATTATACCTATTGTCAGATAACGGTTCCCAGGTGACATGAGTACAGCTTAGTCTTTCGACCATAGATCGTCATTTTTCTCATGTGAGTTCCTACTGTGATTTGATTACTTCCCTACCACGGCTCAAAGGAGTCGTGCAAACAAGTTTTAGTTGGGTACAGTCCCGAGCCATATGGAGGTAGTGAGTGGATCGTCGGAGATTCGTCTCTCCCGGTATAGGGGGTTGATGTCGCACAGTGAACGGGTGGCCATCACCAGAAATCCTTGGCTGGGGTAGTCGAGAATTACTGATTTGGATCATTAGTTTCTCAGTGGTGATGGGCTTCATACCAACACGAAATATCACGTTATTAGGGGTCTGACTTTATCCACCCCCTAAACTCGATATGCGATACTCTTAGAAGAACATACCGGACTGTATGAAGATTGTCACGGACAGGCTCTGTAGGGGTTTGGATGAGCTTGCTCGTCGGCCTTCCTTTCGCTCAATACATGGGTAGCCGTTACGTATATCTAGTGCCACTGACGTGCTTGTGGTTAAACCCGCTGCCAGCATATTGACGAGCCTTTAGAGTCTCACACATAGAGTTTCCCTGGTTCTGGCAAAATGATGTAGTAGAAGTATTGGATACGTGCAGGGTTCCGATCGATTGATGTACTTTCTACCCGGACTTTCGATCGGACAGTTGATAATACTAGTCTGCTCGGGTTTGAGCCGGATTATTAAATCTGGTATTGATTCAGTAATTTACGTATATGTATTTCGATACGTATATTCTAGTATTATGTTCTTTTTGTTATTTTATCTCTTTAGGTATTCGTATTTTGGTACGAATGCAGGTATGTATATACAGAAAAATGTAATCCTCATTTTTTCCGGAAAACATTCTAGAACGTGGCCACCTCATTTCTGGTATTTGACCATTTATTACTAAATGGTCAATGAGGTGGAAATGGAGATTTGAAAGGAGTATGGTGAGAACCATGTTTGCATAGTGTGCACAAATGAATTATTAATTCATTTGTGCATTCTATTCAAGTATGGGTGCCTTTTTAAAATGAGGGAAATGTTTTACAAAACCAAGGATGCTCATTTTCTCTCTTATGGCGTGCTTCATTATTTTTTAGCATGAGTTTTTTCTTGTGCTCTCCCTCACCATTCACTCCTCTCTTGATTTTCCATGGTTGCCTCCACCTTCGTTCACCAGCTCCTCTCAACCCTCTCATGTATTGAGAATCATCAGAGGGGGTGAGATGAGATAGCTAAACACTTGGTTCACTCACTACATCCTAGGCTTTGTAGAGTAGCAACCTAGATTTTTATACCTCACAACCCATTGATCCAACATGAAATCTAGCCATCCAAATTGAAATCTTTGCACCAAGATCCATGCTATAGGGGCTAAGAAAAAATGGGTAGGAGCTTGATTTTGATTTTGTAGGATTTTTGATGAATTATGAAGGGTTTTTGAGGTGGAAGGAGAGGGGGAAATGGGGGAAAGGAGAGGGGGCTGCTGTTGCAGCAGGAAGAGGAGGGATTCGGCCATAATATGGAGAGGGGAGGAGAGAGAGTGAGGTGGGGAAATAAGCCAAGTCAACCCACAAAGTCAAAGCCCACACTCTTTTAACAATTTCCCTTCATTTCCTTTGTTTTCTCTTGATTTTTCTTGTAACAATACAAGTGGGAAAATGAGGGGGGACAACTCGGGGCTGCTGATTTGGGAAGAGGAGAGAGGGTGTGGGTGAGTGTGGGTGAGGAAAAAAAATGATAAATGTTATACCCCAATATCTATTTACACTAATTTCGCTAATTAAGCCCTTTTTCTTCGATATTTTCTAAAACCGTTTAACAACTTCATTTAATTTCAAAAACCACATGTTAAATTTTTTTTAATGAGTTATGATGCACAAAATTTGTTTCAACTCAATCCAATTTGTAATTTTCCCTAATTAAATGTATTAGGAACGGCTTAAAATAATATTAAAATAATTAATTTCGGAAAAATTTTCAGAAAATTTGAAATTTCACCATTGGCTCAATAAACACTAAATACTAGCAATTACATAGCTAGAATATGTATATTTAATTTTATAATAAAGATGTTTGTATTTTGACATTTTACAGAAACCCTCCTTATTTTACTGTTTTTCCGAAATTTTACCGAAACGATTTTCAAAACGTTACAATCTTCCCCCCTTAAAGAAATTCGGTCCCCGAATTTAATTTAAAACTTCCCCCAAAAACTAAAACATTTCAGCAAAACCATCAAGTCGTCGGGGCTTCGAAATCATAAATACATAAAACAAATCATAACGCAATGCATGCGCATGAGTAATGAGCAGATAATTCAAAATCAAAACTCCGTCAAGCATCCCGCAATCATCGGAGTCATGGTAAAGACACAAATGTCAAATCCAATATAAAACCAATATGATATAACTCGAAACTATACACGTAAATATCAAATCTGTATATGTAAATATCTGAAGGAAATGCATGCCAAATCTCTTAAAGTCGCTGTGCAATCCGCATAACACTGCACAGTGGCAGACGTCTATCATAAGAAAATAACCATATACATATATACCTTTTGTTTGAAATGTACGTTCCGCCGTTTTGGGAAACAATTTAGAAGGGTTTCCTTGTTTTAAACGTTTCGTGTCATATCAGACACGTAGGTAAATACTGAGACTATAGCTCGCTTTTTGGAATTCTCTTCGATAGCTATCAATGCATGCAAAATACATTCAGGTACTGTCCTCTGACTAGTCCTGCTCAGTACGAAAACACATAGCAAATATCATAAAAACGTACTGCTCTATAAGAAATCAATCCCAAAATACACATATGAATACTACGTGCGTCTGGTGCGCACGGAAATCAAAATCAATATACATGCCATACAAGTGCACAGAAACAATATCTAAGTGCATCGTGTGTGCACGAAATCATGAAATCCAATATCAAGCGCCGAACATGCGCAAAATCCAATCAGGTGCACAAGGTGCACAAAACAAATATCGAGTATCACATTCGAAATCGAAGTCTAGTGCATCTAAGTGCACAAAATACGAATCACTGCACTGCATGCATATATGAACTATTGAGCACTACGGTAGCGCCCCGGCTGTCTATCCGAGGCCAAAATGCGGAAACGAAAATTTTTCTTGACTTTAAACCGGCACTACCGCATCCTAAAAACCAGGATCGGACCATTAACCTACTACTAGCAAACAAGAGAAAGGGTAGAGAGCTATACCGAGCGATCCGTGTCCTTCGGTCTTGGGCCACCATCCCGATCTCCCCGCGGTAACTCCGGTCTTCATCTTCTCGTCGAAAAGGGCACCACATCGAGAAGTCTTTTTACGGGCTCCCGCTTCACCCGAAGCAACTCGGGCGTGAAGTGTGCTAGCCGACGCGTCCAAGGTGTTGTAGAGAATGTTTGTGATCACTTTGTCTCTTGCATCCATGAGATGGATGGAGGTTAGAGATGAAGCCATTGATGGAAGTTAGGAACTAGAGAAGAAAGAGGAAGAAGAAGAAGTTTCTCTCTTTCTTTTCTTTTGTTGTAATGAGAGTGAGAGAGTGTGAGAAGAATAATATGAGAGCTCACAACAACACAAGGCATCCCCACTCTCTCTCCATCTCATTTCATGACTCAAATCAAACATCAAATGTGACATATTTGCTAAAAAAGAAACCATGAGTCATGATACATGTCTATGTCACATTTAATGCATTCCATGATGAATTCTAGCTCACTAATTCCATTATCCAAACATTAATCCAAATGTTTGGTCCAACAAAAAGATCCGGCAACATCTAAAGTAAACTCGTGACGGATCACAAGGATACCCCTCACCTGTAAATACATACCTGCATCCGCATTCCGACTGAATGCGAATGCGATGAGACTAAAGTAATCCAACAAATCTAATACTAGGATCCGGCTTAAACCAAAGCTCACTAGTATGATCCGTCCGATCATGATCCGTGCAATACCACACCTATATGATCGAACCCTGCTATATATCATACGGCCTCTACAACGTTTCGCCCGAAACTTGAGAAACTATCTGTGGGGGACTCTAAAGACTCATCAATACTTTGGCTGTGGATTTAACCACTAGCACGTCAGAGGTATTAGCCGTACGTAACGGGCTACCAAGTATTGAATAAAAGGGAGGTCGATGAGCGAACTCATCCTAACACCCTACTGAGCCTGTCAGTGACAATATCCGTACAGTCCGGTCCATTCGTCTATGAGTATCGCATGGCGGGCCTAGGGGGTTGGTAAAAGTCAGACCCCCAAAAGCGGTACAAGTCGTGTCGGAGTGTAGCCCAGAACACCCTGAGATATTATTGGAATACCTACCAGTAAATCTCCTGCCTCGGCCGAGGGCTTTGTGTAATAGCTCTCCTCGACACAACGCGATCTCACCCCTAATACCGGGAGAGACGAAACCCCTGCCGATCCGCTCACTACCTCCATATGGCTTGGGACTGTACCCAACTAAAACCTGTTTGCATGACTCTTTTGAGCCATGGTAGGGTAGTAATCAAAGCACAGTGGGAACTCACACGAGACAAATGACGATCTCAGGTCGATGAACTAACCTGTACACATGTCACCAGGGAAATGCTATCTTACGTCTGGTATAATCCCAACTAGCATGTTCCCGGCGAGTCCTGTCCGGTGTACTCATAACCCAATGAGCACCTGTATACATCTTAGGTGAACCAACTAACACCAGTAGCTTGTGAGACTGGCCACCGCCCCTCGTCGGGGTCTCGACTGTATTCACTAGTCTACTCTGGAGTATCGATGCCCTGTCTCGAAAACTCCCACGACTAGGGACCTTTTAAGGATGTGCTTATAGACCCCAACTCCCACGTATATGATCGCCATCATACTACTGGCCGTCAAGCAAGAATTCTAAGGGCTCTATCAACGTGCAATAGTGACATGTAAGGTCATCTAAAGCAGTACACGATGATAAAGATAAACCAGATAGCATACTACTATCTTTGAGTAAGACTGTCCTACCGGCATAGGTCCTCCCTCAATCATTGCAATCACGTGCTGTGATCCAATAATTTACTCTGAGGGCACTATATCCAACAATCTCCCACTTGCACTCAAGGCTAATTATTGCGATGTCGCATACTCACAGCCCGTGTGATACCGAACACCCACCTCCTCTACTAGTCAGTCTCACAAAACCTGTTTGCGAAACTATTGCGTTCGAGGAATAGCCTCAGTGAGTGGATCCGCTCTGATGTTTCTTTCTATGTCTCTCTTTATCTCAAGTTCGCGGAGAAACCCATCTCCCGAAATGAGCAATACCTGTCTTAGAATGTGTCTGGATATCTGATAGGATCTAGCTCATAAATGAACTCCAAATCCAAACTTCTTAGACGGTATCGTCAACTGAACTTAATCAGTATCATATGCCTTGCCTCCCTCAGTATCCGCTTGAACCACCTGTCCAAAATACTGTCCCTCGTCAGAGGGAAAACTATAACTCTGACAGTCACTCTGTCATCCAGGTCACCTTGGAAGCCTGGAATGATAACTGTCTCCTAAAAAAGGCTGTCGTTATCATATCCGTAGAACACTCACTTATGTTCTAAAACTGCTTCCGAATGTTTCTCCAGTACTGGAATAATATCAACTTATTGCATCTCGAGCAAGAACAACATCTGGTGTGGTACTTGACATCTCATGATTGACTCAATTGCCTAAGCAAGTGATCTGCCAATCATGCACATCCCTCTTCCATTTAGTCTGTAAGACACCTTTAGAGAGGGTGACTGCATCACCTGCAGGTACACTACCATGCCTGGAGTCGTCCATTCTAAATACCTTTAGAATGCTGTCTAAGTGCCCAGATTGGGAAACTACCTAAATCTAGATCTAAAACCATAGACCTAGTAACCAGAATGTCTGATATAATATCCAAGTCCTATGTGGAGAAACCACTGTGTGACAATCAAAGTATAACCGATTGTAGTATAGGAACATCACTTCCTACTCTGTGTATGTCATCCAAATACCAGGACATCACACCCTACTAACTTCTTAACAGATCCATCCCCTATTCTGATGAAATCAAACCAATGACTGTCACATCAGAAATAGATGATCTATCTCCTCTATATCTGCTTTAGTCCATAAAATAGACATAAGCAACTTGTCCACTTTGCTTCCGCTGCTCCCACTGACAGTGACAACCCTCTGGCAGAGTCATATACACGTACGCTTCTAAAGCTAGTTCAGAACGACGCTATACTTATCCTCCTGCCGGGTCTCATAGTCTGGAACAACAACAATGGCAAGTCTGGGTAAACAAGAACCTCCCTGTCACCGTCTTTGAGCATACCAAAGTACCTCTCGAGTGCCTGCGGTTACCCACCATATCTGCGGAGTGGCCAATGGAATGTCAAACCACATTGAATTTTTAGGTTCTTATCAAATTTTCAGTAATCGTTTGCGGTTCTGGAATCACTTCCAGTTCTACCATACTCCCACTACTGTTTTCTGAAAAAATCCATTTTTATTAAAACTGTGGTGAGTCAAGAACAATATCACTATTGATCTTCCAGATGGTAGAAAATCAACCCTCGTCATAGCCCGTGTCAACCCATAAACAGCCATTACAGAAACGTGCCTTGAGTTATCCAGAGTCTGGTTTTAAGCATAAGCCGGACAACTCCCCGTACCTTAACAATGTTAAGATATGAACTATTCTATATCCAATATAGAAAAAGAGGCACTGATTTAATTGGAAACAGATTCAAATCATGCAGCTGTCTCCAGTGCATGTCAACTAAATGGAGTGAGGCCTATCAGCATTACTCAACTTAGGAATACATCCAGATATGAATAACCTGAAAGGGAAGCAAGTTCTCATAATCATTACTATCAACTGAATACCATACACAAGTATCTATATCTTCGATCACCTTGAAGAATCCCGATACATGCAACATCTGGTTCTCTACATTACTCTTATACCTATAACTTCTCAAAACTTAGACCTTGCATTTCTACAAAACACATGTCTAATAACTACAGAAGTCATAAGTAAATAGAATATAGTACGAGTACCAACCCCTCTGTCCTTATGGACACTGGACGATATACAATACTCTGTATAAGTCCCCTGAGTCTAATAACTCATTCCCCGTGTGTTGTAGGTTGAAAACTGTACTTATGGTTAAAAAGAATTACACCGCTATGCTCCTTACCTAACCATACACTGATATAGGTAAATGTCATGGACATAATTTCAAAAAGTTATATCTCACTCTATAAAAATAGACGTACAGATATATCAATTTGAAATTGGTGCATTGCAACGGATATTCAAAACAAAATATTTGCCATCCGGCAAACAACCCAGTTGATTTCGTCAAATATCACCAATTACAACGAATTCCGATATAATGAGGATGATCACCTAATTCCCAATAACTTACTCCCACTCATCATCTGCAAAAACCATTCAGATGTGAGAATCATACCTGGTAAATACATACTCTGGAGCAAGGGCTAATTGGGAAATCAGTTTTCTTTTAACAGTACACAATGAAACTGAAACATGTTAATGTTTCGAAGGGGTATCCGGGTATTCCTAGTAATGCCTCTTCCATTATCAGATTCACAACTGTAACCGTATATTTCTTTGCCATCTCTCCAAATCCCTTTATATGTCGTTAGTCGTTACCTTCTGTACACCCCTTTAGGCTAAATGGTTTTCTTCCTTCCCTACCGTTCGGCACCAGCTTATGGCTTGGAAGAAGACTGTCCAATAAGCATAATAGGTGTAGTGTCCCAATCCTAGGGCACACGTAACCCGAGAGAAGGTAAAGATAAAAGACAACTGAATAAAACCTTTTTCCTATTTCTCCTGAACCAGAATCCATCCCCGAACTGGAACAAGTTCCTTCGAGTTCGTATATAACCATACGATGGAGTATCCAAATAACTGTGGATCTTCGTAGTGATACGGAGTGTCCTGGAGAAATACAATGGTGAAGTAGGAGTGGCGATGAAATACTTGGTTTGGTCGTGAATAGCAGTCGCAGTTTACTTTGCCCTCTTACTAATCCCTTTATATGTCTTTACTTAATACCTTCTGTACACCATCGTTAGGCTAATTGGTTTTCCTCATTCCCTACCGTTCGGCACCTGCCTATGGTTTGGATGAAGACTATCTAATAAGCGTAATAGGTGTACTGTCCTAATCCAAGGAACACTCGCAATCTGAGAGAAGGTAAAAGGAAATGACAACTGAATAGTCCTATTCGTTTTCTCCAGAACCGGAAATCATCCTCGAATAAGTTCCTTCGAGTTCGTATATAACCATACGATGGTTTTATCCAATGGAAGTGGACGTTCGTAGTAATACGGGGTGTCCTGGAGAAAAAGGGTAAAAGTAGGATGGCAATGAGGTATGCAACTCTGACAATCCAAAATTCAGTGTTTTAAGAAGGTTCGGTTAATCTTAGTCACTGAGTCATAGTCTAGGGTTGAGTCATGGTCCCTGCCAAAGAGAGAGAGAAAAGAAACACTCAGCGTGCACTCTAACCTAGATCAGAATGGTTATCACTTTATCTAATCAGGAAACCTTCCACTGTAACCTCAAATTATCCTCCAAACCTGAAAGAAGAATTAGTCGGGATCACCCGAGGAGTAAACCAACTCATCAGTGGGAATCGGGATCCAACTATCATCGCATGATAACGTGATGGAATCCACTCATGTTATCACACTCCAGAAGGTATGCGCATGTTTGGCAAGTTTCAGTTTCTTTAGAAACTCCCGATGTGATTTTTACCCCTAGGACCCAAGTGACCTTGACACAGTCAACAAATCAAAGAGTCCTAATCAAGTTCAACCCGTCATTATCCTGGATTGCATTAAACCCACCCGTACAAGCCCTTGACATAGTCAACAAGGCCGCACGACTGTCATAACCAATCCCATTAATATGCCACAAACGAACACTACTTAGCTACCGTACACTACGCCTTGACACAGTCAACAAGCGCAGCACAAATACTAAGTATTATTTGTAAGAAATGATGGAGCGCTACGTCTAGTTTTTGGCGAAAAACTTTTAACGTAATGAACTTGATATCGTTGAAAGAACTGCATAGCTTTTTATAAAATATAGTGACGAAAACCTTTGCTAAAGAGGTCACTCCCGGTGAAGGGATCTCGGCTCTTTCCCCGTAGAATGAGGTGTAGGATATTCCAACTGAATACGACGATGCAAAAGAAAAAGTAATCGACTATAGTGAAGTTATTGTCCTGACGCAAACTTCTGTCCATGGGGTCACTCCCGGTGAAGGGATCTCGGCCCTTGCCTCATCGACTGAGGTGCTTGATATTCATAACTGAATACCACTGTGCAAAATAAAAGAGAACGTCCTTGCAATAACAGCTTTTTGAAAATTGTTCCAACAATATCAGAATAGGTTTGTTTTGCTTGCATTGATCCGAATCAATGCAGTCCCATCAATTGATCACACCACAAAGAACGAAAATAATGATGTACGTATATGCTATCCGCATTCGCCACTGGGTCCCGTCATCACCCATTAGGTTACTTAACTAACGACAGAGCGGGGACTGGTCTAGCGCGGATGCAAAACATATACAACAACTACTAGTATATATATCAATATATAATAATCGCTCAAGGCGTGATAAAATGCAACATCACAGAAATGTAATAAGCATCACAGAACAATACAGATATCTGGGATCCCCGAGTTTCATAGAGCAGCTACTGAAACCCGACGTTCCCCTGGTCGTGTGGATAGCCTGTGCAATGAAATCCTAGATCCCTACGGGCGCGGCAAGTTACCCGCCAAAACCTGAAGCGAGGCAGCCCCCTTCAGCAACGTGAATGAACCACCCAGCACTTCACGGAATCCGGTAACTTGGGCACCCCTCCTTGGGTCAACCTGTACCCCCTACGAGTGCGGCGAATAGCCCGCTAATTCTAGAGTGAAGCCCCCTCCGTCTCAATGCCATGAGATGCGGGCCCGTTGTCCTCTAGAACCCGGCTACCCGTGCACCCCTCCGCGGGGTAATCCTAGTACAGAAAGTAAAATATATACAACGGGTACATCGACCTCAGCCCGGTCGTGCCCCAAAAGAATAATATACAAAAAGGCAGTAACGGCAGTCCACATGTCGGACGCTCGCCCCGCAATATCAAATGTACATATACAACCAAACTGTACTACCATTGCATCCAAGCTATCCACCACGACAAATCCGCAACATCACAGCACAACACAGAACATCAACGTGAATGTCACGTTCACAAATCTCTCTAAAAGGGCTATAGCAGCGATCAAGTGACATTCACGGTCGCAGATATAATGTAAATACTGTGAACTAACATGTTTAAAAATTTTGATCGAATAAATTTCCCGAAGTGGGCCCCAAGCACAACTGTAGCCATAAAAATAAATCTGGGCCCAAAAAGAATATATCAAAAACCCTAATTTCAAGTCAGAGACATACTGTAAAAATTTGGTACGACGTTGATTTTTTCCTGCGGCGGAACCGCGGCCAAATCATGGGTTTGGCCGCGGTTCCGCGGTCTTACTGTAGCAACGCATCACCAAATTTCTACAGTGCCCATAAAAAACCCTGCCTGATTTTCTGCAGCACACCAAATAATTTTTTGACCACAGAAAAATTTCGACAGAAACTGTGATTTGAAAATGCGGTTTTTAGAAAATTCGTTCGATCGAACTTCTAAACACGTTAGAGCAAGCTAGACTAGGTTAATGGCATGCCTCTGATACCATGTAGGACTACGGTAGCGCCCCAGCCGTCTATCCGAGGCCAAAATGCGGAAACGAAAATTTTTCTTGACTTTAAACCGGCACTACCGCATCCTAAAAATCCGGATCGGACTATTAACCTACTACTAGCAAACAAGAGAAAGGGTGAGAGCTATACCGAGCGATCAGTGTCCTTCGGTCTTCGGCCACCATCCCGATCTCCCCGCGGCAACTCCGGTCTTCATCTCCTCGTCGAAAAGGGCACCACATCGAGAAGTCTTTTTACGGGCTCCCGCTTCATTCGAAGCAACTCGGGCGCGAAGTGTGCTAGCCGACGCGTCCAAGGTGTTGTAGAGAATATTTGTGATCACTTTGTCTCTTGCATCCATGAGATGGATGGAGGATCGAGATGAAGCCATTGATGGAAGTTAGGAGCTAAAGAAGAAAAAGGAAGAAGAAGAAGTTTCTCTCTTTCTTTTCTTTTGTTGTAATGAGAGTGAGAGAGTGTGAGAAGAATAATATGAGAGCTCACAACAACACAAGGCAGCCCCTCTCTCTCTCCATCTCATTTCACGACTCAAATCAAACATCAAATGTGACATATTTGCTAAAAAAGAAACCATGAGTCATGATACATGTCTATGTCACATTTAATACATTCCATGATGAATTCTAGCTCACTAATTCCATTATCCAAACATTAATCCAAATGTTTGGTCCAACAAAAAGATCCGGCAACATCTAAAGTAAACTCGTGACGGATCACAAGGAGACCCCCTCACCTGTAAATACATACCTGCATCCTCATTCCGACTGAATGCGAATGCGATGAGACTAAAGTAATCCAACAAATCTAATACTAGGATTCAGCTTAAACCAAAGCCCACTAGTATGATTCGTCCGATCATGATCCGTGCAATACAGCACGTATATGATTGAACCCTGCCTTATATCATACGGCCTCTACAACGTTTCGCCCGAAACTTGAGAAACTATCTATGGAGGACTCTAAAGACTCATCAATACTTTGGCTGTGGATTTAACCACTAGCACGTCAGAGGTATTAGCCGTACGTAACGGGCTACCAAGTATTGACTAAAAGGGAGGTCGATGAGCGAACTCATCCTGACACCCTACTGAGCCTGTTAGTGACAATATCCGTACAGTCCGGTCCGTTCGTCTATGAGTATCGCATAGCGGGCCTAGGGGGTTGGTAAAAGTCAGACCCCCAAAAGCGGTACAAATCGTGTCGGAGTGTAGCCCAGAACACTCTGAGATACTGCTGGAATACCTAGCAGTAAATCTCCTGCCTCGGCCGAGGGCTTTGTGTAATAGCTCTCCTAGACACAACACGATCTCACCCTCTATACCGGGAGAAACAAAACCCCTGCAGATCCGCTCACTGCCTCCATGTGGCTCGGGACTGTACCCAACTAAAACCTGTTTGCACGACTCCTTTGAGCCGTGGTAGGGTAGTAATCAAAGCACAGTGGGAACTCACACGAGACAAATGACGATCTCAGGTTGATGAACTAACCTGTACACATGTCACCAGGGAACTGCTATCTGACGTCTGGTATAATCCCAACTAGCATGTTCCCGGCGAGTTCTGTCCGGTGTACTCATAACCCAATGAGCACCTGTATACATCTTAGGTGAACCAACTGACACTAGTGGCTTGTGTGACCGGCCACCGCCCCTCGTCGGGGTCTCGACTGTATACACTAGTCTACTCTGGAGTATCGATGCCCTGTCTCGAAAACTCCCGTGACTAGGGACCTTTTAAGGATGTGCTTATAGACCCCAGCTCCAACGTATATGATCGCCATCATACTGCTGGCCGTCAAGAAAGAATCCTAAGGGCTCTATCAACATGCAATAGTGACCTATAAGGTCACTTAACGCAGTACACGATGATAAAGATAAACCAGATAGCATACTACTATCTTTGAGTAAGACTGTCCTACTGGCATAGGTCCTCCCTCAATCATTGCAATCACGTGCCTGTGATCCAATAATTGACTCTGAGGGCACTATATCCAACAAACTATACCAAGTGCAAGAACCAAATCGTGTGCGTACATATGCACAAAATCTACTCAACTGTATGAAATCCATATAATCACAAACATGAGGAACCAAGGCACGAAAACTATCTGAAGTGCAACAACTGTGCAAAAATCGTAAATACTCAGTTGGTGCAACCATGGTGCATGAAAATGATATCATGAAACTCAATCATCAAAACCAAATCATACGAATAGATCGCTCAAAATACCAAAATCAAGTATGGCGGAATAGTCCCGCTCAAGCACATCCTTCAAGAATCTCTGGCCAACTGTCGTGGTCACTCATAGCATATCTCGTCGACGATCCTGAAATCTGGACTGCTGGTGTGCGTAATATGACCACTCCTGGGTCCGAGTCTTCTCGTAATTTATTCCAGAAAAGTCCCGTCGAGGTCTATCCCAAATCTCGTGTCTGCCGAACAGTCCGGAAGTCATCGTCCTTTACTATATCTGTTTCTTGTTTCGGAACGGCTGCATACTCATCGCAGCTCCTTCTGGAAGGTACATCCCAGTACAATGCCTTGGCATGCGTATCGCATCTCTGATGTCGGCGGAGTGGAACGTCGTCTCATCAAGATCTCGTACGAACCTCTTACTCCACTTTATCTAATGTCGACTGATTCGGACTCGTCTCGTCATGGCTGCATGGACTGAGCTCCTACGGCTATCCTCGTATCTGGAGTCTCCCAAGAATGCATCCACCACCTAGCATCCGAATGAAGTCAAACCATCCAATCGATTGTCAAAACCTCATAATCCCCCAAGAGCTCAACATCTTGGGCACAGTTTAATAGTATCGAGTACATATCACATCATCGGTGGTCCAGCCGTAGAAGGGCAAACCCAAGCCTCACTAATGGCGCCGCGGAACTGTCGCAAAGCCTAAGGTTCAAAGGCTTTCATACGTGTAGGGTTCCTAGGCACACTAAGGAGGTCTCACAAGGCATCAACCATGCCAAATTCAAAAATTTCCGGTGCCGAGAAACCCTAATGCGATCGTTGACTAGAGATTAGGCGAAACATGCAACTAGTTAACAACTTAACTAAGAGTGAACGGAAAATACAACCTTTGTAGATCTGGTCCTCCACCTCCATAGGTCCGTGTTGATGTCCCTCCGCTGCGATCATCGAATCCCGGACTTTGGCGATGGTATCGTCGAAGAAATGATCGGGCTAGGTCGTCAACTTCGATGTCGAAGATGATCTACGTCGAGGCAACTCAAGATCAAGCTCCAACTTCACCAAGTCATGAAACTTGTGATGAAAACACCCTATACTACTTGGCAAGTGGTAGAGGATGAAGAAATAGGAAGTGGGTTCACTTTAGAATTGGATTTCTCACCCTTTTTCTAAAATCACCATTGAAGCTAGCAAGCTTCTTTCTTCTTGAAGAAGAAGAAGAAGATAATATGATAAGAATAAGAATAATAGAAAATAATGTGATTCTTATCATATTAGCAACCATGGTTAAGTGTAGAGAATAAACTAGGGTTAGGTGAATGGTCAGGTTTAGGAAAGAAACAAAATGGTCAAAGCTTCATGAAGTTTCAAGTAAATCCAAAGAAAGCCACCATTTTATTTCATGCCAAATAAATAAATAAATAAATGAATAAATAAATAAAAACCCTAACCATTTACTTAACCAAGATTTAAACCAAACATACACCCAAGTTGGCATGTATCATCAAACATGATACAATCTTGTGCACAAAAATACATCACATATACAATGTGCACAAACAAGTGAGAAAAACATCTTAAGTGAACCAATACTAGTTAATGCAAAATAATATATCAAATATATAATTATGCATTAAATCATTAAATCAACACTTGATTTAACGATCTGGTCATATCGCATATGACCGACTAATATCCAATGTATCGGCTTATCGAATCAATCGTTGATTCGATAACTAGGTTATATCGCATACAACCAATCGATACATTCATCGCGAGAATAGAATACGGTATCACATACACGCATTATTCTCGGTCCCGCACATATCTCATATGCGCTCCTATTTCGTTTCTCTTGAGCCAGGAAACCTCTGTGTAGGACTCTGAAGACTCGTCAATACGCCGACAGTAGGTGATGATCATATCAAACACCCACAAGCCGCAAGCGGTCTGCTAAACGTAACGGCCACCCGGGTATTGAGCGATCAGAAGATCGACAAGCAAGCCCGCTCACACTCCTGTGAATCCAACCAGTAACACTTACCGTACAGTCCGGTCTGATCGTCTGATATGTCGCATATCTTGCCTAGGGGTGGTAAACGTCAGACCCCAGTAGCTCGATAAGTCGTGTCGATATGAGGTCTATAACAGTTCGAGATACTACTGGTAACACTTACCAGTAAATCTCAGCAACCCTGGCCAGGGATTTCCGGTTATAGCCAATCGAACACAGCGCAACATCAACTCCCTATACCGGGAGAGACGAATCCCCTCCTATCGCTTATTGCCTCCATGTGATTCGGGACTGTACCCAAAAGCCACCGTTTTGCACGCCCTCTTGGATGTGGTAAGGTGGAAATCAAAGCACAGTGGGAATCACACAAGACTCTATGACGATCTCGGGTTTACAGACTAAACTGTACTAGTGTCACCAGAGAACTGCCATCTGACGTAAGGTATAATACCATCTGGGAGTTCTCGGCGAGTCCGTCCAGTGTACCCAGTTTCTACTGAGCACCCGTATATCTGATGTCAAACACCAATGGATATGGGATCATCCATCGCCCATCTGTATGGGTCGAGAAGGTATACGCTAGTCTACTGTGGTATATCGATGCCCCGTCTCGATACACCCACGACTAGGGACCTTGAAGGATGTACTTATGGACTACCATGTCCCCACTAGTATGATCCGCATCATCGTCCAGGTAGTCAAGTACACATCCTAAGGGCTTTGCCAACATGTAACAGAGAGACAATCAGTATACACGTTAAGGTAAAGAGCAACCAGATAGCATACTATCATGTCGAGCAAGAAAGTCCTCCCTATATATGTCCCAGCATCCACTACAATATACATCCTATGTATAGTAATGGCCTCTAGGGCATACATATAACTAACAACACGGTCATTAAGTCGAGTTATGGTTTCATTCTTCTAGATGGTCCATAGAATTGCATGCATGTCTTTCCGAATACTTTAAACCTGGAATAATAAGTTTCCGACATTCGATCGTCTCTGTCGACTATCTACGTCTCCGCGTGAAGTCGTCTCTAGCTGGAATCAATCTATCTGATGACCTCGCATCAGGGTAGATCTTTTATCCTCGGGTGACTAGTGACCTTCTATCATCTCTTAGTACAACTCGTACCGCAATAGCTCCAACATCTGGGGCGATATCTCGTCGCTCGCAGTAACAACTGGCTCACTCGTCTGCACGCTGAACCGTGCCTCAATCATCATGAATAAGAAATACATCAACGGTCATCAAAATCTGGCTGGCCTCTATCATTGTCTCGATCCTCTGGTACTGATCGGCACGTCCGAGAAATCTCGTAAAGGCGATCCGCCAAACGCTCGTGGCGCGAAAACACAGTAAAAAGACACATCTCCGCAATCCTGTATCGCCGGAATTACGACCTGGTCAGTCCTCGTTCTTAACGAGCTCGTGCTGACCGCAACTGTAGCCATAGCTCTCCCTGCCCGTAATCGTGGCAGCAAAACCATAACTGGTACCAATAAGGCTAGATCATAGGAAATAATATAATACCGAACAAAGAAATGTACATCCTAAGGCTTCTTAAGTGTAGTAGCGTATCGTAAGTATGCCGCGGAACATACCCATGGTACGTCATTCTACTTTAGTCACCTACTCCATCAACCAAGGGTTATCCTGCGCTCCTAAGGTAAAACCTAACGCTCTGATACCAACTTTGTCACGACCCGAAAGTACAGAACATGACCGGCACTTAAACTACGAAACGTCTCGAGGCGTACGTAATCTAAGTAAACCGAAAACCCAGAAATCCAAACCAAGAAAAGTAGTAGAGTGAAGGAAAACCAATTTAAATCAAGTAGTTTTAATAGCATAAGCCGAATTATGCGTTTTTAAAAATATCGAATATTTCCTGAAAATTTCGGCAGAGTCTATTTTGTAAATACTGGCCCCCAAACGGGATACAACATGAATAGTATACGAAATCAATAAAAGTCATCCCCAAACGGGAGCTAGCTCTTCGTCAATCGACGGTCACAACCACACAAGCAATATAATATACAACGCTAAGGGCGAGGATCAAAACTCAAAAGGAAACTCAAAACAACAAGAATTCCATAGAAATATAACGCGCGACTCTAAGGTCGAAAGAATAACATCACTGGTCTCTATCTCAATAAATACATGTTTGGTTGATGGAACTTCTAGATATAACAGAATAATAATATACAAGGTATAATGGTGGGTACGATACAAATAAACCCACCTGCTAGCAAGTCACCCGAAAAGAAGCAGTGCCAGCAAAACCGTAATGAAACCTGTACGGCAAAACCTGTAAGAAACTGTGGCACAACGATGGTGAGTTGCCAACTCATGAATAGAATACATCTACGAACAGGAATTGCATGTATGACGCAATCCTAGATCATACGATCATAATATATCCTCAAATATATAACCAGCAGCCTATAACAATGGCTAGGGTATACCTCTAAACAACGGTAATACCAAGTGCTCGTGTCAGTGCCTCAAGTAGCAATGTATCATATGGATGATGTATGAATGCATGAAACAGAATGCATGTACTGAAGAAAACTGCTTTCATAAATTAGTGAGATTTCTGTATCATTTTAAAAGAGGTATCATAAATGAAATCAGCATAAACAGTGTCTAGCATCGACACAAAACATAAATCTCAATGTCTCAAAATCTCAGGCTCCGGCTATCCGGACCGGCCTGTATCATCAAATCTCAGTACCTCAATAGCTCGAAATCTCAATGTCTTAATCTCAATATCTAGGGCGCCGTTAGTCCAGACCGGCCCCTACCATCCATCTCAAGACTACGACGGTATCCTCCGGATATCCGACGCGTCGGGTAAAATCACCGGTCGGTAGTGCTCCCCTGCCATGCTCAACGCTATCATCTGCGATCCTCTTGCCCCGGGGTACCGCACCGGGTCCACCATGTACCCGAAACGGTTCCTTCACTCCTCGAACTCGGGTCTCGAAATCCATCAGCAAACTCATGGTGGACGACTCATACATCATGGGAAAACCGCGCTTTTTATTTAAAAGAGAGAAAAGAAGTTTATATAAGTTTTTTGGTTTTCCCCCAAATCCAGAAAATCTCATAGAAATTCGAATCCAAAACTCAATAGCACGTAAAATAGTGAATATAGGCAGGAGAATCCATGAATGCGGCATAACAATGAATAACAGTATGCATGAAGTGACAAGGAATAACTATAATATCTAGCTGGCATATAAGGCAAGTACACTAATATCATGTCAAATTACTAGCTAACAAGCTAAATCAAGCAATAATATTCTCTAAGTGTACGTGACATGGTAATTACCGATGAAGATGTGTGTAAGCCGGCAAGTAAGTGTACGTGGTACATACGCATCATCGGTAATGATGCTGGTGTCCTAACAGCATGATGTCAACAATAGAATATGAATCATAATATAAACATGCGATGCAGAGCGAACAACAATAATGAGCGGGAGCTAAATACTGAACACAACGATAACTAATTTGCATTACCCTAATATAAGTCCTACAATAGTGCCTTTTGAACTAACACGAATCGCGATGTTTTGAAAATAAGGGCTACGGTGTTTTTAAGAAAAAATACGTCTTTTGAAATATCCGTAGAATCCCTTGACCCGTCTTTTAAAATACCCACGATTCGTTAGTTTTGAAATAGGTAGGAGTCTAATCTAGTCTAACAACTACACAAAACTATACGGCTGAACTAACAAGCGGAACTACAGGTAATGAAACCGCCTAACATCTGAGTCGATACATATACATACCTGTATATATATTAGTCGGTGATCCCGCCTCAATAATATCATATCCGAACCATATCTATAATCATGCATCCCAAGTCAAGAGTGCGGATCAAACATCAATATATAGCTCGTACGTACATCCGTCGTACGGCATCCCAAATCTGGGTACGGGTCAATATCACATTCATCTCACTATTCATCTGGTATCCCCTTTATCAAAGATCATAATCCGGGTACTGATCTATGTCTAGTACAATACTGATACCACCTACGTATGCATGCACGTGTGTGAAACACTACGTCAAAGGACCCGATACAACGTCATGTCGTATCTCAAATACGAACCCTGCCAAATCACCAATCTCACGGTCTCGAATCAAATCTCATCGACTCATCTCAAATCCCAAGTACTATCCTCAAATACAGTATATGAACACATAGTCCCATACCCATGTGAACACATAAATATATAATCCCATATACGCACATGTAAAAGAAAGGATGTATGCAAGTATGTGCGTGTGTGTGTATAGGTGCAACCCCTACTCTAGGGTTTCGCAACTACACTAAACCAATCACAGAATCACCAAAAGTCCATCTTTATCATCAATAAACTGAACAATATATAATCAATATATATGTGTGTATACGTATTCGTATACATCACCACGAACTGCGGGGGTGCTATACGCCATCCACCCGACTTCTCCCCATAGATATAAATCTACTCACCTGCTCCTTGTGTGCCGATGCCGATGTCACCCTCTTCATCTTGAACGTCTCGACATCACGTGGGGTACCTACACATATACATAATCGCAAATACGCATTAAAATCACATCGGAAAACCAAATCGACACGCCAAAGGCCTATAGGTTAGAACCTATGGACCACGCTTTCAAAACCACCACGAACCCTCGATATCATCGTACAAACATCAGATCATCGAGTTAAAACCAAACATACCAATCATGGTTTCATAAATCACTAAAAATATATGAAATACGATGCAAATCATCAAAACCAATAAATTGATCAAATCGGTTTATTTCACAAAACCTAGAAAACACTTAATTACCGTTTTAATTCGAAACATGACGTTTTAACAAAACTAATGGCGATAATATCCACTAAATATCATAACTAAGTTATATAAACCATTTCCACAATTTAATCTCATTAAATTTCATTAACCCCAAAAACTAGTTTACAAATTATCCAATTTTAACAATTTTCAAGCAAAAATTCACAATTTAACAATTAAGCTTAGTTTTGCATAACCTAAGGTATTAAACCACACATTATAATGTGAATAATTCTATGAAACCATAATTATAATTTTTATCTAACAATTTGACTTAATTTTTTAAACCTAGTTTGCAATATTATGCAATTTGGACAATTTAAAAGTAGCAATTAGCAAGATGCAACAAGATTAAGTTTTACATAACAATAACATGTTAATCTATTCATTAAGACCACAATCTAATGATAACAAACCTAATAAAAAAAATTAAACCCTTTTCTAGAATTTCCTAAACTAGCAATCACAACCAAATTAACACTTGAATAAAATAGATTATCATAATTAAACAACAATTTAACAAAAAGGGTCAAGATTTTTATACCTCACAACTCATTGATCCAACTTGAAATCTAGCCATCCAAATTGAAATTTTTTAACCAAGATCCATGCTATAGGGGCTAAGGAAAAATGGGTAGGTGCTTGATTTTGATTTTGTAGGATTTTTGATGCATTTTTGAAGGGTTTTTGAGGTGGAAGGAGAGGGGGAAATGGGGGAAATGAGAGGGGCTGCTGTTGCAGCAGGAAGAGGAGGGATTCAGCCACAATATGGGGAGGGGAGGAGAGAGAGTGAGGTGGGGAAATAAGCCAAGTCAACCCACAAAGTCAAAGCCCATACGCTTTTAACAATTTCCCTTCATTTCCTTTGTTTTCTCTTGATTTTTCTTGTAACAATACAAGTGGGAAAATGAGGGGGGACAACTTGGGGCTGCTGATTTGGGGAGAGGAGAGAGGGTGTGGGTGAGGAAAAAAATGATAAATGTTATACCCCAATATCTATTTACACTAATTTCGCTAATTAAGCCCTTTTTCTTCGATATTTTCTAAAACCGTTTAACAACTTCATTTCATTTCAAAAACCACATGTTAAAATTTTTTTTAATGAGTTATGATGCACAAAATTTGTTTCATCTGATTTCAATTTGTAATTTTCCCTAATTAAATGTATTAGGGACGGCTTAAAATAGTATTAAAATATTTAATTTCGGAAAAATTTTCAGAAAATTTGAAATTTCACCATTGGCTCAATAAACACTAAATACTAGCAATTACATAGCTAGAATATGTATATTTAATTTTATAATAAAGATATTTGTATTTTGACTTTTTACAGAAAACCCCCTTATTTTACCGTTTTTCAGAAATTTCACCGAAACGATTTTCAAAACGTTACAGTTAACCTTTGTAGAGACTAAACCATAGTTTATGTTAGTGGTTTGGTTAATAAATATCTTTAGTGAGACAAAATTAGTGGACTTGGTCAAATGATGCTAAAAGCTTCATGAAGCTTCAAGCATGACAAAGTGCACACTAATTTTGAATTAAAAAATAAATATAAACCTTTTCCACTAACTTAAATATGGTATAAGTCACTCATACACCCAATTTTGCATGTATCATCAATCATGATACAATCTAGTGCGCAAACATATATCACATATACAACATGTGCACATCAAGTGAGAAAAGCAATCTTAAGTGAACCAATACTAGTTAATGTAAAGTAATATATCAAATATATAATTATACATTAAATCATTAAATCAACACTTGATTTAATGATCCGGACATATCACATATAACCGACTAATATCTAGTGTATTAATATATCGAATCAACACTTGATTCGGTAACCCGTCTATATCTTATATAACCGACTGATGATACAAATCGCGAGAATAGAATACAGTATCACATACTGGTATTATTCTCGGTCCCGCGCATATCTCATATGCGCTCCTATTTCGTTTCGCTTGAGCTAGGAAACCTCTGTGTAGGACTCTAAAGACTCGTCAATACGCCGTCAGTAGGTGGTGATCATATCAGTCACCAACAAGCCGTAAGCGGTCTGCTAAACATAACGGCCATCCGGGTATTGAGCGATCAGAAGATCAACGAGCAAGCCTGCTCACACTCATGCGAATCCAATCAGTAACACTTACCGTACAGTCCGGTCTGTTCGTCTGATATGTCGCATATCTCTCCTAAGGGTGGTAAACGTCATACCCCAGTAGCTTGATAGGTCATGCTGATGTAAGGTCCATAACGTTCGTGAAACTACCGATAACTCTTACCATAAAATCACATCAACCCTGGCCAGGGATTTCCAGTTATGGCCAGTCGAGCATACCGCAACATCAACCCCCAATACCGGGAGAGACGAATCCCCTCCTATCGCTCATTGCTTCTATGTGAATCGGGACTGTACCCAATAACCACCTGTTTGCATGAATCAATAGAGCCGTGGTAGGGTGGAAATCAAAGCACAGTGGGAGACACACAAGACTCTATGACGATCTCGGGTGAACAGACTAAGCTGTACCAGTGTCACCAGAGAACTGCCATCTGACGTGAGGCATAATACCATCTGGGAGTTCTCGGCGAGTCCGTTCAGTGTACCCAGTCTCCACTGAGCACCCGCATACCATCTCTGATGTCAAACACTAATGGATATGGGATCATCCATCGCCCATCACATGGGTCGAGAAGAGATACGCTAGTCTACTCTGGAATATCGTTGCCCCGTCTCGATATTCCCACGACTAGGAACATTGAAGGATGTACTCATGGACTACCCAGGCCCCACTAGTATGATCTGCATCATTGCCTTGGAAGTCGAGTACACAGCCTAAGGGATTTATCAACATGTAACAGAGAGACAATAAGTGTACATGTTAAGATAAAGAGCAACCAGATAGCGTACTATCATGCCGAGCAAGAAAGTCATCCCTATATATGTCCCAGCATCCACTAAAATATACATCTCATATACAATAATGACCTCTAGGGCATACATACAACTAACAATCTCCTACTTGCACTAGGGCCATCATATAGCAGTGGTTGTAGTATCTCATACTCAATCATCCAATAAAGTCTCTCTCTAAGAAAAGGCCTTCGTGAGTTGATTCGCCGTGTTAACCTCTGAGTCTACTCTCCTAACCTTGATCTCCCTGGAGATCAGCCATCTCCAAGATCAGGTGATACCGCCTTAGAATAAGTCTGGGTCACTGATGGGACCGTGGTTCCTGGGCCAAAGCCTCATCTCCATTGTCACACAATGGTAGGAACCTAGTTCATCTCATGAACTAATATACAATCAAACTACCTCTTTGTAGCATCTTTGGTAGCGATGTATCCAGCCTTTATCGTTTAGTTTGCCACGATATCTAGCTTGGAACTCTTCCAACATACCATCCCTTCACTGAGGGTAAAGACAATGCCTGCCACTGACATTCAGTCGTCCTTACCACCCTGGAAGCTATCCAGTGATTCTCCTCATGATCGGTTGAAAACATCTCACTACACCTAGTGAGAATCCTAACATCCATTTAGATCTATCTTATCGATCCAAAACCCAGGATTTAGGAGGTATCACCTTGATCCTTTATGGAGAATCCTTATGATAAGAGGAGATTGACCATGCGTAGCATAGGAAACTCTTTTCCAATCATTATTTAGAAAAGCAGTCATGACACCCAACCGCCATATATCGTAGTTATGGTATGTAGTAATGGCAAGTAGGATCTGGGTGGACTTAAGCACAGCTACTGGAAAAGGTTTCATCATTATCCACGCCTGATCGATGACGAGAACCTTTAACAAGTCTAGCTTTGAAAGTCTCAACTTTTCCATCTACACCAAGTAATCTTCTCAAGATATACTTGCTCCTGATGGGGATTTAACCCTTCAGATATAGCAACCAGGGTCCATACTTTGTTGGTGTAAATGGATTCCATCTCAGATCGCTTAGCATCCAGCCATTCTTACAGAGTCCGCACTCTTGATGACCTACTCGAAACTAGTTGGGTCATCACCTCATGATGCAATCCTCGCTCCCACTGTAATCGAGAAACTGAAGTATCTATCAGGTGGATGAGGAACCCTGCTAAATCGGTGGAGAGGCTGAGGTTCGTCAGGAACTACTGAATCCTTTGGTTTTATCAAATCATCAGCTGTAGTTTGTATAGCTGGAACTCTTTCCAGTTCTACAGAACTGACCTTGCCTTGAGCTTGTCCGGATTTTGCTTTTGACATAGGCCAGACAACCCTAAATCTTATCTTGCTTAAGACGTGGGCTCTTCCCATACCATATCTCATATGGAGTGGTAGGCACTGATTTGATTGGAACCCAATTCAATAGGTATGCAGCTTCCCCAATCGCATAACCCCCAAAAGGAAATAGGTAACTCAGTAGTACTCATCATACAGCGCACCATATCTAATTGGGTGCGATTGCTCCGCCCCGATACACCATTGTGTCGTGGTGTATTCGGAGGAGTAATGCTGAGATAGAATCTTATTCTCATTTAGAATAGTCCAGGATCTCTATGCATAAGTATTCTCCTCCATGATCACATCATAGGACATAA
Source organism: Agapanthus africanus (assembly GCA_030015575.1). NCBI lineage: Eukaryota > Viridiplantae > Streptophyta > Magnoliopsida > Asparagales > Amaryllidaceae > Agapanthus > Agapanthus africanus. Next base: position 379,765,879 of record JASDDO010000026.1, read on the forward strand.
TACACATACCCTGTTTTGGTTCTCTACTTCTGACTTATATTCAATGAATTTCTCAAAAGCTTCAGACTTACGTTTCAACAGGAACACATGTCCGAATCTTAGGAGATCATCAATGAATGTAATGAAGTACAAAGAACCAGTCTTGGCATGTGTAGACTGGAAATCTACATACATCACTATGTATCAGTCCCAAGGGTTCACTAACCCTTTCTCTGTTTCAAGTAAACGGAGCTATGGTCATCTCATCTTTGTGACATGACAGGCAAGTTTCACAAGATGTAAATTCAAACTAATTGAAATATGCACCTGAATGTAACTTAGCTAGTCGGGTCGCATTGATATGACCTAGTCTACAATGCCTAAAGAAGAATTCGTTCATTTCTGAACTCTTTCTCTTGTGTGTGTTCTGTACGTTAAGAACTGTGGTTTGATTTAGAACGTATATGATTTTAGATAACGTGCCTGAAACCGATCAACTCTTGATATAGGAAATGTTCAAAATATTATCCAACAATACAAAATTATATCCTTTCTTTAGTAAATAAAGAGACTGATATGATGTTGTATATCAGGTTCGGTATCTAATAACATTCGTTCAGAATCAATGTATTTAGTAATACAGGGTGATAACTGCCAATACCTTGGTTGCAACAATTGCACCATTTTCAACTCTTGAAACTTATTACCCGTTCTCAGTTCTCTACCTATCTGTAGCCCATGTAACAGATTACATATATGGGATCCTGATCCGGTATCTAATACCCAGGATGTAGAGGATACTGAGAAACAGTTCTATGTAATGAACATACCCGAAGAAGATGCATCAACATGCACTTTCTTCGTTTGGGCGGCATGGGAATCCTGGTATTCCCCTATTTCCTGCTCGATCTTATAACAGTTATAAGTTGGAGCGGGACTAACGTTTCCCAGCTCAGTATAACAAGCGGGTTCGGTCAATACATTCATATTATTATCTTGATTAAGGCGTGACAGGGTCGCTACCTAGAGAGAGAGAGAAGAAAACACTCTCCGTGCGCTCTTGCAAGATTAGATTGGTTATATATTTTATCTAATCAGGATGGCTCCCACTGTTTTTATCAAATCTTCCTTCAAACCTTAAAAGGAAAGACTAGCCGGGATTAATTACACCCTATTAGTTCGCCAATCTTTCAGCCAGGCTAGTGCCAGTACTTTGATGGAGGTTCCCCGTGCTTACGCACGGACCTAATTAGAATAAACCTCGTTTTCCCAGGGGCGTAACCCCGTTGACACCTTTCTAGACACCTACTTGATCGGCTAATTGTAAAGTGCAAAACTCTCCCAATAGTAACAATTACTTGCAGTGGGTATCAGAATCCAACTATCTCATAGAAGGTATGCAATCTCATTGTAAGTTTCAACACTTGAAACTTCCGATAATGGTTTTTACCCCTAGCACTTATGATCTTAACTATGGTCAATAAATCATAAGCACTAGTCAAGTTCTACCCGTTATTTCGTGATTAATTAAACCCACCCACATGACCCTTAACTAAGATCAACAAAGTTATATGACTGTCCTAACTAATCGCATCATATGCGGTGTAGGAAGACATCACTTAGCTACCGTACACTGTGCCTTAACTAAGGTCAACAAACACACCACGAATACTAAGTACTCTACTTCCTAAAATGATGGAGGGTTGCGGATGGTTTTTAAGAAATCCTTTAACGCTTTGAACTTGATCTCGTTGCAGAATCAAATGGTTTAAAATGGAGTGTTTTTTAGGCTTTTGCTAGTTTCGCTAAAGAGGTCACTCCCTGTGAAGGGATCTCGACTCTTTTCTCGTCGAATGAGGTGTAGGATATTCACAATACCACTATGCAAAGCAAGAACTAGAAAAGCAATCAAAAGACAAACCGAAGGTTGTAGCATCTGCTAGTTATCGCTAAAGAGGTCACTCCCGGTGAAGGAATCTCGGCTCTCCTTATCGAATAAGGTGGTGGATATTCTACAAGGAATACCACTATGCAAAACAACAACTAGAGCTACCTAATTTTTGAAATTCGATTCCACAACATTTTTTAGGTTTATTTTCTTTCATTAATCTCATTAATGGATGTCCCATCATTTAAGTTTACCTAAACATCACAGATAAATACAACGTACGCTTATGCCATCCGCATTCGCCTCGATGTCCCGTCGTGCACCGTTAGGTTAGGTAACTAACGGCAGAGCGGGGCAGGGCTAGCGCGGGTGTAAAACATAAGCAACGACTATATAATATATCATATATACTATATACAGTATCTATCTCCACATATCAAATGATCACATCACAGATAACGCAGCAGAAAACAACATACGAAATATTGGATATACTAGAATGTCCGTGTTTTATTTTGAGCCTATATAAAACACGGATTCCACGGTCGCGATGAACAGCCAAACCCATACCCCTAGACCCCTACGAGAGCGGCAAGCAACCCTACCAATTCTAGAGTTAGGAGACCCGGACTCGACTCCTCGAGATGTTCACCCACTGGACTGTAGAATCCGGTTACTTGTGCTCCCTCCTTAGGTCTATCCTAATGTGGAAAAGTAAATAATATATATCAACGGTGACATCTTCTTCAACCCGGAAGTGCCCCAAATAAAAGAATATTACATACAAGTTTTTACATGAATGAAAATGAAAAACACTCATCTCACATAAAAAAAAAACGGTTATTCAAACACGACGATCCAATATAACATATCCAGCAACACATAACATCATATTTTATCAACGTAAGTAAATATGAGTATCCCAATTGTCGTTGACGTATAGCAACGAAACCGGCGATACCCCACATATTACACTTACGGTCCCAGAAAAGAAAATGAAAACTACAACAATTGGAATCCTCAACCACCTTAGACATCATAAACCAGTAATATCCCATATTACGGATTTCATGCCTAACAATATGAATTCCTTAGACATCGCATGCCTAACAATTATAAACCCCGCATTTTATTCTCGATATTGAAAACACTTTTCAATAATTAGTCGGGAAATTCAACAAGATTCCCGACATGCCGATCGAATGCTCGTCGGAAACTTTAGTAGACGGCCACACCCCCCGATACCGACGACGAAGTGCACTTAGGAGGAACACCACGGCCGCAAGCACCCGGACGGATGCTTTTTGGCAAAGGAGTTCTCCTACAGTCACTTGTTCGGGGCTATGGGGCGTGGCTATCTAATAATGTTACCCGGCGAGTATCCGAATACACAAAGTGATTGCGACGGATTTTCGATCGCATCAAAATCCCGTGGCAACCGATCAAATGAGACTAAATTGCTAGACTTATAAAATTCAAATGTTGTTGATTCCAAGTATTGTATCACAATATATACTAGACTATGTTAAACGTTTCGAGCGAATCAACCTACACCCCATCACCCGATAAGCTCAACACTTGAGAAAATTTAAAGTACCCAAAACGTGCCACAGTACCCATGATCGAGCCGGAGAAGGGTCAAACTAACGCCTCACCTATGATACCGCGGAACCACGGCAAACCCTAAGGTTCAAGCAACGGTTCCGAGGGCACGGAATCGAGTTAAGGTTTATGTTCTTCTAGAGGGTCCATAGAGTTACTTGCACGAACATTGAATATAATTAACTTAGAAAAATTCCAACACTTGGAAATTTCAAAGAGGGGGTCATGGAGCACTGTTTGAATTTCGTTCGAACTGTCAAACATAGCCTAGGTTACCAATACAATGCTAAAAAATATGAATACGAAATACTCCGCAAAGAGTCCACAACACAATTATCATCACATGAAAATCTGGACTAAACAAACAATACCAGAAACCCCATAATAGGAGTAAAAGATCACAGGTGCAATACGAGGGGGAGGGGAGCCTAAGGGGTCGGCGACGCCGGAAATCTTGGCCATGTCGCCGGCCAGGAACCGAGCACCCCCCTCGTATTTCCTTCGTGTTCTTAAAACACCCTAAATTCCAGTCTGCAGTTGCTTAAAAAAATTTTAGACCACTTATTAAAAAATTTCTAGAGAGCAATTTCAAGGTTTCTAAAATCGTATTTTTGCGGAGTTTTTCGTTTTCGTATTGTCTTAACATCGTCTAAATTTCTAGTTAGGCTCTGATACCAAGTTGGGATTCCTTAGCACCTAGCCTAGGGTTTGCAAGCATCACACATGCGACAACAAAAAATTAAAGGGGGTGCTAAGCAATCAACCTAAAGATCATACTAGAAAACTAGGGTAACAAAAGTCGTAATCAACCATTACAAATAGAAGTGAACAAAAATACAACCTTTGTAGATCCGGTCCTTCACTTCTAAAGCTCCGTGTTGACGTCTCTTCGCTGCGATCATCGAGATCCCTGACTCCAGTGATGTTTTCCTCGGAGAAATGAACGGGCTAGCTCGTTGACTTCGAGGCCGAAGATGATCTATGTCGAGATCACTCAAACTCAAGCTCCATCTTCACTTGGTCAAGAAATTTTTGAAGAGAACACCGTAAACTAAATGGCAAGTAGTAGAGGATGATGAAATAGGAAATGGGTTCATTTTAGATTTTGATTTCTCACTTTATTTCTTCACTTGAAAAATTATAGAGAGCTTTTCTTCTTGATGAAGAAGAAGAAGAAGAAAAAGAATGAATAATGAATAATATGAAAAGAATAAACAAGTGAAGTTTATCATAATGCAACCATGGGTGAGTTAACCTTTGTAGAGACTAAACAAGAGTTTAAGTTAGTGGTTTGGTTAATAAATATCTTTAGTGAGACAAAGTTTGTGGACTTGGTCAAATAATGCTAAAAGCTTCATGAAGCTTCAAGCATGAAAATGTGCACACTAATTTTGAATTACAAAATAAATATAAACCTTTTCCATAATCTTAAATATGGTATAAGTCACTCATACACCCAAGTTTGCATGTATCATCAAGCATGATACAATCTAGTGCACAAACATATATCACATATACAACATGTGCACATTAAGTGAGAAAAGCAATCTTAAGTGAACCAATACTAGTTAATGTAAAGTAATATATCAAATATATAATTATACATTAAATCATTAAATCAACACTTGATTTAATGATCCGGTCATATCACATATAACCGACTAATATCTAGTGTATCAATATATCGAATCAACACTTGATTCGGTAACCCGGCTATATCGCATATAACCGACCAATGATACAAATCGCGAGAACAGAATACAGTATCTCATACTGATATTATTCTCGGTCCCGCACATATCTCATATGCGCTCCTATTTCGTTTCGCTTGAGACAGGAAACCTCTGTATAGGACACTAAAGACTCGTCAATACGCCGGCAGTAGGTGGTGATCATTTCAGTTAGCCATAAGCCGCAAGTGGTCTGCTAAACGTAACGGCCACCCGGGTATTGAGTGATCAGAAGATCAACGAGCAAGCCTGCTCACACTCCTGCGAATCCAATCAGTAACACTTACCGCACAGTCCGGTCTGTTCGTCTGATATGTCGCATATCTCGCCTAAGGGTGGTAAACGTCAGACCCGAGTAGCTTGATAAGTCATGCCGATGTAAGTTCCATAACGTTCGTGAAACTACTGATAACTCTTACAAGTAAATCACATCAACCCAGGCCAGGGATTTCCAGTTATGGCCAGTCGAGCATAGCGCAACATCAACCCCCAATACTGGGAGAGACGAATCCCCTCCTATCGCTCATTGCCTCCATATGAATCAGGACTGTACACAAAAACCACATGTTTGCACGTCTCAGTAGAGCCGTGGTAGGGTGGAAATCAAAGCACAGTGTGAGACACACAAGACTCTATGACGATCTCGGGTCAACAGACTAAGTTGTACCTGTGTTACCAGAGAATTGCCATCTGACGTGAGGTATAATACCATCTGGGAGTTCTCGGCCAGTCCGTTCAGTGTACCCAGTCTCCACTGAGCATCCGCATACCATCTCTGATGTCAAACACCAATAGATATGGGATCATCCATCGTCCATCACATGGGTCGAGAAGATATACGCTAGTCTACTCTGGAATATCGATGCCCCGTCTCGATATTCCCACGCCTAGGAACATTGAAGGATGTACTCATGGACTACCCAGGCCCCACTTGTATGATCTGCATCATAGTCCTGGAAGTCGAGAATACATCCTAAGGGCTTTATCAACATGTAACAGAGAGACAATAAGTGTACATGTTAAGATAAAAAGCAACCAGATAGCTTACTATCATGTCGAGCAAGCAAGTCCTCCCTATATATGTCCCAGCATCAACTACAATATACATCTCATGTACAAGAATGGCCTCTAGGTCATACATACAACTAACAAATAGTCGACGTAGATCTATCATCCGAAACATACCTATTTCCAAACTGAATAATCGTATGCATCTTTTAAATAGATACCTTGAGGGACGTTATGGATTTTCAAATGATATCTTTTCTTTAAGAACACCGTATCCCCTACATTCAAAACTACGATTCACATCTTTCAAAAACTGTTTGTATGGTTCGGGTGTGTATGTTAGATTAAATACTTATGCTTATAGTAAAGGTAGAATGTATTTATAAATTTGACTTGATGAGGGATATAAATGCGATGAAAAGGATATATGACGCGATATGATGATTTGGTGATATGTTGGTATACGGATGCGAGTCGATTGAGATGATTTATACCCTGTCGGTCCCCTGATTTAGGATTATTGCGGATGTGACCTGGGACATAGGTATACAGAGATATTTATATGTTGTAAATCGTGAGTGATAGCCGTACGAGACGTCAGGTCCGTACCCCCTCGTCTTATAGGTAGATAGGATCCCTGATAGCTTAATGCCGCCGTACGATGATTTTCCGTGCGTGATGAGTTTGACTTGATGATTGATCGATACCCTTGACTTGAGGTTGTCGTACGATGGATTATACCGTACGCGATGTTGTTAGGCTGGATGCCGATTGATAGATTCACCAACTCGATCATGTTAGATATGTATACCTTATAGCTTTTAGCATATGACTCATTCATGTTATTCGCATTGCATTACTTATACCCGTGCTAGTACACTTACACCATTATTGAGGATGCGTATGTTACACGTACACAGATTGTAGGCTCACACACTTCATCATCGATAATTGCCATTTCACTACACAGTAGGATTGCTGCATCATGATATGACTCTTCGCATAACATGCTTGCGTATATACCACTTGTACACCCATATTGGAGCACGTACATATTGTACACTCATGCTTGCGTATATACACATTGTATATATATGTTGGTGCATATATACATTGATACATCCATTTTTGCGCACATACACATTTGTATATCCATATTGATGCGCACATACATATTGTACACTATACTTGCGCACATACATATTGTACACCATACTTGCGTACATACATATTGTACACCATACTTGCGCACATACATATTGTACGTACATACATATTGTACACCATACTTGCGTACATACATATTGTACACCATACTTGCATATATACACATGTGCACCTTTATGTAGGACTACGGTAGCGCCCCGGCCGTCTATCTGAGCCCAAAATGCGGAAACGAAAATTTTTCTTAACTTTAAACCGGCACTACCGCATCCTAAAACCCCGGATCGTAACCATTAACCTACAACTAGATATCAAGAGAAGGGACAGAATGCTATACCGATCGATCCGTGTCCTTCGGTCTTTGGCCACCATCCCAAGCTCCCCGCAGCAACTCCGGTCTTCATCTCCTCGTCGGAAAGGGCACGACATCAAGATGTCTTTTTATGGCTCCCGCTTCATCCGAAGCAACTCGGGCGCGAAATGTGCTAGCCGATGCGTCCAAGGTGTTGTAGAGAATGTTTGTGATCACTTTGTCTCTTGCATCCATGGCTTTGGATGGAGGTTGAAGTGTTGCCATTGATGGAAGCAAAAAGCTAGAGGAAGAAGAAGAAGAACAAGAGCTTTTCTTTTTCTTTTCTTTTCTCTTGTTGTAATGAGAGTGAGAGTGTGAGATTATGAAAATACAAGACCAATAATCACAACCATGGCAGCCCCTCTCTCTCTCCATCTCATTTCAACCCATAAAACAATTCATTAATGTGACACATTTGCTAAAAAAGAGACCATGACTCATGATACAAGTCCATGTCACATTAATGCATTGTCATGATGATTTCTAGCTCATTATTTCCTTAAGCAAACATTAATCCAAATGTTGGCCATAATAAAGAAAATCCGGCAACATCTAAAGTAAACTCATGACGGATCACAAGGATACCGCTCACCTGTATATACATACCTGCACCCGCATTCCGACTGAATGCGAATGCGAATGCGATGAGACTAAAGTAATCCAACAAATCTAATACTAGGATCCGGCTTAAACCAAAGCCCGGTAGTATGATCTGTCCGATCATGATCCGTGCAATAACGCACGTATAAGATCGAACCCTGCCATATATCATACGGCCTCTACAACATTTCGCCCAAAACTTGAGAAACTGTCTGTGGGGGACTCTAAAAACTCGTCAATACTTTGTCTATGGATTTAACCACTAGCACGTCAGAAGCATTAGCCGTACGTAACGAGCTACGAGGTATTGACCAAAAGGGACGTCGATGAGCGAACTCATCCTGACACCCTACTGAGCCTGTCAGTGACAATATTCGTACAGTTCGGTCCGTTCGTCTATGAGTATCGAATGGCGGGCCTAGGGGGTTGGTAAAAGTCAGACCCCCATAAGCGGTACAAGTCGTGTCGGAGTGTAGCCCAGAACACCCTGAGATACTACTGGAATACCTACCAGTAAATCTCCCGCCTCGGCCGAGGGCTTTGTGTAATGGATTTCCTAGACACAGCGCGGCCTCACCCCCAATACCGAGAGAGACGAACCCCTGCAGATGCGCTCACTGCATCCATGCGGTTCGGCACTGCACCCAACTAAAACCTGTTTGCACGACTCCTTAGAGCCGTGGTAGGGTAGTAATCAAAGTACAGTGGGAACTCATACGAGACAAATGACGATCTCAGGTCGATGAACTAACCTGTACACATGTCACCAGGGAACTGCTATCTGACGTCTGATATAATCCCAACTAGCATGTTCCCGGCGAGTCCTGTCCGGTGTACTCATAACCCAATGAGCACCTGTATACATCTTAGATGAACCAACTGACACCCGTGGCTTGTGAGACCGGCCACCGCCCCTCGTCGGGGTCTCGACTGTATACACTAGTCTACTCTGGAGTATCGATGCCCTGTCTCAAAAACTCCCACGACTAGGGACCTTTTAAGGATGTGCTTATAGACCCCAGCTCCCACGTATATGATCGCCATCATACTGCTGGCTGTCAAGCAAGAATCCTATGGGCTCTATCAACGCGCAATAGTGATCTGTAAGGTCACCTAAAGCAGTACACGATGATAAAGGCAAACCAGATAGCATACTATCATCTTGAGTAAGACAGTCCTACCGGTATAGGTCCTCCCTCAATCATTGCAATCACGTGCCTGTGATCCAATAATTGACTCTGAGGGCACTATATCCAACATTCTGTTGGATATAGTGCCCTCAGAGTCAATTATTGGATCACAGGCACGTGATTGCAATGATTGAGGGAGGACCTATACCGGTAGGACTGTCTTACTCAAGATGATAGTATGCTATCTGGTTTGCCTTTATCATCGTGTACTGCTTTAGGTGACCTGACAGGTTGCTATTACACGTTGATAGAGCCCCTAGGATTCTTGCTTGACTGCCAGCAGTATGAGGGCGATCATATACGTGAGAGCTGGTAGTCTATAAGCACATCCTTAAAAGGTCCCTAGTCGTGGGAGTTTCGAGACAGGGCATCGATACTCCAGAGTAGACTAATGTATACAGTCGAGACCCCGACGAGGGGCGGTGGCCGGTCTCACAAGCCACTGGTGTCAGTTGATTCACCTAAGATGTAAACAGGTGCTCATTGGGTTATGAGTACACCGGACAGGACTCACCGGGAACATGCTAGTTGGTCTTATACCTGACGTCAGATAGCAGTTCCCTGGTGACATGTGTACAGGTTAGTTCATCGACCTGAGGATCGTCATTTCTCTCGTGTGAGTTCCCACTGTACTTTGATTACTACCCAACCACGCTCAAAGGAGACGTGCAAACAGGTTTTAGTTGGGTACAGTCCCGAGCCACATGGAGGCAGTGAGCGGATCTTCAGGGGTTCGTCTCTCCCGGTATTGGGGGTGAGGTCGCGCTGTGTCTAGGAGAGCCCTTACACGAAGTCCTTGGCCAAGGCAGGAGATTTACTGGTAGGTATTCCAGTAGTATCTCAGGGTGTTCTGGTCTACACTCCGACACGACTTGTACCGCTTTTGGGGGTCTGACTTTTACCAACCCCCTAGGCCCACCATACGATGCTCATAGACGAACGGACCGGACTGTACGGATATTGTCACTGACAGGCTCAGTAGGGTGTCAGGCTGAGCTCGCTCACAGACGTCCCTTTTGGTCAATACCTGGTAGCCCGTTACGTATAGGCTAATACCTCTGACGTGCTAGTGGTTAAATCCACAACCAAGGTGTTGACGAGTCTTTAGAGTCCCCCACATTCAGTTGCTCAAGTTTCGGGCGAAACGCTGTAGAGGCCGTATGGAGATATGGCAGGGTTCGATCATGTACGTGCGGTATTGCACGGATCATGATCAGACAGATAATACCAGCGGGCTTTGGTTTAAGCCGGATCCTAGTATTGTGCAGTGTAGATTTTGTCTCATTGCATTTGTATTTGGTCGGAATACAAATGCGGGTATGTATATGCAGTAGCGGGGTTTTCCTGTAATTTATTATGGGAGGAATTTTATGAAGTTGCCAGTTTGTTTTCCGTTTCAGCCATATTTCTTTATATCTTTCATTGGCTGAAGATTGGTGGAGGAGGGCTTATTTGCAAGCATGCAAATTTGGTTAGTGGAGGGTGTTACTTGCATATTGTTGTATCATGATAATTCCTCAACCATTTGACTTCATTTGACTTCTTCTTCTTTTCATCATGGCTTGATTTTTTAAGTCATCATGGTTATTGATGATTAGGTTGTTAGAGTGTTGGTTTTGGAGCAATCATGGTTGTTCATGATTGTGTTTTGGAGTGAGGTTCTTTGATGGTGATCAATGCTTTTGATGATGATAATCCTCTCTCTCTCTCTTGATTTTGATATACTCATTTTCATTTGGACACTACACCCTCTCCTCATTCTCTCACTCTCCTCTCATTCACTCCTTGGTGCATGGCCGGCCAAGCATGGAGAGGGGGCTGCCCAATTTTGTGGGGGGATTTTTGGTTCTCTCATGCTTGCAAAATTCCCCAAGTTCATCACAAAATTCCACAAGTTCATTTCCTCCACCAAAGGCAACTTCCAATACCCCAAACGAGACATAGCTTTCTACACTATATTCTACAGCAAACCTTGGGCACGTCGGCTTGCCAACTTCATGCCCGAGTTGCCTCGGTCCAGAGGCGGGAGCCCGTAAAAGAAGCCGGCGACGTGGTGCCCTTCCGGCGACGTGGTGGAGACCGTAGATTCCGCGGGGAGATCGGGACGACGACGAGAAGACCGAAGGACAGGGATCGCTCGGTATATCTCTCTACCCCCTTCTATAGATAGCTAGGACTAGTTTAATGGCACGATCCGGGTATATAGTGCGCGGTGGTGCTGGTTCAAAAAGTTGAAGTAAATAATCGCTTCCGCATTCCGGCGTCGGATTGACGGCCGGGTCGCCGCCGTGCACTTACAGTGGTACCAGAGCCTCGCTATTAACCTAGTCTAGCTTGGTCTAATGTGTTTACATTTCCGATCGAACAAAAATTCCAAAAACCGCATTTTCATGTGCATCAGTTTCTGTCGAATTTTTTTTTACTCCAAAAATTTTTCAGGTAGTTTCGGAATGATGTGCAGGGAATTCTAAGAGCACTGTAAAATTTTGGTGACCTGATCCTTCAATAGGGCCGTGGAACCGCGGCCATAACCCCACTTTGGCCGCAGGAATTAAGCTTCATTTCACCAATTTTTTGCAGTGGGCTTTTGGGCTGAAAATAGGGGTTTTGGTATATTCCTTTTGGTCCCAGAAATTCTTTATGTGCTACAGTGGTGCTTGGGGCCCACTTGGGTAAATTTGATCGATCAAAAATTTTAAACATGTTGGTTCACAGTATTTAAATTATATCTGCGACCGTGAATGTCACTTGATCGGTAAATCCTGTCTAACTGCTATAGCCCGGTTAGACGGATTTGCGAACGTGACATTCACGTTGATGTTCTGTGATTGTGCTGTGATGTTGCGGATTGGTCGTGGGGGATAGCCTGGATGCAATGGTAGTACAGATTTGGTTGTATTATGTACATTTGATATTGCGGGGCGAGCGTCCGACATGTGGACTGCCGTCACTGCCTGTTTGTATTATTCTTTTGGGGCACGACCGGGTCGAGGTCGATGTACCCGTTGTATGTATATTTTACTTTCTGTACTAGGATTACCCCAAGGTGGGGTGCACGGATAGCCGGGTTCTAGAGGGCAACAAGCCCGCATCTCATGGTATTGAGATAGAGGGGGCTTTACTCTAGAATTGGCGGGCTATTCGCAGCACTCGTAGGGGGTACAGGTTGACCCAGGAGGGGTGCCCAAGTTACCGGATTCCGTGAAGTGCTGGGTGGTCCATTCATGTTGCTGAAGGGGGCTGTCTCGCTTCAGGTTTTGGCGGGTAACTTTCTGCGCCCGTAGGGGTCTAGGATTTCATTGCACAGGCTATCCACACGACCAGGGGAACGTCGGGTTTCAATAGCGGATCTGTGAAACCCGGAGATCCCAGATATCTGTATTGTTCTGTGATGCTTATTACATTTCTGTGATGTTGCATTTTATCACGCCTTGAGCGAAATATTATATATTGATATATATACTAGCAGATGTTGTATATGTTTTCCATCCGCGCTAGTCCAGTCCCCGCTCTGTCGTTAGTTAAGTAACCTAACGGGTAATGACGGGACCCAGTGGCGAATGCGGATGGCATATATGTACATCATTATTTTCGTTCTTTATTGGTGTGATCAATTGATGGGACTGCGTTGATTCGGATCAATGCAAGTTAAACAAACCTGTTCTGATGTTGTTGGAACACTTTTCAAAAAGCTTTTATTGCAAGGACGTTCTCTTTTGTTTAGCATCGTGGTATTTAGTTGGAATATCCTGCTCCTCAGTCGACGAGGCAAGGGCCGAGATCCCTTCACCGGGAGTGACCCCTAGGACAGAAGTTTGCGTCAGGGCATTAACTTCACTATAGCCGATTACTTTTGCTTTGCACCGTGGTATTCAGTTGGAATATCCTGCACCTCATTCTACGTTGAAAGAGCCGAGATCCCTTCACCGGGAGTGACCTCTTTAGCAAAGGTTTTTGTCACTATATTTTCATAAAAGCTATCCAGTTCCTTCAACGATATCAACTTCATTACGTTAAAGGTTTTCGCCAGAAACCATTCGTAGCCCTCCATCATTTCGGTTAAATATTCGGTAGTATTCAAGCTATGTATTTTGACCTCACGCCAAGGCATAGTGATTGGTAGCTACCGGATATTTATCTGTAGCATAGATAGATGCGTTAGTTTGGGACAGTCGTACTACTATTTTGGCCTATGTCAAGGGTATGTACGGGTGGGTTCAAATTAACCTGGAAAATGATGGGCAGAACTTGACATGTGACTTATGATATTTTGACCTCACGCCAAGGTCATAAGAGCATGGGGCAAAAATCCACATCGGGAGTTTCTAAAGAAACTGAAACTTGCCAGATATGCGCATACCTTCTGGAGTGTGATGACGTGAGCGGATTCCGTCACATTATCATACGATGATAGTTGGATCCCGATTCCCACTGATGAGTTGGTTTACTCCTCGGGTGATCCCGACTAATTCTTCTTTCAGGTTTGGAGGAGAATTTGACGTTACAGTGGGAGGTTTCCAGATTAGATAAATTGGTAACCATTCTGATCTAGGTTAGAGTGCACGCTGAGTGTTTCTTTTCTCTCTCTCTTTGACAGCGACCATTGACTCGACCCTAGACTATGACTCAGTGACCTAGTTAACCGAACATTCTTAAACACTGACTTTTTGGATTGTCAGAGTTGCAAACCTCATTGCCACTCCTACTTTTACCCTTTTCTCCAGGACACCCCGTATTACTACGAACGTCCACTTCCATTGGACAAAACCATCGCATGGTTATATACGAACTCGAAGGGATTTATTCGAGGATGGTTTCCGGTTCTGGAGAAAACGGATAGGACTATTCAGTTGTCTTTTCCTTTTACCTCCTCTCAGGTTGCGAGTGCTCCTTGGTTTAGGAGACAATACACCAATTACGCAAATTGGATAGTCTTCTTCCAAACCATAGGCAGGTGCCGACCGGTAGGGAATGAAGAAAACCAATTAGCCTAACGATGGTGTGCAGAAGGTATTAAGTAAATACATATCAAGGGATTAGTAAGAGGGAAAAGTAAATTGCGACTGCTATTCACGACCAAACCAAGTATTTCTTCGCCAATCCTAAATCAACTTTGTATTTCTACAGAACACTCCGTATCACTACGAAAATCCACAGTTTATTAGATACTCCATCATATGGTTATATACGAAGTCGAATGGAACTTGTTCCAGTTCGTGGATGGATTCTGGTTCGGGAGAAATAGGAATAAGGTTTATTCGGTTGTCTTTTATCTTCACCTTCTCTCGCATTGCGAGTGCTCCTACGATTAGGACAGTACACCCATTATGCTTATTGGACAGTCTTCTTCCAAACCATAGGCTGGTGCCGAACGGTAGGGAAGGAAGAAAACCATTTAGCCTAAGAGGGTGTACAGAAGGTAATGACTAATGACATATAAAGGGATTTGGAGAGATGGCAAAGAATTACACGGTTACAGTTGTGAATCTGGATAATAGAAGTAGCATTACTAGGAATACCGGGATACCCCATCGAAACATTTCAATGTTTCAGTTTCACTGTGTACTGTTAAAAGAAAACTGATTTCCCAATTAGATACTTGCTCCAGGGTATGTATTTATCAGGTATGATTCTCACATTTGTATGGTTTTACAGATGATGAGTGGGAGTAAGTTATTGGGAATTAGGTGATCTTCCTCATTATATCGGAATTCGTTGTAATTGGTGATATTTGAGGAAATCGCCTGGGTTGTTTGCCGGTCGGCAAATATTTTGGTTTTGAATATCCGCTGTTATGCACCAATTTCAAATTGATATATCTGTACGTCTATTTTTATAGAGCGAGATTTACCTTTTTGAAATTATGTCCATGACATTTACCTATATCAGTGGATGATTAGGTAAGGAGCATTGAACATCGGTGTAATTCTTCATAACCATAAGTACAGTTTTCAACCTACGACACACAGGGATTGAGTTATCAGACTCAAGGGACTTATACAGAGTATTGTATGTTGTCCAGGGTCCATCAGGACAGAGGAGTTGGTCCTCGTACTATATTCGGTTTACTTATGACTTCTCTAGTTTTTAGACCGGTGTTTCGTGGAAACACAGGGTCTGAATTTTGAGAAGTTATAGGTATATGGATAAAGTAGAGAACCAGGTATTGCAAGTATCGGGATTCTTCAAAGTGATCGAAGATGTAGATACTTGTGTATGGTATTCAGTTGATAGTAATGGTTAAGAGAACTTGCTTCTCTTTCAGATTACTCATAATTGGAAGTGCTCCTAAGTTGAGTAATGCTGATCGGCATCTTTCCATTTAGTTAACATGCACTGGGGACAACTGCATGATTTGAATCTGGTTCAATTAAATCAGTGCCTCTGGTTCTATATTGGATATAGAACAGTTCATATCTTAACGATGTTAAGGTACAGGGAGTTGTCCGGCTTATGCTTAAAACCAGACTCTGGATGACTCAAGGCACGTTTCTGTAATGGCTGTTTGTGGGTTGACCCAGGCTATGACGAGGGTTGGCATTCTACCATCTGGAAGATCAATAGAGATATTGTTCTAGACTCGCCACAGTTTTCATAAAAATGGATTTTTTCAGAAAACAGTAGTGGGAGTATGGTAGAACTGGAAGTGATTCCAGAACCGCAAACGATTACTGAAGATTTGATAAGGAACCTAAAGATTCAATCTAGCTTGACATTCCATTGGCCACTCCACAGATAAGGTGGGTAACTTCTGGCACCCGAGAGGTACTCCGGTAGCCTCAAGGACGGTGACAGGGAAGTTCTTGTTTACCCAGACTTGCCATTGCTGTTGTTCCAGACCGTGAGACCCGGCAGGAGGATGAGTATAGCGTCGTTCTAAACTTGCTTTAGAAGTGTGCGTGTATATGACTCTGCCAGAGGGTTGTCGTAGTCAGTGGGAGCAGCGGAAGCATTGGTGGACAAGTGGCTTATGTCTATTTATAGACTAAAGCAGATATAGCGGAGATAGATCATTTATTTCTGATATGACAGTCATAGGTTTGGCTTCATCAGAATAGGGGATGGATCTGTTAAGAAAGGTAGTAGGGTGTGATGTCCTGGTATTTGGATGACATACACAGAGTAGGAAGTGATATTCCTACACTACAATCGGTTATACTTTGGTCGTCACACAATGGTTTCTCCACATGGGACTTGGACATTATATCAGACATACTGATTACTAGATCTATGGTTTTAGATCTAGATTTGGGTGGTTTCCCAATCAGGGTACTTTTACAGCATTCTAAGAGTATTTAGAATGGACGACTCCTGGCACGGTAGTGTACCTGCAGGTGATGGAGTCACCCTCTCTAAAGGTCTCTTACAGACTAAAGGGGAGAGGGATGTGCATGATTGGCAGATCACTTGCTTAGGCAATTGAGTCAATCATGAGATGTCAAGTACCACACCAGATGTTGTTTTTGCAGTAGATGCAATAAGTTGACATTGATCCTATCCTGGAGAAATAGTCGGAAGCAGTTATAGAACATAAGTGGATGTTCTAGGGATATGATAACGACAGCCTCTTTTGGGAGACGGTTATCATTCCAGGCTTCCAAGGTGACATGGACGACAGGGAGATTGTCAGAGTTATAGTTTTTCCTTCTGACGAAGGGCAGTATTTTGGACAGATGGTCCAAGGCAATACTGAGGGAGGTATGGCGCAGGATACTGATTAAGTTCAGTTGACGATACAGTCTAAGAAATTTGGATTTGGAGTTCATTTATGAGCTAGGTCCCATCAGACATCCAGATACATTCTAAGACAGGTATTGCTCATCTCTGCAGATGGCTTTCTCCGCAAACTTGAGATTAAGAGAGACATAGAAAGAAACATCAAGGCGGATCCACTCACTGAGGCTATTCCTCGAACGCAATAGTTTCGCAAACGAGCTTTGTAAGACTGACTAGTAGAGGAGTTGGGTGTTCGGTATCACACGGGCTGTGAGTATGCGACATCGCAATAATTAGCCTTGAGTGCAAGTGGGAGATTGTTGGAGATAGTACCCTCAGAGTCAATTATTGGATCGCAGGCACGTGATTGCAATGATCTGTAAGTCTACACTAGCACCCCGGCCGTCTACAGACGCCAAATGCGGAACAAAAACTTTTTAACTGGCGCTATCGTATACTTTAACCCGGATCTGCCATTATTGCTAAACTAACAAACTGTAAAGAGTGTAGAAAGGTTATACCGAACGATCCGAGTCCTTCGTTCTTTAACCATCATCCCACGCTCCGTTGCGGCTGCTCCGATCTCGTCGATCTCCGATCTGCTCGTCCAGGTGGCACCACATCACTGATTCTTTAAACGGGCTCCCGCCTCTGACTTGAGGCAACTCGGTCGTCAAGTTTGCTAGAAGAGACGACCAAGAATGATGTAGAGAATGAGTAGATGACTTTGTCTCGCTTCGTCCAAAGCCGTGGACGATCGGTTAATGAAGTTGCCGATGGAAATGAAATGGAACAAGAAATGAACTATGAAATTTCCATGCATCCAAAACTTTAGTCTTTTCTTTTTAGCAACCATAATTTCTCAAAATGAGTGAAGTGAAGAGGAGAGAGAGGGCCGGCCACTAAATATGAAGGAGGAGGGTGAGTGTAGGAGGAGATAAGGAGGTGACCATAAACAATGATACTTATCATAACCTTTCATGAAAGCATGAGTCATAAAGAAACAATGAATCTAAAAACCCTTAGTCATCAAGCATTAATGGCACCATTAATGCACTAATGACTCACCAAGCCAAGTCACCCTCTCTAGAATCTTCTAGAACACTGACTCACCTCATCCAAGAAAAGATAAATCCGTCTTTAACCGAATGTTAAAAGACGGCTGATAGAAAACTGGAAACTGGCAACTTCCAAAAGTGATCCTGAAACGACTTTCAGGATAACCCCGTAACTGTATAAATATACCCGCATTTGTATTACGACCGAATACAAATGCAACTGAGACAAAGATATTATACCTACTCAATATAATACTCGGATCCGGCTTAAACCAAAGCCGACCAGTATCATCTGCCCGAAAACTGACACGTGCGTAAACGCACGTGCATTTTCCGAACCCTGCCATAAAACCATACGGCCTCTACAACGTTTCGCCCGAACTTGGGAAACTGTCTGTGGGGGACTCTAATGACTCGTCAGTACCCTGGCAGTGGGTTTAACCACAAACCGTCAGCGGCACTAGCTATGCGTAACGGCTGCCCATGGACTGACCTCAAGGGAGGCTGATGAGCGAACTCAAGGGAGGCCGATGAGCGAACTCATCCAGAAACCCTACTGAGCCTAACAGTGACAATGTATATACAGTCCGGTCCGTTCGTCAATGAGTATCGCATATCCGCCTAGGGGGCTAGTAACGTTAGACCCCCAGAAGGAGTATAAGTCGTGTCGGAGTGTAGCCCAATAACACCCTGAGATACTACTGGAGTACCTACCAGTAAATCTCCTGCCATGGCCATGGACTATGTGTAATGGCTCTCCTAGACACAGCACGACCTCGCCCCCAATACCGGGAGAGACGAATCCCCTGCCGATCCGCTCACGTGCCTCCATATGGCTCGGGACTGTACCCAAAAGCTACCTGTTTGCACGACTCCTTTGAGCCGTGGTAGGGTAGAAATCAAAGCACAGTGGGAACTCACACGAGACAAATGACGACCTCAGGTCGATGAACTAACCTGTACACATGTCACCAGGGAACTGCTATCTGACGATAGGTATAGTACTAACTAGCAGATTCCCGGCGAGTCCTGTCCGGTGTACTCATAACCCAATGAGCACCTGTATACATCTTAGGTGATCCAACTGACACCAGTGGCTTGTGAGACCGGCTACCGTCCCTCGTCGGGGTCTCGACTGTATACACTAGTCTACTCCGGAGTATCGATGCCCTGTCTCGAAACTCCCACGACTAGGGACCACAATTAAGGATATGCATATAAACTACCCAACTCTCACGTATATGATCGCCATCATACTGTTGGTAGTAAAGCAAGATCCTAAGGGCTCTATCAAAGTGTAACATGCAATCAGTCACCTGAACATGTACACGACTGATAAAGGCAAACCAGATAGCATACTATCATCTCGAGTAAGACTGTTCTACCGGTATAGGTCCTCTGCAATCATTGCAATCACGTACCTGCGATCCAATAATTGACTATGAGGGCACTATCTCCAACATGATTGAGGGAGGACCTATCCCAGGAGGACAGTCTTACTCAAGATGATAGTATGCTATCTGGTTTACCTTTATCATCGTGTACTGCTTTAAATGACCTGACAGGTCGCTATTACACGTTGATAGAGCCCCTAGGATTCTTGCTTGACTGCCAGCAGTATGAGGGCGATCATATACGTGAGAGCTGGTAGTCTATAAACACATCCTTAAAAGGTCCCTAGTCGTGGGAGTTTCGAGACAGGGCATCGATACTCCAGAGTAGACTAGTGTATACAGTCGAGACCCCGACGGGGGGCGGTGGCCGGTCTCATAAGCCACTGGTGTCAGTTGGTTCACCTAAGATGTATACAGGTGCTCATTGGGTTATGAGTACACCGGACAGGACTCGCCGGGAACATGCTAGTTGGTCTTATACCTGACGTCAGACAGCAGTTCCCTGGTGACATGTGTACAGGTTAGTTCATCGACCTGAGGATCGTCATTTGTCTCGTGTGAGTTCCCACTGTACTTTGATTACTACCCTACCACGCTCAAAGGAGACGTGAAAACAGGTTTTAGTTGGGTACAGTCCCGATCCACATGGAGGCATTGAGCGGATCTTCAGGGGTTCGTCTCTCCCGGTATTGGGGGTGAGGTCGCGCTGTGTCTAGGAGAGCCCTTACACGAAGTCCTTGGCCAAGGCAGGAGATTTACTGGTAGGTATTCCAGTAGTATCTCAGGGTGTTCTAGGCTACACTCCGACACGACTTGTACCGCTTTTGGGGGTCAGACTTTTACCAACCCCCTAGGCCCGCCATGCGATGCTCATAGACGAACGGACCGGACTGTACGGATATTGTCACTGACAGGCTCAGTAGGGTGTCAGGCTGAGTTCGCTCACAGACGTCCCTTTTGGTCAATACCTGGTAGCCCGTTACGTATAGGCTAATACCTCTGACGTGCTAGTGGTTAAATCCACAACTAAGGTGTTGACGAGTCTTTAGAGTCCCCCACATTCAGTTGCTCAAGTTTCGGACGAAACGCTGTAGAGGCCGTATGGAGATATGGCAGGGTTCGATCATGTACGTGCGGTATTGCACGGATCATGATTGGACAGATAATACTAGCGGGCTTTGGTTTAAGCCGGATCCTAGTATTGTGCTGTGTAGATTTTGTCTCATTGCATTTGTATTTGGTCGGAATACAAATGCGGGTATGTATATACAGTAGCGGGGTTTTCCTGTAATTTATTACGGGACCAGTTTTATGAAGTTGCCAGTTTGTTTTCCGTTTCAGCCATATTTCTTTGTATCTTTCATTGGCTGAAGATTGGTGGAGGAGGGCTTATTTGCAAGCATGCAAATTTGGTTAGTGGAGGGTGTTACTTGCATATTGTTGTATCATGATAATTCCTCCACCATTTGACTTCATTTGACTTCTTATTCTTTTCATCATGGCTTGACTTTTTAAGTCATCATGGTTATTGATGATTAGGTTGTTGGAGTGTTGGTTTTGGAGCAATCATGGTTGTTCATGATTGGGTTTTGGAGTGAGGTTCTTTGATGGTGATCATTGCTTTTGATGATGATAATCCTCTCTCTCTCTCTCTTGATTTTGATATACTCATTTTCATTTGGACACTACACCCTCTCCTCATTCTCTCACTCTCCTCTCATTCACTCCTTGGTGCATGGCCGGCCAAGCATGGACAGGGGGCTGCCTAATTTTGTAGGGGATTTTTGGTTCTCTCATGCTTGCAAAAATCCCCAAGTTCATCACAAAATTCCACAAGTTCATTTCCTCCACCAAAGGCAACTTCCAATACCCCAAATGAGACATAGCTTTCTATATTATATTCTACAGCAAACCTTGGGCACGTCGGCTCGCCAACTTCGTGCCCGAGTTGCCTCGGTCCAGAGGTGGGAGCCCGTAAAAGAAGCCGGCGACGTGGTGCCCTTCCGGCGACGTGGTGGAGTCCGGAGATTCCGCGGGGAGATCGGGACGACGACGAGAAGACCGAAGGACACGGATCGCTCGGTATATCTCTCAACCCCTTTCTCTAGATAGCTAGGACTAGTTTAATGGCACGATCCGGGTATATAGTGCGCGGTGGTGCCGGTTCAAAAAGTTAAAGTAAATCATCGCTTCCGCATTCCGGCGTCGGATTGACGGCCGGGGCGCCGCCGTGCACTTACACAATCTCCCACTTGCACTCAAGGCTAATTATTGCGATGTCGCATACTCACAGCCCGTTTGATACCGAACACCCAACTCCTCTACTAATCAGTTTCACAAAGCTCGTTTGCGAAACTATTGCGTTCGAGGAATAGCCTCAGTGAGTGGATCCGCTGTGATGTATCTTTCTATGTCTCTCTTTACCTCAAGTTCGCGGAGAAACCCATCTCCCGAAATGAGCAATACCTGTCTTAGAATATGTTTGGATGTCTGATGGGACCTAGTTCATAAGTGAACTCCAAATCCAAACTTCTTAGACAGTATCGTCGACTGAACTTAATCAGTGTCCTGCGCCATGCCTCCCTCGGTATCCGCTTGAACCACCTGTCCAAAATACTGCCCCTCGTCAGAGGGAAAACTATAACTCTGACAGTCACTCTGTCATCCAAGTCACCTTGGAAGCCTGGAATGATAACCGTCTCACTGAATGAGGCTGTCGTTATCATATCCGTAGAACATCCACTTATGTTCTAGAACTGCTTCTAAATGTTTCTCCAAGATTGGATCAATATCAACTTATTGCACCTACTGCAAAAGCTACATTTGGTGTGGTATTTGACATGTCATGATTGACTCAATTGCCTAAGCAAGTGATCTGCCAATCATGCGCATCCCTTTCCCCTTTAGTCTGTAAGACACCTTTATAGAGGGTGACTCCATCACCTGCAGGTATACTACCGTGCCAGGAGTCGTCCATTCTAAAACACCTTTAGAATGCTGTCTAAGTACCCAGATTGGGAAACTACCCAAATCTAGATCTAAAACCATAGATCTAGTAACCAGAATGTCTTATATAATATGCAAGTCCTTTGTGGAGAAACCACTGTGTGACAACCATAGTATAACCGATCGTAGCATAGGAATTTTACTTCCTACTCTGTGTATGTCATCCAAATACCAGGACATCACACCCTACTACCTTCTTAACAGATCCATCCCCAATTCTGATGAAGTCAAACCTATGACTGTCACATCAGAAATAGGTGATCTATCTCCGCTATATCTGCTTTAGTCTATAAATAGACATAAGCTACTTTGTCCACTATGCTTCCGTTGCTCCTACTGACTACGACAACCCTCTGACAGAGTCATATACACGTGCACTTCTAAAGCTAGTTTAGAACGATGCTATACTCATCCTCCTGCCGGGTCTCACAGTCTAGAACAACAGCATTGGCAAGTCTGGGTAAACAAGAACCTCCCCGTCACTGTCCTTGAGCATACCGAAGTACCTCTCGAGTGCCTGAGGTTACCGACCATATATGCGGAGTGGCCAATGGAATGTCAAGCCAGATTGAATCTTTAGGTTCTTATCAAATTTTCAGTAATCATTTGCGGTTCTGGAATCACTTCCAGTTCTACCATACTCGCACTACTGTTTTCTGAAAAAAATCCATTTTTATTTAAACTATGCCGAGTCAAGAACAATATCACTATTGATCTTCCAGATGGTAGAAAGTCAACCCTCATCATAGCCTGGGTCAACCCACAAACAACCATTATAGAAACATGCCTTGAGTTATCCAGAGTCTGGTTTTAAGCATAAGCCGGATAACTCCCCGTACCTTAACAATATCAAGATATGAACTGTTCTATATCCAATACAGAAACAGAGGCACTGATTCAATTGAACCAGATTCAAATCATGCAGCTGTCTCCAGTGCATGTCAACTAAATGGAGAGAGGCCAATCAGCATTACTCAACTTAGCAGTGCTTCCAATTATGAGTAACCTGAAAGAGAAACAAGTTTCTCTTAATCATTACTATCAACTGAATACCATACACAAGTATCTACATCTTCGATCACCTTGAAGAATCCCGATACATGCAACACCTGGTTCTCTACTCTATTCTTATACCCATAACTTCTCAAAACTTGGACCTTGTGTTTCTACGAAACACTTGTCTAAGAGCTAGAGAAGTCACAAGTAAACCGAATATAGTATGAAGACCAACCCCTATGTCCTAACGGACACTGGACAACATAATACACTTTGTATAAGTCCCTTGAGTCTAATAACTCATTCCCTGTGTGTCGTCGGTTGAAAACTGTACTTATGGTTAAGAGGAATTACACCGCTGTTCAATGGTCCTTACCTAACTATCCACTGATATAGGTAAATGTCATAGACATAATTTCAAAAAGTTATATCTCACTGTATAAAAATAGACGTACAGATATATCAATTAGAAATTGGTGCATAACAACGGATATTCAAAACCAAATATTTGCCGTCCGGCAAACAACCCAGGTGATTTCCTCAAATATCACCAATTATAACGATTCCCGATATAATGAGGACAATCACCTAATTCCCAATAACTTGCTCCTACTCATCATCTGTAAAACCATACAGATGTGAGAATCATACCTGGTAAATACATACCCTGGAGCAAGGGCTAATTGGGAAATCAGTTTTCTTTTAACAGTACACAGTGAAACTGAAACATTGAAATGTTTCGATGGGGTATCCCGGTATTCCTAGTAATGCCTCTTCCATTATCCAGATTCACAACTGTAACCGTATAATTCTTTACCATCTCTCCAAATCCCTTTATATGTCTTTAGTCATTACCTTCTGTACACCCTCTTAGGCTAAATGGTTTTCTTCCTTCCCTACCGTTCGGCGCCAGCCTATGGTTTGGAAGAAGACTATCCAATAAGCATAATAGGTGTACTGTCCTAATCCTAGGAGCACTCGCAATGCGAGAGAAGGTGAAGATAAAAGACAACCGAATAAACCTTATTCCTATTTCTCCTGAACCAGATTCCATCCCCGAACTGGAACAAGTTCCTTTCGAGTTGGTATATAACCATACGATGGAGTATCCAATAAACTGTGGATCTTCGTAGTGATACGGAGTGTCCTGGAGAAATACAAAGATGATGTGGGAGTGGTAATGAAATACTTGGTTTGGTCGTGAATAGCAGTCGCAGTTTACTTTGCCCTCTTACTAATCCCTTGATATGTCTTTACTTAATATCTTCTGTACACCATCGTTATGCTAATTGGTTTTCTTCATTCCCCACCGTTCGGCACCAGCCTAAGGTTTGGAAGAAGACTATCCAATTTGCGTAATAGGTGCACTATCTCCTAAACCAAGGAGTACTCGCAACATGAGAGAAGGTAAAAGGAAAAGACAACTGAATAGTCCTATTCGTTTTCTCCAGAACCGGAAACCATCCTCGAATAAATTCCTTCGAGTTCGTACATAACCATACGATGGTTTTGTCCAATAGAAGTGGACGTTCGTAGTAATAAGGGGTGTCCTGGAGAAAAGGGTAAAAGTAGGAGTGGCAATGAGGTATGCAACTCTGACAATCCAAAAGCCAGGGTTTAAGAAGGTTCGGTTAATTTTGGTCACTGAGTCATAGTCAAAGGTCGGGTCATGGTCGCTGCCAAAGAGAGAGAGAAAAGAAACACTCAGCGTGCACTCTAACCTAGATCAGAATGGTTACCACTTTATCTAATCAGGAAACCTCCCACTGTAACGTCAAATTCTCCTCCAAACCTGAAAGAAGAATTAATTGGGATCACCTGAGGAGCAAACCAACTCATCAGTGGGAATCGGGATCCAACTATCATCGTATGATAACGTGATAGAATCCACTCACGTTATCACACTCCATAAGGTATGCGCATGCCTGGCAAGTTTCAGTTTCTTTAGAAACTCCCGATGTGATTTTTACCCCTAGGACCCAAGTGACCTTGTCACAGTCAACAAATCAAAGAGTCCTAGTCAAGTTCAACCCGTCATTATCCTGGATTGCATTAAACCCACCCGTACAAGCCCTTGACACAATCAACAAGGTCGCACGACTGTCCTAACCAATCCCATTAATATGCCACAAACAAACACTACTTAGCTACCGTACACTACGCCTTGACACAGTCAACAAGCGCAACACGAATACTAAGTAATATTTGTAGGAAATGAAGGAAGGCTACGGTTCGTTTTTGGCGAAAAACCTTTTACGGTAATGAACTTGATATCGTTGAAGGAACTGCATAGCTTTTTATAAAATATAGTGACGAAAACCTTTGCTAAAGAGGTCACTCCCGGTGAAGAGATCTCGGCTCTCTCCCCGTAGAATGAGGTGAAGGATATTCCAACTGAATACCACGATGCAAATCAAAAAGTAATCGGCTATAGTGAAGTTATTACCCTGACGCAAACTTCTGTCCAAGGGGTCACTCCCGGTAAAGGGATCTCGGCCCTTGCCTCGTCGACTGAGGTGCTGGATATTCATAACCGAATACCACTGTGCAAAACAAAAGAGAACGCCCTTGCAATAACAGCTTTTTTTTTTTGAAAAATGTTCCAACAACATCAGAATAGTTTTGTTTAGCTTGCATTGATCCGAATCAACGCAGTCCCATCAATTGATCACACCACAAAGAACGAAAATAATGATGTACGTATATGCCATCCGCATTCGCCACTGGGTCCCGTCATCACCCGTTAGGTTACTTAACTAACGACAGAGCGGGGACTGGACTAGCCTCGGTGTAAAACAAATACAACATCTACTAGTATATATATCAATATATAATACTCGCTCAAGGCGTGATAAAATGCAACATCACAGAAATGTAATAAGCATCACAGAACAATACAGATAATCTGGAAGCCCCGGGTTTCACAGAGCCGCTGCTGAAACCCGACGTTCCCCTGGTCGTGTGGATAGCCTGTGCAATGAAAACCTAGACCCCTACGGGCGCGGCAAGTTACCCGCCAAAACCTGAAGCGTGGCAGCCCCCTTCAGCAACGTGAATGGACCACCCAGCACTTCACGGAATCCGGTAACTTGGGCACCCCTCCTGGGTCAACCTGTACCCCCTACGAATGCGGCGAATAGCCAGCCAATTCTAGAGTGAAGCCCCCTCCGTCTCAATGCCATGAGATGCAGGCCCGTTACCCTCTAGAACCCGGCTATCCATGCACCCCTCCGCGAGGTAATCCTAGTACAGAAAGTAAAATATACAATAGGTACATCGACCTCAGCCCGGTCGTGCCCCAAAAGAATAATATACAAAAAGGCAGGGACGGCAGTCCATATGTCGAACGCTCGCCCCGCAATATCAAATGTACATAAACAACCAAACTGTACTACCATTGCAACCAGGCTATCCACCACGACAAATCCGCAACATCACAGCACAACACAGAACATCAACGTGAATGTCACGTTCGCAAATCCGTCTAAAAGGGCTATAGCAGTTAGACAGGATTTACCGATCAAATGACATTCACGGTCGCAGATATAATGTAAATACTGTGAACTAACATATTTAAAATTTTCGATCGACAAAAATTCCCGAAGTGGGCCCCAAGCACAATACCCAGTACTCAAATAAATCTAGGCCCAAAATAAAATAACCAGAAACCACTTTTTCAAGTCAGGAACCACTGTAGGAAAAATGGTCCAGTGATGTCACTATTCGGCGGCGGAACCGCGGCCAAAAGGGGGTTACGGCCGCGGTTCCGCGGCGCTACAGTGACATCATGCAACCATTTTTCTTCAGTGGTCTCCAAAAACCTTGCCTGATTTTCTGCAACATACCAAATAATTTTTTGACAACAAAAGAAAATCGACAGAAACACAGAATTTGAAAACGCGGTTTCGGAATTTTTCGTTGATCGAAGTTCTAAACACGTTAGAGCAAGCTAGTAAAGGTTAATGGCGTTGCTCTGATACCATGTAGGACTACGGTAGCGCCCCGGCCGTCTATCCGAGGCCAAAATGCGGAAACGAAATTTTTTCTTAACTTTAAACCGTCACTACCGCATCCTAAAACCCCGGATCGTAACCATTAACCTACAACTAGCTATCAAGAGAAGGGACAGAATGCTATACCGATCGATCCGTGTCCTTCGGTCTTTGGCCACCATCCCAAGCTCCCCGCGACAACTCCGGTCTTCATCTTCTCGTCGGAAAGGGCACCACATCAAGATGTCTTTTTACGGGCTCCCGCTTCATCCGAAGCAACTCGGGCGCGAAGTGTGCTAGCCGACGCGTCCAAGATGTTGTAGAGAATGTTTGTGATCACTTTGTCTCTTGCATCCATGGCTTTGGATGGAGGTTGAAGTGTTGCCATTGATGGAAGCAAAAAGCTAGAGGAAGAAGAAGAAGAACAAGAGCTTTTCTTTTTCTTTTCTTTTCTCTTATTGTAATGAGAGTGAGAGTGTGAGATTATGAAAATACAAGACCAATAATCACAACCATGGCAGCCCCTCTCTCTCTCTCCATCTCATTTCAACACATAAAACAATTCATTAATGTGACACATTTGCCAAAAAAGAGACCATGACTCATGATACAAGTCCATGCCACATTAATGCATTGTCATGATGATTTCTAGCTCATTATTTCCTTAAGCAAACATTAATCCAAATGTTTGCCATAACAAAGAAAATCCGGCAACATCTAAAGTAAACTCGTGACGGATCACAAGGATACCCTTCACCTGTATATACATACATGCACCCGCATTCCGACCGAACGCGAATGCGATGAGACTAAACTAATCCAACAAATCTAATACTAGGATCCGGCTTAAACTAAATCCCACTAGAATGATCCGTCCGATCATGATCCGTGCAATACCGCACGTATAAGATCGAACCCTGCCATATATTATACGGCCTCTACAACGTTTCGCCCGAAACTTGAGAAACTGTCTGTGGGGGACTCTAAAGACTCGTCAATACATTGGCTGTGGATTTAACCACTAGCACGTCAGAGGTATTAGCCGTACGTAACGATCTACCAGGTATTGACCAAAAGGGACGTCGATGAGCGAACTCATCCTGAAACCCTACTGAGCCTGTCAGTGAAAATATCCGTACAGTCCGGTCAGTTCGTCTATGAGTATCGAATGGCAGGCCTTGGGGGTTGGTAAAAGTCAGACCCCCATAAGCGGTACAAGTCGGGTCGGAGTGTAGCCCAGAACACCCTGAGATACTACTGGAATACCTACCAGTAAATCTCCCGCCTCGGCCGAGGGCTTTGTGTAATGGCTCTCCTAGACACAGCGCGACCTCACCCCCAATACCGGGAGAGACGAACCCCTGCAGATCCGCTCACTGCCTCCATGTGGCTCGGGACTGTACCCAACTAAAACCTGTTTGCACGACTCCTTAGAGTCATGGTAGGGTAGTAATCAAAGTACAGTGGGAACTCACACGAGACAAATGACGATCTCAGGTCGATGAACTAACCTGTACACATGTCACCAGGGAACTGCTATCTGACGTCTAGTATAATCCCAACTAGCATGTTCCCGGCGAGTCCTGTCCGGTGTACTCATAACCCAATGAGC
This sequence comes from Agapanthus africanus, assembly GCA_030015575.1. Taxonomy (NCBI): domain Eukaryota; kingdom Viridiplantae; phylum Streptophyta; class Magnoliopsida; order Asparagales; family Amaryllidaceae; genus Agapanthus; species Agapanthus africanus. Next base: position 379,795,166 of record JASDDO010000026.1, read on the forward strand.
ACCTGTATACATCTTAGGTGAACCAACTGACACCAGTGGCTTGTGAGACCGGCCACCGTCCCTCGTCGGGGTCTCGACTGTATACACTAGTCTACTCTGGAGTATCGATGCCCTGTCTCGAAAACTCCCACGACTAGGGACCTTTTAAGGATGTGCTTATAGACCCTAGCTCCCACGTATATGATCGCCATCATACTGCTGGCTGTCAAGCAAGAATCCTAAGGGCTCTATCAACGCGCAATAGTGACCTGTAAGGTCACCTAAAGCAGTACACGATGATAAGGATAAACCAGATAGCATACTATCATCTTGAATAAGACTGTCCTACCGGTATAGGTCCTCCCTCAATCATTGCAATCACGTGCCTGTGATCCAATAATTGACTATGAGGGCACTATATCCAACACTTTATACGGTATTGCATTCGATTTTGGAGATTTGGAAACCGCATGATATATTTTAAAACTGGATTCATTTAAAAGAGCGGTTTTCCCTCGATATGTGCATGTTATTGTTCCATGTTGCATGATATATGAATATGCTTACATTTCTGTTATATGTCGCATATATCGTGCTTTACGCTTTTACACATTGAGATATGATGTTTTCATAAGATTTCTGGATTTTAGAACCGTGGCGATTTCAAATGAAAGCATGTACTGTTTTAAAAATCCAGTTTCTCTTGATATGATATTTCAGTGCGTCCACCATGTGTTTTCTCGGTTCTGAGAGTGGCATATGAAACCCGATTCGAGGAGCGGTAGTCACCGTCTGCGGGTATATGGTGGACCCGGTATGGTACCCCGGGGCGAGAGAGAGATTTCTTGTGGATGACGATGAGCCTGGCAGAAGGACTACTACCTACCGGTGATAGTGTTTGGACCCGTCGATTATCCGAAGGATACCGACCGGAGTCATGAGATGGATATGAGAGCCGACCAGAGTAGGTGGCGCCTGAGACGAGATATATGAGGGCCGATCTGAGGATGCGGTGCCTGAGATATATGAGGATTTACGTGTCGATGCTGGACACGGGTTTCAGGATGTTTTCGGGTGTCGCTGTTGGACACCCAGGTTCCATGATTTTGATGTGTTGCGAGAGACACCCGTTGATTTATATCCTCATACTTTCATGCATATACTGATATGATATTTTCATGCATGATGTTGTGTCATTGGTTGACACGTGGACGGGATCCACATGCACACATACATTGATTATATGGGTGGACGAGATCCACATGCACACTTACATTGATTATATGGGTGGACGAGATCCACATGCATACATACATTGATTATATAGGTGGACGAGATCCACATGCATACATACATTGATTATAAGGGTGGACGAGATCCACATACATACATACATTGATTATATGGTTGGACGAGATCCACATGCATACATGTATTGATTATACTGTTGGATGTTATCCACATGCTTATAGGCATTGACTACTTTGTTGGCACATATATAGACCCGGTCACCATAGATATCATAGTATTACCTTCATGATATAGTGACTTAGGAGTCGTTTATTCGATTTCTTCTTGTTGATGTTTTTCTACTCACGAGTTGGCAACTCACCCCCGTTGTGCTACAGTTCTTATAGGTTGACCGCATGGATCAGTAGCGGCATCGCTGGCACACAGTTGCTTTCGGGTGATTGCTTTGGTAGGTGGGACATTGTATCATACCCACTCTTGTATTTTTATTTCATATTGTATCTAGTCAACTCCATCAATCAAAATTAGAAAATTGTATAAGTAATGAGACTTAGTGAGATTGTGCTTGCGAGACTTAAAGCGAGGGGTTTTCCGCTACTTGGGGTTTCGATGTCTTGCTTATTTCTTATTCTTTTGTGGTGATCTTCGATGTTGGGCGTCGTATACTTATTTTATGCTTTGCGTGGTTGTGATCCGCCGGTTAGCGAAAAGCTAGCTTCCGCTTGGTGATGCCATTATTCTTGTTATGTATATGTGGTTTTGGATCAAAATATACAAAGGAGGTGCTGCCTAAATTTTTAAAAGACGAAACATGTTTTCAAATTAGTAAATTTCACTTGCATTTTTATGTTCCTTTCCTATGCATTAAGAAAACTTGAATTCATTATACCTTTATTTCAAAACTTCACCTCCTTTATTTTCATAAAAAGGTTTAGATTTCTGGGTTTCAGCTTACTTGAATTACGTTACGCCTCTAGACGTTGCGTGATTTAAGTGCTGGTCACAAGCTAATATTTCGGGTCGTGACAAAGTTGGTATCAGAGCGCTAGGTTAAACCTTGGTTCGAGAATTTGTTTGACTATGCGGAGTCTAGGGCGGGTATGTATATTTCGGAACCTAGGATTGATCTTACGGAACTTAGACTTGAATGGGGGGTATTAGACCCGAACTTTCATTTCTTAGGTTGACCCTGATTGATGGAGTAGGTAGCTTGAGTAGAGTGACGTACCGTATGTATGTTCCGCGGCATATTTAAGATACGATACTACACTTAAGAAACCTTAGGATGTACATATTTTTGAGACTTATGATTCTCTTCATACCCATGATTATACATCCATTTGAGATCCTTGATTCTATTCGTTTCCATGATTATACTTTCATTGATGATGTTCTTTCTCATGATAATGTACCCATTCTAGATCTGTTGTTTCCTTTCATGCCGTTGATCTGCTTTCTTCGATACTCGATTGAGGTTCCTTTTACCATGGTTTGAGCGCAGTTTGAGCTGCTGTTAGTGTTGCGGTCAGGGCGAGATCGTCTGGTACGAGGTGTTAGTTATATGTATGCCCTAGAGGCCATTACTGTACATTGGATGTATATTGTAGTGGATGCTGGGACATATATAGGGAGGACTTTCTTGCTCGACATGATAGTATGCTATCTGGTTGACCTTTACCTTAACGTGTACACTGATTGTCTCTCTGTTACATGTTGGTAAAGCCCTTAGGATGTGTACTTGACTACCTGGACTATGATGCGGATCATACTAGTGGGGACATGGTAGTCCACAAGTACATCCTTCAAAGTCCCTAGTCGTGGGTGTATCGAGACGGGGCATCGATATACCAGAGTAGACTAGCGTGTACCTTCTCGACCCATACAGATGGGCGATGGATGATCCCATATCCATTGGTGTTTGACATCAGAGATGATATACGGGTGCTCAGTAGAGACTGGGTACACTGGACGGACTCGCCGAGAACTCCCAGATGGTATTATACCTCACGTCAGATGGCAGTTCTCTGGTGACACTGGTACAGAGTAGTCTGTTGACCCGAGATCGTCATAGAGTCTTGTGTGGTTCCCACTGTGCTTTGATTTCCATCTTACCACGTCCAAGAGGGCGTGCAAAACGGTGGTTTTTGGGTACAGTCCCGAGTCACATGGAGACAATGAGCGATAGGAGGGGATTCGTCTCTCCCGGTATAGGGAGTTGATGTTGCGCTGTGCTCGATTGGCTATAATAGGAAATCCCTGGCCAGGGTTGCTGAGATTTACTGGTAAGTGTTACCAGTAGTTTCTCGAATTGTTATAGACCTCATATCGACACGACTTATCGAGCTATTGGGGTCTGACGTTAATCACCCCTAGGCGAGATATGCGACATATCAGACGATCAGACCGGACTGTACGGTAGTGTTACTGGTTGGATTCACTGGAGTATGAGCGGGCTTGCTCGTCGATCTTCAGATCGCTCAATACCCGGGTGGCCGTTACGTTTAGCAGACCGCTTGCGGCTTGTGGGTGTTTGATATGATCATCACCTGCTGCCGGCGTATTGACGAGTCTTTAGAGTCCTACACAGAGGTTTCCTGGCTCAAGCGAAACGAAATAGGAGTGCATATGAGATATGTGCGGGACCGAGAATGATACTAGTATGTGATACTGTATTCGATTCTCGCGATATGTGACATTGATCGGTTATATGCGATATAGCCGGGTTATCGGATCAAGTGTTGATTCGATAAGTTGTTACTGTTGATATTAGTCGGTTATATGCGATATGACCGGATCATTAAATCAAGTGTTGATTTAATGATTTAATGCATAATTATATATTTGATATATTACTTTGCATTAACTAGTATCGGTTCACTTAAGATGGATTTTCTCACTCGGATGTGCGCATTGTATATGCGATATATTTTTGTGCACTTGATTGTATCATGTTTGATGATGCATGCAACATTGGTTAGTGTAAAGAATTAAACCTAGGTTAAGTAAATGGTTAAGGTTTCTATTTATTTGTCCATTCATTTATCTTTTTATTTGGATTAAAATGAAATGACAAAAGAAAACAAAATGGTTATCATTCTTTCTTTCTTTCATGAAGCTTGATGAAGCTTCATGAAGCTTTGACCATATGACCATTTTGTCTTTTAGCTTAACCCTAACCATTGCATTAAACCATGATTAGTTCTCTACACTTAACTATGGTCATGTTATGATAAGGATTGATTATTCTTTTCTTTTTTAATTAACTTATCATAACATAATTCTTCTTCTTCTTCCTTTCTTCACTTGAAGAAAGCAAGCTCCATCAATGGTCATTGATGGAAATGAGTGAGAAATCCAATTCTAAAGTCTACCCACTTCCTATTTCTTCATCCTCTACCTCTTGCCAAGTAGTAGAGTGTGTTTCCTTCACAAGTTTCATGGCTTGGTGAAGGTGGAGCTTGATTTAGCGATGCCTCGACGTAGATCATCTTCGGCATGGACATCGACGACCTAGCTCGCCATTTCTCCGATGAAGCCGACGCTAGAGCCCGGGGTTCGACTTGGACAGCGAGGAGACTTCATTGCGGAGCTATGGAGGTGGAGCACCGGATTTACAAAGGTTGTATTTCCGTATTCTAGTAGTTAAGTATTAACTAGTTTATTGTTTCGCCTAGATTTCTAGCCAACGATCCGTGGTCGGGTTTCTCGGCACCGTTTAAATTTGAAATTGGCATGGTTGATGCCTTGTGAGACATCATTAGGGTGCCTAGGAACCCTACAGTGGTATCAGAGACTAGCTAGAGCCTTAGGCGAAGTTTAGACGGAGTTTGAAGTCCGATCGAACCGAAAAACTAACCCGGAAATTGCTCTCTGTACTTTTTCTAAAATCGGGGATTTTTCCACATTAAAAATATGCAGAGAAACAAGCAGGATAATCTAAGAGTTACTGTGAATTTCGATGGACTAATTCCATCAATTAGCCGCGGATCCGCGGCACGAGCCTGGCTCGTGCGGCGGTTCCGCGGCCGTTTTGTCGTTTTGTGTATTTTGTTTTTCACAGTAATTCTCAGATTTCTGTGCTGGTTTTCCTGGGAATTTTTAATATTTATTCAAGAGTTGAATTTTCTGGGGTTGTTTTGGGGATTCGGTGTTTCGATCGGAGTATCATATTTTGTCTATGTGGCTTTCCAGATAATTTTTAGAATATGTTAAAAAGTTCGACCGGATATAAATACCCACTTTTTCCCCTGCCGGGAAATTTCCAAGTGTTGGATTTTTCCGTAGTTTGACGACGTTCTAAGTAGTGCAAGTAACGCGATGGACCCTCTAGAAGACAACAAACCTTAACTCGATTATGTGACCGTCTTGAACTGCCCTTTGAACCTTCGGGTTTGGGGCAGTACGGCGTGCCACATGTGAGGCGTTGGCTTGACCCTTCTACGGCTGGACCGTTGGTACTGAGGCACGAACTGAATGTTTTTAGACTTGTTTCATGTGTTGATCTGTATCGGGAAAACTTGGGTGTTCGAATGTTCAATCGGAAAGTTTAACATTTTCTAATTATCTGGAATGGGATACAATAATTGGAATTCACAATAAGTTATGTGATAACTGAATGAATGTTATAAACATAGCAGTTTAGTCTCACTTGATCGGTTGCCACGGAATTTTGATGTGATCAAAAGTCCGTCGCAATCACGTAGCGTACGCGGATACTCGCCGGGTAAACTTAATAGACAGCCTCACGCCATAGCCCCGACCAAGTGACTGTAGGAGAACCCCGTCGCCGAAAGCATCCGTTTGGGTGCTCGCGGCAGCGGTGCTCCACCTTGGTGCACTTCGTCGACGGTATCGGGGGTGCGGCCGTCTACTGAAGTTTGCGACGAGCATTCGATCAGGATGTCGGGAATCTTGTTGAATTGCCTGACTTGATATTGAAAAGAGTTTTCGATAATGAGACTAAAATGCGGGGTTTATAATTGTTAGGCATGCGATGTCTAAAGAAATTCATTTGGTCAGGCATGCGATGTCTGAGATGGTTGTGGATTCCAACTGTTGTAGTTTTACACTTTCTTTTCTGTGACCGTAAGTGTAATATGTGATATCGCCGGTTTCGTTGCTATATGTCAACGACAATTGGGATGCGCATATTTACTTACGTTGATGACATGTGATGTTATGTGTTGCTGGATATGTTATATTGGATCGTCGTGTTTGAATAGCCGGGGGTTTTTATGTGAGATGAGTGTTTTTCATTTTCATTCATGTAAAAACTTGTATGTAATATTCTTTTATTGGGGCGCTTCTAGGTTGCGGAAGTTGTCACCGTTTGTATATTATTTACTTTTCTGCACTATGATAGACCCAAGGAGGAGGGCACAAGTAACCGGGTTCTGGAGTCCAGTGGGAGACCAACTCGAGGAGTCGAGTCCGGGTCTCCTAACTCTAGAATTGGTAGGGTTGCTTGCCGCTCTCGTAGGGGTCTAGGGGTGTGGGTTTGGCTATTCATCGCGACCGTGGAATCCGTGTTTTATACTGGCTCGTATTAAAAACACGGACGTCCTAGTATATCCAATATTTCATATGTTTCTTCTGCTGCGATATCTGTGATGTGATCATGTGATGTTCTGTGATAGATACTTGTATATAGTATATATGATATATTATATAGACGTTACTTATATTTTACACCCGCGCTAGCCCTGCCCCGCTCTGCCGTTAGTTACCTAACCTAACGGTGCACGAGGGGACATCGAGACGAATGCGGATGGCATAAGTATACGTCGTATTTATCTGTGATGATTAGGTACTTAAATGATGGGACTTCATTAATGTGATTAATGAAATAAAAGAAACCTATGATGTTGTAGAATCGAATTTCAAAATAAAACAGGTAGCTACAGTTCTTGCTTTGCACAGTGATATATATGATATATCCCGCACCTCATTCGACGAGGAAAGGACCGACGATCCCTTCACCGGGAGTGACTCCTTTAGCAAAACTGGAAAAGCCTCAAAAGCACTCCATTTCAAAATTCATTCGATCCTACAACGATATCAAGTTCATTACGCAATAGGTTTTCATAAAAACCTGTCGTAGCCCTCCGTCATTTTAGATAAGTAGTAGTTAGTATTCGTGCTGCGTTTGTTGGCCTTTGTCAAGGCGCAGTGTGCGGTAGCTAACTGGTGCTTTTCTGCTTATGCATATGATGCAGATTGGATTAGGGTAGTCGTGCGACCTTGTTGGCCTTTGTCAAGGGCCGTGCGGGTGGGTTTATTTCGATCAAGAAATGACGGGTTGAACTTGACTAGCATCCTATGGTTTGTTGGCCTTTGTCAAGGTCATAGGAGGTTAGGGGCAAAATATTATCGGGAATTTCAAGTGTTGAAATTTGCAATGAGATTGCATACCTTCTATGAGATAGTTGGATCCCGATACCCGCTGCGAGTAAGAGTTACTCCTGGGAGAGTTTTATACATTACAATTAGCCGATCAAGTAGGTGTCTAGAAAGGTGTCAACGGGGTTACGCCTCTGGGAAAACGAGGTTTACTGTAATTAGGTTCGTGCGAAAGCACGGGGGACCTCCCTCAAAGTACCGACACTGGCCTGGCTGAAAGATTGGCGAACTTGTAGTGTGTAATTAATCCCGGCTAGTATTTCCTTTTAGGGTTTGAAGGAAGATTTGATAAAAAGCAGTGGGAGCCATCCTGATTAGATAAAATAATAACCTATCTATTCTTGCAAGAGCGCACGCTGAGTGTTTTCTTCTCTCTCTCTCCAGGTAGCGACCATATCACGCCTTAATCAAGATAATAATACGGATTATTGACCGAACCCGCTTGTTATACTAAGCTGGGGATCGTTGGTCCCGCTCCAACTTGTAATTGTTATAAGACAGAGCAGGAAATTGGGGAATACCAGATTTCCCGTGCCGCCCAAACGAAGAGAGTGCATGCCGATGCATCATCTTCGGGTGTGTTCATAATACAGAACTGTTTCTCAGTATCCTCCGCATCCTGGTATATGATAGCGGATCAGGATCCCAGATATGTAATCTGTTACATAGGGCTACAAAAGGGTAGAAAAACTGAGAACGGGTGATAAGTTTCATGAGACAGAAAACGGGGCAAGAGTTGCAGCCAAGTCTGTTGGTCACTGTCACCCTGTATTACCAATACATTGATTCTGAACGAATGTTATTAGATACCGAACCTGATATACAAAATCATATCAGTCTCTTTGTTAGTAAAGAAATGATAAAATTTTGTATAGTTGGATAATGTTTTGAACATTTCCTATATCAAAAGTTGATCGTTTCAGGCACGTTATCTAAAAGCATTGACGTTCTAAATCAAACTACAGTTTCTTGTATACAGAACACACACAAGAGGAAGAGTTCGGAAATGAACAGATCCTTCTTGAGACATTGTAGACTAGGTCATATCAATGCGACCCGACTAGCTAGAGTTACATAAAGATGCATATTTAAATTAGTTTGAATTTACATCTTGTGAAACTCGCCAGTCATGTCACAAAGATAAGATGACCACAGCTCCGTTTACAGAAAACAGAGAAAGAGTTAGTAAACTCTTGGGATGATACATGATGATGTAGGTAGGTCCCCTGTCTACAAATGCCAAGACCGGTTCTTTTTACTTCATTACATTCTCTAATAATCTCTCAAGATTCAGACATATGTTCCTGTTGAAACACAAGTCCGAACCTTTTGAGATATTCACAGAATATAAGCTAGAAGTAAAGAACCAAAATCCGGGTAAAAGTATTATGTCCTTTGATGAGATCAAGGAGGAGAATACTTGAGCACGGAATTCTTGGACTTTTCTAAAGGAGAATGAGATTCTCTCTCAGCATTACTCCTCCGTATACACCATAGCACGATGGTATATCGGGGCGGAGCAATCACATCCTATATGATAAGGCGTGCTCTATGATGAGTACTACTGAATTACCTATTTCCTTTTTGGGAGTTATGCACTTGAGAAGCTGCATACCTATTGAATAGGGTTCGAATCAAATCAGTTACCTACCACTTCATATGTGATATGGAAAGGGAAGAGCCCATGTCTTAAGCTAGTTAAGATTTGGGGTTGTCCGGCCTATGTCTAAAAGCAAAATCCGGACAAACTCGAGGCAAGATCTGTTATGTAGAACTGGAAATGTTCCAGCTATACAAACTGCAGCTGATAGTTTGAAAGAACCAAAGAGTTCAATAGTTACCAACGAACCTCGGCCTCTCCGCCGATCTAGTAGGGTTCCTCACCCACCTGAGAGATACTTCGATTTCTCTATGACAGTGGGAGCGAGGATTGCATCATGAGATGATGACCCAACTAGTTTCGAGCTGGCCATCGAGAGTAAGACTCTGTAAGAATGGCTGGATGTTTATCGATCTGAGATGGAATCCTTATACACCAACAAAGTATGGACTTTGGTTGCTATATCTGAAGGGTTAAATCCCCATCAGGAGCAAGTATATCTTGAGAAGATTACTTGGTGTAGATGGAAAAGTTGAGACTTTCAAAGCTAGACTTGTTAAAGTTTTCGTCATTGACCAGGCGTGGATAATGATGAAACCTTTTTCCAGTATCTATGCTTAAGTCCATTCAGATCCTACTTGCCACGGCTACATACCATGACTACGATATCTAGTGGTTGGGTGTCATGACTGCTTTTCTAAATGATGATTTGGAAGAAAGCGTCTATAAGTACACAGCCAGAGGGCTTCGTAGACAGTGGGAGCTGCGGAAACGTGTGCAAGATGTTTTATAGGATAAAGCAGGCATCGCGGAGTTGGAACATCTGTTTTGATGGATTAGTCAAAGAGTTTGACATCATCAAAATGGTAGATGAACCTTGTATAAACAAAAAGGTAGTAGGGAGTATGGTGGTGATCCTCGTAGAGTACGTGGATGACATACTCTTGATAGGAAAAGAGTTTCCTATGCTACGCTCGATCAATGTCCGCTTATCACAATGATTCTCTATATA